>CM057346.1:10926745-11526745 GCA_030015575.1 Agapanthus africanus | reverse complement strand
CTACCCTGTTTGAACTTGACTTCATGTATGGATCACTGAGTAACTGCAAATTATATTACCATCTGAGTTAGTATGTACATAGATTTAACTGTCATCATGTATAAACTAATTTCTCAAAGGTATTGTTATTAAAGGTGAAATATATGTGCATGAAAGTTTCAAAGGTTACCTGTATTTGCTCCTGTAAATATCCGATGTATTTGATGGCTTCTAGTAGCACCGATGCAGTGTCCGTCTGACGTTACATAACAAATTCTTCTATTAGGAGAAACAAATTATTGTACTCTATATTGAATACAAATTTCTAGCTGTTAGGGTTTACATATAGAGAATTACTCTTAGATAACTTTATTGCCCGACAAATATTCTAAATATTCAGAGATTATTTAAGAATAGTTTATGTATATATACATTCTAACAGATTATATAGGAATTACCAAGAAATACGCGGACGCGCATAAGAATAGTCTTTGTATGCATCTTAATACTAGTCTCAAAAAGTTTACCTTTCCGAAAGGCGACACGATTTGTTGTAGCGCAGTGATTTTATCTCCCAACTTGACTTTAGGTGGCTGTAGCTGTTTCAGAAATATATAGAGTTATAAATTCTTATCATGGTTCTAATTAATTCATATGTTCGGTAATTTATGTTATGATTTCCATATGTAAGCATAAATTTATACTTTAACAGATGAGGCACTTGGGCTCTCATGCTTGGACTTCTTAATTAACACAGCCTCTGAACTTTCTTCAGACCTTTTCTTTTTTCCATCACTTGTTGTTCCACTACCTCTCCCACTTCCCTTTGTCTGCAGGAAGCAACAATTGTAAAAATATACGACAAATACTTTAGCATACTAATTATCTTAATAAACCAAAGAAAAAAAAATAGTTTAACTCACAGATGAACAAGTCTTGACATCGCGTGACAATTTAGATGCCCGGAACTCCATTGCAGGCTTATTTAGAAAGCTATTAAAGGAGATCGAGTCCGAAATTACGTCGCAATACTTGTTAAGACCTATCATTGAGTTGTTAAGGCTAATTGCATGTGGCCTTGGCAACAATGAAGAGGTTAAATTAGCTCCAATGAGATCATGATGACCATAAGAAGGCAAATTAGGGTTTGGGATGTTGGGTGGTGCAATGGACCAATTGTTGACCAAATTCGATAAGTTGGGTAATTGTTGGGACTCGATCATGGTTCCGTTGTATAAGTTGTTGGTTATCAGCGTTTGATGATTGGTGAACTCCCAGCTGCTATCTAGTTTCTTCAAGTAATCACATGCGGGGTTGAATATATCGGTGCCTAGGTTTTTCGATGACAACATTTCGAGCAAGTTCTCACCACCATCGTTGTGCATGCCACCGCCACCATCACCAACATTTCTGAAGATTTCCGAAGTGCAAATAAAATCTCAAAGAGTATCACCAACAACAAATATTAATATGGAGCAACCATTATTGAGAAAGATGTACATGATTATTCTCCTAGTTTTGTTAGGATAACATGCACGTGGTGTATATGAGTAATCTTCTTTAATTTTTCTTTTTATTATGAGTAGTTAGGAAAGTTTAGAAAATTACACTGATTGATGGAGAGGATCTATTGGACTTATAAAAATTTAGCATAAATCAAAGAACATACTAATTCAAATCCAAAGTTCAATTACTACTGCAAAAAAATAATATAAAAAAATTAAAAATAATTGCCAAGCCGTTTTATTTAGTTTAAGGTGTGCTATTTGAGAAGTAATATTCAAGATATCATTTCTCGAATTTTCTTCTTACTTCATGAGATGGAAAGATGTTACAAGATATTGATCATATGTATGAAATTTAAGAAAAGTCGAAGGCCGGTTGCAAACGGAGAAACATGACCTCTTTAAAAAATATTATCACTTCAAATATATAAATTGTACGAAAAGGATCAAGCAAGCAAACAAAACTCTCAATTTTATTTCATGACCTCGATTAACTAAACCTATATAATCTCTACAAACACATATATATGAAACATAGACCAAACTATGAGCTAGCTCTTAATATCGATTATGCATGCATATATGTACTTACAATAGAACCGGGCTCCACAAGTGATTCTCTGATGACTCTCCCATTACATCAGCGGAGGAAGAGTCCATGCTGAGGCCAGAGAGATTCGTTGCATTTGTAAATGAATTAGTAGAGATATTAATAGACATGTCTTGATCATCACAAGAAGAATTAGATTGAGGTTGCCATCGATGATTCGTCGCAATATTCCAAGAAGAGATAGGATAGTTTGTATGCATTTCCCACCAAATATTTGGTGTAGGCGAAGAGCTAGCAACTGAAGCTTCTGAGCCTTCTTGTGCCATGAAATTAAGCAATATATATCTGAGATTGGTCTTTGGAATTAGGGTAAGGAGTTAGATGATATATGCATGATTTCGTTAGTGTGACGGATGGATGACCGTTTTGCAATTTTTTAAATTATGGAGGAGGGGACCGCGAGCATGCAGAGTCCTTGTGTTGTTTCCACCATGTTGTGGGCAATTATTATAAGGAGGCTGCTGAGGTTTTTGGTTGGAGGTGGTGGGTCTCTCTCTTCTTCATCTTTTCTCTCTAGTTATCCAAAAGAAGAATTAAGGAATTTTTTTAATCCAATTTGGTTCATGTAATTGTTTCTTTGTAACCATTTCTCTCCATTATTGGATGAAATGTTGATTAGAATTATAATGCTTTATAATAAGCTTTTATGAGAATTTATTAATGCAAGGATGCAATGATCTTTCTTTCTATCCATCTTATTCTCCTTTCTTTTTAGCACTAACTAAAAGGAGGCTCTTTCCATTTATTCTTATTTTTTTAAAGCTATATATTGCATTTATTTCACTTTATAAACATTATTTGTGAGGTTAAAACCCTACGTAACCTAAACCAAATAATCTTTTGCTCCTCTTCTTTCGTTGGAAGCTGTAAAATGATTTGTCGTGACCATGATTCTATAACTTTTCACACAAAAAGATGTTTCAAGCCCCCGCAATTACCTGGAAATTTAGGCTAATGACGATTTCTTCGTGATCGTTGACTATCCTAATGTCTATCTTCAAATTCACTTGTACTAGAAGAAATGACTTCTCTCAGTTAAATATACACGTTATAGTGCTCACCTTTTTACTGTGGAAACCAAGGATGATCTTCAAAGTTCAAATGTTCTCAAGTTGATAAAGTGAAATGTTGGCCCATTGTGTTTGTTTGCATATTTAGGGTAAACCCTTGACATATTTCCTAATAAATATATGATTGGTTTATGATATATCATTGCTTAAGATATCAAGTTTATACCATCAGAACAAATATATATAATTTGATTCCCTTGTCCAAGAAAAGTATAACAAACCTTAAGTAGTGGATGCTAGCAGTCTTTTATGAAACCAAAGATCATGAGAGAATAAAGCTTTCAAATAGTAAAGGGAAACTAGGTAAAGGACAAGCTTGTGCTGGTGGAGTATAAATTTTTAAGAATGTAATTGATTGCCCCTCAAGTTGATTCTATGAATAGTATAATGGTGTGAAGCTGTTAAAATGCAAGAGATGCATCTAAATTGTGTTAAGAAAAAGACCTGTCAGGTTTCTGTTGATAACTTGAGATCTGAAAGTGACTTGGCAACAACTGAGTGATGGAAATTTTGTGGTGGAAATAGTGTTTAAGGTTCTAGATAGTTAAATAGTAAGCTTAAACACATTGAAAGCGGTGATTACGAAAAGCGTAGTGGTCGACAGAAAAAAGACTATCATTGTATCAAAATCTCAAGGGGAATCTAGCTATAGCCCTATCTCAATCCCAATCCCAATCCATACCACTTTCATTATAACACGACGAACGCACATGAGAGTTCAATGAAAATCGCTGTTCTCCTGTAAATTTGGGTCCATTGTAGCGACAATGCATTGCAAAGACAGATCCTAGTGCCTCGTAAGCTCAATCGATGTCATTTGGGCATGCATTTTCATTCCATACTTATCGCAAACATATGTTTACCAAGATCAAAACAACCTCATCTAATAAAACCCTAATGCTCCTTTCCCTTCACTCATAGACTTTGTTATAGACTAAATTTTTTCTATAATTCAAACATGAATGGTGTTCCTATGATTTAAAATGTTATTTCTAAAGCTAGCATTGAATGGCTATTGAACGACTCAATGTTGGTATGTTTTTAGTATTTTTTTATTTATTTTAGTATGAGCTTGAAAGCAGATTATTGGGCCCACTGCTCACTCCCAATCCTGGCTTCGCCCCTGAGGCCATTGTGACATATACTTCCACTAGAACTCTCTTTATAAACACTTGTAAGGCTCTTTTCCCCGTCCTTGGCCATCTAAATCCACATACATTATTTGTTCATATTGCACTTGAAAAAGATAAGGCAAAGCCTAATGACCACGAAAACATGATATAACTATTAAAGAGGATGAGAATGAATTAATTAGGTTCAAGCAAGGCAGGCTTACATAAACAAAAGGAATGTTGTGACATGGATGGCAATTTCAATATCTTTGTTTAATTCTAAAACAACTTTAAGCTCACAGAATACAACACAAACTTCCTGATTATGATAATTTTGAAGTAAATTAAGGTTAAGGGTACGTTGTGTGGTTTGCTGCAAGTAAAATACATCATCTGTTGCATGAAACAGTATTTGTTAGTAGAAATGTACTATAATTCATTCTTTGGATATGTAACATCTTTTTATTGGAAATGCATGAAAATCTTTTGGAATGATATAATATTTCCCTAAGAGCTGCAGCATTTTGCTGCATTTTATAACTCTCTTATAATTTTTCAGTTGTCATATTGCTAATATAAAAACATTTCATGCTATATACGTCGCACTAATCCCTGCCAACCAGCAAGCCTTAAACCATTTCCATGTCACTATAATGCAAACTCTACGCGTGGCCACTAGAAACCCCTCTAGCATGCAAAATACACCCCCCAAATTGAGCTTGTACGGCGTGCACGGTCCGGGTCTTCATTAACTCAATCCCCCTCGTATGTGTCTAATCACAATTCGATTGTACAGCTATATGAAGGCAGGATTAAGCACTAGCCAAGCAAGTATACAAGACAAGTGCCAATTGAACTCTTCAAGCACAGTTACACTTTAGCTTTCAATAAGATTGTGAGAAGAAAGAGAGAGAGAGACAAGAGGAAAACTCTCGCCCCTTACTTTAAGCAATAAAGTTGGTGGAATGATTAAATTATAGAAAATTGCCCCCATCAAAAGCTAATAGCCCCTTGAAAGACTATAGTTAATATAAAGGCAATTAGCTTAGTTAGTGGCAGGGATTTGTCATTTAGTTAAGGAAGGAAGCTCAAAGAAAATTTTCAACTGAAGGAGCAAATTAATAAAGAGAGGTGGACTAGCTTGTCATTGAAAGTTAATCAAGAGAGAAGGATGAGACAGAGTAGTAGGATCGGAGCAATAAGCACGCGGTACTTTCGTTCATAAATGGATACACAAAGCAAAGAAGCAGAAGGGTTTGTTTACTTAATCACCGGCAACTTTAGGAAAATGATTTGTATAATGCATGTTGACCCTGTTCTATATAGAGTATCATTTCTCTTTGCCCCACTTTGTTTGTGGGCGTAGACCACGTATTGATGTATCAATATTGGCCATGGAGCTGCGGAACGAGCTACTATCGGAAAACTCTAGCTAGAGCTAATGTCAACGCGTTGGCTGCTAACTATTATAAGGTTGAGAAAAAGGATATGGCTATAGATATGATTGTGAAAGAGTGAAAATGCATGGTGACAAGTTTGCTTGGTTCTGCAATAAACTGGAGTGGATATTGGACTCTAAAACTCTATCACCAGCATCTTTACTTCATCTTTGTGTTGGGAAGAAACAAATTCTATTTTTTATGAGAGTGAAAGGAATAAAGTGATGAGAACTATTTAATGTGTTAAAACTTAAAAGCACTTTTCCAAATGGGAAACAAGGTCCTTTTTTAACCTCAGCTCTCATCAACCCCTAACTTGAATCCAAAAAGAACCGACAGATTGAAAGTGGATATCGACTAAGTTTTCTCATTTTGCCCGTATATCAACTTTGAAACAAGGCTTATTTCATAAAAACCACCATGTGATTTACTCAAGTTTCCCAAAGCCACCATACAGTTCAAACTCATCATGAGAACCCCCTGAACTTTTATTTCTTTACACAGAAACCCCCTGCGGTTATTTATTATTGACTTAATTAACCTCTTATTTTAATAAAAATATGGATCATCTCGATGCATTGAAGATAAATCATACTCTTAATGCCATTTAGTGGGTAATTTGCCCTAATCGGAAGAACAATACTTCAGATTTGATGATTTGAAGAAAAAGACTCAATTTGAAATTGAATCAAAATTTAGGGAAAAAGAGTTGATATAATGATATTAGAATGAATAATTTTAAATAAATCTACAAGAATCAGTCAAAAGAATCAGTCAAATATGAGGCCACATGATCCTTTAATTGCCAGAAAATTTTATAAATCAGACTATATGGGGTTCTCTGTACAACGAACTAAAAGTTTAAGAGGGTTTCATAATGAGTTTGAATCACATGATGGTTTTGGAGAAGTCAAGTAAACCACAGGATAGTTTCTATAAAATAAGCTTTGAAATAATTTGGATATGCCTGCAATATTAATTTAGATTCGGATCCGGATCTTATGTTACAACCTCGGACTCGAGAAAATATAAACCCAGTCTTAAACTTATATTTTACTGCTAGCAAGTGCCAAAAAATAGATGAATAACTACTAAAACACAAGTGAACTTTAAGATCGCAGCAACTAATCAAATGAAAATATAGGCGGTTAAGATGAGTTAATATAAATGATTGAGCAGGGTACCATGACAAGGGCTCTTGATCAAAATGAAGTCATCACATCCAGCAATGCTGATCCAAATAAGCAGCAGCATAAGTATGGATACCTAAACATTTTCCCAGGGAACAAGGTTTCATAATATGCAAATTACAATTTGGGATGAAAATAAAAGTATTCCATGCAACCTCAAGATAGCCAACATACATGAAAGCACGACGAATATGAACATTATACAAACTTCAATCATTCACATAGGCGGCAGCATCCGCCGTTTCAAGTCAAGCTCCAGCTTGAATCTACACGCCCTAAATTTGGAACATAGAACTCGAACGCCACCTGCAAGATGAAATATAGGAATATAAATTAGCAAATTCAGAGATGAAACATCCAGGCTAGATTTATCTTCAAACTTTGAGAATGCAACTTAAAATATCTTGAAATTACTACTGGTGCCAAGATTCACATTGGATACGTTTATAGTCAAGCGTATGTATGCATTACTACGGACAGCACTAACACAAATCTAAAAAAATTGACCACTAGATAATGAATCAACAAGGCAAGATATTTCATTGAGATATATCCAGTACCCTCAAGGTACCAAAGTCATTTATACCTTGAACTAATTATATTTTTCCATGTGGCATGGACAGCTAGCTGTAAATTAACTTAATAAATAAAAGAAATCCTCAATCGCATCGCTTTCTTCACCGCCGTTGGCTACTAACCCCAACTCCACGCTCAACAACCCCTACTGCATTGCTGACCAGCCTCTCCATCCTCTTTCGCCATCAACAAACTTCTCCTTCCCCTATCCACCTCTTCTCCGTTCCACTATTTTTGAGGCTATTATATAAAAACACTACAGAGACGTTATGGGCTTCTTGATATTAACAGAAGATCAGCCCTTCCCCCTCTTTCCCTTGATATAGATCCTTCAGAGTGCACGAAAAATGAGAGAAGAGGGTGATGATCGAGGTAGAATGGCCTCACTGAATCGCCAAATTATCGAAGGCCACGAACTCAGTGAGGCAAGGCCGCAAACTAAAATGGTGAAGGCAGTGAGCATAGGAGTCGAACTCAAAGAGAACATATCAATACAAGGGAGCAAACAGAACGGCGAAGGAGGAAAAAGTCAGCTAGAGAACGACTCGTCATACAAGGTGAGCAAAAGTAGGTCGAGGAGGAAGATGAGATGCCGCCTCGAATATTAGGAGAAACACGTATGACGGCTTTTTTCCATCAAAAAACATGTGTCTTTTACTAATAGGTTCAAGGCACAAATGTCCGGATTCCTGGAAGGTACTAGTTACTTTCCCCATTTAATCGATCTAATTCGAAATTCCATACAGCCAATAAATGGGATTACAAAGAAAAAAAGGGGGAAACCTAACTACTAATCAAAAGTAGCATGGAGGATTTGGATTTCCATCAATAACTTCTGATTACAGGTGCATCCCTGACATGAATATAGAATCAAGCCAAACACCCATTAAGAATCTCCAAATCACAAACATTTAACAAACAAAAAACTGGATGCAATATAACATAGCAAGGTGCTTTAGGAATAAGCAAATCCAACAAAAGGTGTTAACAATGGATCCAAAGTGAAGTGAAGTAAGCTCCAAAAGAAGACAATGAAAAATGTAGAGGTAGGAAAACCTTCTTGATGTACATGAGAACTTTGGAGGTAGAAATTGTATCCTAAACAAATGGGTATCTCTCCAATACGAAAAAATTAAATTGTGGACTATGAATAATATTGGGAGACCAAGGCATACCCAAATTAAATTCAATTTATTCAATCAACAGGAGGGAATGTTAAGAACTGAGACTTAACATATGAAGTCCTTCCTCTACATACAACCACTCAACCGCTCTATCAACCGAGACACTTCAGCTAAATATTATCTGCAAACTTAGCGCTTAGTGATACACACAAAACAAGTAAATAAATTCGGGGGTTTTGTCAACTATGATATGTTTTAAAACCCAACAAAGAAAGACATTAGCTGTTAACGACCTCTTGATGTACACAATACACAACTCTACACGTCTTCTACCTTCCCGCAGTGTTACCCAAACAATGCATATTTCGAATTATTTTGATGCAAAAGACACTTCATAGTCACGACAGTCCAAGGATAGTCAAAGCACCCATCAAAATCGTAATATCAAGCCAATACCCAGCTTTCACTTCAGAATCGATGGTCTCCTATGAGAGATCTTGACTTTGAATCATATCTAAGAATAACAATTGAGAGATCTTGACTTTGAATCATATCTAAGAATACCAATTTTGCCAACAGATTTGACCCATTAGTTATGTTTGCATGCATAAACATGCACATTTTTGTTTATGTATTAATAAATTGAAGCAAGCAATGGTGGACTGTTGCTAACTGATTATGAAACAATTGTGTTCACAACGGATGCTTCCAACAGTG
The DNA here is from genome assembly GCA_030015575.1 of Agapanthus africanus. NCBI lineage: Eukaryota > Viridiplantae > Streptophyta > Magnoliopsida > Asparagales > Amaryllidaceae > Agapanthus > Agapanthus africanus. The sequence continues at coordinate 11,517,423 of CM057346.1, read as the reverse complement.
TCTCGTGGAACTTAGTGTGCTCCCTGGATGCAACATGGGCACCAATAGGAATTTGAAATATTGTTTTGTAGATTCCCAACTTTTTAAGGACATCTAGATCATCTATGCATTGGTTATAAAAATTAAAGAAAATAAATTAAACTAAGTGGGTAAATCTTTTCTGGTGAGCAAGTCCCCATCTTGCATACTTGGTAAGTCTTAGAAATTGCAGCTCTAATACCACTTATTAGAAATGTGGCTCTGATATTACTTGCTGCAATTTGGGAGCTATGATACAACTTGTAGGATATCTAGTTTAGATATTGTAATATTAGTTTTAGGAAGTGGAGTAATGATAGATTGATAGATAGTTCATACAAGTGGAGTGGAGAATAGCAAAGGAAATTAGAAATTTATTTTGGAGGACTCGATACCAGAGTTGAGTTTTTGAAGACTTGATTTTTTGTTATACCAAAATGTCCTAAAAATCAGTGATATATGTCGGATATTGTACGATATTCGGAAATTGAGGAGAAACAATATGATATATCAACTTATATTATTTAAAAATTTTGGACGAATATCAATCGATATATTGGATCGTTGAGATCAATTAAGCGATTTTTTTCTAATAAAATTTATTTTGGGTCTATTACTATCTCAAATGCATTCCAACTCCTTTCGCATCCCACAAAGCTAGTAATCAAACTCAATATCCTCATCATCATTTTCTCAAATTGGAAGCATCAGTCCCATAAAAATTCTACCATGCCGCTATCAACCATATTATAATAGTAAAAACGTATTTACTTTTTCTTATACAAATACAAATATAAATTAAATTTATTTTGTTGGAAGATAAAGTGCACACCTGGCTTGATTTTGGTTTTAAGATTCCTATATGCACTCTTTATAAAATCTCTTCCAAATAATCTATTTCCATTTATTTTAAGGAATCAAAATAAATATATGTATTTTTCTTTAAGTGGATTTTTTACTAGCACGTTATGTATATGACATTGCAACAATTTTGTTTTTAGGACGTACGTTTTACTGCGATTATGAATTATAAATACTTAATATTATTGTTTCCATGCGTATTTAACCTCTGATCTCCTTAAGTAGATTTCGAACCTACGACCAATCTCTTAATAGCTGATCGCTCTAACACTGATTTATTGAGGAAAAACTTAATTAAGAAAGATGACTACTTATGTTTAGGTATATGAACGATATTTATAATACTTACCGTATGTCAAACTTGTTAAGGTTTGAATTAGAATACAAAAAAATTACAAATTTTGAAAATATCTTCGGATATATTGCGATATTCGACATCCGATATAAAATTTTTCATGTCGATGCAATATCAACATCCGTTACTTAGCACATTGCATCCACTTAGCCTTCCTTTTACAGTATTTATTGACCTACATGACATTTTCCATAATATCTCCAGAGATTTCTATTGCGAACATTCTACATAGGCCTCAGAGGTTTCTACTTGGTCGGTTAGGCCTTCTAGTACTCTTCATACTATTTAATCATCTATATATTAAAGAATTTTCTACATACTTCCACAATATCAACATTATCTAACTCTTTTGAATATTCTAGATTACTCTCTCTAGAAAGTGCAACAACTTTTAATGGCAAGTTCCAATAGGGTACAGTCCTCAAGTTATATAATTCTACTTAAACATCCTAATATATCTTCCAGCATTTCTTAATTAAACTTATCATAGCAGCTTCTCTTCTTAATGCCCCAATATCACTTAACACCCTCCCTCTTCCTCTCTCCTTAATCATTAGACACCTATTGTGTTCATAATCGTGCCCACCACAGCCCTCTAATTCCACCGACGACATCAAATATTGAAGATGGCAGTTGTTTTTACTCTATTATATTTGACACACATAACAATAAATTGTGCAAATTACATGTAGATATATGTAATGAGCATTAATCATACGGAAATCTTAAATCTGTTAAACAGGTTTCCTATTTAAGGTTTACTCCCTCATTCATATACATACTATTTTCAATGACCGAGTCATCAATCATCAATCAAAACATCAAATTTGAAATCAGATGCTACTAAAATGAATCAATAAAAATATAAAATGCAATACATGTTTTGAGAAAAAGCACTGATTCAGTTGCAAATCGTAAACCCTAACCCTAACAAGTCGAATAAAGAAGAAAGCATACCAAATCGACATCACTTGCAGTATCGATCCGCCTTCTTCTTGACTCGATCATCGAGCGCCTCCTCCACCGATCCCGCCGCGGCCCGAGACTTGTTCGCGGGATCGTACCCAAACTTCTTCGTTTCGACGGGGAACAGCTCCTCGTACTTCATCTTCTTCGCCGCGTCGATCGTGTAGATGTTCTCCGCTCCTTCGTTCGCCGCCGACTTCACCGATGCCGACGGTTTGCCGTCGTTGAGATCGACGGCGTCGCCGTCAGCGTTGATCTTGTACTTTTGCTTATTCTTCTTCTTCTTCTTGTCGATGGATTTGACAGTGGCGAGATCGCCCCCTTTGAAGGTGAGCCGCCCCGCCTTCGCTTTCCGATAAGGTTCCGACATCGCCCGGCCGAAATTGTATTGGATTTATGGTTTTTTAAAGGATTTTTTTATAGGGTTCGTGCTTTATTTAAACACTGAAGCCCATATGACTTAGCCCATGAATAGAGCCCACATATAAGCTTGAATGTATTTGCCCTCACTTTTGGCCCAAAAAGAGAAACCCCCAAACATTTGAAAATCTGCAATTTGCCCCTCTCACGTAATTTCTGTAAAATTTGTCACGAAAATTTTTAGATGGAAAATCTAATGGCAGTCCAGTGAGAGGGGCAAAGTGGAGGTTTTCAATCGTTAGTGGAGTTTCCTGCATTTTGGTCAAATGTGAAAGAGGTGTTTGAGAGAGTACAAGGGCTTTAACATAAATAAGGTCCATCTAAATAAACATAAGCTTTCTGAGTGGAGGTAGGGGTGAAAGTCGGGCCGGGTTTGCCTGGACCCGATCCGACCCGACCCAACCCGATATTTTCGGGTGTTTTTTGGCGTGCTATATCCTTCTGAATCCGAACAGACGGGTTTTAAAATAGATATAATATTTCGGGCCAGGTATGGGTTTAGCATAAAACCCGTCCGCCGGAACCCTAAGCCCGGCCCAAATCAAACCCGCTTCTTAAATTTACTAAACTCAATCCAAAATATACACCACAAACAAAATTTTGACCATTTTAATTCATTATATTGCGATTAAGCAATAATTTATAACATATAATTTAAAATCATTTTTTCTGTATGTAGATTTTACATATGTATTTGGTAGAATTTGGCACAACTTTGAACTCTTTGATTATTTTAATATTTTTACAACTAACCAAACCCGAAAAACCATAAAACCCAACCCGTCCGTCTAAACCCGAAATCCCGCCCAAACCAGTCCAAACCCGAAGTTTCAAGATTTGGTATAATGCATTGCAAACCCGTCGGGCTCGGCCGGATTTCGGGTTTAGGGTTTTAATTTCAGGCCAACTACAAAATTGTCAAAAAACCGGCCGACCCCGTCCGCTTTCACCCCTAAGTGGAGGACCCAATTATATCCTATATCTATGTACATCTCTAGTTTTTTCATTGTGCAACTATTAATATTAATTACACGCATCTCAACATTTATTTATTTTTTTCTTTTTGATATTTTAAACTGCGTGGACTAATTTACGTTAGAAGACACTTTTGACATGTATCTACCAATAGACTGATTTTGCATCTTTTGTATCGATGCGCATATTTATGCTAATTATATATATCGGATCTGAAGAGTAATATATATAAATATATATACACGCATGCGAAGCCTATCAATGTTTCGACTTGAAAAGTCTCATATTTTCGAATCTCTGGAGAAATCTGAATTTTAAAAGAGACCGAATGAAGCTAGATTTAGGCTTTTCATGTTTGTTGAAATACTATACATATGAGATAATCTTTTTTCCCCTATGTTCGAAAGTTATCTTATATAAAACGCTCATGAACTGGATTATAACCCAAACAAAATTCCTACTGAGAATTAACTGCAGCTACAGAAACTATAGCCAAATTTCAACTACATGCATGATCAAACGAGGTGCAGGATGAACAAATTAACGATGGTAAATATTAGTGATAAGTGCCCAAGAGAGAAGCAGGCAAGAAGGCGTTGCAGGCGTCTGCCAAATTAATAGAGCGGAGACACATGTCTGAACAAGGCGTGGTAGATATCTGCACAAGTCTGTCCAAACAACAGAGCGGAGACGTCTGACCAAGGCGCTCTCCGTTTTTTGCTGAAAACTCATGCCACTACGGACCCAATTGGTCCCAATGACAGTCAGTGTTCATGATATATATTTTGATATGTCATCTCTCTTGTTAACAATGCATGTGTATGCTATCTCAGGTTGTGTTCTTGCATTTTTTAATTAGTTGCAATTTTGTATGTTTTATTTTTATCTTCCCTACTAGCAGAAACGAAAATCTTATACTAGACAGCGAGGGGAAGATGTGCGCATCAATATGAATGAATCTACAAGTTAATTAAACAACTTGGTATCAAGGAGAAAGACGATTCAAGAATATTCTATTTAGATAGTGAAATTAACAAGCTTACAATTTGGGCTTGTTGAATTATAGGATGAAGATGTTTACGGTGGAAAAGTCCAACTTCTCATTGACAAGAGATATCTTTATGTCACTCTTGGGATGTAATATTCTATAATTAAATACTCTCTATATTTCATCTATAACACATATTAAAAATCTAAAAACAACATTTAGACATAACTCTATCCATAGCCATAAGAACACGCGGGAGGCACGACCGAGTTAGATCTTCCTCTCCTTCAGACGGCTCTCAATGAGAAAAGGTAATTATTAGGGTTAAGAGCAGGAAAGAGGATCTAGCATGTGTAAATAATGAATCTCATTGGGTCCTCACATAAAAGGTCTAATAACATGAAAGCCTATACGTACTGACCGTCCGATTACATCATATCCAATAAGAAGTGTGCTAAAGTCCATTAACCCAACAAGATTACATCATTTTATCGGACCTACCAGCATATATCAAAACTACATAATATTGGTCGAGTCCACTTTAATAAATCATAATTAATATAGCCCATAATTAGATAAATCTAACATACTTGCTCCTGGGCATCATTAATTAAAAAAAACATTCACATTAAAAAAAAATTTGTAAAATACCTTTTACAAAACAATTTATTTTGCAAATGACTTTTGGGCTGAGCAACATAAAACACTGTATGTGGCTATAATAAGATAACGCCTCAATAAACAATCCGGTCCAATATAATGCCTAATACCGAATCATGTAATTATATTCTTAATAATATAAAGCCATCCATGACCACAAATGCTAGAAATCCTATCGACATGGATCAAATGTGATAGTGTATCAAGAAAATAGTACTCTTTATGTGATCTTTATTTATGTACTATTTTTATTTTCGATCCTTAGATTTTCTTCTTAATCTTATGAGAAATCCAATTTCTCTATGTCCTTATAAGAAATTATATAAACCAATTCCTCTTAAACTTTATAAACTTTTTAGGGAATTAAATTTCTCTAAATTTTTATGAGAAATTCATAAAACAATTCTTCCTTAATTTTATAAGAAAATAAATTTCTCTAAATTCTTATGAGAAATTCATACGAAAACAATTCCTCTTTAACCTTGTGAGGAATCAAATTCCTCGAAAACATTATGAGAAATTTATCAGCCTTAAAATAGGCTTGTAAATCCATTTTCCTTCAGGTATACATTTACGACAAATCCGTCATACTCAAAATCCAGTACCACAGTTTTCAAGATTTCATATCAAATGACATGTCATAAGTATAATGTGCACAATGAATAAATAATGAAGTGTCAAACAAATAACAGATATGATGATCATCAATAAAGAAACTAAAGAGTTTATAAATACACTCCAAAATATGATATGTTGTCATGAAAAATATGAATCAACTCCCACTAACCAACCACATCAAAAGACTCAATAATACCCATGTTATCAACATGTTTCATGAAAATTATTGTTTTTAGACCCTTGGTCAAAGGATCAGCGAGCATGTCCTCAGTCTTAATGTTCTCAATAATTATAACTTTTTCTTTCAACGGATCCCTAACTCATAGATACTTCACACCAATGTGTTTAGATCCCGTGCTCTTTTTATTGTTCTTTGTGAAAAACCCTTCTGCACTATTATCACCATAAATCTTTAATGGTCTTGTCACGCCCCGCTTCCCGGTGTACGGGCAGAGGGCGCGACGAGACCGCTACGTGTATACTCAGAAGTACATATGCTAAGCGTATCTAAGCAATATAAATATAAATGCACAAGAGACAAGCTATAATAAAGCAACAACTTTATTTATTCACATTCTTTTTGTACAATGCATGGAAAAGTAAATACATCTGAAAGAAGCAATGCCTAAACGGTGGCATAACAGAAAATGAAAAGTACTGAAATAAAAGTGTACAACGTAGCCAGAGCTCTGGATCGTAGGCAAGCTGGTCCAAGTCCTCGCTGATAGGCTCGATCTCTGGAAGGTCCGAATCACCTAACAACATTCCAAAAAAGAAAGAGAAGGAATGTCGTCAGCGAGCAATCGCTCGATAAGTCCCAAAGACAAGGGAGAAATAGAGTAGACAGAAAGAGAAGGTAGCTTTTAAAGTTGTATTATATGAGTATTTGGTGTTAACGCTGTTGTTTGTAACTTGGTACAGAAAGATACCAGTGTATATGAGAGAAGTCTCTATATGCTAGAGACTAGAGCAAACAGAAAGTACAAGGAACCGTTATACCACAGTACAACAGCAATTGAATATAGATTATGTGTCTTAATCTTGCAGTCTCGTGCCACTTCTAACACCTTCCGTACCAATCTACCCCTTAAACCCCGCGATGTCTTATTTGTATAGTTTGTATTGTATTGTAAATTGTATTATCTTGTATAGATGGATGACTTGCCGAAACCATGATATCAGTAAATGGATGTAACTGGAGAATCATATAAATGGAAATATATCTATGGTTCGGTTCAGTAAATACAGATTGAATATATTGAATATATGTATTCAAGGTTCATGTTGGATTGTAGATTGTACTTGAATCATATTCAAGTTAGATTATTAATGAGACCCAGTCTGAGTCAGAATAATTAGAAAAGAAATTGAAGTCCTGATTGTTTTGATATTATTGGTAACCGCTGCACATGGACGGCAGGATTTGTGTCTTTTTCAAAGACGAATACCGTATTGATAACACCGATGTTAAGTTGTCTACCTTAGATAGGCAAACATCCATATCTCCGGCTCCCTGAGGCTCAAGAGACTGGTCCCGCTTAAACCAATATTTACTAGGGTCCTTAGGGTAATTTATAGAACTTGAGGGGGTTTTATGTAAAAATACTTTTTGTATAATTTTCAAAATGCACCCCAAGTGTTTAATTATCATCTTTAGAGTTGTAATAAATGTAGATTTTATATTTATGATATTTCTAGTAAAAATAACCTAATTTCATAATATAAGGTATTTAATTGTAATATTGAACTTGTATGGAATTCATGGTATTTTAATGTAAAGTGATTCTTGTGATTTTAGGAAAAGTTGGAATATTTATATTACCACAAAATAGATATTTTAAAGACACACACACACACACACACACACACACATATATATATATATATATATATATATATATATATATATATATATATATATATATTTATATATATATTATATTTCTAGAAATCTCATTTTCTTAAGATATTTGTATTTTAAATCTTTCAAGACCGAATGCTCCTTGCGGAGATCTGCATCTCGCACTACTAAGCCCAGAGATGTGCGATAATCCGCACTATCCCAGTCGGGTTCCCCAAATGGGTTGTAGCGGCACTTTGCAAAGATTTATAAAATACTTAATCTTTTAGAAAACGGTTTTATTAATTCATGGTATTTATTTGAAATGTTTCGTTTTCCCATATTCTAGGTACCCGAAAGTATTGTGCTATATTGCATATGAGTGAAGAGAACAAAGCATGCTCAAGAGAAAGCCAACCATAAAAAATAATGAAGCTCTCATGAGAGAGAAAATCAAGCATGCTAGGTTTTGTAAAACAATATCTTTCATTTTAAAAAACCACCCATACTTGAATAGTATGCACAAATGAATTAATAATTTATTTGCGCATACTATGCAAGTATGGTCATCACCATACTCCCCATTTTCCAATTTCCACATCATTTACCATTTTCTAAAAAAATGGTCAAATCCAAAAATGAGGTGGCCACCTATGAGAATATTTTCCGGATAAAATATGGATTACATTCTATTATATATATATATACCTGCATTCGTACCGAAATACGAATGCCCTAAGAGATAGAATAACACAAAGAACATAATACTAGAATATACGTATCGAAATATATATATGTAAATTATTAAATCAATACCTGATTTAATAATCCGGCTCAAACCAGAGCCGACTAGTATTATCAACTGTCTGATCGAAAGTCCGGGTACAAAGTACGTCAATCGATCGGAACCCTGCACGTATCCAATACGGCTACTACATTATTTCGCCGGAACCAGGGAAACCCTCTGTGTGGGATTCTAAAGACTCGTCAATACGCTGGCAGTGGGTTTAACCACAAGCACGTCAGTGGCACTAGCTGTACGTAACGGCTACCCAGGTATTGAGCGGAAATGAGGCCGACGAGAAAACTCATCCTGAACCCCTACTGAGCCTGACAGTGACAATATCCGTACAGTCCGGTCTGTTCATCTAAGAGTATCGCATATCGAGTGTAGGGGGTGGATAAAGTCAGACCCCTAATAACGCGACATTTAGTGTCTGCATGAAACCCATCACCACCTGAGATAATATCGATCCTGGATCGGTAATTCTCTACTATCCCGGCCGAGAATTTCTGGTGATGGCCACCCATGCACAACACGACATCAACCCCTAATACCGGGAGAGACGAATCCCCGACGATTCACTCACCGCCTCCATATGGCTCGGGACTGTACCCAACTAAACCTGTTTGCACGACTCTTTTGAGCCGTGGTAGGATAGAAATCAAAACACAGTGGGAACTCACACGAGACAAATGATGATCTCAGGTCGACAGACTAATCTGTACACATGTCACATGAGAACTGCTATCTGACAATAGGTATAATACCAACTAGCAGGTTTCTGGCGAGTCCGTCCAGTGTACTCATAACCCAATGAGCACTTGTATACTATCTTAGGTGAACAAACTAACACCAATGGCTTGTGAGACCTGGCCACCGTCTCCCGTCGGGGTCTTGATCAGTATACACTAATCTACACTGGAGTATCGATGCCCAGTCTCGAAACTCCCACGACTAGGGACATTTAAGGATTTGCTTATAGACCCCAGCTCTCACATATATAATCGTCATCATAATGCTGATAGTCAAACAAGAATCCTATGGACTCTATCAATATGTAATAGTTGTAGGGTGTTTTTCGTCACCCCATTGAGATGGGAATACGCGCACGCTTGTCAGGCGTACTACAGATTCCCCCTGCCTAGGGTAGGCTGGGGTTTAATGATTGTGGGGATCCGAATCTCCGGCAGCCGCGGACTAAGCTGCAGTTAATTACCCCTCGCCTTTGGGGCGAGGGAACCTCCGATTAATGGGTTAAACTGGTCATGCGAACTCAATGTGCGGTGTGCGTGTGTTTTGTTTGAAAAGGGGTTTTTGGGTATATCGGGAGCCACGCAGAGTTTTTACGGGGGTCCCGCTACCCGGATAGCGGGCTGGGGGTCAAGGGGGCGAGCAGCCCCCTTGCGGGGTGCGGGGCAGCGCCCCGTTAGAAATTTTTTTCTAACAGGGACAGTGTCGTGGAGTACGTGTATGTGTATATTTATATACATATGTATATATAAGTAAAGGGGAAAAAGACATCCAAAGGATGCGTGGGCCAGCGTCTAGGCGCTCGAGCGCAAAGCGCCCACGTGCCGACACGTGGCGCGCTCGCGCTCAAGCGCCTAGGCGCTGGCCCACGCATCCTTTGGATGTCTTTTTCCCCTTTACTTATATATACATATGTATATAAATATACACATACACGTACTCCACGACACTGTCCCTGTTAGAAAAAAATTTCTAACGGGGCGCTGCCCCGCACCCCGCAAGGGGGCTGCTCGCCCCCTTGACCCCCAGCCCGCTATCCGGGTAGCGGGACCCCCGTAAAAACTCTGCGTGGCTCCCGATATACCCAAAAACCCCTTTTCAAACAAAACACACGCACACCGCACATTGAGTTCGCATGACCAGTTTAACCCATTAATCGGAGGTTCCCTCGCCCCAAAGGCGAGGGGTAATTAACGGCAGCTTAGTCCGCGGCTGCCGGAGATTCGGATCCCCACAATCATTAAACCCCAGCCTACCCTAGGCAGGGGGAATCTGTAGTATGCCTGACAAGCGTGCGCGTATTCCCATCTCAATGGGGTGACGAAAAACACCCTACAGATTCTGGCACGCCCGGTGGGACGAATCTCTCCTCCCATATTTCGGGTTAAACGTTCATGCGAACTCAATCAATATACATATCGATTGCCTATACTGAAATGATGTTCTTTTTTTTCCGTGCAGCAATCAACCTTCGACAACAATGTCTTCCCAGACGAATTCAACTTCCAAAGCGACCTCGATTCCGTACGTGGTCAAGATCAACGCTCGTGTGGTTCTCCCCGCAAGCCTCAGTCGACAGTGGGAGGAACCGCCCCGCCAGTTCGGCTCCGTCATCATCTACCCTGCCTGAAGCGCTCATCTGGCGAAGATCCCGGCGGAACAGGTGGCCAAGCCGGTCTCAAGGGGAAAGAGGCCGAATGTCGTGATCGCCAAGGCACCACAACCGAAACTCAAGACGCTATCTGAACGACTCCCTGGCGCTCTAGCTGGGGGCAAGACTTCCGATGCGAAGGGCAACATCAAATGTTGCGTACGAGCTCAGGCGATGACTCCAACAAATGCACAATCGGGCGTATTTCCAAGGCCCTCCATCAATCGGTCTGCGGCGTCTTCCCAAAAAGCCGAAGTCTGCCAGGTGCTTAGAACGGAAAAGTTAAGGCAGAAGCGGCTCAGGTATCGAGCCAACAAGAGGGCCAAGGCTTCGGCCAAATGGAATCGTGTGAAGTTCCAAGTGCAGGGTTCCCCCGCGACGACGGCTGAGTCGAACGTAAGAATCAGCAATTCCTTCGAGCCTCTGAAGTGGGTTCAGAAAAACGCCATGACCGCCAGAATCAAGAAGACAGCAGTCCGAACAGTGCCACAAAGAGACGTGTCCCCGCCCCAACAGAAAAAGTATGACACTGTCTCTTCAAGAGTCTATCAAGCACTCTGTGCCGCGCGAAAGCAGCGGGGAAAACCCATAAAAGAAGCGCCAGCACCATTCAAGAACCTGGTTAGGCCGGCCGCCTTCAATCGACTACCATCTACCGAAACAAGGGGGTCAAGACAGCGAGCCGTGAAATCAACTGCCAATGATAGAGAGACGGCCGGATATATCATCCATACGGTCTATATGGCGGGCGGGCGCCCCAGCGACAACCTTCGCAGCAAAAGCAAGGACGGGGCCACCACATCCCAAGCCCAATCTAGCCTGAATGTGGTTGCCGCCGCCCAAGAACAGCCGCCTCTGCTGGATGAAGAAAACCCTCTCGATGAGGATGATAGGCAGATAGACCCCTCGGTCCATGTAGAGTCAAGCTCGGACAATGAGGAAGAGCCGACTTTCCGCCCTAGGACTGCGGAGCAAGAGCTGCTTCAAGAACTTCGAAAACAGCTCAGGAGCAAAGATAAAGAGATGGCCAAGCTCTATTCGAAGATTGACGACTTAACGAACGTGGTGATGCAGCTTACGGCTCAAATTGCTCGAGCGCCTCCTAATCAAGCACAAGCCGCTACTAATCAGCCGGGTGATGACAATCCGAGGCAGCCAATGCATGTTCCTTTGGGACCAAGACTGGTCGAGCCGAATGAAAGCCGGCTACATTCCGCTTCTGGGGACGCCTTGGCCCCAGATAGCACTATCCCGCTAACACAGGACCGGATAATGGATTTGGTCACCAGCAAGGTTAAAACATTGGTGGCCGAAGCTGAAGCTCAGAAAGAAATCGGCAGTAGTGGGTGGCCATATCCCGCGCAGTACGATCTGATTGAGTTCCCAAGCGGCTACATCATTCCTAAGTTCGGAAGATTTGATGGAACGGGGAATGCAAATCAACACGTTGCCCACTTCAAAGCATCGTGCGGAAATACAGGGGGCAATGACGCGCTCCTTCTTCGTCAGTTTGTCAACAGCCTGACCGGCGTCGCCTTCGACTGGTACGCGAGCATACCAGACGGGTCCGTCATTACCTTCGCCCAAATGGAGTCTCTGTTCCGGCAAAGGTTCATGAGTGTCAGTGATAAAATCTCTATAGCCGATCTTGTGAGGACCAAGCCGGGGAAGAATGAAAGCAACACCGACTTTATCGCCCGGTGGCGTAATCTCACAGTTAAGTGCGAACCGCCGCTGGAGCAGGACCAGTCCGTCAGCCTTCTCATTGGGAACCTCAGCAATTGGATGGTCCCCTTCTTGTGTACAGCGGGCCTCAAGACGTTTCAGGAGCTAACCAAGAGAGTCCAAATGCTGGAACGCTCGAAGCAAGAGTCCCCGCCAGACTCTCAGAGAGACAAAACCTGGAAAAGCAAGCGGGACGACAACCGTAGAAGCGGGAGTTCCAGCAGTACCAATGTCTTCAATGCCTCCGACAATGAAGAAAAGCGAAGGGCGGGCGAATCCAAAACCAACCGGTCTCGAAAGCCATTGCTGGGAGGAGATGGGCCTTCCCTAGAGGAGAAAAAGAACAAGGTTTACTCTTTCAGAAGGGACAAGGTCCGCAAGATATTTAAAGATGCCTTGAACAATGGCCTACAACTGCCGGAGTCGAAAAGACCCCAAGAAGCAAAAATGACCGACAATCCCCTGTATTGCCCGTACCACCGAGTAGTGAGCCATGCGATCGAGGATTGCTATATCTTCAAGGATTGGGTCGAGAAGCAGTACAAGGCTGGAGAGATCGAGCTGTCCAAAAGCGTGTTGGTGAACAATCAAGTTGCAACCGCCAACTTTATACAGACGGAAGCTGAAGCCTTCTGGGAGCAGACAGCCGAACCCGCTGCCCTGACAAACGAAACTGACTCATCGCGGCCTCCGTGGAGTACGCACATATCTAATAAGACGAAGAAGATGATAAAGCTACTTCGGAAAGAACCCAGGATGGAATGGGAAGGACAGAAGAAGCCTACCAGTCCAGCTGCCAATGCGGTTCCATCAGGCTCAAAATCCAAGAAGCTCAAGAAGAAGAAAAGTGCAGCTCGGCGCGAAAAAGAGTCTGCAGGGAGATCGACCATTCAAAAGTATATCGATTCCCTCGAAGAATATGAGCAAAAGGAAAGAACATTGATTCAATTGAAGGAGTTCTTCCCTGTACAAGCGGCTGAAATTCTGGAGGAGTTAGAAGAAAACTCCAATGAAGAAATTCCAGTAGTAACCTGCTACGCCATCCATCTTGGCAGCGACTCTGAGGATGATCTCTGTTTTCCGGAAGAGGACGAGGAGCTCGCCACAACGGCCAATCAAATCCAGCTCAGAAGCGGCAGGGCTTTACCGCAAAATCAGGGCAACGCCCCAAAAGGGAAGGAAAGACAAGTCGCTAATGAAGAAGATGGCAGAGAACCGGCTGATGAAAACATAAGTCCTTCCTCGGTGGACTATAATGTCTTGGCGCATCTCCGGAAGCTTCCGTCTCTCCTGAGCATCTACGACGCCTTGGTCCTATCTAAGGAGCTTAGAGATGTTCTCATCCACGCTCTGCAAAACCCCGAGCGGTATCAGGCGCACTTTGCGGAAATTAACATGAAAGAAGCCCAGCATGCTTTGTATGCCGCCGCAGTCACATTTAAGGATGAAGACTTGCTACTGGGAACGGCTGAGCATAATCGGCCGCTTTACGTGACCGGGTACAGCGACGGAGATCGAATTAATCGCATATTGATTGATCCGGGGTCCTCAGTGAACATCATGAACTTGCGAACTCTGAAGAGTTTGTCAATGGACGTCCGACACCTGTCAAGGGAAAGGATTGTCATTCAAGGCTTCAACCAAAATTGCCAGCAAGTTCTGGGGTCTATAGCTCTGCCAATCAAATTTGGGGATCTGCAAACTGAAGCTAAGATATACGTGATCGACGCCGACACGTCTTATAAGATTCTCTTGGGGCGGCCATGGCTCCACGATTACGGCATCATTCCGTCAACTCTCCATCAATGCATGAAGTACACAAAAAATGGCGAAGAAAGACGCATTGACGGAGACATCCAGCCGTTCGGTGTGCATGAAGTCCGATATGAAGATTCTCGGTACTTTACGAACCACCAAAATGCTAAGCCACAACTGACTGAGGATAGAACGGCCCCAAGACTCAAAAGCAAATCTGCGCCGGCTATCACTTTCAAAAGCAAAAATACCCAAGTGCGCCCGCATCTCGGCAGCGACTCTGATGAGTCCGACGCTGGAAGCCCGTCCTTCCGCAAAACTCGCCCTCATTTCGGCAGCGATACGGACGAATCTGTTACTGAAGGCCCATCTAGCAGCAAAGTCCGCCCTCATCTTGGCAGTGACACTGAAGAGTCAGAGGAGGAGGACCTGTCGTGCAACAGCGGTGCAGATTGGACCCCCACGCAACAAGCGAAACTACGAGAGACCTTCGAAGTTGCAGAAGGGTCCCTAGCCGTTACAAGGGTACCAGAGCAAATGTGCAAAGAGCTCGATGCATTATCAATCTCCACCGTGGACCAGCTGAAAACTTTCTACGTTCCCGGGAGGAAAAGTGGACAGAAGGGCATCTTGTTTTATGGGTCAAACCCCGTTGTGCACCCAGATGACCTTTTTGTCGCGTGCCTTCCCTATGAGAGAGGCATAAGAGCCGTCCTCAATCCCAGATACTATGCGCCCGAGATGCGGGAATACTTTAAGAAGTGCGGATGCCGGTTATATCAAACGGAGTCCGAAGCAAAGTTTTACGAAGGGCTATGGTATCCGCCCCAGGTCCGAGCACTCATCGATGGACGAATTCCAGATAGACGGGGCATAGGCTACATTCAACCTGATTCCAAAGCGTGCCACATGATCCATGTTGGTGAGGCCAGCGAAAGATCAAATGATGACGACGAGATAGCCGAGCCAGAAGAAGCTCCTCAAGAGCTCGAAGATGGCGGACAAGCAACCTTTGATGAGCTAACCGAGATTGACTTAGGAACGCCCGATAATCCAAGGCCGACCTACATCAGCTCACTCTTGTCGGAGGAAATGAAAGAGCAGATAATTGCCCTGCTGCGTGAGTTCGTCGACTGCTTCGCGTGGACGTACAAAGAAATGCCTGGCCTTTCCCATGAGGTAGCCGTGCATAAGCTGGCTATATCTCCTGATGCTAAGCCAGTCAAACAAGCTCCTCGAAGAATGAGAAGGGAGTTGGAAGAAAAGGTCATCGAGGAAACTAAGAAGCTCATCGATGCCGGCTTCATCAGGGAAGAGAAATATGCAGACTGGATCGCATGCATAGTCCCAGTGAAGAAGAAAAATGGGCAGATCCGAGTTTGTGTCGATTTCAGGGACCTCAATAAGGCATGTCCTAAAGACGACTTCCCGCTACCAGTCATGGAAATGATGGTCGATGACACCTCAAATTACGAACTGTTCACCTTTATGGATGGCTCGTCTGGATATAATCAGATCAAGATGTCGCCTGAGGATGAGAAGCACACAGCATTTCGAACCCCGATCGGAATATATTGCTACAAGGTAATGCCATTCGGACTGAAGAACGCAGGTGCTACATATCAAAGGGCGATGACTAATATCTTTGATGACCTAATCCATAAAGTCGTCGAATGCTATGTTGATGATCTGGTCGTCAAGACTAAAGCCAAGGCCGATCATATCCAAGATCTCAGGACCGTTCTCACCAGACTGAGGGAATACGATCTGAAGATGAATCCTCTGAAGTGCGCTTTTGGCGTGTCATCGGGAAAATTCCTGGGCTTCATAGTCCGACATCGAGGGATCGAAGTTGACCCATCAAAGATAAAGGCCATCATGGAGATGCCCCCTCCGAAGAGTCTGATGCAGCTAAGATCTTTTCAAGGCAAGCTTGCCTATATACGGAGGTTTATCTCAAATTTATCAGGGAGATGTAGGCCCTTCTCAAAGCTCATGAAGAAAGGAGCTCCTTTTATCTGGGATGCCGAATGTCAAGCAGCGTTCGAAAGTATCAAACAATACTTGTTGCACCCTCCAGTGCTGGCTGCTCCCATTCCAAATAAACCGTTGATTCTCTACACTGCCGCGCTGGACGAGTCACTCGGTGCGCTCCTTGCCCAGAATAACGAGGAAGAAAAAGAAAATGCCCTCTACTACCTCAGTCGAACTCTAGTCGGGGCGGAACACAACTACTCCCCAATCGAAAAGCAATGCCTGGCTCTGATATTTGCTGTGAAGAAGCTGAGGCACTATCTGCTCGCTCATCGGGTTATGCTGATCTCCAAGGTCGACCCGCTCAAACACTTGATGACCAAAGCAAGCCTAGCCGGCAGAATGGCAAGATGGGCTGTCATGCTACTTGAGTTTGACATAGTTTACACTCCTCAGAAAGCAGTAAAAGGGCAAGCTCTTGCAGACTTTCTCGCTGCTCATCCCATACCAGAAGGGTCGCCACTAAATTGTGAGTTACCCGACGAACAAGTGCTGCATCTCGAGAATGACGAGCCATGTTGGGAGCTCTACTTCGATGGGGCCTCATCGATAAGAACCTCCAGTAAATCAAGCGTCCCGGAGATAAAAGCAGGGATAGGATTGGTGTTCATCACACCATCAATGGGAACCTTACGGCGTTCTTTTGCTCTCACCGAGCCTCGGACAAACAATGAAGCTGAGTATGAAGCTCTGATAGCTGGTTTGGAGCTCGCCATAGAAATGGAAATCCGTCGGCTACGAGTTTACGGTGACTCCCAGCTCGTCGTCAACCAAGTAAGCGGCGACTATAAGATATACAAACCCGAGTTAGCTCGGTACAGAGGTCGAGTAGTGGAACTCATGAAACGGTTCACTCATATTGAACTAACGAGAGTCCCTAGAGCGTTGAACGGAAAGGCTGATGTACTCGCTCGCTTGGCCAAGGAACTGGCTGATCCTGAAATGGACGAAATTCTGATCACAGTCAGGAGCCGGCAAATTCTACCCCCAGTCTCTCTACGAGAAGAGGAAAACGCGGAACAGAAGATCAGTCCTGCGGAAGAAGCTTCGATCATCCAAGACGAGCCCGATTGGAGAGAACCCTTCATAGAGTACCTCCGATACGACAAGCTGCCCGAAGAAAAATCTGCGAGGATTCAGCTGAAGAAAAGAGCTCTCCGATACGTGTTTGTAAATGACACGTTATACCGCAGGTCATATGACCAACTCTGGCTCAGGTGTCTGTCATTGGCCGAAGCCCAAAAGGTCATGAAAGATGTCCACTCGGGCGTTTGCGGTGCTCACCAATCTGGCCCCAAGATGCGACTTCAAATCAAACGGCTTGGGTATTACTGGCCCACCATGATACGGGATTGCGGAGAGCATGCAAAGAAATGTTATATCTGCCAAATTCACGGTGATTTTATTCACAAGCATCCCAACCCATTGCATCCTACAGTGGCGTCGTGGCCCTTCGAAGTTTGGGGCACCGACATTGTTGGCCCAATTGATCCTCCGTCATCTAAAGGCCACCGGTTCATACTGGCCGCGACAGACTACTTCTCCAGATGGGCTGAAGCTGTCCCGCTAAAAGAAGTCAAGACAAAGGATATTCTGACATTCTTCCAGCATAATATTCTATACCGCTTCGGTACACCAAGAAGAATCATTTCTGACAACGGGCCTTCTTTCAAGAGCTTCAATGTATCAAGATTCGCTACTCAGCACAAGATAGACTGGAGGTATTCCTCCATCTATAATCCAAGAGCCAATGGGCTAGCCGAAGCCTTCAATAAGACTCTATGCAAGCTCCTGAGGAAAAATGCGTCAGCCAACAAGAGAGACTGGAATCTCAAGCTTCACGAGGCATTGTGGGCATATCGTACCACGCACCGTACTCCAACTCAGTCCACTCCATACTCATTGCTCTTCGGAGTGGAGACAGTCCTCCCCCTCGAAGTTGAAGTTCCGAGCTTAAGAATGGCCGTCCAACATGAGTTGACGGAGGAAGAAAACGTGCTCCTTCGACTTGAAGAACTCGATGCCCTCGAAGAAAAGAGGCTCGCGGTGCAACAAAATCTGGAGCTATACCGAGCCCAAATGTCACGGGCTTATGACAAGATAACCCGTCTCCGCGCCTTCAAGAAAGGTGAATTGGTGTTGGTCCTCAAAAGACCGATTATCCCCAATCGACATGCCAAGGGAAAATTCGAGCCAAACTGGGAAGGACCATACGTCATCGAGAAAGTGTTTGACGGAGGATCCTACCAACTAATAAGTGCCGAGGGAGAAAGGCCCATGCCACCCATCAATGGCCGATATCTCAAGAAATACTACACGTGAATGCTCCAAGTCGCAGGCGAATTGAGCACATCAGCCCTACGGTCTGGATCAGACATCCTGCAAAACCGTATACAATCCACGGGCGTAAATGATCCCTATTTCTCCCAAATCCTGCCGGTGAGACTACTTTAAAGTCCCACCAGCGGCAAAAAAAAAAAAAAAAAAAAAAAAACGGTATGTCCACAAGCAAAACGGGCACGGATGAAAACCCGAAAGGGCTCTGTGAGTAAAAACAGCAGGACTACCGGCGAGTCTGTGAAAACCCGAAAGGGCGCAAACTCGTGAAAAGAGATGAAACACACTCACAAAGTCCTCTCGACCTTGTGAGGAGAAAACCCCTGCGTGAGATCCTTACGACTCACAAAGGAGCAACACACTTAGGAATCCTCACGATTCCTAAGGAGAAAATACACCTGCGGGATCCTTACGACTCGTAGGGAGAAAATGCTTTTATGGGACCCTCACGGCCCATAAAATTGAAAAGCCTTGGGCGGTAGGGACCCAAACCTATCTCCTAAGCCATCGTTCCCCAACGGGCAACGGCAAATGATGAGTCGCTCCTGGCATTTCGCTTCAGTGTTAGCGGTGCTGATGCCGACCAAAAACCCAAATTCCAAGTCCCCAAACGGCGAATGATGAGTCGCTCCTGGTACCATATTCCAGTGCAGCGATGCAGACGCCAACCAAAATCCAATTTCTCAAAATTCTCCCAGCCCTACGGTTGGTCCCCAAGTTGACTACCGTATACAATCCACGGGCTCAAATAATTCTCATCATACTCATGCCCCACCACAATTACCAAGTTGCGCGGCTGGTCTCCGCCTTTGGAATTATGCTCCATTGAGAAAACCCACTCATGTGTCCTCACGATACATGAGGAGAACAAACCTTTGTGGGATCCTTACGACTCATAAAGGAAAAAAACACACTTAGGAGTCCTCACGACTCTTAAGGAGAAAATACACCTGCGGGATCCTTACGACTCGTAGGGAGAAAATGCTTTTATGGGACCCTCACGGCCCATAAAATTGAAAAGCCTTAGGCGATAGGGATCTAAACCTGTTTCCTAAGCCATTGCTCCCCAATCCCCAAGTGGCGAATGATGAGTCGCTCCTGGTACCATATTCCAGTGTAGCGATGCAGACGCCAACCAAATTCCAAATCTCAATCCCCAACGGCGAATGATGAGTCGCTCCTGGTACCATATTCCAGTGCAGCGATGCAGACGCCGACAAAGTCCCGAAATTTTTCCGGCCCTACGGTCTGGATCATACATCCTGTAAAACCGTATACAATCCACGGGCGTAGAACAATCCCAATTTCTCCCAAATCCTCTCGGGGCAAATGATGAGTTGCTCCTGGCATTATTCCAGTGCAGCAATGCAGATGCCAAAAAAAAAAAAAAAACCAAAATCCCAAAATCCTCTCCATGACAGATGATGATTCGCTCCTGGTACCATATTCTAGTATAGCGATGCTGATGTCAACCCAAATCAAAATTAACAAGTCAACTTCCACTCCGACACCGCAAGAAGCGGAGCAAGTCAAGTCTACCCCTGACAGTGCAAGAAGAAGGGCAAGTCAAACCAAGCACCGACCGTCCAAGTCGCTAAAATGGCAGCAACGACCGTCCACGTCGCTAAAAGGGCAGCACCGACCGTCCAAGTCGCAAAAAGGGCAGAACCGACCGTCCAAGTCGCTAAAATGGCAGCAACGACCGTCCACGTCGCTGAAAGGGCAGCACCGACCGTCCAAGTCGCTAAAATGGCAGCAACGACCGTCCACGTCGCTAAAAGGGCAGCACCGACCGTCCAAGTCGCAAAAAGGGCAGAACCGACCGTCCAAGTCGCTAAAATGGCAGCAACGACCGTCCACGTCGCTAAAAGGGCAGCACCGACCGTCCAAGTCGCAAAAAGGGCAGCACCGACCGTCCACGTCGCTAAAAGGGCAGCACCGACCGTCCACGTCGCTAAAAGGGCAGCACCGACCGTCCAAGTCGCAAAAAGGGCAGCACCGACCGTCCAAGTCGCAAAAAGGGCAGCACCGACCGTCTAAGTCGCTAAAAGGGCAGCACCGACCGTCCAAGTCGCAAAAAGGGCAGCGCAGGATTCCTACAAAGCGGGAACCAGATCACTCCGGCCAGGGAAAACGTCTATCACAAACACTCTGTCTCGGATACATGTCAAGCAACGACCGTCCATGTCGTAAAAAGGGCAGTGCCAGCTTCCCAAAAAGCGGGGACCAAATCAAGTCGCCTCCACGTGAAAGAAGATCCATCAATTTCATGCACACGACCCACATATGTGGTGTGCATTTATTGATGGGGGGCAATTTGTTGGGGTAAAAATTTACACCCCGGTTGACTAAGTCAAAATCCAAGTCAATCCCAAGCCAAGTGGGCCCAAGCCCAGACCCAGTGGGCCCATGCCCGGGTCGAGCCCGAACATGAAGCGGCCGGCCTCCCCCCATGCCAAGATAAAAATTTTGTAATAAATAATTTTGTTGCATTTTCTTTTATTTTATTTTCGGATAAATGTAAGAAAAATAGGCATAAAGCCAAATTTTTGTAAAGCCCATGGCTTATATGCAAAAAGAAATGGCACATGAGCCATGGGATAGGCAAAATGCCATTTTGAGAAGCCCAAGGGGCTATATGTAAAGTGTATAGCCTATAAAGGCAAAAGATAATGAAAATATCTCATAACTTTTTCTCTCTAAAAAAAAGTCTTAGAGCTGAGCTCTTTTCTTCCACCTTCAAGGTTCTAAACCTTTTCATTTTCTTTTGAATTTAAATCAAGAGTTTTACTCTTTCTTTTCCAAAAACTAAGTAGTTTTCCACCACAAAACCCACAAAGGGGAACTCAGATCTCCCATCAGATCTAAAAAAAGGAGTGATTTTTAAATCTCCTGCTTCTTGATCTTCAAGATCCGGCCAAGCGATAGGAGGAAGAAGAAGAACATCTTTCACTAAATCCCAAAAAAAAAAAAAAAAGAAGAAGAAGAAGAACACTCAGGAGTCCAACTCCTCTTTGATTTCTCATCAGAGAAATCTTTTTAGGCTAAAAGCCTCTTTTTCTCGCCGGCGCTCAAGCGCAGAGCGCCCACGTGCCGACACGTGGTGCGCTTGCGCTCCAGCGCAAGCGCTCGAGCGCAGAGCGCCCTCGTGCCGACACGTGGCGCTCTTGCGCTCCAGCGCAAGCGCCCGAGCGCAAGTCACCCTGGTGTCGACACGTGGCGCGCTTGCGCTCCAGCGCAAGCGCTCGAGCGCAAGTCACCCTCGTGCCGACACGTGGCGCTCTTGCGCTCAAGCGTAAGCGCTCGAGCGCAAGTCGCCCTCGTGCCGACACGTGGCGCGCTTGCGCTCCAGCGAAAGCGCTCGAGCGCAAGTCGCCCTCGTACCGACACGTGGCGCGCTTGCGCTCAAGCGCAAGCGCTCGAGCGCAAGTCGCCTGCATGCCGACACATGGCGCGTTGCGCTCCAGCACTCTGCGCTCGAGCGCAAAGCGCCCACGTGCCGACACATGGCGCGCTCGCGCTCAAGCGCCTAGGCGCTGGCCCACGCATCCTTTGGATGTCTTTTTCCCCTTTACTTATATATACATATGTATATAAATATACACATACACGTACTCCACGACACTGTCCCTGTTAGAAAAAAATTTCTAACGGGGCGCTGCCCCGCACCCCGCAAGGGGGCTGCTCGCCCCCTTGACCCCCAGCCCGCTATCCGGGTAGCGGGACCCCCGTAAAAACTCTGCGTGGCTCCCGATATACCCAAAAACCCCTTTTCAAACAAAACACACGCACACCGCACATTGAGTTCGCATGACCAGTTTAACCCATTAATCGGAGGTTCCCTCGCCCCAAAGGCGAGGGGTAATTAACGGCAGCTTAGTCCGCGGCTGCCGGAGATTCGGATCCCCACAATCATTAAACCCCAGCCTACCCTAGGCAGGGGGAATCTGTAGTACGCCTGACAAGCGTGCGCGTATTCCCATCTCAATGGGGTGACGAAAAACACCCTACAATAGTGATGATAAAGACAAATCAGATAGCATACTATCATCTCGAGTAAGACTGTTCTACCGGTATAGGTCCTCCCTCAATCATCATAATCACCTGCCTGCGACTACGATAAATTCCTTGAGGGCACTATATCCAACAAGGCGTAGGGGCAATTATTACTCCATATGGGCATGTTCAGGACGAAGACTTGCACCTGTGGCCTTTGGACCTACGGAGGAATTTTATGTCTCTACGGATATATCTATAGGGACAAGTGATTACTGTTGTAGTGATATCGGAATCATCGATATCTCATTGTTTATAATGGACGTCAGTCAACGAACTGAACCACTTAAATCCATTATGTTTCGAAGCATCTTCTTCTTCTCTTGATCCATCAAGTAGATCTTGTACCATTGTGATTTTTTTTTCCTTTTTGAACTGGCCCGTAAACCTAGCACATGCAGCACACGACACATAGCCAGGAAAGCCACAAATTTGCCCCGAAATCGTTAAATTTGATTCCAAGTCATCTTTGCCAGCACCAGAAGGAAGTGGAAAGAGACAGGTAAGGGGATGTTTTAGAGGGAGCAAACCCTAGCTATAACTAGGGTTTTCTAGCTGCCTAGCTGACCTGTGATGCATTCTTCTTCTCTCATGTCCATCTCACAATGAGTGAAATATTAAAAGAATAAGAATATGGTATCTATGGATATGTAGCTTGCTTGTGAGCTCATGACATGTGACTGGTGCCATTGAGTTCTTTCAAAATCATTTGAGTTGCATTTTATTCAGGAGCTATGAGTAGCTAGGACTAGGACTTTACCAGCTGGTCATATCGTCCTAAGTTCATTGTCATATTATTTTTATTTTTCTTGACCGGCCTTTCTTTTATGTTTGGGAAATAGATAGAAATAAGGTAGGAAAGTGATGAGCTAGTGATAAAGTAGGAAACAGAATGAGTTGGGGATTATGTGGCATTAGAGTTATGTATGCAAGAAACTATTGGTATTAGTAATATTGTCATAAGAAAGTCACTTCTCTATCTCTACACAAAATACATAACATTTTTTTTTCACTTTCTCAACTCCTTCTCTTGTTTCATTACCAAACAATCTCCAAGGAAGAGTTGCGACAAGGGCCGATAGAAAGTCATTCTAACCACGACATGAAAAACTATCATTGCTGATACATATAAATTGTTAACACATAAAAAATAAAAGATTATCATTACAATACTGAAGAGGTTCCAGATCCTAATGGATCGATCATGATTTCAAAGCATTTTTTTTTCTAGAGAGGCCAACTCTTATATCGGTTGTCTCACCAAAGAAACTGCAAGAAACCTGTATGACACCAATTGTTTGGACGGTATACAATTATACGGGACTCTCTACTTAAAAAATAAAAGAAGAAGACCATTGAAGGGTATATAAAAACTATGCATGCAAGTACTGCAGGAAGTGAAACAACTGCAGCTGGATGATAGAAATAGAGAAAACGAGTATAGTTAGTTGATATGTCGTGTGTGTGTGTGTGTATGTGTGTGTGTGTGTGTTTGTTGCGTCATAAAGGTTACATGTACGTGAGATGATCAGTCTGATCACTGATCCCATCTGTTCCTCTCTCTCTCTCTCTCACTTTCTCTCTCATGCATGCATTTCATACATTGATTCATCATAGAATCTTTGCTCTGTAGTGTTGTGGAGATGTGTCTCAATAGAGCTCTTGCTCGTGAGGCCTTGTTGTTTGTCTGCGCCTATTTATCTCAATATTCCTTTTCTGTACTGCTGATCATGAGCTATTCTATTATATTAAAGCTGCAGTTGATAGTTACCTCTCCTTAAGCAAAAAGAGAGCTTTTGTGCTGCTGCTAGCTCACTTACATTCTTTCCCCTTTAAAGCTTAAACCCTAGATATTGAATCATCATCAAACAAACGAATGAGGTTGTGCATGTGTTGCTAATTTAGTCAGCATATTATCACAAGGCACACCTGAAAAATTAGATATGGTAAAGAATTTTGATGGATTGTAACAAAGTTTTGGGTTTTTGCTCCGATCACGACCTTTCGGGAAAAAAGACACCTCATGTGAGGTTGGTCCAAACTTTTCCTTTTCCTTTTTTTTTTTTCTTTAAAATTTTCTCAAGGGTAAGAGAACGTGTTTGTTTTAGTTGGAGTATTCTTTTAGGAGTTGAAAAGTCTTGTATAAAAACAAGTGAAGAGTTGGAACTCCAGTTAGTAAGATAGGAGTTACTTGTATCTAGAATTAGGGTTTGAAGTTTGTGTTTGATAGCCATTTCAAAAAGTTGGGAGTCCATAAATGAAAATGGAGGGAAATAGAATGATCAAGGGAAAATAAGTATTTAAAAGACTAAAAAAATTACTTAATGTAACAAATTCCAGACCAACTTCACAGAAATAATCTCCGACTTTGAACTCCTGATTTCATACCCGACACTTAGGAAATTAGGACTTCAAGGTCATGGGTTCTGCAGACAAAACAAAAACAAAAGTTTATGCTCTGAGCTAAAATCATGAGTTGGAACCCCTGCGTTTGCAAACTCCAACAACTCCAGCCAAACATTAAACAAGCCCTAAATGAACTTTACAATAAAAATGGGAAAATATTAACAAAATAAAGTTTATGGGCTTTATATATATAACATGTATGGAACTCCATATCTCAATAAAATATAGTCAACCTAGTGCCATGAACGACAATTAATTATCAAGGGGGGTGAGGCTGAGTTTGCTTGCTAACCCAATAACTGATTGAATTTGCATTTTGTTCATCTTCTCGGATGGCATAAACTAATCGTTGATCGGTGCTCAATTAGCTCAAAACCTTCGATAAAATGGTGCTCAATATGATATCACGGTTATTTATAGTAGGTACTGATAGATTGCCTGAAATTATGAAATTGATAAGTACATAAATATTAGATGGTAGAGAATTTGGATGGAGCAGGGCAAGTTTTGGGTTTTTGTTTCGATTACAACCTTTGGGAGAAAAAAGCACCTCATGTGACGTTGGTCCAAACTTTCCTTTTCCATCTTCTTTTTTTTTCCTGAACTCGCTTATATATATTTTCTGGAGGGTAAATGAACTTTATCGATCGGTTAGGCAAACCATTTATTTTCCATATTTAATCATTCAAGGAACTTGCTAAATAGTAATTTATGTCAAAAACGAAAATTTATTGGCTTCGTTTTTCTGTTTTGAAACTTGATATGTCAATGACATAAAGTCAGTCTTGTATGTCTTGTTAATCGTTCGTTAATAGCTCAAATCCTTAGATAAAATGGTTCTAAACATGATATCACAGTTACAATTGGTAAATAGAAATTCCATAAAACTCTGAAACTAATAATTAATTACATAAATAAACAAAGGTATGCATACCTTTCTATTAAACAAGTTACAAATTATGCAGCCTGTCTTTTTCTTATGATAAGTGATTAAATTAAGTGCAAATAATTATTCCAAAAGTGGGAGCAGGTAGCTAACCAGTTGCAGTACTTCTTTACAATATAGTTGCCATGTAAATATTAAACAAGTTAGAAGATTTTTATTTTATATTAATATAAAAGGGGAATATAAAAAAGAATTATTAATCAACAATAATTTCCCATTTTTTGGTTGAAAAATGAAAGCAAATGAGGATGAGCTTGTATCTTGTGGAAGTTGTGGAGCCCGTAGGCGATAGCAGACCATTCTTGTGGGCCCAACATGGTGACACGTCATCGCGAATGCGACATGCATGCATCGAATCTATACAAACCGAAAGCTAACGCTTGCTATACGACAAAACAGTACCATCCCTAGGTCCCCATTATATGTTGAATAATTTTTATACCACCGTGATCCATATGGCCTCGTATTTGTTATATTAATTTTGTATCGGCTACTTTATTTATGTAACGAGTCCGAGCCATAAATTTTTCCGAGGTGTTTAAAATCAAGAAAAATAGTTACAAATTGTTTATGAAAATAATATATGTGTTAAGCCTTACCTTTCACAAAATGACAAATGAGAAATATTGCCATCGCTACTAGTAGATGATCGAGGATCAAAACTTGTTGAAAATCTTCTCGTGTCTATAATTGTCTATAATTAAAGCTATTAATTAATTATCTAAATTCTTTAATATTTTTGCATAACAATATTTGATTAAATATTTACTATGATATAAGTCTTTAATTAACAAAGACGAGTAAGGAAGTATATATGAGTTAAATTAATGAGAATAATGGAGGAAAGAGGCCATAGGAGGGAATTTCCTCCTATGGCGTCGAAAAAAATACATCCTCTTTCATTTTTTCCGACGATCGGCACCCATTCTTTTCATCGTTATCATCTAAGGTATGGGTAAACCAAATTTCATGTGATTCTACAATTTTTCACCGTTGATTTAGTGGGTTCAAGATTAACGGTTTACCGACAATAGAACTTTTTACATTGCTAAATCAACGGTGAAAAAGTTGTAGAATCACATGAAATTTGGTGTATCCACATCTTATATGATAACGATGAATATAGGGTGCCGATCGTCGAAAAATATTAGGGAGGGGGTATTTTTTTGACGCCATAGGAGGAAACTCCCTCCTATGCCATCTTTCCTCTATTATTCTCTAAATTAATAAAGAGTAACTATTTTATTGTAATCACTAAATACTAAAATGTCATAGACATTCCGAGCTTTCCGAGCCCACACGTACCCCTAGCATGGCCGATCTTGAACATTATATATATATATATGTGTCTGTGTACACGAGGTTGCACAAGTTATGTTTATGTCCGTTTATTTATTTTATCGAGACTCGGACTAGCTTTTGAGCTTCAAGATTTTAAACAGCCTTAACAAGCGTTTGCATGGGTCTAATTTAAACTTGAGAAGTGTAATCTATTGATACTAATCAATATTAGCAAAGAACAAATTAATTTGGTATGCATTTTTTAACAAAAAGGAATGGCTTGTATCATTTATGTCCACTTTATTTGTGCATGTGGGATAAAAAAAATCATGCCTCTTGATGCTTCCTTGGTTATCAAATGTCCAATCTAAAGGAATTGAGAAGTGACACTGCTTATTTTATTTTACAAGAGCATGAAGATATCATGCAAAAAAGCCTAAACCCTAGCATTCAGTGAGAGAGAGTTTTTGTTCACTAATTAATTAAAAGTCTAGTAAGATATATAGAGAAGAGACTTATGATCATCTTTCATGAATAAAGTGTTGCCTCATCATCTCCTTTGAGCCATAAGTGTTGGTTACGTTCCTTGCTCTTCACGTTTTAAAATTTAGAATGCTTTCTAGGTTTTTATTCAAATTCTTTTGATTGTTTGTTATAAGAATTATTTGGGTTGAAGAATAGGAGACCAGGGCCCTAAAATTAAGCAGGAAATTAGTGAAAGATACCAGAACGATCGATATATAGATATATTATTATACATATATATATTAAGCATGCAGAATGTTTAGAATTTATCTAGAAGAATTTGACTAGCTTTTGGGACAAACATATATAGGCAGTTGACGTGCTTCGATATGCGAAGCAGAGAATTATAAGGATCAAAAGCTGTTTTCTTTGGGGTTAGGGTTAGGGTTAGTTCATTGTTGATGATTGACATATGAGTGATATACTTTATCTATATGGATTTTGTATGGGCTGCAAGATTGATGATTAGTAGAAAAATGAAGTAGAGATGCAGATCTTGTGAATTTTAAGGTAGTCTATCTATTTTTATTTTTTTATCAATAACGCATCCTTGATACCTGCTGGTAAACAATTATATTAATTTGATTTTCATTATGTGCACTATCTGATATCCAACTATACGTCGTCTTCCATGTTTATTACCCCAGAGAGAAGTTAAAGTCAATCTCAAGGCCAAATGTGATAGTTACCTCAAATCTATAAAAAGTTGATCAGATCATCACAACGCACTACTACAAATAGGGGTTGCCTCTACGGATTTATTCGTAGAAGCAAACCACTTCCCCTACGGATATATCATTAGGGGCAAGAAATTACCCTGTACGTGCAAACGCCGTAGGTGCAAGTTTTAGCCTTAAACATACCCCTACGGTTAAGTACTTTCCCCTACGGCGTAATTCGTAGGTCCATATGTCCCTACGGATTAGACTGTAGGGACAAAAAATTTATTTAATTTATCGGTTTATAAAATAAAATAGTTGTCTCTACGGAGTAGTCCGTAGGGCCAAATGTCTGCCTCTACGAATACATGCGTAGGTCCAAATGTGTAGGGCAAAATATCAGGTATCCTGATATTTTGTCCCTACGGATACATGTGTAGGGGCGTGTTTAAACCCCTACGGTCAAATCCGCAGAGACAAGTATAACCTTCTCTTACTGAGATCATAGGGGCAAAATATCAGGTATCCTGATATTTTGCCCCTACGGATAAATCTGTAGGGGCAAAATAGGACCCTACGGATTAATCCGTAGGGGCAATGTTGGGCCTTACGGATTAATCCGTATGTACATATTATTAGGGTTTTTTTTAAAAAAGGGCTGCATGTTTTTTTCTCGCCCTGTGCACAATAATATATACATCATATATAAAATTAATTAACACGCAGAATATATACCGCAATATTCATAATCACATCTCACGCATAATATACAAAAGAAATCAACAAGCAGAATACGATATC
Organism: Agapanthus africanus; assembly: GCA_030015575.1. Classification (NCBI taxonomy): domain Eukaryota; kingdom Viridiplantae; phylum Streptophyta; class Magnoliopsida; order Asparagales; family Amaryllidaceae; genus Agapanthus; species Agapanthus africanus. Next base: position 11,488,012 of record CM057346.1, on the reverse strand, counting down.
AATCTAAATCAATATAAACACGCAAATACCACCAATATCAATATCGTCCAAAATATATACAATATGTATCATTTAAATAAATACATATTTAAAATATAAGAATCAAAAAGCTACTCTACCTCGGTCCAGCTCCACCTCTGATAAACGCCGTAATCTGGCGTGCCTGCTCCTCGGATATACCCTGAGTCAATATCTCGAACAATGCGGAGTGTGCGGAAGTCTGAGCGGGCTGTGGAGCTGTAGGAGTGGTCTGCGCAACCGCCGCCGAGATAGTGGCTTGCGGAGCCGCAGCCGCGAGAGTCTAAGCGGGCAGTGGAGCTATAGGAGTTGTCTGCAGAACCGCAGCCGAGATAGTGGCTTGCGGAGCCGCAGCCGAAGGAGATGCATGTGGAGGCTCGGCCGATGTACCCTGTCGCGTCTGTTCAATTTTGTGTGTAATAAACGAGTAAGAACTGTGTATTAGTCGAATTCGTATCATTATCAAGTTATTGCGAAACCCCAATCTATGTATATTTAGGGACTTAGGCCTCGTTTGGATATCTAGTTTGGAAAACCGTAGTTTATTTTAATTAGATATGTATGTATGATTAGTCAAAGCTAATTCTATAACTAAATAAGCTCAGGCGACGTACTAATACTGGATATGTTGCTATCTATAATATGACATAATATTTTACTATTAAATAGTATACATACCAACATGTCACGCCCCGCTTCGCAGAGTACGCTAAAGTGGGCACGTGTCATAGCCAACCATGCTACCTGTGGGTAGGAAGTATCCATCCACAGTCACATTACCGCTGTAGAGATATCAAGAACAAAATAAAACTATCTAAAACATGTCCATAATCCAATATAACATGAGTCAAGAATAAATAAATGCGGAAGCGAAAGATCCAATACAAAATAACTGGAATGTATGTCCCATAATGCGGACTCACATCAGGAATAAAATGCAGGAAAGAAAACTAACTACTGCTGACACTCACAGCTCAGCCTGTCGGCTGAAGTACTCCTGCTCGAACTGCGACAGCGGTACAGAATCTGGGCCATGCAAAACCCAGACGCCAGCGCGTCATAACATCAAGCAATAATATATAAAAAGGGCAGCAAGACATGCAAGTATGATTATAAAAGGTAAAGCAAGTGTAACAACAATGTAAATCAGGGCAGTGACAGGTAGTGTGCGGTGGGTAAACTGGACTGTTCTATCAGGTTTTCTATTCTAAAGTCTTTGAAACTAAATTGATGAATCATCGATGTAACTCAATAGTATCCCGTACATACCCGGGACCACGGCCCCAATATTCTCGGGCTGAAACCGAGACATGCCGCTAGGCACCAAACAGGAATGTGTACACTCAATAGTATCCCGTACATACCCGGGACCACGGCCTCAATATTCTCAGGCTGAAACCGAGACATGCCGCTAGGCACTAAACAGGAATGTGTACAGATCAGAACAGGTAGTGAACAGTTGAGTTACAAGTCAGATTTCACCTTTGATTTCCCCATACCCCCAAGTTATAAGTGTAAGTCAAGTCAGGTATCCCGAAATCAAGAAACTAATGCCAACACAGGATCATGTAAACATGCTTGTCTGGATAGACAACAGGAACGGTCCATGAGGACTACATGTCAGGTTTGTTGGCATTAGACACAAGATCAGGTGACGGGTCAGGTCACGGTACATCAGGTCAAGTCAAGCAGTATACGGTACCATGTCGGGTAAATCAATATGTATGTAGCAAGTCAGGTCAAGATGTAAACAATATCATGGGTGTGCTCATACTCAGTTACATAATCAAGCATGGTTAACAAGATGATCTAAGCAATAGGCAGATTCATTCAATTTGCAATACAGTTATCAATTGTGTCACAAAGATGATTTCAACATTATGAGAATGCAGTAAGACAATTATAGCCGTTTAATCTTGTTACCAAGTTAAGACTTCATTGATGCAATGATATCTACATATATAAGTTCCAAGTTTGAAAGATAAATGATATATAACAATCTTGAACACAAAAAAAATGGGAAATTATAATACCAAAGTTAAATTGCAGGTTTTAGGGTGTCATCAAGTATATGTAAATATTTTTTAGCATGTAGTAAGGGGTACTTGCCTCGACGGGTCGTGAATCGGGAAAACGGAACGTAAAACGTCGGCGGGGAAAACTCGCGACGGGCACACGGTTCACGGAACGAACCCAAACGACGAACAGTGGAACCACACGGGTCGGGGTACCACGCTGGAATGTTGGGACACGTCGCCGGCACGGCCGGATTCCGGCGAGATAAAAAACAGCGAATCGATCAAGATTGCAACAAGAAAAGAAAAGAAAATAAAGAAGAAGGGAAGGAGGATGGAGAAGGGAATGCTCACGAGGATCTGTGGGACGGGTGGTGACGGTCGACCACGTCGACGGAGCTCCGGCGGTGTCCTACGACGACAGCGAAAGAAATCTGCCGATCAAGAAAAATATTAACAGAGAACGAAAGAAGAAAGGAAGAGAGGAGGGGATGCTAGCTCACCGAGGGGTGTGCGCGAGGGCCGGGGACACGGGAATGGGGTCACCGGCGGCGACTCACGGCGGTGCAATGGTGTGCAGGGGGTGCGCGGGCCTGGTCGGGGGTGTGCAGGCTCGGAGGAAGGAGATGGGAGAGAAGGTGATGAGGGTGAGAAGGTGATGAGGGTGAGAAGATGACGAGGACGAGGAGGCCGGTGCTGGTGGTGTCGGCGTTGGGCTACGACGGCGAGGGGTGCGCGGCTAGGGTTGCATGGGGTTTGGGTTTCAGCGTTTTAAAAGAGAAGGAGGAGGGAGATGTATAAAATGAGAGAGAGAGAAATATATGGGGAGAGAGAGAAAGTGGAGAGAGATAGAGATACGGGGGAGAGAGAGGAGAGAGATAGAGAGCGACGGGGAGAGAGAGAGTAAGGAGGTGGGGCCCACGGGATTAAGAGAGAGGTGATTGGCTGGGAATGAAAGATTTGTGGGTTTAGGAAAACTAAATAAAGATTTATAAGATATGAAAAAAATATAGTATAAGGTTTTAAAAAAATATATGACGGTTTAAAATATATAGAAAATGGGATTTTGGCGCAAAGTAAAACATTTCCAAATTGCGTCCGGGTCGGGTCCAAAAATTCGAAATTGAAATAATAAAATTTTAGGCGGGATCCAAAATTTAAAATGAAGTGTTTTGCAATCAAAAAGCATACCCCCAAAACGGACACACGTACGTGCGCGTAGCCGTCCAAACTCGCCCGTTTCACTGAAAGGGACGAGAACACGATGCACGGACGCTACAACAGGGTTATGGGTGTCAAGTAGGCCAAGATAAATATTTTTAATTTTATTTTAGATGCCTTAAATTGTTATATGCAGAAATGAATTGTCGGGATAAAATTACAATAAGTAACAATCAAGCAAGATAAATGAAATAAGTGCCACACTACGTTCAAACGGTAACTGAAATTAGTAGCATTGGGCTCGGGTGTTACATTATACCCAACTACAAAAAGAATTTCGTCCTCGAAATTCCAAGAATACAAAGATAGATAACTACAAGAAAAGGTGAGGAAACTTCTGCCGGATTTCATCTTCTCGTTCCCAAGTGGACTCTCCATGCGAGCGATTACCCCAAGAAACAAGCACAAGAGGGATCACCTTGTTCTTAAGAACCTTTTCCCTTCGATCCACGATTTCAATCGGTCGCTCCTCAAAAGTCAAGTCTTCTCGTACTGTTAGCTCCGAATGATCCAATACGTGCGTTTCATCTCGAACATACCTACAGAGTTGAGATACGTGAAACACATCGTGCACATTCGCCAAGGACTGCGGTAACGCCAAACGATACGCTACCTCACCAACACGCTCCAAGATCTCAAAGGGTCCAACGAATCGAGGACTAAGCTTTCCTCGACTTCCAAAATGAATCACCCCTTTAGTCGGTGATATCTTCAAGAATACCAAATCACCCACAGCGAACTCTAGGGGTCTTCTTGACGTGTCTGCCCAACTCTTCTGTCGGTCTTGTGCTGCCTTCATATGATTTCTGATAGTGTTAACCTTCTCAACTGTCTGCACAACCAAATATGGTCCCAATAATCTTTGTTCATCGACATCGTCCCAACAAACAGGTGAACGACATTTACGACCATACAACGCTTCAAATGGAGCCATCTGGATAGTTGCCTGAAAACTGTTGTTGTAAGAAAACTCCACCAAATGTAGATGATCCTCCCAAGACCCCTTGAAGTCTAACATGCATGCTCTCAACATATCCTCAAGAGTTTGGATCGTTCTCTCCGACTGACCATCAGTTTGAGGATGATAAGCTGTGCTAAACTTCAATCGAGTCCCCAAACTTTCCTATAAACTCCGCTAAAAGTGGGATAAGAACCGAGTGTCCCGATCGGACACGATGCTCACTGGTACTCCATGCAATCTTACAATCTCTTGCATGTACCGCTCCGCCAAAGTCTCTGTTGATTGACCAACCGAAAAGGAGTAAAGTGAGCTGCCTTGGTCAACCGATCAACAATCACCCATACAGCATTGTTGCCTTTTGGACTCCGCGGTAGAGCCGTCACGAAATCCATGGTTATATGTTCCCACTTCCACTGAGGAATCGGAAGTGGTTGCAATAAACCAGCAACCCTTTGATGTTCAGCCTTAACTTACTGACATACCAAGCACTTTGCCACAAAGCGAGCAATCTCCCGTTTCATGCCTTCCCACCAGAAATGCTGCCGAATATCTCGGTACATCTTTGTGCCTCCTGGATGTACAGAATAAGCTGAACTGTGCGCCTCCTTCATAAGCTCTTCACGAATATCCCCCTTTGGCACACACAAACGGCTACCATACCTCAACGAACCATCTTCGTGGATCAATAAATCTGTTCGTAGTCCGGCTTCAACCTGATCTCAAAACTTTTGCAGTCTAGGGTCCTGCGATTGTGCTGCTTTAATATTCTCGATCAACGATGAATGTACTTGCAGTTGTATCAACTGCCCCGTAGAATGCGGTAGCACAACCTCCAAGTCAAATCTTCGAAAATCTTCAACGATCTCCTTCTGCGTAGTTAATACCTGAATTGCTGGTAACCGACTAAGCGCATCCGGCACGACATTAACCTTCCCCGGATGGTACTTAAGATCAAGATCGTAGTCAGCCATCAGCTCCAACCATCTACGCTGCCTCATATTAAGCTCCTTCTGTGTGAACACATACTTCAAGCTCTTATGATCAGTAAAAACTTCAACCCTTTCGCCCAAAAGGTAGTGTCTCCAAATCTTCAAAGCGAAAATCACAGCCGCAAGTTCCAAGTCATGAGTTGGGTAATTCTTCTCATGGGTCTTCAACAGTCTCGATGCGTATGCTACAACCTTCCCATGCTGCATCAAAACACATCCCAAACCTTTCCCAGATGCGTCGCTGTGAATTACCAATCCTCCGGAATTGTCTGGCACGGTCAGAATAGGGGCGGTTATCAACTTCTGCTTCAACGTCTCAAAAGCTAACGCACATTTGTCCGTCCATACAAAAGGTACCTCCTTGCGCGTAAGCTTGGTTAACGGCTCCGCCAGACGAGCAAAGTTCTCCACAAATCTCCTGTAATATCCGGCGAGTCCAAGAAAACTTCTTATCTCCGCAACATTCTTTGGATTTGGCCAATCTCGAACTGCTGCAATCTTTTCTGGATCGATGGCAATTCCATTGCTAGACACAACATGCCCCAAAAACTTTACTTCCTCCAGCCAAAACTCGCACTTACTCATCTTCGCATACAACTTCTCTTGTCTCAACGTCTGCAGTGTTATCTTCAAATGTTCAGCATGCTTCTCAAAACACTTTGAGTAAACCAGAATATCGTCAATGAATACCACAATAAACTGGTCCAAGAACGGTGAAAAGATTCGGTTCATCAAGTCCATGAATACTGCCGGCGCATTCGTTACTCCGAAGGGCATCACTAAGTACTTGTAATGTCCATACCGAGTTCGGAACGCCGTCTTGCAAATATCTTCTGCTTTCACTCGGACATGATGATATCCGGATCATAAATCCAGCTTCGAGAATACCCTCGCGCCACTAAGCTGCTCGAAAAGTTCGCCAATGCGAGGGATCGGGTACTTGTTCTTAATAGTCATCCGGTTTAATTCTCGATAGTCGATGCACATCCTTCTTGTGCCATCCTTCTTCTTTACTAGAAGAACTGGAGCTCCCCAAAGCGAGTTACTGCTTCGAATCCAACCCTCTTCAAGAAATTCAGCAACCTGTTTCTTGACTTCTTCCAACTCTACTGGTGCCATTGGATAATACGCTGTGGATACTGGCGCTGCACCAGGAATAAGATCAATTGCGAACTCCACGTCTCGCTTCGGCGGTAATCCCGATATATCTTCAAACACGTCCATAAAATCACGAACAACAGCCGGCTCTTCACTATTATCAACTTCCATTGCTGCAAGAATATTGTTTGTCGGCCTAGCCCTAAACTCGACTGGCCCGACAGAACTGCTTCCTCCAGTGAAGCTAAACTCGGGATGTCCGGGAATATGGAAAATTACCTTCCTTGCCCTACAATCAATGTGAGAATGGAAAGTGCCAAGAAAATCCATTCCCAAGACGACTTCGTAGCTGCCCGTATCAATCACCAAGAAATCTGCAAAAAGCTCCCGTCCGCACACAACAACTGTACAATCTTTACATTCCCTACTAGCTATGATTTTCCCATTCCCAGTGTCTATGTCCCAGAAACTAGACAGGGTTGTGCAGTCAATCGAGTGTGTAGTTATAAACTTGGATGACATAAAACAATGGGATGCACCAGAATCAAATAATGCTAATGCGGGAAAACCATGAACGAGTAGAGTACCTGAAACAACTTCCCCTGACGCCTTAGCTTCCTCAGCTGTCAAGGTAAAAGCTCTAGCCTGATTAGGTCCTTGAGTCAGCTGTTTCAGCCCCTGGAACGGTCTCTGCGGAGGCTTCTGAAAATCATCTCCCGTACGAAGTTTCGACGGACAAGCACTAACGGCGTGATCTGCCGCTCCACAAACCAAACAGAGTCCCAGCCTCCTTCGACAATCCTTTTGCATGTGGCCAGGTAAATTGCAGTAGTTACAAGTCATGCTCTTTCTTCGATCGACGACCACAGGCTTCTTCATGGGTGCTACACCTCGACGGTCCACTGGAATACCTTTGCGACCATGAGCTCGGTTTGGTACAAATGCTGGCTTCCTTACCGCAACTGCTGTCTGCTGCAAACTCCCCTTCATCCCAGATAAACTCTGCTGCTCTCGGGCTGCCGCAAGTACTTGCAAGAAAGTGGTCAAACCCAGGGAGACAATCTGCCTCTGGATGTCCACGTCCAAGCTGCGCATGAACCTTCGTGCCCTGTCTGCATCGTTGGCAACTAAAGGTCCAGCGAATCTACTGAGTCTTCTCCATTCTGCTGCATGCACATCTACGGGTGCTCCATTTTGCTTTAGCCCGATGAATTTCTCTTCCATTTCCTCCCGTGCCGTCCGCGGGAAGAACTTCTCCAGGAAACTCTTTGAAAAATCCGCCCACTTGATCGGCTTGGGCAAGCGGTTCTTCTCTACAAGCCACCATTCTCGGGCGTAGTTCACTAACTGAATGCATACCATGTCAACTCTTTTCTCATCTGGAATCTGTGCCACAACAAGAAAGTTCTCTGTGTCAACTAGCCACTGCTCTGCTGGCAACAGCTCCTCCAAACCAGTAAATGTAGACGGACCCAAACGTCTGAAATCTGCTACGGTCCCTACTCGGTCGACTGGTTTAGCTCCAACATTGTTCACAGACTGCTGAACGATCTGCAAACCTTCCTGAAACGATTCCGCTTGCTGCTGGATCAGCTCGGTCTGTTTCTTTTGATTCTCCAGCATTCCTCTTATCACTCCAAGCATGGCGGCTTCGTCCACACGCCTCTGGTACGTCTTCAAATTCTTACCGGCCATATTCCTGAAATCAAAACACCCAACATTAGCATGATAATAGATTCAAAATATAGATCAAGGCTAGAACTCCAAGTTACTTAAATAGAGTGCCGCATTGTAACTATGCCGCGGTATCATAGCTACAATTACATAACTCCACCTAAGTCGCCTAAGTCCTAGAGATAACAAGGAATCAGGTTTTCAAGTTGATATGCAAAGGAAGTTTGCACATCGTAAAGGATATAATCAGGAAGAATGTGATTCAAGAATGGTAAACGACAAGGTGGCAGGACATGTTTCCTAAACACGGGTATTCTGATTCGCGTATTGGGTACAATACCCAACTACAAAAGAATCAACCCGACTAACCCATGGCTTTGATACCAAAAGAACCATATCACGCCCCGCTTCCCAGAGTACGCTAAAGTGGGCACGTGACATAGCCAACCATGCTACCTGTGGGTAGGAAGTATCCATCCACAGTCACATTACCGCTGTAGAGATATCAAGAACAAAATAAAACTATCTAAAACATGCCCATAATCCAAGATAACATGAGTCAAGAATAAATAAATGCGGAAGCGAAAGATCCAATACAAAATAACTGGAATGTATGTCCCATAATGCGGGCTCACATCAGGAATAAAATGCAGGAAAGAAAACTAACTACAGCTGACACTCACAGCTCAGCCTGTCGGCTGAAGTACTCCTGCTCGGACTGCGACAGCGGTACAGAATCTGGGCCATGCAAAACCCAGACGTCAGCGCGTCATAACATCAAGCAATAATATATAAAAAGGGCAGCAAGACATGCAAGTATGATTATAAAAGGTAAAGCAAGTGTAACAACAATGTAAATCAGGGCAGTGACAGGTAGTGTGCGGTGGGTAAACTGGACTGTTCTATCAGGTTTTCTATTCTAAAGTCTTTGAAACCAAATTGATGAATCATTGATGTAACTCAATAGTATCCCGTACATACTCGGGACCACGGCCCCAATATTCTCGGGCTGAAACCGAGACATGCCGCTAGGCACCAAACAGGAATGTGTACACTCAATAGTATCCCGTACATATCCGGGACCACGGCCTCAATATTCTCGGGCTGAAACTGAGACATGCCGCTAGGCACCAAACAGGAATGTGTACAGATCAGAACAGATAGTGAACTGTTGAGTTACAAGTTAGGTTTCACCTTTGATTTCCCATACCCCCAAGTTATAAGTGTAAGTCAAGTCAGGTATCCCGAAATCAAGAAACTAATGCCAACACAGGATCAGGTAAACAGGCTTGTCTGGATAGACAACAGGAACAGTCCATGAGGACTACATGTCAGGTTTGTTGGCATTAGACACAAGATCAGGTGACGGGTCAGGTCATGGTACATCAGGTCAAGTCAAGCAGTATACGGTACCATGTCGGATAAATCAATATGTATGTAGCAAGTCAGGTCAAGATGTAAACAATATCATGGGTGTGCTCATACTCAGTTACATAATCAAGCATGGTTAACAAGATGATCTAAACAATGAATTAAGCAATAGGCAGATTCATTCAATTTGCAATATAGTTATCAATTGTGTTACAGAGATGATTTCAACATTATGAGAATGCAGTAAGACAATTATAGCCGTTTAATCTTGTTACCAAGTTAAGACTTCATGGATGCAATGATATCTATATATATAAGTTCCAAGTTTGAAAGATAAATGATATATAACAATCTTGAACATAAAAAAAATGGGAAATTATAATACCAAAGTTAAATTGCAGGTTTTAGGGTGTCATCAAGTATATGTAAATATTGTTTAGCATGTAGCAAGGGGTACTTGCCTCGACGGGTCGCGAATCGGGAAAACGGAACGTAAAACGTCGGCGGGGAAAACTCGCGACGGGCGCACGGTTCACGGAATGAACCCAAATGACGAACAGTGGAACCACACGGGTCGGGGTACCACGCTAGAACGTCGGGACACGTCGCCGGCACGGCCGAATTTCGGCGAGATCAAAAACAGCGAATCGATCAAGATTGCAACAAGAAAAGAAAAGAAAATAAAGAAGAAGGGAAGGAGGATGGAGAAGGGAATGCTTACGAGGATCTGTGGGACGGGTGGTGACGGTCGACCACGTCGACGGAGCTCCGGCGGTGGCCTACGACGACAGCGAAAGAAATCTGCCGATCAAGAAAAATATTAATAGAGAAGGAAAGAAGAAAGGAAGAGAGGAGGGGATGCTAGCTCACCGAGGGGTGTGAGCGAGGGCCGGGGACACGGGGATGGGGTCACCGGCGGCGACTCACGGCGGTGCAACGGTGTGCAAGGGGTGCGCGGGCCTGGTCAGGGGTGTGCAGGCTCGGAGGAAGGAGATGGGAGAGAAGGTGATGAGGGTGAGAAGATGACGAGGACGAGGAGGCGAGGAGGCCGGTGCTGGTGGTGTCGGCGTTGGGCTACGGCGGCGAGGGGTGCGCGGCTAGGGTTGCATGGGGTTTGGGTTTCAGCGTTTTAAAAGAGAAGGAGGAGGGAGATGTATAAAATGAGAGAGAGAGAGAGAGAGAAATATATAGGGAAAGAGAGAAAGTGGAGAGAGAGAGAGAGACGGGGGAGAGAGAGGAGAGAGATAGAGAGGGACGGAGAGAGAGAGAGTAAGGAAGTGGGGCCCACGGGATTAAGAGAGAGGTGATTGGCCGGGAATGAAAGATTTGTGGGTTTAGGAAAATTAAATAAAGATTTATAAGATATGAAAAAAATATAGTATAAGGTTTTAAAAAAATATATGACGGTTTAAAATATATAGAAAATGGGATTTTGGCGCAAAGTAAAACATTTCCAAATTGCGCCCGGGTCGGGTCCAAAAATTCGAAATTGAAATAATAAAATTTTAGATGGGATCCAAAATTTAAAATGAAGTGTTTTGCAATCAAAAAGCATACCCCCAAAACGGACACACGTACGTGTGCGTAGCCGTCCAAACTCGCCCGTTTCACTGAAAGAGACGAGAACACGATACACGGACGCTACAACAGGGTTAGGGGTGTCAAGTAGGCCACGATGAATATTTTTAATTTTATTTTAGATGCCTTAAATTGTTATATGCAGAAATGAATTGTCGGGATAAAATTACAATAAGTAACAATCAAGCAAGATAAATGAAATAAGTGCCACACTATGTTCAAACGGTAACTGAAATTAGTAGCATTGGGCTCGGCCGATGTACCCTGTCGCGTCTGTTCAATTTTGTGTGTAATAAACGAGTAAGAACTGTATATTAGTCGAATTCGTATCATTATCAAGTTATTGCGAAACCCCAATCTATGTATATTTAGGGACTTAGGCCTCGTTTGGATATCTAGTTTGGAAAACCGTAGTTTATTTTAATTAGATATGTATGTATGATTAATCAAAGCTAAGTCTATAACCAAATAAGCTCAGGCTACGTACTAATACTGGATATGTTGCTATCTATAATATGACATAATATTTTACTATTAAGTAGTATACATACCAACATCTCCTTCAACTCCTGAACGGTGGCCTTCAAGGTGTCCAGTTCTTGCTAGAAACGTCGCTCACGGGAGACAGAGAAAGTAACCGCCGGAGTGGTGTCCAACCTCATATGGGCCCTGCTAGGATCCAGTCCCCGGCCTCTCTCCTAGCCTCCGTGGTGCCCTCCGTGTGCAGCGTCTAGGACTGGGGTTAGCAGCATCGGATCGTTCTGTCCAGCAAAATCGATCCCCGATGCTTCCGTCTGCTCAACCACCCACTCCTACACCCACATTAACCAGTAAAATATAAGTATATCATTTAAATTTGAACCTTTCAAAACAAAAATTTCAAATAGGGGTTGAATAAATATTAACACTTACGCAATACTCCTGGGTAGCGGTGTCGGGGTATCGAATCTCGCCCGTGGCGGGATCTGTCGAGGTGCCGCGGACGGCAAGATACGCGGACAACACGCTTGGTGTACCACCCTGCGCCAGGGTCTGAGCTCTCTGTAATATTAGAAAATAACTCTTAATATTACATATATTAGAAAATAACTCTTAATATTACATATATTAGAAAATAACTCTTAATATTACATTATATCACAAAGGCCGGTCTATTGTAATTTACCGATAACTCCATGGCACGAGTAATATTCCTTGAGCCACCTGTATAAGTGGGGCGACCCCTCTTCGCCGACTTCCTATTCTCTTTATTTTGATCGTCATGTTTCTGCACAACACATTCAGATTTAGTTTTCTAATTAAGCAACACAAAAAAATAAATTATATACTAAACAATGAATTACATTTAAAATACATACCTGTTTGCGATGAGAGTCGAAATATTGGCATAATAGAGGCCATGTATTTACGTCGACTCTCGCAAAGGCCGGAATAGATAGGAGGGCCGCTCTCTCTGCCTCGGGGGTCGCCATCCACAGGGAATAGCAGTCGATCTTCAGCTCATTCCTGTTGTATCGGACCTTCGTCTGCATGTTCTTCATCAGGCCATTGTACAGAGCGTGAAGATTGAGCACCCTCCCAGGGTGATCAGGGTTGGGTACAAGCTGAAAATCGTAATCCAACTGAAAATACAAAAAAAAAATTGTTATTAGATTGCAAGTGTTAATAATAAATATATTGGATAAATCAAATGAAAATATATATTAATACCTGAGCCTGATCCCAGAAGAGGGCGAATGAGCACCGGTGCTGGTCGCCCCACTCAACGTGAAGTGGATAGTTCTTCACAAGGCGGCTTTCATCCCCCATATACCGGTCGAACCTCTCGGCATAATCGCCGGTATGGCGATAATCAGGGGTAAAAGAGAGGGAGAATGCTTCCTCCCCCTAGATCTGTCGGGCCTCAGCCTGTAGGACTGATTCGGGCCTCGAGTCCCCCTCTCGGGATGGGGAGGCCCTGCATCTACAAGAAATATCAAGACAATCAATATTAAGACAGAGTGGTATTAAGAAATCAAGGTTTAACGAAAATTGAAGTGTGATATATACCTCTGGCAACTAAAGCACGAGCCTGGGTCCGGGCAGCAGCACGAGCGGGACGATAGTTCCTCCGGTAAAGAACAGCCGGTGACCCGGACGTGGACGCATCTCCAACTAGAAAATAAACATCGATAAAATTACATGAAGTTCAAGTTTATTCTTAAAGGATATGTAAAATGAATAAATATTTTATATTTATTCATACAAATCTGCAGATTGAGCGGAGGGTATGGAAGTGATGGGAGTGGCCTCTGCACCAGACGAGTACGCACCACCTATAATTAGACAATCAAGTATCAGCTATATAAATAATTGCAAAAAGAATGCGTATATCAATAATATAACATTCTAAATCAACATGTATACACTATAGGATATATACACATACCCGCAGGTATATGATATATAAACATATCTGGAGGTGCGGGAGTGGCCTCTGTCCCTGATGTAAGTACGTAAGAGCAAAAATAATGTATGTATATTTATGATATAGCATTCTAAATCAATATACATGCACTATATGATATATAAACATACCTGGAGGTGCGGGAGTGGCCTCTGTCCCTGATGTGGACGCATCACCAACAACTAGACAATCAAACATTGACAATATAAGTAATTTTGACATGAACATGCATGTATATCTATAATATTACATTCAAAATGAATATGCGTGCAATATACCTGGAGGTGTGGCAAAGTCCACACAAAAGGAGGTATCCGAAGGGGTCTCCGATCGGGGTGCAAGACCGGCCCTCTGAAGCTCCCTACGCAGCTCTCCAGGCGGCAGAACCGCTCTGTCTCTGCCTCTGCCTCTGCCGGTGCCGTGGCTGGAGCTCCCGCCGCCCCTCGCTGCTCCCGTCATCTTCATCAAATCTAGATAAAACGGTTCGTGGACGCATTAGACAATCATTACAAGCATTGACTATATATGTATAGATCGTAAAATATGAAGTAATAATATAACATTACTGATAACCTTTTTCGTTTCGTGGTCGCATTAGACATATCTACTTAGATTTCATCATCGATATCATTTCTAACCTACGTAACTTCATGATCAGCCGAAGACAACCCGTCTTTCGAAACAGACGGTCGGAGTACTCTAAGTCTTCTCTCTTCTTCATCCTCATCGCTGTTCTCGAATTCTGGGATATCGAACACATCCCTGGGTTTCCACGACACTCCATCCCGGATGCTTCAAACACTGCGAGTAGTATACTTGGAATGCTTGGTTCGGAAAGATAAACGGATCTTCCTGACCATAAAATCGAAGTGTGTTCACACTGGTCAATCCATATTCATCTTTCCAAGTCCCAAGATTGCTTCTCCACTTATCCGTATAGGTTCGCGTATCGTACCAAGTACACTGAAATATATAAAAGGGTTTTGATCGTCCGGGATAGTGGATACCGAGTATACAATTTAAGTATCCATAATAAATCATATCATCCGATCCTAACGTCGCAATCTCACTATTCTGAGTGGTTCTAGATGTTTCTATGTCCTTAACTTCGAATTGGTATCCAAGGACAACGAATCCTTTATAATATGCAACCTCCATACTAGGAAACTGAGCTAAATATCTTGAATCACTCTCTAATGATGCAGATAAGTTCGGATCGTGGATTTAACAAAACAAATTTTACGACAAATACATAACGATATAAGTTTAGATTAAAACTGATAGCAATAACATATTATTCGAATAATTTACATGATCTACAATCCAATCGCAAAAATTATCCTGATGATATTTTTCCAATCGTTCATCGTTCCAATCAGGATGCCCCTCACGTACCTCGTTAAAATGAATTCTGTTCTCGTCAATAAATTATGACATTAATATTATATCATTTCATACACACACAAACACAAATATAACAATTAATCCAAAAAAACTTACTCTCTAATTTTTTCAAGACATGCGTAATTAAGAAAGATAAACCGGTATATCTTGTTGATAAACATAGTGTCTACCCTCTTATAATCGGTTTTACCATATGGCCCGTCTTGAATTCTTCGAGGCCGGTTAAGTCTCGTCTCAATGTTCTCGTCCAGATAGCGGGAACAAAATGTGGTTACTTCATCAAGAAGATAACCTTGCATGATAGAACCCTCTGGTCGATTTCTATTGCGTATATACTTTTTAAGAGTGCAGAGGTACCTAAAAAAAATATGTTAAATAAATAAATACGGGCATACAGGACAACAATAATTTTAAAAATTGCGCAAAACGAAAAATTCCACGTACCTCTCGACGGGATACATCCATCGATATTGTACCGGTCCGGCTAATTTAGCCTCAGTTGCAAGATGAACCGTCAGGTGTATTATGATATCGAAGAATGACGGTGGGAAAATACGCTCAAACTTGCAAAGTATCAACGCAATAGAATTTTCTAGTTTATCCAGCGTCACAACATCCAGTGTTTTAGCGCATAACTCTCTGAAAAAACAACATAGGTCGTTGATTACTAGACCAACCGATTCGGGGAGAGAAGTCCTGAGGGCTAATGGGAGAAGGTGCTCCACGAAACATGGTGATCATGACTTTTCAGCCCATCGATCTTGCCTTTCATAATTTTTATCTTCTTGCTGAATGATCCTGAGAAACCTGTGCGAACTTTCAAATCATGCAACACCTGCAGGAATCTTTTCTTCTCCGGTTGTGACATATGATAAGCGGCATTAGGAAGTACAAACTTTCCTGGTTTACCCACTACCGGTTTAGGATGCAATTCACTTCTTATTTCCCAGTCCTGTAGATCCATCCGAGCATTGAGGCTGTCTTTCGATTTCCCGTATTTACAAAGAAGCAAGTTGAGTTTGTGCTCGGATACTCTCTTCTCTATATGCATGACGTCCAGACAATGACGCACTAAATTTGTTGACCAGTACGGAAGCTTGAAGAAAGTGCTTAACTTATTCCAGAATGGTGGTTTTACCTGTTTTGTCGGATCCATCCCGTTGGTCACATTATTGTAACCATCCCACGGAGCAGTCACGCCCTCTCCGGACAATGGGGATGGAGGTCCAAGAATCTCCTGATGACCATCAAAGTGAACAGAGTCTAACCTGTAGGGGTGGTCTAGAGGCAGGAAACGTCGATGGCCGCAATAACAAACCTTTCTGCTAAAATTCAAGAATTTCGATGTTGTATGTTGATGGCAATGAGGACATGCTTTGTGACCATGTACGAACCAACCTGATAGCATTCCATACGCAGGAAAGTCATTAATTGTCCACATTAAATTCGCACGCAGTATGAAGGTTGTATTTGTGTTTGCATCGTAATTCTCTACACCATCAATGAACAAAGATTTTAACTTCTCGATCAGAGATCGGAGATAGACGTCGATATTGTTTCCCGGTGAGTTTGGTCCATCGATAAGAAGAGGCATTATAAAGTATGATTGGTCCATAGCCAACCAAGACGACAGATTATAAATTATCATTACAACGGGCCATGTGCTGTGGCTTCCAGCCATATAGTTGAATGGGCAGAAGCCATCACTAGCCAGTCCGAGCCTGACATTGCGAGGATCGGTACTGAATATTGCATGCCTCCTATCGAAATCCTTCCATGCCGTTGAATCTCTTGGATGGCTCATTTTTCCATCTTCACTTGGAGGAGCACGGTGATGCCAAATCATTGCCTCGGCTGTTTTCTTGACTCTGAATAGCCTCTGCAGCCTCTGTGTTATAGGAAAGTATCGTGCTATCTTGACAGGTATAGAATCTTTCGGCTTATACCTGGCATCTCCGCATGTTGGACACTATTTCAAATCTGAATTTTCTTTCCGGTACAACACGCAATTTTTAGGACATACTTAAATCTTCTCACACTTCAGACCCAAATCAGACATCATCTTCTGGGCTCCGTAGCAGCTGTCGGGCATGTTATTTTCCGGGGGCATAGAATCTTTCAAGAACGAAAGAAGCATTGTGAATGACTTGTTACTCCATCCATTTAGGCACTTAATCTGGAAAAGTTGGACGAACCATGAGAGGGTGGAATACTTAGCATTCTCATAAATTGGTTTTTTAGCATCATTCATGAAATTTTCATATTTATCCGCACGCGGTCCTTGACCGGAAGGAATGTCATCTTCGGTACGAATAAATTCACCTAGGGCAGCCTCTACCATATCCTCCATTTCTTCTGATGGAAAGAAATTACCTTCTTCTTCTTCTACCGCATTACCGTCTTCTCCTTCTTCTCCTACCGCATTATCGTCTTCTCCTTCTTCTGCCGCATTACTGCGTTCTTCTCCTTCCCCGTGATATAGCTAAGTTGTATAAAGTGTAGTAAAACCATTTTTTACGATATGAAGCTCTGCCAATTCTACCTTCTGCCAGTACTTATTCCCACATCTATAGCACGGGCAGAGAATATTCTCTATCACGATCTTATTATGTGCGCGTGCAAATTCAATAAAAGCAGCAACCCCTGCGACAAACTTAGGTTGCATACGTTGTTGCCAATCCACATACATCCAGTCCTTAACTCTGATGTACTCATGGGCCATGTTAGACTGTATAACATATAAATTGTAGGTTATGATGACTATATTGAAAAATCTAAGAACGGGATGGTTACTGACAAAAGAGAAAATCCGTGTATATGCTTTGTGTGTGCATTTGTTATTGAAAAGAATAAATTATCGATAATCAAAGTTAGATTTGAGGATACTCATGTATGAGAATATGAAAGTTTCATATTATCATCGAGTATCATATATTGGTTTTAACTTGAACATCTTGAATCACTCTCTAATGATGCGTTTGTTGTGTATTCTTGTTGTATGTGTGTGTTTCGGCTGTCGGGGGTAAGGCTTCTATCCCATTAAGAATGTATAGAGTGGACACCCATTCACTTGTGCTTTCAACCGTTTCAAGTAAATTTTGGCAGCACCTCCCCGCTGTTCTCCGAGTACAATATAATAGAATAGATAATCATTTCAAAGCTGTGAAACAACGTTGAAATGAACATCTAATCTATCTTTGTACATGGAGAACCAGCGAAAAAGTACCGACGAAATATCTCGAAACAGATGAAAACACAAGTGAATGAAGGTGTTTACTTTATACATTCCTAACTTGTCCACAGGGGACAAATCTATCGGTTATCATACGATTGAATCTTCTCGTCACATAGACTACACGATGGTTGTTGGTATCGAGCTATACTGTCCGATATTTAACAACTTTCGTATAGTTCTATGTCATGACGAACATCGAACGTATGTTAACCGATAGACGGGGACTAAGTGGCGCTTTGAGTTTCATATATGAGTATCGATGAGAATATGAAAGTTTCATATTATTATCGAGTATCATATATTGGTTTTAATTTGAACATCTTGAATCACTCTCTAATGACGTGTTTGTTGTGTATTCTTGTTGTATGTGTGTTTCGGCTGTCGGGGGTAAGGCTTCTAAGGCTTCTATCCCATTAAGAATGTATGGAGCGAACACCCATTCGCTTGTGCTTTCAACCGTTTCGAGTAAATTTCGGCAGCACCTCCCCGCTATTCTCCGAGTACACTGTAATAGAATAGATAATCATTTCAAAGCCGTGAAACAACGTTGAAATGGATATCTAATCTATCTTTGTACATGGAGAACCAGCGGAAAAGTACCGACGAAATATCTCGAAACAGATGAAAACACAAGTGAATGAAGGTGTTTGCTTTATACATTTCTAACTTGTCCACACGGGACAAATCTATCGGTTATTATACGATTGAATCTTCTCGTCACATAGACTACACGACGGTTGTTAGTATCGAGCTATACCGTCCGATATTTAAGAACCTTCGTATAGTTCTATGTCACGACGAACATCGAACGTATATTAACAGATTGACGGGGACTAAGTGGCGCTTTAAGTTTCATATATGAGTATCGATGAGAATATAAAAGTTTCATATTATCAGCGAGTATCATATATTGGTTTTAACTTGAACATCTTGAATCACTCTCTAATGATGCGTTTGTTGTGTATTCTTGTTGTATGTGTGTTTCGGCTGTCGGAGGTAAGGCTTCTATCCCATTAAGAATGTATAGATCGAACACCCATTCGCTTGTGCTTTCAACCGTTTCGAGTAAATTTCGGCAGCACCTCCCCGCTGTTCTCCGAGTACACTGTAATAGAATAGATAATCATTTCAAAACTGTGAAACAACGTTGAAATGAACATCTAATCTATCTCTGTACACGGAGAACCAGCGGAAAAGTACTGATGAAATATCTCGAAAGGGATGAAACACAAGTGAATGCAGGTGTTTGCTTTATACATTCCTAACTTGTCCACACGGGACAAATCTATCGGTTATCATACAATTGAATCTTCTCGTCACATAGACTACACGACGGTTGTTAGTACCGAGCTATACCGTCCGATATTTAATAACCTTCGTATAGTTCTATGTCACGACGAATATCGAACGTACGTTAACCGATAGACGGGGACTAAGTGGCACTTTGAGTTTCATATATGAGTATCGATGAGAATATGAAAGTTTCATATTATCATCGAGTATCATATATTGGTTTTAACTTGAAAAACGTTTCGTTGAAACAAATTATTGTTCTCCACCTTGCACTCTCTTAACAATGGTACATATATTAAACAACATGTAAGAGCTATTTATAACAACTCTAAACTTTCACCTATTGGGTTCAACAAAAAGGTTTTTGATATAACAAACACAACCTTCCTCAATTTTTCCTTTGAATCGATGTGAACTTAATAGTGTTCATATGACACAATATATATATATTCCACACAAAAGGAAAAAGGCAAACAATAGTAAAGCAATTGTAATTCTATCAAGTATCCAGACTGAAAAAGAATAAATAGCAAACTAAAAATTAATCACTAATGAAAAACAAACAAAAGTGTATCATTACAACCAGCAAATTAAAAGGACTATAAAGAAAACAACAAAGATTTAATTCTCATCTATGACAATTAAATCGGTGCTCAAGTATTTGTCATCTAAATTAGACATGGACGGAGCGATTTAATATGTAAGTCATGAAAGTCGACGGTCTTCACGCAAGTACATGTATATGCTTGTAAAAACGAATTAATTCAACCCTATGTGGAAGATGCCTATGCAAACAATGTAAAAATCTATTGATCTAATGACCTTACATGGTTTCAACTTGGTAATCTAACTAGTATTAATTTGTGCCAAAAACAACCGACTTTAGATGGGATCAATCTTATATGAGCTCACTTTTGATTTCGGCTTCAAATTTTACATTCTTGCAAAGCCTTAAGCACCCACTATTGTTCACAAAGAATATGTTAAAGATGAAAATGCCCTGAGCTAATGAAATGCTAGAGCCTCAGCCCCAGCCGAACCCCAACCCCAACACCAAACCCCAACCGAACCCTAACCCTAACCCCAACCCAAACCCCAGCCGAACCCCAACCCCAACACCAAACCCCAACCGAACCCTAACCCTAACCCCAACCGAACCCTAACCCCAACACCAACCGAACCCTAACCCTAACCTAAACTGAACCCGATGCCTAACCCTAACCCTCATCCCTACCCGAACCCTGAACCCTAGCCCTAACATCATCAAAATTATGTTTAATTGGAGATTTACTAACCTGTAGGCAGTGGAGGAGACGACGGAGATGCTTGGCGGTCGACGACGCGCGCAATCGGCGACAAGGAAGAATGAGGGCGGTGGCGGGCCGCGAACGGAGGGCGGTGGCGATGTGGAGAAAATTGGAGACGCGGGAACGAGGCAAAGAGATCACAAAGAATTTTGGGAACGAGGGAAAGAGATCGAGGCGTAGGGCATTTCTGTGACTTTTTTTTATTAAATTCTCATTGAGATGCCCCTACGGACTTAACCGTAGGTCATTGGTTTGCGGCTCCGTAGGGCCAAACAATAAATTACGATTGAATATTTTTAAATTAAAACGTCAGGAACCGTAGGGACAACCGTTGGACCCTACGGCTTAGTCCGTAGGGGCAAGAAAAATCTGCCCCTACGGATTCCATTATCCGTAGGGGCAACCCCATATTGTAGTAGTGACAAAAGAGTATAACATCTTTTACAAGCCATAGAACTTTTCTCTCTGGAATGAAAGTCTACGATTAAAAATGATCATCATGATCTCTAACAAGTCAATGTATTGTTAACGTTAAGGCTTGCGAAAACGTCAGTTTTGGAAGCTAAGAGAAGTCAAACTAAGCAAGGAACTCGAGAAATTTCCGGCGAAAGAAAAAATTTCACTATAGAGATAAAGCAATTACAAAAGAATTTTGAGTATTATAAAGTTTATCTCATAAAATCTCAAAACTCTTGATCTCTCAATTTATCTCACACTTGCTTTTTGCATGGTGTATACCTCTACAAGCACCTTAAGCCTCCTATTTATACTAGTTCCAAAACATTCTCCAGAAACCCTCTAGAAATTCTCTAGAACTTCTCTAGAGATTCTAGATTAACTCTGAAAATTCAAAATTCTAGAACAATCTCATATATAGAGCACTTCAAGAACCCTCTAGAAGTTTTCTAGAACTTCTCTAGAGATTCTAGATTAATTCTTTAAATTCAAAGTTCTAAAACAATCTCATATGTAGAGCACATCTAGAAACCATCTAGAAGTTCTCTAGAACTTCTTTAGAGAATTATTTGGTCTTTATTAAATTGTTTTGCATCAAAATACAATATTCTCCTCCTTAATGCAAAACCGTCTGATCTTGATCTTTCTCTCCATCAGCATGTCCAACTGCACAATCTTCAATGCGGATTACAAGCAAAGCTTGAACTTGTCCGAAGGAACGACCTTTGTGAATGCGTCTGCAGGGTTCACCTTGGTGTCAATCTTTGATAGTCCGATCGCCTTCTCTTCTTCTATCGCACAAATGAATGAATATCAAACATTTATGTGTCTCGTTCTCCCGTATAATGTCTAGTTCTTGGTTAGAAAAATGGCGCTCGAACTGTCACAGTAAATCTTCGTGATCCCCTGGCTCAAGTCTAAATTTCCAAGTAAACCTCTTAGCCAAATCGCCTCTTTAACTGTCTTAACTGTAGCCATATACTCAGCCTCGGTTGTTGACAAAGTAATGACAGACCGGAGCGACGACCTCCAAGACACTACGCCCATGACCAAAGTAAATACATAGCCTGTAGTCGACCTTCTTCTGTCCAAATCACCCGCATAATTAGCATCTACATATCCAGCTAAGACACAATTCCTCACACCATCTCCGCCGTATCTCAAACTAATATTAGAGGTTCCTCTCAAGTACCGCAGGATCCACTTCAATGCTTGCCAGTGTTCCTTCCCCTGGTTCTCCATGTATCGGCTCACGACATGAACTGCCTGTGCTAAATCGGGGCAAGTGCATACCATTGCATACATAAGACTACCAACTGCACTCGCATATGGCACATGAGACATACCCCTTCTCTGTGTCGGTAGTCGGTGATAATTTTGCTGAAAGCATGAAGGGCGCCACCAAGGGAGTAGACATGGGCTTCTCCTTCTCCATTCCAAATCGGGTGAGGACTTTCTCGATGTGGTGCTTCCGCGAAAGGCGCACCTTTCTCCATTTTTTGTCCCTGACGATCTCCATGCCCAGGATCTTCTTTGCAGACCCCAGATCTTTCATCTCAAATTCTCGACTCTGTTAGAGCTTCAAGTTGTTGACTTCTTCTTTATTCTTTAAAGCAATTAGCATATCATCAACATATAGAAGAAGGTAGATCCAAGATCCATCATCAAATATTTTGAAGCACACGCACCGATCTCGTAAACTCCTCCTGAATCCAATCGATAAAATGAAATGGTAAAATCGCTTGTACCATTTTCTTGGGGACTGTTTTAATCCGTACAACGATTTCTTGAGCTTGCACGCATGGCTCTCCTTGCCTTCGACCACAAAACCTTCAGGCTAGTACTATTAGAGACCTAAGGCACTCTACCATGGTTTTTATAAAGGCAAGAATGGGTTTTTAGAAAATTGTAGAGAGCCAAGGTTCCACAAATCCTAGAATCATGCTAAAGAGCTAAACTTGTAACCATAAACCAAGTGAGATAAGTTAATCTACTATTTGTAGAATACTCACATTCTCAAGTTTTCTTCAAGAACTCCAATGTTGAACTCTAACTAGGTTCCTGGATGCATAGATGAGCTTGGTGAGAACTGCCTTAGGCCGAAGATGATCCACTTCCAGGAAAACCGGCAACTAGCTTCATCTCCACCACTTGTGGAGAAACCGACGAACCCTAACTTACTGGGAATGGGAAAGGGTTAAGGGGGATATGGTTCCGTGTCACCACACATCTAATCTCATTTATATTTCTTTTTATAGTTATCTTATTCAAAATTTCCTTGAAGGAAAAAGCGAGGAGGAGAAAGCAAATAGAGGCTAAAGAAAAAGGAACCAAAACCAAAATGATAAATCCTTAGCCATTCTAAAAATGGTCATAAGAATTTATCATATGAATGAATGAATCCTAGCCATAGGATCAAAAACCTCCTTCAAGTGTCCATCTCCTATAAAGAATAACAAGTGTCATCCTAAGAGAAAAAACAAAGCATATAATGTTCTATAGGAACATGATAACAAAAGAGAACCATTGAAGAAAATATAAATACATAGAATTATTATACACACACACATATATCCATAAAACAATATATATATACATGTATATACATAATTCTATGTATTTACTATATGTATGAAATTCACGAATGAGTCATAAATAATTAGTAACATAATACTATATATATATATATATATATATATATACACTGGATTTAATATCCGTCTCATACAAGACCGGCTAGTATTATCAGAAATCCGATTACCGTTGGTGTATCAAATACATAAGTTTTAATCAGACTCTGGTACGCATCTAACGCGCACAGCCACATCATATTGCTAGAGCCGGAAAAATCTCTGCGTGGGACTCTAAAGACTCGACAATATGCTGGCAGTGGCTTTAATCATAAGCACGTTAGCAGCACTAGCTGTACATAACGGCTATCCAGGTATTAGCGAAAGGAAGGTCGGCAAGCAAGTCCGTCCAAACCCCCACTGAGCCTATAAGTGACATACACCGTACAGTCCAGTTTGTTCGTCGGAGACTGTCGCATATCGGGTTTAGCAGGGTAGTAATCATCAGACTCCTAATAATGCAATAAGTCATGCCGATATCAAGCCCATCACCATCTAAGAAACTATCGATCCAAATCAGTAAATCGCAACTGCCTGTCCAGATCTTATGGTGATGGCCAGCTGGGCACAGTGCGACATCAACCCTTAATACCGGGAGAGACGAACCCCCGCAATCCGCTCACTGCCTTAATGTAGCTTGGGACTAAAATATGTTTGCACGACCCATTTAAGCTGTGGTAGGGTAGTAATCAAAGTACAGTGGGAACTCACACAAGACAAATGACGATCTTGGGTTGACAGACTAACCTGTATGCATGCCACTAGAAACCTGCTACTTAACGATAGGTATAATACCATCTAGCATGATCTCGGCGAGTCCGTCCAGTATAACTCATAACCTAATGAGCACCTGTATACAATCTCGTTGGCTGACTAACAC
This sequence comes from Agapanthus africanus, assembly GCA_030015575.1. Lineage (NCBI taxonomy): Eukaryota > Viridiplantae > Streptophyta > Magnoliopsida > Asparagales > Amaryllidaceae > Agapanthus > Agapanthus africanus. The sequence continues at coordinate 11,463,436 of CM057346.1, read as the reverse complement.
CAATAGCTGTGATACCGGCCATTACCCTTCGTCAGGGTCAAGAAACGTATACGATAGTCTACTCTGGAATATCGATACACAGTCTCGATATTCCCACGACTATGGACATTTAAGGATGTGCTACAGACTACCCAGTTCTCACAGTTGTGATCATCATCATAATCCTGGTAGTCAAGCAAGAATTCTATGGGCTCTATCAATATGTAATAGTGATATGCTATACCATACAAGACATGTACATAATGATAAAGTCAAACCAGATAGCATATTATTATCTCGAGTAAGACCGTTCTATTCGCATAGGTCCACCTTCAATCATCATAATCACCTGCCTGCGATACAATAATTGACTTGAGAGCACTATATCCAACAAGTGTATATAAATCTCTTCTTCAAGATCTCCATGCAAGAACGTGGTCTTGACGTCGAGTTGCTCTAATTCCATATTATAAACTGCTACTGTAGCTAGGAGGATGTGAATCGACGTATGTCTCACCACTGGAGAGATGACTTCATTACAATCTACTCCTTCCTTTTGAGCATACCCCTTAGCAACAAGTCTTGCCTTGTATCTGACATCCTCCTCCTCTGAAGAACCCTCCTTTAACTTGAAGACCCATTTGCATCCTATGGTTCGTTTACCTTCGGGCTGCGGATCTAATTCCCACGTTCTATTTCTTTGAAGAGATTCCATCTCAAGGCATATGTTGTCATGTCCTCTAAAGTGTTGCTCGCCATATTGAACTGGTGTTTTTATTTTTCGCTTTGGCATCTCCTCTACTTGTGAAACTGGCGGATACATATCTTGTAGTGGACTCTGCTCTATCTGCTGAACTGACTCCTCCTGAGTCTTAGTTTTCGGTACCTCATCTCGAATCTTCTAGACTGGGATCTCCGTCTCCACCTCACTAAGTGGCTTATGTGTCCTCTTATCGTCACTTTGAATCTGATTCTTGAGAATCACAGATTCATCAAAGGTCACGTGCTTGCTGATCACAACTCTATTGGTTACATGACACCACAACCTGTTACCTTAACTCCTTCTACAAACCCGAAGAAGATGCATTTTCTTGCACTTAGCTCAATCTTACTATTCTTCTCGTGAACGTAAGCTGTGCACCCAAATACTCGCAGCTTCGAGTAATCAGCAACTTTTCCAGTCCATACTTCCTCCGAACTCTTTGATCCTATTGTCGATGATGGTGACCTGTTGATGAAGTAAACGGAGGTATTCAGAGCCTCCGCCCAAAACTCTTTAGGATGTCCAGCAGTAATCCTTAAGCATCATGTCTTTTCCAGCAGCATCTAATTCATGCGTTCTGCAATTCCATTTGACTGTGGATCTTTAGGTGTGGTGTGATGGCGTACGATCCTTTCGTCTTTAGAGAACTCCTTAAATACATTTAAAGTGTATTCACCACCATTATCGGACCTCACGACCTTCACGGATTTTCCCTTCTACTTTTGTCTTTCTAAGTCTTGAACATCTCGAATACATCGGACTTGTGCTTCAAGAAATATACCTATAGTTTTTTTGAGAAGTCATCGATGAAGGATACACAAAATACCCAGGCTCCTCCACGAGAAGGAATCGGCGCCGGTACCTGTTCCCCACCGAACGGCGGCCTGGACTTTGCGTCTATGCCTGAGGTTCGGGGCAGATGCTATTTGGTTTTATCCGTCTATCTCTCCGAAGATGCCAAGTTGATTTATGGCACCGTGTATCGGAGGTTTAGACGAATGCGAACGATGTAGCAGACTTCGTCAGATTCCCCCTCAGGGTGAGGGGTTTTTGATTGTGGGGACGCTCTTCCCTGCAGGCGCAAGCCCCTGCAGTTAATTACGCTACCGCATCGCGGTAACAACTTTCTCCTTCTCCAGAATTTTACTTCGTGTCGTGTGTGTTTGTTTTGTTTGTGGTTGCCCGTGGATTGTATACGGAGACTGAGTAATGCCGTCGTCCGTAGGATGTGGATTAGTCCAAATCCGTATTTACTTAGATTTGGGTTTGGTGTTTTTAGTTTAAGGATGCATTAGTCGCGTTGCGTATAAGATCAACTTAAATGTTCGTTAAGGATACGTTAGTCCTGTTTTAGACTAAGATCAACTTAACGTAGTGATTAATTTAATGTATGGCCATCGGGACTCGTCACCTCTCTGATGTCGTTGAAGGATTACAACGACATGTATCAGAGGAGCTCAGAGATGTACCCTCGAACCAGAGTTGATTGGGAATTTTATAATCCATTTGAATGTTTAAGGATACGTTAGCCGTGCTTGGGGCTAAGATCAACTTAAACGGGACCGTTTAGATCTGGCAAAAGAGCGTTTGGAGGCTCTATTGTTTCAGTTTAGGGACGTAGTGGTCCGTTTTCCAGTTTAGGGACGTGGTGGTCCATCGCCAGTTTAGGGACGTGGTGGTCCATCGCCAGTTTGGGGACGTGGTGGTCCGCATTCCAGTTTTGGGGACGTGGTGGTCCGTATTCCAGTTTAGGGACGTAATGGTCCAAGATTAGTTTAAGGACGTTTCGGTCCAATATTAGTTTAAGGACGTTTCGGTCCAATATTGATATGTGGTCGTTGGGACCCGTCACCTCTTTGACGTCGTTGAGGAATTACAACGATGGATGTCAAAGGAGTTCGGAGATGTACCCTCGTACCGGATGTAGATTGATTTAGGAGAGCCATTTTGCTCAGTCAATTTAATTTAAGGACTTATGGCCATGATTGGGCTAAGTCCAGTTGAAAATGTCTAACATTTATTCGCTTTTGCATTGCATCTCTTTTTATTTTATTTAGGCTTTGCCCAAGAAAAAAGAAGATGCAGAGCATCAATTTGTTTTGGGCTCTGCCCTTTATAAATGATGCAAAGCATCAATTTCATTTGGGCTCTGCCCTTTTTATTGCTTTGCAATTTATTTTGGCCTGCTAGGTCTTTTTGATTTGGGCCTGGCCCTTGAAGTAATGCATTGCATTTATACAAAGCACCCAGAATCTTTTAGATTCAAGAACAGAAGTGCAAGGCACTTTTTATCCCCTGATTTGGATCAAAGAAAAACAAGTTTTTCCTTATTTCAGAGAACCAAAGGTTCATAGCAAGTGCAAGGCACTATTTTTATTATTTTTATTTATTTGTTGAAGATCATTGATCTTTTTCGTAGATCAATGATCTATTCCTAAGAGAATTCTCTCTTCTTTTAAAGGTTTTTACCTTCTTTTTTGTGTTCTCAAGGAGTTCTCAAGAGTTCTCTTCTTTCTTCTTTTTTTTTAAAACCAGATGATCTTTGAAATGAGGTCTGGGGTCCTTTTTATAGTGCTAAAAAATTAGTTAAATTTGTTCAATAAATCTTTTTCTGAGTGATTTGGGGAATTTTCCCCACCGTTGGATCTTTGATCCAAAGGCTCCTACCTTATACAAGAAAATCTTCTTGTTTTAACAAAATTTATTCTGTTTTGCGCAACTCTCCCAGTGAGTGACACGTGTCGCGCAGTGAAGCGCTTGCGCAACAGCGATTGCGCAACTGCGCAGACACGTGTCGCGCAGTGAAGCGCTTGCGCAACTGCGCAGACACGTGTCGCACAGCCGTGCGCTTGCGCAGTTGTGCTTGCGCAACTGCGCAGACACGTGTCGCGCAGTGAAGCACTTGCGTAACAGCGCTTGCGCAACTGCGCAGACACGTGTCGCGCAGCCGTGCGCTTGCGCAACTGCGCAGACACGTGTCGCGCAGCCGTGCGCTTGCGCAGTTGAGTGTTGCTTATGTTTTTAAAGAGCCTTGCTCTGATTGGACGTACTGCCTTGGGCGTTGTGCTGCCGTGTCAACTTCTGACACGTGGCGCATTGCGCGCAGCGCACGGGAACTGAAGCGTTGCTTCAAAATTTGAATTTTCAAAATTCAAACAGAGCCTTGCTCTGATTGGGGGAACAAATGCCCCCCACCGTTGCGCTCACGTGGCGCGCACGTGAGTGCAGCGGTGGCAAGACTCCGACCGTTGGATCATGAAGGTCAGGTGAAGAGACGCAGGCGTCTATAAATGGGACCCTTGGTCCTTAAAATTTTTTACCGTTTCCAGAACTTTGATTCAGAGCCTTGCTCTTGCTTAAAAAAAAAAAAAAACTCTCAGAGCCTTGCTCTTGCTTCTTCCCAAGAACTTAGAATCACTCCAGGTAAACATTTAAATTAATTTAAATTAAATTTAATTAACAGAGCCTTGCTCTTGTAGATCTTTGATCTAAGGAAGGCCCCTTTGGGGTTTCTTCAACAGAGCCTTGCTCTCATAGATCCTTGATCTAAAGAAGACCCCTTTGGGGTTTCTTCAACAGAGCCTTGCTATCATAGATCTTTGATCTAAAGAAAACCCCTTTGGGGTTTCATCAACAGAGCCTTGCTCTCAAAATTCTACAGAGATCTTGTTTCTGTGTTTTAACCCATGAACAGAGCCCTGCTCATAGATCAAATGTAGATCTCCCCTCTCTTTTTTTTTTTATATAAAAATGGAGAACTCCCAAAAGTTTTCATGAATTTTTTTAAGATCCCAAAAAAAAAATTTTAATCCTTAGGAGTTATAGTTTTCATTACTATTACAGAGCTAGGCTCTTTTTTTAGGAAGTTTTATTCCCCTGAGACCAGAGTTTGACAAATGTCACTCTGTGATAGAGCTTTGCTCTAAAAGAGGAGATTTTCTCTTTGTCTTTAGGGATTTCCCCCCAATAAGGATATTCTTTTGGGGGGTCTTTTTCATTGACTGACAGTCTCATCCAATGATGGGACTGTCTTATCAAATGATGCGCCGTCATCTTGGATTTGTGGGTCCCCCTTTGGTCCCCTACCCACTGCATTGTAGTGTGATATAGGCCTTTGAAATGTGAAGCATTGGAACACTAACGGTTATGTTTTTTTTTTCTTTGTCTACAGGAAACATGTCTGAAGATTTGTCTTTCCCTTTTGTTCGCTCGGAAGGAGGGTTCCCCCATTCGCCAGTGGACCGGGTGGTATTTGCTCTGATTAAAGACCATGATCCCGAGCGCAAGAAACTTCACCTATGGGGAAGGTGGTATAGCCAAATCATCCAAGGCCGCCGCAGCTTCAGTTCCGCCTCACCCTCTGAGCCCATAGTTACGATCCCTTATGCGGACAAGCCTCCAGTGGAGTATGCCGTGGAGGTTAAAAATTGGAACTCCGACGACCTCCTTCAGCCTGCAATCGGTGCCATCCCGGTGCAGCAGCCGCCAGCGATAGACATTTTGGGGAGGCGAATCTGTCAGGGTGAAGCACGCCCTTAGGGACATGCTTATAATATTGGACTGACCCCGCGACCGCTTGCTGGATATTTGCAATGGGCCCGTTACATTTTGGCGGCGAAGAGGGCTCACCTGACGACGATTGGTTTATACTCGGCCGTCTACGTTTCGCTTTTCGAGTATCCCTCTCCTCCGACGTGGTGGATAAAGGCCTTTATTGAACAATGGAATATCCCCACCCATACCTTCCTGATAGCGGATAGGGAAGTTTCCATCTCTTTGGAGGAATTTACTGAGATTTCAGGTCTGCCAATGAGGGGGAAACACTACGAGGAGCTGCTTCCTCCTGACGAGTATGTCTTTGCCACCAAGCAGCTGGTATTTGACTTAACTTCGGAGAATGCCATCCAGCATCAGCATCCGGGCTTGGTGAAGGTGTTGGAGATTTATGAGGAACTCCATTTGGAATCGGGCGACCGGGGCGTCAGTTTCGCGGATTTCATTGCTCGCTTTATTCGCCCGGAGTTCCTATCAGAGCAGAGCGAGAAGTTCGCTCAGCTTGTTGACCCTTTTGGTTTCGGCTTGGACCGCCGACCTGCATCGGAAAATGACCAGCGGGATTTTTATCTCCCCGGCACTGCCAGCGTCCCTTTCTCAGAGATCGCCGTTCCTGGCATGGACGAGGAGAATTTCTTTATAGGGTTCTTGGGTTTATGGCTATGTAGCTTCGCGCTTCCCATGCACCCACGCCTCATGCGTTCCTCCGTCTTTTACCCGGCGCATCGAATGGCGGCTGGTTTACAGTTATCAGTAGGGATCGCCGGGCTGGCTTACCTCTACAATGGACTTAGCGTAGCGGCGGACGCTAATGAGCCTGGGGTACAGCCTGCCAACTTCCCGATGCATTATTTCACTTCTTGGATGGAGATGCATGTACAAGGGGTGTTTGGTGCCCACAAGACTCCTTCATTCTTTGAGAGATGCAGACTTCCGAGGGTCATGCGGTTAATCGGGGCTTCAATCATGGTTGCATCCCCGCGGGATTCTAGGGGACTGCTCCTGCGTTCACATCTAGTCGGAGCGAAGATTTCTTTTGTGGATAAGGTCATCACCATAGGCTCAGAGACCACTAAGTCAGTGGTGCCGCTGCGTGATGACTTTAAGGGCAGGGCTTCTGTACTGAAGGCTCGGGAAATCCTCCACCTTTACTCCATTCGGCCGGGCTACCTAGTATTTAGGCAGAATGAGACGGCTCTCTTTATGAGGTATAACCCACATCGATTTGCCCGACAATCGAGTTACAATCAAGGGATCCCGATGGAAGCCTTTCTGGAAACACCCGCGGCCAACCAAGAGGGGATAAGGAATGCGATGCATCATTTCGTCCGGCTTAATACAGGTTCCTATTTTTTTATTAGTGAGCCTAGCTGTGCCCCTAAAATAATCCATCCATATGTAGCCTGGTATGCGCATGCTATGGGTCCAATCATCTTAATGGAGAAACGCCTGCTGGTTGACCGTAGGGGTGCGCCTCCCGGCGGTGATCGCAAGGCTCCCTTGCAGCCAAGGATCCAGGTCACCCTCCCGATAAAAGATGCCGGAGCTGACCGACCACGCGTGTTGGCCCCCCCGCGTGGATTGCCACTGCCTACTACGGTGGATGCACCATCGGCGCCCCGTGCTCCCACAAAGACGGTTAAAGTGGTATCGCCAGGGTCTGGCGCAGGAGCGGATATCGGGACTCGCCGCCCTAAAGTGACTGCCAAGCGCAAAGCTGCTCCGGGTGGATCTAAAGCTGGCGGACAGAAGAAGAAGAAGTCCACCCTATCCCTCGATGCGATCCTTAGCTTAAAGCCTGCGGCTCCTCCCGCCGAGGCCATATGTGAATATGGCAGCAATGAGGGCTTCGTCGTAGACCCTGAGGACACCAATCTGGCTGCCGCCATTGCAGCTTCAGAGCGATCGGCGAGGCTTGAAGCGATGTTAAGCAAACTCGCTGAGTCCGGTAATCATCAGACGCTTTATTTGTCATTTCATTACACTTTGTATTATTATCTTTAACTAATATTTGCCTCATTCTCAACAGGTGTCTCTACTGAAGAGGCTATTGCTGCCTCCCTGAAAACCTTCCAGGAGGAGGAGGAGAAGCGTGTCCTAGCAGGCGTTGGTATGTTTCACCCCTTTCTCTTTATAAGGAAAGTTTGTTGTCTTTTTCTGATAGTCAACCTGACCTTCTTTTGTTTCTTTGCAGGGGTTGTATCAATTGACGCAGGGATCCTTCCCGAGTCCGTCATCGAAGTCCCGGTTTCGTCGAAGTTGCCACAAGAGCCTCGGCTTGACAAGACGACGAGGGATGCCTTGAAAAATTTGGAGGCATCCTTATTCACGGACGAGGACACCTCAATTAGAGAAGCCCTAGTGGCATCCGTCTCAACGGCTCGGGAGGAGCGGAAGCGTTTGAGACGCGAAGCAAAGACGCGCAGAGCTGCTTTGGCCGCGGGAGCGGGCCCTAGAACCATTCCTCGCGTTGACACTCCTTCTGAAGAGGCCCCTGTCGCCCTATCTACTGCTCATAGGCAAGCGGTGCGCGCGGCCCGAAGTGCAAACGATAAATCCTCTTCGGGTAACATTTCTTTTAGAGCTTTGTTGTAAGAATTATAAAGCCATTGGCTCATATGCATTCCATCTTGCAGGGCCTAGTCCGACTGAGGGGGAGGCGGAGACCGTCGAACCCAGGGGAATGGAGGAAACGGTACTTGCCGAACCCGAGCCGACAGTGAGCACCGTCGTCGGGGCCACGGCGCCTGAAACAGAAGTTGAAGGATCCGCCACCGAGAAGGTCATTGATGCCGCATCTGAAGTGGCGGCAGATGAGATGATTGTCGAGCCGAAGGCAGTAGAAGTCGAGGCGCTTGAGGCTGGAGACGTCACGGTGCCGATGGACGAGACAACCGCGACCGCAGAAACCGAGGGAGTATCGGGTGAGGCGGCCAAGATTCCTGAGGAGGAGCGAACCGCTCTTTCCCAGGAATCTGGTAATACTCTGATCATAGCCCTCCCCGCGTATGGTTCCTTGCCGTCTCCCGGGCTCGCGAGCACAACAACGGTTCCCATCGAGTCGGGTGATGAGGCTACGGGCGGTGGTCTCATGTCAATGGATGAGGGGATTGCTTCAGTTTCTGCTGGCAGCTCGTCGGGTAAATTTTGAGTCACCAGCGTTCCCTTTTTTTTATATATCTTGCGATTTCTTCTAACAAGCTTGTCTTTGCAGGTGCGGCCAGTGCCGACGCTCCATTGCTCGAGAGGGCACCGTCGACTACTGCTTTGGCGGTGGTCACCTCCCCGCCTTCCCTTGTACCATCGCGGATGTTGGAAGGTATGGATTCACGACTCACGCATTAATCTTTCAAAAATTTAGCTTTTGTACTAACGTTATACCATTGTGCCCTCGCAGGAGTGCTCTTTGATCATTTATATCAAGTGTTGCTCCCACACTTCTCTTTCCCATCCGAACTCGCTTCTCCCTCTAGTGGCGCCGGTGAGTATACTTTCACTATAATATCTTTGTTTACCCCCTTTTTTCTAGCAATGGGATAATTTCTGACTTTTCCTTTTCTTTATTGCAGTGCCACAAATCGAAGGAGGGGATACAAGACCTGCCGCGCTACCGGTCCTTCCGGCTTTGCCGTCCGTTGCAGCTGGTATAGTAAATTTCCTTTTTGGTAACCCTTCAACATCTTTTGAACCATCGTTTAACCATGTTTTGTTTTGCAGCTATTGTTCCGGCTCCGGTCCCTTTTGAGGCTCGCGTCCTTTCACCGGCAGGCCCTTTCTTGAGACGTCCATCTTCAAAGGGTGCTGTGATGAGTTTGGGCATGCTGAGCGGGTACATCGAGGAGCTCAACATGGACGCTCTCCCTTCTGCCGTAGATTTCGCTGTGGAGGTTAACCCGATGTTGGCGGCGCTCGTGAATTTTCATAACGAAGGCGTCGTCGAATCTTGGGTTAGTCACTGCAGGGGGATCGAGGCATGTCTATACCGGCTGGAGTCGACGCGCCCTTCTCCCGAAGTTTTAGCCCTGAGCACCCAACGGACAACTTGGCTGGAGCAAAGCACTTCTCACTTCCAGCATTTGGAGAAGAAGCAGCCTTAAAGCTAAGGGAATGCCAAAAGACCTCGAACGAAACGGCCCATCTGCGCGCTGAGGTCGAGGCAAATGCTGCCCAAGTGAAGACTATTTTTGAGGGTCTCTTGGAGCGCATCTCCCATGGGCTAAACTTGAAGCGGAAGCTTGACATAGCTGAGCGCAATATCCCAAGTCGGGAAGCTGCCTATCAGGTCGTCAGGGAGCAGCTTGCGTCGGTCTCGCAGCAACGAGCCCAAGCGGAGGCAGAGCTGGCGGTGGTAGCCGATCAAGAGAAGGCTTGGAAGGAAGTATGCGAGCAATTGCTAGAGCTACTTAAGACGCTTCCTTCCCAATAGCTGCCTTTGTATCAATGTATTTGTAAAAATTTTCTTTTCTGAGTAACATGTATCCGTTCTTTGCTCTTTTGTATGATTCACCATGTATTTGATTGGGGTCAATGAATAAAGATACACACTTTCTTTTGCAATATCTTGTATGTTCTTTTGTTTCCTGCCTTTGCATCATGATGTTGACGATGAACCTGATTGGCAGACAACTTAATTTTTCCAAGAGATAGCGATGGCTTAGGCCGCAGGTTCAGATCTGCCGCCTAAGACTTTTCAATTCTATGAGCCGTAAGGGTCTCATAGAGATTTTTCTCCCTGCGGATCGAGAGGATCTCATAGGTGGGTTTTCTCCTTAGGAATCGTGAGGATTCCTAAGTGTGGTTTCCTCTTATAAGTCGTAAGGATGCTATAAGAGAATTTTCCCTCTTACGAGTCGAGAGGATTCGTAAGTGGTTGTTTCCCTCCTCGTCGAAATTCAACTTCGGAGAGTGAGACCCGTGAATGGTATGCAAGAGACCAGTTTGGATTGACTTGCAGGGCCCCAATGCTCAAAAAGCAAGCTTTTCAATCCTTGCTGTCTGAGACTTCTTCTTACAAATTGAGACGAATCGGGGATCTGTCTGCAGTTGTAGCGGAACAGTTGACATGAGTTAAGAAGCTCTCGTCACGGAGTGTTTGTATCCGTGAGTCGAGGAGTTTGCTAGGGATTATTTGTTTCCCAAGCGCCAAGGAGTATTTGTTTCCTTGGGGTTTGAAACGAGTTGAGGGTTCCCATAGAGGCTCTGGTGGCTCTACGGGTCGACGCGGATCAGGAGGCTCTCGTCAAGGAGTGTTTGTATCCGTGAGTCGAGGAATTTGCTGGGATTATTTGTTTCCCAAGCGCCAAGGATTATTTGTTTCCTTGGGGTTTGAAACGAGTCGAGGGTTCCCATAGAGACTCTGGTGGCTCTGCGGGTCGACGCGGATCAGGAGGCTCTCATCAAGGAGTGTTTGTATCCGTGAGTCAAGGAATTTGCTGGGATTATTTGTTTCCCAAGCGCCAAGGATTATTTGTTTCCTTGAGGTTTGAAACGAGTCGAGGGTTCCCATAGAGGCTCTGGTGGCTCTGCGGGTCGACGCGGATCAGGAGGCTCTCGTCAAGGAGTGTTTGTATCCGTGAGTCGAGGAATTTGCTGGGATTATTTGTTTCCCAAGCGCCAAGGATTATTTGTTTCCTTGTGGTTTGAAACGAGTCGAGGGTTCCCATAGAGGCTCTGGTGGCTCTGCGGGTCGACGCGGATCAGGAGGCTCTCGTCAAGGAGTGTTTGTATCCATGAGTCGAGGAATTTGCTGGGATTATTTGTTTCCCAAGCGCCAAGGATTATTTGTTTCCTTGGGGTTTGAAACGAGTCGAGGGTTCCCATAGAGGCTCTGGTGGCTCTGCGGGTCGACGCGGATCAGGAGGCTCTCGTCAAGGAGTGTTTGTATCCGTGAGTCGAGGAATTTGCTGGGATTATTTGTTTCCCAAGCGCCAAGGATTATTTGTTTCCTTGGGGTTTGAAACGAGTCGAGGGTTCCCACGGGGGCTCTGGTGGCTCTGCGGGTCGACGCGGATCAGGAAGCTCTCGTCAAGGAGTGTTTGTATCCGTGAGTCGAGGGATCGGCTGAAGATACTGGTTTCTTCGGAGTTGGAATGAACCGTCGAGGTTTGGCTTCGTCTTCTGGCGGAGCCTGTTGGGAAGGTATGGTTCCCTCTTTGTTTACGCCCTTGGATTGTATACAGGGATCGATGTGATCTTGACTGTAGGGCCAAAGTTTTATCATTTTTTTTATCTTATTTCCGCGATGCTCTATCATTTCAGCTTTTATATCGCGAAGGTCGCGATTGCCCAATCATTTCGGCTATTTTTCGCGGTGCCCAATCATTTCGGCTATTTATTTTATTTTCACTCGCTGCTTTTTTATTGTGAGTTGCCCAATCATTTCGGCTATTTTCCATGCATACATTTTTACTTGCTGCTTTTTATTGCAAGTCGCCCCATCATTTCGGCTATTTCGTATGCATGTGCGGCCTACTGGCTTTTCGCCGTAAACCTGAACTTGGACACTGATTTTGGCATCAGCACCGCTACAACTGGGATGTTGCCAGGAGCGCATCATCATTTGCCTCTGTCATTGTCGAACAAAGGAGGCTTAGCGACCAGGGTTAGGGTCCTGTCGACTAAGGCTTTTGGCTTTATGAGCCGTAAGGGTCTCACAAAGTTATTTCTCCCTACAAGTCATGAGGATCTTATAGGTGTATTTTCTTCTTAGGAATCGTGAGGATTCCTAAGTGTTTGTTTCCTCTGTAAGTCGTAAGGATCCTACAGGAGGGTTTTCTCCTTGTAAATCGAGAGGACTTACAAGGGTTATGCGAACATATCCCCAGTCACAGATGGACCTTGGTTAGGGAAATGTTTATTCGCGCCCGTGGATTGTATACAAGGGTCAGTATTGAGCTACTTGTAGGGCAGTATCGGAAGTTGTGGGGGTTGCTTAAGCACAGGTTTAGGTCTCTGTAACTTAAGACTTTCAACTCTTATGAGCCGTGAGGGTCCCATAAGAGAGTTCTCCTTACAAGTCGTGAGGATCTCGCAAGTGTATTTTCTCCTTAGGAATCGTGGGGATCCCTAAGTGTGTTGCTCCCTTGTGAGTCGTAAGGATCTCACGCGGGTGGTTTCTCCTTACGAGGTCGAGAGGACCCCATAAGTGTCCTTTAACGAGGTTGCGCCCTTTCAGGTTTTCACAAACACTCGCCGGTAGTCCTGCTGTTTTTACTCACGGAGCCCTTTCGGGTTTTCATCCGTGCCCATTTTGCTTATGGACATACCGTTTTTATTTATTTATTTATTTATTTTTTTTAATTTTCTTTTCCTCCTTCTTTTTTATTCGTCTCGTCAGCCTAAGGATGCTGCGGTAGTAGTTTTAAGGACGTTTCGGTCCGCTATTAGTTTAAGGACGTTTCGGTCCGTCACTTGATAAGGCTGGCTACTGCTGATAGAGTTTGAGCTTAAGAAGATAGCGAGCGGACATAGTCGTCGTCATCTACCATTGACCTAGGCTGTGGCTCATTAAGCATAGTATTTCTTTAGGAAGCGACCGTTTATCGGCCTGAAAGGCCTTTCACCGTGCATGTCCATGAGTAGATAGGCCCCACCCTGGTAGACCTTATCTATGATGTATGGGCCTTCATAGTTTGGCTGGAATTTTCCTCGCTTTGCTCGATTGGGGATCATTGGCCTTTTGACCACTAACACAAGTTCGCCTTAGCGGAATGTCCTCGGCCGGCTCAATCTTTCATATGAGCGCGTCATCTTTGCTTTATAAGCTTCCAGATTTTGCTGTGCTATGAGCCGGGTTTCATCAAGAGCGTCAAGCTCTTCAAACCGGAGGTGAGCGTTTTCTTTATCCGTCAGCTCGTAGTGAATTGCCACTCGCAAAGAGGGTAATTCTATTTCAAGGGGTAGTACCGCTTCCGTGCCGAATACTAACGCGTAGGGTGTCGTGTTCGTGGCCGTCTTGAACGTGGTTCGATACGCCCAAAGAGCCTCTTGCAACCTCTCATGCCAGTCCTTCTTGTTTCGGGACACCGTTTTCTTTATAATTTTCGTCAAGGTCTTGTTGAAGGCCTCGGCGAGACCGTTAGCCCGCGGATTATAGACTGAGGAATATCTCCAGTCTATATTGTGCTGCTGTGCGAAGCGGCTAATTTTATGACTTCGGTAGGCTGGCCCATTATCAGAGATGATCCTTCTCGGGGTTCCAAACCGGTATATGACATGCGTTTTGAAGAAGTGGAGGATATTTTCCGTCTTCACCTCTCTTAACGGTACTGCTTTTGCCCATTTAGAGAAGTAGTCAGTCGTCGCCAAGATGAAACGATGTCCCCTAGAGGATGCCGGTTCGATAGGGCCAACTATGTCAGTTCCCCACATTTCGAATGGCCAGCTAGCCACCGTTGGATGTAGTGGATTTGGGTGCTGGTGGATGAAGTCCCCATGGATCTGACACGGGTGACATTGCTTCGCGTATTCCAGGCAATCCTGTATCATCGTGGGCCAGTAGTAGCCCATCCGTTTTATCTTCAACTTCATCTTAGGGCCTGCTTGGTGGGAACCGCAGAGTCCGTCGTGAACTTCTTGGACGACCCTTCTCGCTTCGTCAGGTCCTAAGCATCTCAGCCACAGAGAATCGAATGACCTCTTGTATAGAGTATCGTTGACGAAGGCGAAAGACAGAGCTCGTTTCACGAGCTGATGTCTTATGGACGCTTCTTCAGGCATTCGGTGGAACTTGAAGTAATCTATGAAGACTTCTCTCCAGTCCTCGGTATTTTCCCAATCTTTTATTTGCAGGGTTGTCTCCTCGTTCGCTCCTTTTTCTTCAGATGATTCCGGAGATACTTCTGCTGGGGCAAGCACTCGACGGCTTTGTACCACGATTCTAACGTCATCGAGGTTCTCATCAGCCAGTTCTTTAGCAAGTTTGGCTAGTGCGTCCGCTTTGCTGTTTTCTGCGCGCGGTATGCTCTCCAAAGTATAGGAGGGAATTTGGGTTAGCAGTTGTTGCACTTTTTCACCGTATTTTACCAATTCCGGTTTGCATGTTTGGTAATCGCCGTTCACTTGACTGACGACTAGCTGGGAGTCCCCATATATGAGGAGGTCTTCAATTCCCATGTCAATGGCGATCTCGAGGCCTGCTATCAAAGCTTCATATTCAGCTTCATTATTCGTTCTCGGCTCTGTTAAGGAGAAGGCGAAGCGTATTATTCCTCCTTGTGGGGTCACAAAGATGAGTCCTACCCTCGATTTGATCATTGGCGTACTTTGTTTGTGCTTTTTCATGGAAGATGCTCCATCGAAATAAAGCTCCCAACGGGTATCACCACTGTCGATTGCGTCAAACGCATGTCTGTCTGGCAGATCACAATTTAGAGGAGAATCGGCAGGTATGGGATGCTCAGCAAGGAAGTCGGCGATGGCCTGGCCTTTCACTGCCCTGAGAGGTTGATATGTTATCGAAAATTCCATCAAGAGCAGGGCCCATTTAGCGAGTCGCTCTGTCAATATGGTTTTTGACATTAGATATTTGAGAGGGTCCATTTTTGAAATAAGACGGACTTCATGCGCCAACGCATAGTGCCTGAGCTTTGTTATCGCAAAGATCAACGCCAGGCAGTGTTTTTCAATGGGAGAGTAGTTGCTTTCTGCCCCCAGCAGAACTCGACTTAAGTAGTAGAGTGCTCTTTCTTTCCCTTGATCGTTCTCTTGTGCCCATAATGCGCCTAAAGAACCTTCGAGGGCGGTTGTATAAAGAATGAGAGGCTTCCCCTTAACCGGAGCAGCCAACACCGGCGGGTTCTGCAGGTATTGCTTGATCTCGTCCTGTGCGCTTTGGCATTTTTGATCCCAAACGAATGGGGTTCCCTTCTTCATCAGGTGACTGTAAGGACGGCACTTTCCTAAAAGGTTGGCTATAAATCGCCGTATGTATGCGAGTTTCCCTTGGAGAGACCGCAGCTGTTTGAGAGTCCTCGGCGGAGGCATTTCCATGATCGCTTTAATCTTTGACGGATCTATTTCAATACCTCGGTGTCGAACAACGAATCCCAGAAATTTGCCCGAGGAAACCCCGAACGCACATTTAAGAGGATTCATCTTCAAGTTGTATTGCCGAAGGCGTTGAAATACAGTCTTCAGATGCTCGAGATGTTCCTCGTATGATTTGCTTTTAACCACGAGATCGTCGATATAGCATTCAACGATTTCGTGTATAAGGTCATCGAAGATCTTTGTCATGGCCCTTTGATAAGTGGCACCGGCATTCTTTAAACCGAAGGGCATCACCTTGTAGCAGAATATACCCAGAGGAGTCCTGAAAGCGGTATGCTTCTGGTCTTCGGGATGCATCTTTATCTGGTTATACCCCGACGAGCCGTCCATGAAGGAGAAAACCTCATGAGTGGATGTATTGTCTATCATCAGTTCGGTGACTGGCACTGGGAAATCATCCTTCGGGCAAGCTTTATTAAGATCCCGAAAGTCCACACATATGCGCACCGTCCCATTTTTCTTCATCACCGGGACGATGTTGGCGATCCATTCAGGGTATTGAACTTCCTGGATGAAACCAGAGTCGATTAACTTTTTGACCTCAGCGTTGATGCTCATTTCAAGCTCGAGCCGTATTC
Source organism: Agapanthus africanus (assembly GCA_030015575.1). Classification (NCBI taxonomy): domain Eukaryota; kingdom Viridiplantae; phylum Streptophyta; class Magnoliopsida; order Asparagales; family Amaryllidaceae; genus Agapanthus; species Agapanthus africanus. Next base: position 11,447,512 of record CM057346.1, on the reverse strand, counting down.
TTCTCGGTGCCTGTTTGACTGGCTTGATGTCCGGGGATATCGCCAATTTGTGTACAGCAATTTCTGGATTTAGTCCCGGCATTTCGGAATAATTCCATGTGAAGCAATCTTTATGCTGTACGAGGACGTCCTTTAACGCAGCCACCCTCTCTTCAGACAGCAGCTCGCTGACAAATGTCGGTCGCGGATCGTTTACCGTCCCCAACTCAATTTTCTTGAGGTTATCTGCAGTTGTATGTATTCCATCCTCCAGTTCTTTCGGAGCTGGGGGAAATTCTGAGATCACCCCATCATTGCTGTTTTCGAAACACCAGGGAAGGCTGTTCATGTCCTCGGACTCTTCTTTTAATATCATTATCACGTGACAAGTGCGAATTTTCTGCTAATCCCAATGCGGAGTTGGTTCTGTTCTTGTGTTTTCTGGTTCGTGCTTTTGTGGCGGCGCTACCCTCCAATTGTCAGACAACGCGAATTTGCCAAGCTGATACTGGTCCTCAACCCAATTCTTAAAGGTGAAGCAATCTTCAAGCGGATGCCCTACTACTCGATGGTAAGAGCAATAATTTGGGTTGGAGACTTCGCCTGCTTGCTCAGGGTGTTTAGACTCTGGCAGTGTAAGCATTTGATGTCTTAGAGCAAGATCAAGTATTTTCCTTGTTTTGTTCCGAGGGAATGAGTATGCTCGACCCATTTTCTTCATGAGGGCTAGGTCAATAACGCTCGACTCTCGGATGCGTGGTTTCTTAGCTCTGCTTTGTGGTTGTTGAGCGCCTTTTTTGCCTTTCGACTTGTTTTTGCTTTCGCGTCGAACCTTTTTTGTAGCAGGTTGACAAGGAGTGGCGTTTTCATCCTTCACGGCCTGTTGGAGAAGGCGTTGCGTCTTGGCTTTCTCATAGATGGCCGTCTCGCGGTTGTGATCATTTCGGGCTTTTTGACCAGCTTCCCTTACAAGCCTGTCCATTTGTTCTTCAAATGATGGACCGGGCAATTTTTCATCGGGAACTTTTATTGGCTTAGGATTAGCATCCTCCCATTGAGCGTCCGCTTCTTCATCGAAGTCATGCATGACGTAACAGCTGTTTACTAGCTCTCGTTTCTTCGACCGGATGTACCCAAGCCCTTTTGTTTCCATTCTCCCGTTAGGCAGTTTGCGTTGAGTCCTGGGAACATTCCAAACTTTGTCATAGAATTTGGCCTTTCTAACGGTCTGTGTGAAGGATATCCCCTGGCGTTTCAGCAGTTTTTTCAAACCTTCGGTATAATATCTGGGAAGACGGATAGGTTGAGGCCTGTCGAGCGTGGGATCCGCGCCATGCCAAACTTCTTTTTCCACCTTGTTTTCTTCAGAATGGTAGAATAGGATTGCCTTCTCGCCTTTTCGTCCGGGAGGGACATAAAATGTCTGCAATTCTTCCACACTGTTGGTGTCGAGTGTATCCAGTTCTTTGTAGTGTTCAAGCGGCACCATGGTTATCTGCAGACTTCGCTCTTCATCGGCAGAAGCCCGTATTGAAAGCCGATCAAGGAATACAGCGTGAACTTCATCCTCTGAATCACTACCAAAGATCAATGAAGGAACGGATGGTCCCGGCTTGGCGGACTGGGATGGACCTGCATAAATTATATCCTCTTCGTCCTTGGTGTCACTGCCGAAGATAGGGATGGTGGCGTTAGTCTTGTTCTCCGGCTTGTGACACATTTCCGTGTCCTCAAAACTCGGCAAAAAGTATTTGGCATCTTCATACTTGCGAACTTCATTCACGGAGAACGGATTCAATTCTCCTGCCACAGTGTACTCGAGACCATCCTTACAATATTTCATACACTGATGTTGTGTAGAAGGGATGATATTGTATTCGTGCAACCATGGTCGACCGAGCAGAGCATTGTAGCACGTCTTGGCATCTATGACATGGAATTTAATATCTGTGACGAGTAGCCCGAAGCGTAACGTCAATATCACAGATCCAAGAGTCTTTGAGGATTGGGAGTCGAAACCGGAGATGGTGATTTTGTCCCGGGCGAGGTGTTGGACGCTCATGCAAATTTCCTTTAACACCCGCACATTGAGTAGATTAACAGATGATCCGTTATCGACCAAGATTTTACCTATCTTTATGTCATGGCAGTATCCTGAGACATAAAGGGGACGATTGTGTTCGCACGTCCCGAGGAGAAGGTCTTCATCGCCGAAAGCAACGTCGGCCGTGTGCACCTCTTCCAATTCATCATTCATCTTTTGTTCGGCCAGGAAGGCTTGGAACTGTCCGGATCTTGTAGGGCCTTAATCAAAGAATCCCTTGCTTCTTTTGATAGCAATAGGGCATCGAGAATGCTAAGTTGTGAGGGTAGCTTTCTCAGATGCGCCAAGACATTGTAATCCACTTTATTCCTCTTTGGCGGGTTCTTGGTGGTTAACTCTTCCGCAACTCGGTCATCCAAGGCGATGTCTTCAGAGACCTTCTCTTTCCCTTTGTCTTTCTTGTTTAAGGGTCCGAGATTCTTTTCAGGTAACGTCCGATTGCGTAGCTGTATATTCTCGCAAACCTTCGGTCCTTCTTCTTTCTCCGATGTGGATTCTTTAAAGAGGGGGCCAAGCTCTAACTCATCATCAGAATCGCTCCCAAATATAGGCACTTGTGATCCTCCGGCGTCAATCATGCAACAGCCACCGGTAGTTTTATCAAGCACTTTGATCGTTCTGCCCTGCTCTCGGCGAGCTTTGCGTTTTTCTCGCTTAAACTGTTGCCGGTGAGTAACATATCCTTGCCACCACTTATCGAAAGCTTTACACTCTTTAGTGGGATGCGACACCTTCTGATGGTACAAGCAATAGGAGGGGTGCATTTCCGATTCACCGGTGATGTTTCCTTCAGAGGGTGGTAGCTTCATGCCCATTGATATGGCCTTAGCAAACTTTTTCCTCAGCTTGAATTGGCTTTTGTCAACGGTGGAGGCATTTCGCTCCAGCGGGATTATCTCAGCTCTTTCATCAAGTCGTCGGCGTTTGGCCCTTTCAAATATAGCCATTTCGCGTTCTCGATCAGCTTTACTTTTTAGTCGAGCTTCGTCAAGGAACGCTTCAATCATTTCGACTGATAGCTCCGGAATTCTTGATTCGGTATCTGCCTCCAGCGTTTTAGTGCCAGAAGCCTCTTCATCGTTCGTGATCGAATGGGAGATCATATGACAGCTCGCCACATTTTCCTCGGATTCATCTGATGAACTTCCTCCTTCATCTTCCTCTTGAAAGACGTGATTGAGGAACTCTTGGAGCGTGATGGGAGTCCGCGCCTTTTGGTTATATTCTTCCAGCGCGTCAATTTGCTTTTGCAAGTCCGTGCGCTTATCGCTAGGCTTTAAGGGCTTCTTGGACTTCTTCTTCTTTTTCGAAGGCTTTGACGACTGGCCGCTAGTGCTTGAACCCCTTGAACCCCCATCATTGGCCTTTGAAGTTGGACGTGACTTCAACATCCCCTCAACGACCTGTGGTTCTAATGGGTTCTTCCACTTGATCGCTGGACACGTCCGAAGATCATTTAGCATTCTCCTCGTTTTGGCTGATAATACAACCTCCCAAGGAGCTTCTTCAATGATGGAGCATGTTGCCCCTGGCGTATTTGTCCCCTTAGCGGTGTGGGGCTGCGGAGGATTCACCTTCCATTTGTCAGATAACGCGAACTTGCCCTGTCGGTACTGGTTTTCAAGCCAATTTTTGAAAACGTAACAGTCTTCGATCGGATGTCCTAGCACTCGATGATAAGGGCAGTAATTAGGCTCTTTGACGTCACTTGGTTGCAACGGGCGTTTTGGATCTGGCAGATTTATGAGTCTGTTGCGCAACGCCAGCTCGAATAGCCTCCTCGTTTTATCGCGGGGGAAGGAATAAGAACGTTCCATCCTATCCTCAAGGGGTACGTACGGGCGCGTATTGTTTGGACGAGCAACCGGCTTCGAGTCGCTCGGTTGTTGTTGAGCATTAGCGACCACGATCGCTTTTCCCTTTCCTTTGTCATTTCGAAAATCTGGCTTTGGGAGAGGGGGTTTATGGCCCATCTGGTCCATCTGCGCTAGTTTGTCAATCAAAGCCTGGAAGGAAGTCGGCTTGAAGAACATCATAAACCGTGAAATGGTTGCTTGTGGATCGAGGGTTCCAACAAACATTCCCACCGCAGGGGCTTCTTCTATGCGCTGTTCACACTTCGACCATAGATTACGCCACCGTATAGCGTACTGAACCCATGTCTCACCGGGTTTTACCCTAGCGTTAATTAGTGCCGTCATCGGGGTACGTTCACTGGCACTTGCAAAACGTTGGGTAAACAGCAGCTCCATTTCCGCAAAGGTTTTAATAGAATCATTAGGGAGTTCAGAGTACCACTCGAACGCCGTATCTGATAGACTTCCAACGAACTGGCGGAGCAAGAGCTTGTTATCACCGCCGGTGTTACCGCAAAGCGCCCTGAACTGGGCAACGTGCTGATGGGGATTGTCGGTCCCCTTGTAGACATGGAACTTGGGAATTGTGTAACCCGGCGGGTACTTGATTTGGTCATACCAGCCCGGATATGGCCGCCCCGTTTTTACGACATGGCCGGCTGCCTCGGCCGCATGATGAACCCTTATTTGCTGGGCTATGTATTCGTCCAGATCAGTTTTAGAGATTGTATCCTCTTTAGCCGTTGATAGAACGGGCTGAGGGTTTGATGTCTCTCCCCTATCATCTCCAAGGACGATCGGGGGTTCTTCAGTCGGGGGATCTTGTTGTATCATCATCCCTATCATGTCCTGGAAGAGGAGGCCATACGCTGTATGTTGGCCGCTTGTTCAGCAGCCTCTTTGTCCTTCTTTTCCAATATTCGGCGAAGGAACTCGGCGTCAGTCTCTTCCTCTTGGCGCTCATCTAAGGACGCTTCAGGGTTTTCTTTTGGCTCTGTAAGTGCGGCCATGGCATTCATCATCTCCTGGAGCTTTTGTTGCTGCTCCTGAGCCTTGGTCACTGATCGGGTGAGCGGTCGGTGACCCGTAGAAGTGCGGCTTTCTTCCTTTCCAGAAGCCATATAAACCGTATGAACTGTTATGCCCCCTGACTTGGGGCGTTTGGGTTCACCGCTTTTAAACTTTGCCAGTGTCTCGGGAGCTTTCTCTGGCCTTTTTCTTTTGTGGACCATTGAGGTTGAAGGAGCCGTTGCAGTGGGCGTCCTAGCAATTGTTGCCCCCTGCTGTTTAATGGGACGGTTTTTGTCCTTTTCCACCTTTGCCTTTTTCTGGCGATGAAGGTGGTCTGGGTCAATCACGGAGTCTTGAACCCTCCGCCAAACTTTATAAATTTTTGACGACAGCCGTTGAGGGGGCTGTTCCTGCTTTGTCTCCGGAGCTTTCTCCATAGGCGGAGGAGATCTTTTCAATGTAGCGGTTGGAGAGTTCTTTCTCACCTTCCTCAGCAATTCAAAGCTGTTCCCAGTTAGAACAACAGCGTTGACCTCCACCACTGGAACAGGTGGAGTTAGCCCTGAGGGGGAGTTGCCCTCTGCCTTCCTCACTCGTTTCCAATGTCGACGTCGAGCACGACGAGCCATTGGGATCGGCTCAGCGATAGAGATAGCTTCTTTTTTCCCCCTGTCTGAATGAGGTGCCGCCGGTGTTAACCTCTTAAAGACTGAGGTTGTCTTTTGAGGGGTGATATTCAACCTGTCGAAGACGGATCCTCGAGCAGGGGCAGGAGCAGGAATCATCAGTCTTGAAAAGACCGACTCTTTGGCGGGAGAAGCCGCCTTAACGACTTTCGGAACAGCGGCTGTTGCCCTCTTTGGGACAGCCAATTTAGAGTTCCGATTCAGCCTGGTGAAGACAGAGGCTGTCGGTTTGGTAGCGGACGACCCGTTGACAGGGGTCGTGGTAGCAGTGAGCCGGTCGAACACCGACTTCTTGTTCGCTTCCGGTGCAGATATCGGCATAGAGAAGCTTGTAGGTGGGACCATGGTCCCGAAAAACAGGCCGGTGGTGGCCTGGGTCACCTGTTCTACCGGCAGAGCGAGGAAAGAGGCCGCTTGGGGCCCATATGTTACACCTCTCGGTGAGGTGGAGCGTTCGTTGCAGTGGTGCTTCGCGCATTTGGTGTAATTAGAATCCATGGATGCTTGAGTTCTGCGCCAGACAAAAGACCAAATCTTAGCAATTTGAAATCCGAAGGCAACCATTTAACAAACCGCGACTGGTTCGCGAAGACGACACACGAAGTGTGGAGTGGAAAGAGGAAAATGTCCCACCGGGCGTGCCAGAATCTGTTCCCCTCCGAACGGCGGCCTGGACTTTACGTCTATGCCTGAGGTTCGGGGCAGATGCTATTTGGTTTTATCCGTCTATCTCTCCGAAGATGCTAAGTTGATTTATGGCACCGTGTATCGGAGGTTTAGATGGATGCGGCCGATGTAGCAGACTTCGTCAGATTCCCTCTCAGGGTGAGGGTTTTTTGATTGTGGGGACGCTCTTCCCTGCAGGCGCAAGCCCCTGCAGTTAATTACGCTACCGCATCGCGGTAACAACTTTCTCCTTCTCCAGAATTTTACTTCGTGTCGTGTGTGTTTGTTTTGTTTGTAGTTGCCCGTGGATTATATACGGAGACTGAGTAATGCCATCGCCCGTAGGACGTGGATTAGTCCAAATCCGTATTTATTTAGATTTGGGTTTGGTGTTTTTAGTTTAAGGATGCATTAGTCGCGTTGCGTCTAAGATCAACTTAAACGTTCGTTAAGGATACGTTAGTCTTGTTTTAGACTAAGATCAACTTAACGTAGTGATTAATTTAATGTATGGCCATCGGGACTCGTCACCTCTCTGACGTCGTTGAAGGATTACAACGACATGTATCAGAGGAGCTCAGAGATGTACCCTCGAACCAGAGTTGATTGGGAATTTTATAATCCATTTGAATGTTTAAGGATACGTTAGCCGTGCTTGGGGCTAAGATCAACTTAAACGGGACCGTTTAGATCCAGCAAAAGAGCGTTTGGAGGCTCTATTGTTTCAGTTTAGGGACGTAGTGGTCCGTTTTCCAGTTTAGGGACGTGGTGGTCCATCGCCAGTTTAGGGACGTGGTGGTCCATCGCCAGTTTGGGGACGTGGTGGTCCGCATTCCAGTTTTGGGGACGTGGTGGTCCGTATTTCAGTTTAGGGACGTAATGGTCCAAGATTAGTTTAAGGACGTTTCGGTCCAATATTAGTTTAAGGACGTTTCGGTTCAATATTGATATGTGGTCGTTGGGACCCGTCACCTCTTTGACGTCGTTGAGGAATTACAATGATGGATGTCAAAGGAGTTCGGAGATGTACCCTCATACCGGATGTAGATTGATTTAGGAGAGCCATTTTGCTCAGTCAATTTAATTTAAGGACTTATGGCCATGATTGGGCTAAGTCCAGTTGAAAATGTCTACATTTATTCGCTTTTGCATTGCATCTCTTTTTATTTTATTTAGGCTTTGCCCAAGAAAAAAGAAGATGCAGAGCATCAATTTGTTTTGGGCTCTGCCCTTTATAAATGATGCAAAGCATCAATTTCATTTGGGCTCTGCCATTTTTATTGCTTTGCAATTTATTTTGGCCTGCTAGGTCTTTTTGATTTGGGCCTGGCCCTTCAAGTAATGCATTGCATTTATGCAAAGCACCCAGAATCTTTTAGATTCAAGAACAGAAGTGCAAGGCACTTTTTATCCCCTGATTTGGATCAAAGAAAAACAAGTTTTTCCTTGTTTCAGAGAACCAAAGGTTCATAACAAGTGCAAGGCACTATTTTTATTATTTTTATTTATTTGTTGAAGATCATTGATCTTTTTCTTAGATCAATGATCTATTCCTAAGAGAATTCTCTCTTCTTTTAAAGGTTTTTACCTTCTTTTTTGTGTTCTCAAGGAGTTCTCAAGAGTTCTCTTCTTTCTTCTTCTTTTTTTTAAAACCAGATGATCTTTGAAATGAGGTCTGGGGTCCTTTTTATAGTGCTCAAAAATTAGTTAAATTTGTTCAATAAATCTTTTCCTGAGTGATTTGGGGAATTTTCCCCACCGTTGGATCTTTGATCCAAAGGCTCCTACCTTATACAAGAAAATCTTCTTGTTTTAACAAAATTTATTCTGTTTTGCGCAACTCTCCCAGTGAGTGACACGTGTCGCGCAGTGAAGCGCTTGCGCAACAGCGATTGCGCAACTGCGCAGACACGTATCGCGCAGTGAAGCACTTGCGCAACTGCGCAGACACGCGACGCGCAGCGGTGCGCTTGCGCAACTGCGCCGACACGCGTCGCGCAGCCGTGCGCTTGCGCAGGTGTGCTTGCGCAACTGCGCAGACACGTGTCGCGCAGTGAAGCACTTGCGCAACAGCGCTTGCGCAACTGCGCAGACACGTGTCGCGCAGCCGTGCGCTTGTGCAGTTGAGTGTTGCTTATGTTTTTAAAGAGCCTTGCTCTGATTAGACGTACTGCCTTGGGCGTTGTGCTGCTGTGTCAACTTCTGACACGTGGCGCATTGCGCGCAGCGCACGGGAATCGAAGCGTTGCTTCAAAATTTGAATTTTCAAAATTCAAACAGAGCCTTGCTCTGATTGGGGGAACAGTACCCATACGTCGTTGTGAATATAATCCAATTGGTGTTGGTGACCACGTGTTTCTAAAGATATCACCCATTCGGGGAGTGATCAGGTTTGGTAGTCGTGGGAAACTCAGTTCCCGATTCATCGGACCTTTTAAGGCGCTAGAGCGAATAGGAGAGGTGGCTTATCGACTTGCCTTTCCTCCATCGCTGGCTGGTGTCCACAATACTTTTCACGTATCTCAGTTGAGGCACTACGTTCGGGATGACAGCCATATTCCGGACCATTCGGAGTTAACTTTGGGCACCGATCTGTCTTACGAGGAGCAGCCTACCACCATTCTCGATCGTCGCGAAAAAGTGCTGAAGAACAAGGCCATTCCCTTGGTTCAAGTTTCTTGGGATGGTCGTTCTCTAGGGGAGTCTACCTAAGAACGCGAGGAGGACATTCGTTCACATTTTCTGCACCTGTTTGTGTAGTTTTGAGTTTCGTTGTTTTCGTCCTTTAATTTCGAGGAAGGAATTTTTGTAAAGAGAGTATGATGTAAATCCCTAGTTCCGTATATGTATTTTCCATATTTTTCCAGATTTCTTTCCTTTTTTAAATATTTTTTATAATTAATTCCTTTACCTAAACTCAACAAATCCTAACCTACCCGACCCGACTCACCCCTACCCGACCCGACCCGCCTCCTCCTCTTCTTCTCCCTCATTCTCCTTTTCTTTTTCCCACCTTTTCTTCTAACGATTTTCCCCGCTCCTCACGCCTACCTCCGCGATGACCGCGCCCCCGCCAACAACCTCTGCCTGACTCGCATGCAGGACGACCCAGCAACCCACGTTTCCTCTCTTCCCCCAACGACTCTTTCCCTTCTCGCTCGCGCCGACACCCCACGAGACCAGCTTCCCCAACGGCCACGTCGATCTCGATCCCTCACACTCTCTCTCTCTCTACTTCACTCTCTCTCCATAGTCTCTCTCTACCACTCTCTCTCGTTCCCACCTTCTCCTCGTCATCGTCTCCGGCGACCAACCGAACCCTCCGCTGCCACCTCCTCCATGTCCGACCGTCTCCTGAACCTCCTCTCTCGTCGCCACAATGCCCCGAGCCCAACCCACTGCACCCGAACCCACTACCCACTGCACCCCTACTCCTTCGCCAGCAACCACCAAGCCCCTGCATCCATCGCCGCAGCCACCACCAGCTCCACCTCGCCGACGAGCCCCAACCACCTCATCTCCTCGACTCCATCTCCTCACTGAGCGCGTTCCACATCGCTGCAACCACCACCAGAGCTCGACTCCTCTAACGCCACCTCCATCAACTCGACGACTCCTCCCCCAAGCCACTACGAACCTGCCGACGACCCACTGCCCCATGCCCACATCTATGCCAGTGTCGAGCCACCCCAAGTCCTCGCCAAAACCGTGCTAGTCGTGCACGTGCCATGCCTTGCTCGTGCGTGTATCATGCCATGATGTCTCCGTGCAGGGATCATGCCCCGTGTCGTACATGCCATGTTAACGTGCCATTTTTGCCAAAGGCAAGTGAAAATTCTTCACTTGCTACTCATGCTAAATTACCGGTTAGATTAAATAACCAAGTTAAAAATTTAGTCGTACGTGTGTGTATATATATAGATTTAGATTGTAGATTATAATGGAATTGATAGCAAACCATGGTGTTGATTGTAATGAATTGAACCTAATTCGGGTCTGTCAACCGAAATGATATCATTTATAATTTACATGAATTACTTATTATAATCAATTCGATAAAACTGACAGCGATCGATACTCGTACTTAAATCTAAGTCGAAGCGATACATGAATGAAAACTCTGGTCAAAGTGCCCATGTTTTGTGATTGCCGAATCCCTCAATGATTAGTGAATGCCGTTTAAGGTTTTGAGTTAAAAATATCGTGTTCATAACCATGTAAAGTCGCCCCTTAAAGACGACACAAAATCTGAATTTTTACTGCGCATGTTATCTTATTAAAATCATCGTAAATTCAATACAGTTTGGAACATAACGTTCTATGGCTCATTTAGAAGCTGAATCGATAATCTAAAACCATCCATAGTTTATTTCTCGACATTTATTGATTACTGTAACGATATTTGGCTGCGAATGCAGCACTGGACTGCAGTCTAGGGCAGTGTTTCGCGTGGATACCTGACTTTGAATACCTGCACATCCCTGATTCAAACTGAAAATGCACGGAGCCTCATATGGTTATGTAGATAATTTAATTATCTAACACATGAATCTAGTCCCGTGTAGTTTCACCGTCGTTTGATATTTCGTTTGTATTCTTGAGTATTGATGTGTTCTGCAGTTTCTGCAGTAGCATTTCTTACCCCTTCACATTAAATAGGACATAACTTCTAGTACTGGAAGGCTATTGATAATCTGTTTGATGCATTAGAAACCTAATAGATATCAATATATTTTATTCAACTGGGGCAACACCTGAAACTGAACACAATCTCTAATAAACTGCACGCGAAGTTGGACTTCCAGTTCTGAAACTGGAATTCCAGCAATCGATTGCTAATTTAAAATGATGATAAGTTCCTAACCTGAAATTCTATTGACATGAGATTAATTTTATTGCCTAGATAATCAAATGTAATTCATATTCCTTTTATATTATTTTGGTCTATTTTAAACGTGTGATTTATGGTAAATTTTGCAAGTTATATGGTGTTGGCTGTCATGATATAGTGAATATTTGTTCAGTGCATTTCTGTCCATTTTTGTGTTTGCTCTATGCCTGCTTCGCAGTGATTATTTACATTGAGACCTAGCGACTGTTTTGCATTGTCGATATATAAGTGTTAGTGATTGGGTTGTGGTAAATACGAAAGTGATATTGATAAGTGGAAACGTGATTGCAAGTGAAACCGATACATATTTGTTCACAACCTATCTAATACCAGAATTCATACTTTAACCTGGAGAATGGGGAAATCAAGGTGGAATTGAACTTGTCTTTAGCGAGGTACAGCGATTTAGAGGATGATCATGAGCTATTAGTGACACACACACACACACACACACACACAACACACACATACATACATACATACATTAGGTCGTGGGCCTAGCGGCACAACTACAGGGTTATGTCCTGGGCAACAGTGGACCGTAGTCTCGGGCATGCACGAGACCCTTGTTAAACACGATCCTCCTTTCCACCAATTTATTTCATTGACTTAGTGACTGATAATTAGTGACATACACATTGTCTAGTTTACTGACATGATATTTATACCACACTGTTCATATGTAATGATGTTCATTATACTCATTTTCTGTTGCACATTTCATGTTTAATAGTCTTGTATCCATCATATATATATTTATTGCTATATGTGTCGTCCTGACGATCTGAGTGTGCATGTTTAGAGGACAAAGTGGACCCAGCCCAGGAGCAGGACCTGCCATTCGCGCTCGCGGAGGTCTAGACCGCAACATTAGCACCAGTTCTTTTGCTTTCAACATTTTGTATTTCATTGGTTAGTTTTTATTCTTCAAAATAAATGTATTTCGAACTCTTTTATTGTGATGTAATAAAGTTGTGAACTGTGATTTTCCTTTACTCTAGTACTGTTTACTGACTACCATGTAATACTAGAAGCCGAAGTGTGACTATGGCGGGATTATTCCCTGACCGTAGGAGCATGGATGGCCTAGTCACCCCTCGTATTCCGTATTTTAGGAAGAGGGGCGTGGCAGGAAGTTTCTCTGACTTGAACACGATCTTGTACACACCTTGCTGTTTCAGCAGAGCGATCATCTTGATCCTCCATAGGCTGAAACTGTTTCGCCCGTTGAATTTCTTTATCTTGAAATTGATTGAAGCCAAACTCTGAGACCAAATCCAAAACCCAAACTTTCGCTCCGGTACTATTTGTTAGTGTTGAAACTTGCGGAAATGTCGGTTTTGAATGCTAAGAGGAGAAAAATTAAGTAAGAAACTCGAGAAATTTCCAGCGAAAGAAAGAATTTAACTTTACAGAGAAAACAATTACTAAAGAATCTTGAGTGTTACAAAACATTTCTCACAAATTCTCAAAACTCTTGATCTTTCACTTTATCTCTCACTCTTTTGCTTTTTGCTTGGTATGTAACTCGACAAGCATCTTAAAGCCTCATAGTTATACCGGTTCCAAAATATCCTCTGGAAACCCTCAAGAAGTTCTTTATAACTTCTCTAAACATTCTAAATTAATTCTAAAAATTCAAAGTTCTAGAACAATCTCATATGTAGGGCGCTTTTAGAAACCCTCTAGAACTTTTCTAGAGATTCTAAATTAATTCTAGAAATTCAAAGTTCTAGAAAAATATCATATGTAGAGCATTTTCAGAAACCCTCTAAAACTTCTTTAGAGAATTCTTTGGGTTTAATTAAATTGTTTTTGCATCAAAATACAACATGTATAGTATATATTGCACGTGCTTGATGTCTTAAAATATATGGTTTTGAGGTAGACCCCTGTTGATGGAGGCCCGAATCACCTTCAGATGTTGTCCTCCGTCGATTTGTTGCGAGCGTTGATGAAGGGTTGAGATTGATGTTGATGATTGTCTTCTTGAGCGTGTGGTTCTCAATGGGTTGATTTTGGGGTAAGCCGAGCTACCTGCAAAGAAGTCCCGGGGTGGTTGTACCACCGTAGACCCTCCGACGATCAAGTTAGCCGAGGAATTTGAGCAGAGTAGCGGCTTGTTGGATTGAAATTGCCTTACCTGAGTCGTCTGAGAGGGGGATTTTTATAGTGGTCGCTTGGAGTGAGCTGGCGCGATATCTTCGACGTCGGTTACTCCCCTGACGTTACGCCTGCGTGAATGACGGGTTCCCCCTAATAATGAAAAGATAAGCTCGTTAATGGGGGGATGCGACGGCGTGGAACACGGGATTTTGAGTGGCGAATATCTCTCCTCTGGCGAGATACACGGAGCCGTGGTGGAGGCGCTTGGGCTCTGTGTTCTTGGTTGCTCGGTAGAACCGGGGAGGCTTAGCTTGGCAGGAGGCTCGAAGGCGAGCAGGAGGCCGAGGAAGCTCGGTTCTGTGAAAGCTCGGAGGCGAGCTAGGAGGGCTGAGGAAGCTCAGTGTGTATGAGGGCTCAGAGGCGAGCCGATGTGTCATGCCCCGCTTCCCGGTGTACGGCAAAGGAGACGCGACGAGGTCCGCTACGTTTGTACTCAGAAGTACATACGCTAAGCGTATCTAAGCAATATAAAAGTAAATCACAAGAGACAAGAGATATAGAAATAATAGCAACTTTATTAATAACATTCTTTTGTACAATGCATGAAAAGTAAATACAAATGAAAAGCGATGCCTAAACAGTGGCATAACAGGAAATAAAAATACTGAATAGAACAAGGTACAATATCTAGAGCTCGGGGTTTTCGTGAAACTGATCCAAGTCTTCACTGGTGGGCTCGATCTCTGCCGGGTCCAAAGCACCTGACGACATTCAAAGAAGAAAGAAATAGAATGTCGTCAGCGAACAGGTCGCTCGGTAAGTCCCAAAGATAAGGGAGAAATAGACAAAGAGCAGGAGAGAGAGAGAGTAGATTTTAATGTTGTATTGTATTGTTGTTATGATATATTAACGCTTTTGTTTGTAGCTTGGTACAGAATAATGCCAGTGTATACGAGAGTGGTCTCTATATGCCAGAGACCATGGCAAACGGAATATAGAGTACAAGGCTCCGTTATACAACCCGGAACAACGACAATTGGATTCATGTTAGGTGTCTTAATCTTACCGTCTCGTGCCACCTTTAACACCTTCCGTACCAATCTACCCCTTAAACCCCGTAGTGTTTTGATATTATTGTTGTATTGTATTGTGTAAGTTGGATGACTGACCAAAACCATGATATCAGTGAACAGATTGTAACTGCATAATCAGGTAAATGGAATAACGGAATAATGGATGTATATCCATGGTTTGATTCAGTCAAGTTGAATAGATTGTTAATTGGATTCTGGGATTCATATGTTGTATTGAGTTGTAATATTAAAAAATGTAGATTGACTTGAATCATATTCAAGTCAGAAATAATCAGACTCAAACCCGAATCAGACCAAAAGAAATGTAAGTCGAAGTTCTATATTTGTTAGGGTCCTTATTGTAATTTATAAAACTTGAAGAAGTTTTATGTAAAAATACTTTTGTATAGTTTTCAAGATACACCTCAAGTATTTATTATTCGTATTTATAGTTATAATGAGTGTGATTTTATTTTGTCTTATTTCTAGTGAAAATATCCTAATTACATAAATAAGGGTATTAATTTGTAATATTGATTTATTTGAAATTCATGGTATTCTAATGTAACTTTTAATCTTGTAATTTTTAGGAAAATGTGGAAACTTTATCTTATAATAAAATAGGTGTTTAAATGTTAAATATACATATGTTTATACAAGAATAATTTTTAATAAATATTTTATTTTCCAAAAATCTCATTTTTCTTAAATGTCGTATTTTAAAACTTTCGAGACCGAATGCTCCTTGCGGAGGTTTGAATCTCACACTAGTAAGCCCGAGGGTACACGATAAACCGTACTATCCCTAACGAGTTCCCCAAAGGTGGGTTGTAGTGTCGCTTTGCAAAGATTTAATAAATACTAATCATTTAGAAAACGGTTTTATAAAGATAAGGTATTTATTTGTAAAAGGTGTAAATTTCCGTATTTTAGATTCTAGGGTTTCCTAAGCCAACTAGCCTATTTCTAATTAGTCTAAACGATAAGTTATTAGAAACCTCAAATCGCCTCTTCACCGCCAATTGCTGCCAGGTAAGTGCCAGGTAAGTGGGAGGCTCTCCACTACAAGTAGTGGCCCTAATTAAGTAACCACTTGCAATAGATACACTTGCTTAGACACCACGAAGTCAGGTTTAGATAAACGATCGATGTCCATAACTTATCGTATTTCCTATTAAAAGATATTGCATTAAAATTGTATACAACTTAGAACTTTTAGAAAAGGTTTATAAAGAAAATGGTATTTTAATGTAAAATCTTGTTTTATCGTATTCTAAGTTTTCAAGGTAGCGTGTTATGATTATATATGAGTGTGTGTGGAGGTAGGTCATTACCTCGTGATCTACTTTAAGGTATAGTAAAGTTTAGGGGTTAAATGTGATAAACTAAACATGGTGGTATTTAAGTAAAAGAATACGATATATTACAAAAGCTATCATTTCATGTGTGAAAACTTGTTCAAATTAATTTTTGAGTGATTAGTAGTCAACATGAAGATATTTAAGCATTATGGAATTGGTGATAAGTGAGATTTGATAGAAAACCGAATCGGAAATCGGTTTGTTCCGATTTCCGTCGGGTTTATAAATTCGTATTTTAATGAAAGAAAAGAAGGATAGAAAAGGGGGACTTACGGGTTTGGACAATGTTAGAGAGTAAGAGAGAGGTAGAGGGTTTGCCGGTGCGTCGAATCGTCGTTGAGAGGTCCTAGCACGATCGTCGGAATTTCGCCGTCGATTTCGTCAGCGCTTCGCCTTTTGCTCGTTTTCTCACGTACCAAGTTCTCTTGAAATTTTTAGAGAGTGGACTTAGGAATGTAGGGTGAGAGGGTAGAGGGTATGGGGGTTTATATAGGGTTAGGCTAGGGTTAGGGTTTTTAATAAAAAAATTATAAAAAATATACAAAATCATTAAAAATTCATTAAACATAGGAGTAAAAGGGATTTATTGGGCAATTTAAAACCGATCCAGGTATAATAAGTGTGCATGAGGGTTGACCAAGTCAAGGAGCATCTTTTCTCTGTTGGTGACTCGGTCGTCCGGCCAAGTCCGGCCGGCGGCGCCGGACCGAGTCGGCCGAGTCGCCGGAGCATCTTTTCTCTGTTGGTGACTCGGCCGTCAGGCCAAGTCCGGCCGGCGACGCCGGACCGAGTCGGCCGAGTCGCCGGCCGGCGGCTCCGAGTCGGGCCGAGTCACACCACCAGAGGCCGGGGAAACTTCGGGGGTACAATTTGGTATATTTACTTTTTGTTGTCCAGTACATATTTTGGGAGTTATGGCCTTTTGACCGTTGACTTCAAAAAAAATTAAAACAAAATAAATACAAAAATAATGTAGGGCATGGGATTTGAACTCTGGTGGCTTGGTTCAGCAGTGCAAGGTATTACCAATGAGCTACAAACTCCTTCTTGTAATTATTGTGGGAAAATAACTACTTAAAGTGGTAACAACAACAATAAATACCCCAAGTATACTTTAATTTTAAAACAATTTTATGTACACTAAAAATGGAGTTATTTAAAAAAAAATAATTACTTATATTTATATATTGTGCTCAGGTTAAAATACTCCTTTATGGATTTTTAAAAAAATTTAAAAAATTTGTATAGAAAGTATATAGGAAAAATTAGGGTTGTTACACGATGGTTATTTGTGAGGCGAGCATGGGAGTGTTCTGGGAGGCCATCGAAGGTCGGGTCAATCCTCGGAGCGAAGGCCCGGGGAATGCCTTCAATGTATTGTATTTTCTCCTGTCCCGTGAGCCCCAGGACACGTCATCTACCATGTGTCATGATCTGGGGAATTCCAACTTATGAGTATCATCATTATCCCCCAACTCTCGTCCCGACCTATTTATGGGTCGGGTCGAGAGTGGTCTGATCAGATTTCTGAGCACAGACTGTTGCCAAAAATATATCGGCGCGGATTTCCGGGACAACGTGGTGAGGGGCCGTTGCGTCGTTCGGATTTACGAGCCCGCGCGACGTATCTCGAGCGCTTGGATCTCTGCCAGCATCTCTGATGACGTCTGCGGATCAGGGGAAAGGATCATGCATTAAAGAGGGGGCGCCGATTCGATTGCACGTCTGTTGAGGTGCATGCCACGCATCGGCAGCGGGTTGGCGGACGCGAAAGGCTGTCACTGAAGCCTGCGATTGAGGGGTCATTCCTAATGGTCGTTCGAAACGTGGAGATTTGGCGGCCGGCGGATGCGAAGCTTTGTTTTAGCGGGAATTAATCTGGACCATTGGATGACTTCCCTTGAGGGTATAAATAGGAGGGGACCCCCCATAGGGCCAGCACCTCCTTCATAATTTCCTTTTGTTGCCGAAGATTGCCCGGCGCTCCTACCTTTTAGATCGGATCGCCCGTGCTTTTTCCTCGGCCAGCCCCTTCTTTTGAATTAGGTTAGATGTCTCCATCTGAAGAGTCTGTAGAGGTAGTTAGGATTGATTCGGGCGATGAGGTTCCAGTTGTTGGAGCCGAGTCCGGGGGGATCTTCCTCCTCTTCAGCTTCAGATAGCCAAGAGGGTTCGTCTTCTTCTTCGTCCTCTGTGTCAGGGTCGCATCCGAGAGTCAGGGCCACCCGCGTCGCTCGTCGCCAGGCGATGGTAAGGGCCCCTGAGGTGCGCATAAAGAACACCCGCGATGCGCCCTCCATCTTAAGGGATGTAGGCGAGCTTACCGAGATTCGGGCTCGTTTCCATATCCCCTCTAACTATTCGCTCCGTTTGGCTAGAGAGGGAGAACGGGCGTGTAACATTTCAGAAAAATAGAATATTATTTTTTGGAATTTTTATAATTTGATAATAAATATTATGAATATTTTAATAATGCGGTATAATTAAATACCGATAAATTGGGAAATAATTGGAAAAATTATTGGAATTACTGAAAAGAGGGTGTTTTATATGATTTAAGCAAATTATAAATTCTTTATGATTAATTATATTCCATTTTAATACTAATCGCGATTAAAAATCACTAATCGTGCATTAACCTTGATTTGTGCACATGACATGCACCATATCATATTTCACATTGTTACATTTTTCTACCATGGTTTCTTTTCCTTTATCATGCATGGCTTTGTTTTCTTTAAAAAGAAAAGAGAAGTATAGAAAAAGAAAAGAAAAAGGAAAATGATTAAACAAAGAAGCATGGGCAAGAGAGAGAGGGGGGTGAGGGGTCAACTTGACCATATCCATTGTCTTCATCTTCACCATCTTCATCTTTTCTCCTCCCTCCTCTCACTTGGCTGCCTTCCTCTCTCCACCACTTCACCACCTCACTACAACCCCAAAACCCTATCAAAACACTTCATCCCCTTTGTTAAAAATATGCACAAGCTCACTACAAGCATGGAGAACCAAGCAAAATTTGATTTTGAGCATTTAGGGCAACTCAAGAAAATTCTTGAGTTGCCAAATGAGATACTTTCATCATCATTAGTATTGTATTTGATTCATTTTAGCATCTATGTTAGTTTAGAGTGGGTTAAATGAGCTTTAGTGAACTTTGAAAATTCTAAGTTGAGGATCAGGGTTTGAATTGAATCCAAAAGTGAAATTGAGTCTCAATAGTGATTTTAAACCCCTGCAGGGATTGTATATTGGACTGAAACCATAAAGTAAACCCCCAATTCCCAAACTTAGAAACCCTGATATCGTATTTTGTTAATTTTTGTGATGGAGTTTTGTGACCTGTTATAACCTGGGTGACCTGAAAATTTTATAGCGATTACTGGGAGTCGTGCAGGCAACCTGGAGCATACCCTAAAGACCCCATCCCCTATACCTTTACTGTGGCCATAATTTTAATCATTCTGGCCGCAATTTGCGGACAGGGTAGGGAATTTGGGATTCGTACTTGGTCCAGGGATTTATCTCCAGTAAAATAGACCCTCCATGTGTACAAAATTGGCTAATTTCACCTAGGGTAAAATCTGGAAATGTTTTACATAGTTTCTGATTTTGTTTTGCGGCTTTTAATGAATTGGGATTTGGTATTTGTTATTGTGTTCCGTCGTGTGGTGTTTGAACGTCAACAACGAGAGTTATGTGGTAGTGTCTTGCATGCGAGACCATAGGTTTTAACCTATGCGTGATACGCGTGCCGTTTTGGTTTTCGTTCGCAATTTCAGTTACGATACTGTGTGTGTGTGTGTGTATATGTAGGTACCCTCGAGTGGACATAAACGACAAGGACGAGTGTTGCGTCATCGACTTCGGCAAGCAAGGATCAAGTGAGTAGATATATATCTACGGAGGAAGTCGGGTGGATGGCGTATAGCACCCCCGCAGTTTCGTAGTGCAGTATGCAAATGTGTTTTATCTATATATTTATATGTTATTATAAGATGTGTATACTTAGCTAGAGATGCTTTAGAGGACTTTGGGTTAGTGTAAGCATTTTGGGTAGTTAATGCTATAATTTAGTGTTAGTCGCGAAACCCTAGAATAAGGTTTACACTCACGCGCGCGCACACGCATACACTTGTTTACTTGTGCGTATATGAGGATATATATATATACATATATATATATATATACATACATATATATATATATATATATACATACATACATACATACATACACACACACACATAGATACATATATGTTTGTGAGTATGTATATATATGTGTGTGTGTGTGTGTGTGTACATATATATGGATAATGAGGATAGTACATGGTATTTGGAGATGAGTCGATGAGAGTGGGCATGGTGCCACGAGATCGGTGATATGATTTGGTTCGTATTATGAGATACAACATGTTTTTATAGCGGGTCTTTAGACGATATGTTTTCATACACACGCATATATATATATATATGTGTGTGTGTGTGTGTGTGTGTGTGTAGATGGTATCAGTATGTACTAGACTTAGATCAGTACCCCTAGTTCATGATATATGATGATAAGGATACCAGATGAATAATGAGATAAATGTGAGATTTGACCCGTACCCAGATTTGGGATGCCGTACGATGGATTTACCGTACGTGATATGATTATGATGATTGATCCGCACTCTTGACTCGAGGATGTCATAGTATATATTGTATTGTACGTGATACTATTGAGGCGGGATCACCGACTATTATATATATATATATATATATATATATATATATCGACTCAGACTTATGTGGTTTCCTTACCTTTTCGTTTTGCCTGTTAGTTAGTCCTGTAGTTTACTTATAGATGTTAGACTAGACTCGAGTCATACCTATTTCAAAAACTAATGAATCGTGAGTATTTTAAAGACAGGCCAAGAGATTCTACGGATATTTCAAAGGACGTACATTTTCTTTAGAACACCGTAGCCCTTATTTTCTAAACACCACGAATCGTGTTATTTCAAATGGAAAGACGGTATGAATCATATATATTAATGTAGATTCTTTGTTATTGCGTTTACTATTCATTTTCCGCATATTCTTGCTATTCGCATCGCATTGCATGTTTAAATATGTTTTATTTTTATATTGAACCCATGTTATCAGGACACCAGTACCATTACCGATGATGCGTATATCTACGAACACTTACTTGCCGGCTCACACACTTCATCATCGATAATTGCCATGTCACTACACAGTAGAATTGCTGCAATCATGATATGACTCTTTGCATAATTTACTTGCTATAGTTACATATACACCTTTATACGATATTGCATTCGACTTTGGAAAAATTGGGAACCGCAAGATATATTTTAAAACTGGATTCATTTGAAAGAGCGGTTTTCCCTTGATATATGCATATTATTGTTCCATGTTGCATGATATACGAATATGCTTACATTTCTATTAGATGTCGCATACATCATGCTTTACGATTATACGCATTGAGATATGTTGTTTCTGTCACGCCCCGCTTCCCAGAGTGCGCTAAGATAGGCACGTGACAGAGCGAACCATGCTACCTGCGGATAGGAAATATCCCTCCACAGTCACATTACGGCTGTAGAGATATCAAGAACAATAAAATAATAAACAACTATCTAATACATGTCTATGAGCCAGAATAACGAGTCAAGAATAAAAATAATGCGGAAGCAAAAAGATCCAATACAATAATAAACTGGAATGTACGTCCCTTAATGCGGGCTCACATCAGGAAAGAAAATACTGAAAGGAAACTAAACTAAACTAATAATAGGTCCTCACTGCTCGGCCTGTTGATCAAAATACTCCTGGACAGCCTGCGATAAAGATAAGGGATCTGGGCCATGCAAAACCCAGAAGTCAGTGCGTCAAAATATCAATAATTCTAAGCAAGAAGGATGTGATGAAATATGCAGGCATGAAGTATGAACAGTAACAAGTCATCAGTAGCAAGTAAACCGTAACATGAATATAGATCAGTGAACAAGATATAAACAGGTGAAGTGCAGTGAGTAGTCTAAACTGGGCTATAGGGTTATCCACTCTAAAGTTATTCAAAATCAATTAATGTAATCCTCATCATAACCCATCGGTCTATGCCCCGTTCATTCCCCACAGGACCACGGTAAAATGATGTAATAGACTGTGAGTCTATGTCCCGTTCATTCCCCACGGGATCACGGTAAAATGATATAATAGCCCTTTGAGTTACGTTCAGCTACATCCTTGATTTCCCCATACCTCCAAGTCATGTGTGTAAGTCAGGTATTTATAAATCTGAGACTAATTCCAACACAGGATCAAGCAGGAACAGGTTTTTCTGTATAGGCAACAGGAAATGTCTGTAGGGACAACAGGTCAAGATTGTCGGCATTAGTAACAAGATCAGGTAACATGTCAAGTTATGGTACATCAGGTCATGTCAGGTTGTGTACATGTATCAAGTCGTATCAAGTAATGCACAGGTATCAAGTCATGTCAGTAGTAGTGTATCAGGTCATGTCAGGTAGTGCACAAGTGTCGAGTGGGTGCTCATAATCAAACTGTAACAAGTATGGGTGCACAAAATCAAGTATAGAGTACTAATAAAATGAACTAATATGAATGGTATGCACATAGATAGAAAGTCAATGATATGGATGCACACTATCGATTAGGGTTACTTTTAATAGTTCTAAAGCTAATTAGATTGCACTTTATTAAACATGGG
Organism: Agapanthus africanus; assembly: GCA_030015575.1. Lineage (NCBI taxonomy): Eukaryota > Viridiplantae > Streptophyta > Magnoliopsida > Asparagales > Amaryllidaceae > Agapanthus > Agapanthus africanus. The sequence goes on along the minus strand of CM057346.1, from coordinate 11,425,035 downwards.
GTATTAAACAACAATATTAGGTTATTAATAAGATCTGTAAATGCAGCTATATGCATTCTATATGATATGGATGCAAGCGGATATCATACAACCGTAAAATGATAAACTAACAAGCGCGAGATATATAAATAAGTAATATAAGATGCAACTATTCAATTTGATGCAGTATATAATAGTATAGTATGTAACAAGATAAGTTTTCATGACCTAGATCTGGAATGATATGAATGGATGTAAACGGGTATCGAATAAATCAACAAAACTGGAAAAAAAATGTGGATTGCAAAATTAACCATTTTGAAGTATTATAATTCAAATAGATATAGATTATGGTATTATAGCATGTAGCAAGATAAACTTTCCTGAACGGATCACAAAACGGAATACGTACGCAGCGTCCAATGTCGGTAAAAGTCTCGATGCACGCTCGCGCGTACGGAACAGGACCGGGCAATGCAAGAGAGTGACCACGCTGGTTAGGAACGTCTACAGGGTTGCTCGGATCGTCGGCAGCGGCACGACTCCGACGGTGATCACCGGAAAAGAACAAGATCAAGAAAAGAGAAAGTAAAGAGAAAAGAAGAGGAAGAAGAAAAGAGGGCTGTGGTGGTTGAAGGGTACTGGAGTTGGATCGGGGTAACTGGAACAGAGGATGGGGAGAAACGACGATGAGCCGTGGGTTTTCCGGCGATGGTCGGAAAACCAAGAAACAAAAAGAAAGAGAAGAAGAAGTAGAAGAAGAAGAAGAAGAAGGGGCTGGTCTAGGGTTTAAGGGAAGAGAGAGGGAGGTCGTGGTGACGGGGATGGTGACGAAGGGGTCGGGGCTTCCGGCGACGCGAGAGTGCCGGCAATGGTTGCAAGTGCAGGGAAAGGCTCGGTTTAGAGGAGGCGATGGTGTCAGGAGGTCGGGGAGAGGAATGAGAAAGGCGAGAAGAGGAGGAGGTGGTTGAGGTGGTGACGGGATCGATGATGGCTAGACATGAGACAATGGGTGGCATGCTGGGTTTCAGGTGCAGGCTCAGGAGAGGGAAAGATGGTTGTGCAGGCGGAGGAGAAGAGGAAGGAGAGGAAGAAGGTGGAGAGGAGAGAGAGGGAAAGATGGTGGCAAGGGGTGAGGCCGACGGCGAGGCTAGGGCGGCGACGGTTGCAGCGATGATGAAAGGTAGGGTTTTGGGTTTTCTCGAGCGGGGCGAGGCGGCTGGGACGAAGGAGGAAGGAGAAAGAAAGGAGATGAGAGAGGAGAAGGAGAGGAAGTCGACGGTGTGAGGAGACGGAGGTGAATGGTTGAGGCGGCGATGGCGGTGAGGTGCGGAGCGAGGGCAGGGACGAGCGAACGTGGGTTCTCGCGAGGGAACTGGGGAAAATAGAGAAGAAGGAAAGAGAGAGATAGAGAGAAGAGAGAGAGAGAATAAGAGATCGAGAGGAGAGAGAGAACTGCGTGAGAGGAGAGAGACAGAACTGTGAGAAGATATAAATTTGTTTTTAGTGAGGGGAGAGAGAGAAGAGAGAAGAAAGAAAGAAGAGAGAGAAGAGGACGTGTGTGGGTTTAATATATAAATAGAGAGTGGGAGAGAGAAAGAACGAGAGAAAGAGAGAGAGAGGGGAGAGATAAATATGTGCTGATAGTAAAATCTTTAGGTTAGGATTTAATATAACAAAATATTTCTCTGTTAAAGAAATCTTAAATTTATATAATTATATATATAAATCAGTTAATATTATAAGAATAGGATATTAAGAAAATTTGAGTTTTTGGCTAATACAAAAATAGTCCAAAACACGCTCAGGTCGGGTCTAAAACCCCAGTTTTAAAATACGGAAAATATACGTGTAAACCAAAACCAAAATTGGATGTCCGGGTAACGAAAATGCATATCCCCAAGAACGGATGCACGTACGTGCGCGTAGCCATCCAAATAAGTCTGTTTCACTGAACGGGACGAGAACAAGATGCGCGGATGCTACCACAGGGTTAGGGGTATCATGCAGGCTATGTTAAGTATTTTTAAAATATTTTATGTGGCTTAAAAATGTTATATTGTAAAATGCGCATGTCAGATAAAATGCCAGTATGCAGTGTACATGAAATGCACAGGTCTATGCAACAAGTCAAGATAATTCATAAATATGAATCAAACAAGTTCAAGCAAGCGGGTCGGGTCGAATGCAATGTAAAATGTAAAATACCATTCACACCCAAAATACGATAACTCAGGAAAATTACCACCATTAAGGAAAATATATGAATTGGAATTGGTATAAATGTACTAGGGTGTTACAGTTTCCATGAGATTTCTGGATTTGAGAACCGTGGGTATTTCAAAAGAAAATATGTGCTGTTTTAAAAACCCGGTTTCTCTTGATATGATATTTCAGTGCGTCCACCATGCGTTTTCTCGGTTCTGAGACGTGTGACAGTGATACCCAATTGGAGGAGCTGGATGAGGCCGATTACGGGTACATGGTGGACCCGGTATGGTATCCCGGGGCGAGAACGGATTTGCTGTGCAGTAGACGGTGAGCCTAGCAGAGGGACCACTACCAACCGGTGATAGTATTTGGACCGGTGGTTATCCGGAGGATACCTACCGGAGTCATGAGATGGATATGAGGGCCGACCAGATTATGCGGCGCCTGAGGGCCGATCTGAGGATGCGGCGCCTGAGATATATGAGAATTTACATGTCGATGCTGGACACGGGTTTCATGATGTTTCGAGTGTCGATGCAGGACACTCAGGTTCCATGATTTTGATGTCTCGCGAGGGACACACGTTGATTATATCCTCATACTTTCATGCATATGCTTTTATGATATTTACATACATGATGTTGTTGTGTCATTGGTTGACACATGGACGAGATCCACATGGATACATACATTGATTATATGGTGGACGAGATCCACATGCATTCATGCATTGATTATGGTTGAATGATATCCACATACATATAGACATTGAGTATATTTTGACACATATGCAGATACGGTCACCCTAGATATCATAGTATTACCTTTATGATATAGTTAACCTAGGAAATCGTTATTTTATTCGATTTCTACCTGATTATATTTTCTACTCACGAGTTGGCAACTCACCCCCGTTGTGCCACAGTTCTTGCAGGTTGACCGTATGGATCAGTAGCGGCATCGCTGGCACACTGTCCATTTTCGGGTGATTGCTTTGGTATGTGGTACATGTTGGATCGTACCACTCTTGTACTTATTATTCATATTGTATCTAGTCAACTCCGTCAATTAAAACTAGTATTTGTATAAATAGTAAGACTTAGTGAGACTTGTAGTTGCGAGATTGAGTGATGGGTTTTTGTTTGCTTTTTGGGTTGATGTCTTACTTTATTCTTTATCTTTTGTGCTGATCTTCGCCGATTGGGCGTCATATACTTATTTTATTACTTGTGTGGTTGTGATCCGCCGTTTGGCGAAGAGCTAGCTCCCGCTTGGGGATGCCTTTATATATATATTTCATGTGTTGTACCCTTTTGGGGTCAGTATTTACAAAGGAATCTCTGCCGAAATTTTCAGAAAAGATTTTGATATTTTAAAAATGCATATTTCGGCTTATGTTATTAAACCACTTGCTTTTAAAACTAGACTTTTCCTTCTTTCTTCTTTAAAATGATTTAGATTTTCTGGGATTTTTGGCTTACTTGAATTAGATGGGGTCCTATAGACTTCATATAATTCAAGTGCCAGACACGTGCCATTTCGGGTCGTGACAGGACGGATCAGGTGCAGGGTAAGAAGATTGCTCTATATTTGAAAGCTTTCCGGACTGGAATGCGTCTGCCCTTCTTAACCGAAGTATGCGGGGTGCTTCGTTGTTTCCAACTTGCCCCGGGCCAGCTAGCGCCGAACTCGTGGAGACTCCTCCTCAGGTCCCTGGTCCGATTGAAACTTGAAAATATCTCTTTCAGTTTGATCCTCCTAGTCTCCTTCCTTTGTTATAAGAATCATCCCGGAACCAGTAAGGATGAGTCGAGCTGGGTGTATTTTTTTTCAAAAAACGCAAGGGTGAGGTGGCCGGGTCGAGGGTAGTAGTCATCCCTTCCTCCATTCATGGGAAGGAGAAGTATATATTCATCAGGCCACCCGAGGGTGAGAATTGGCTTGTGCCTACACAGTGGCACAGGGCCGACTGCCCGAAGGCGAGGCAGTCATCCTCACCCGAGGCGAGGGCGGTATCTATGTGGGAGCCGATCCAGCAGGCCGACGTTCTGCTTTCTGAGCTGGGCTAGGCTCAGCCCTGCGCACTTTCTGGATAAGTTAGGGATGTCGTAGACGATCTATTTAGACTTTGATGTATTTTCTTTTCCCTTTTCAACGTCACTAACTCGCCTTTTGTATTCTCCTTTCTGCAGAGCAAATGGACCGATCCAAATTCTTAACCGCCATAGCCGCAAAGGCAGGAAAGAAGACCGATGGCGCTAGCTTGTCCTGACCTGGTTCGAGCTCGGCCCCGAAGCCAACTGCACCGGCGAAGACTTCCACTGCGCCCCAAGCCCCGGAATTCAGCCGCGGGGAGAGCCAGAAGCACGCACGGGAACCGGAGCCTCAGGTGAGGGGGGTGGAGGATGAAGCCGGTCTTACTGAGGTCCCCCTCAAGAGGCACAAAAGGACGATCTCTCACTCTTCATCCTCCGGGATCCCTGTGCAAGAGGGGGATGTCTGTTTTGGGGTGCCTTCGGGACTTTCCGTTGTCGATAGCCTACATTCGGACATGGAACGATCGGCCGGGAGCAAAATTCCTTGGGGAAACCTAAAGGCCTAAGTGGCCGTCATCGCTCAGGAAGTGGTCTAGGTCGGTATCTGTTTTCCTTTAAGGATTTTGTCAAGTATTTTTGCTACTTTCCTCAGGTCCTCCAACACTGCGCCCTCATCATCAACATGGAGTCCGAGGAGATTGCACCAGCCATGAGGAAGGCGGGTAAATCATCCTCGTGGGAGGAGGACCTGCGCATGGAGCTGCAGCAGGCAAGGGAGAGGATAGCCATTGTTCCCCTCCGAACGGCGGCCGAGACGCGGGGACGTCTGTGCCTGGGGTTCGGGGCAGATGCTAATTGGTGTTATCCGTCTACCTCTCCGAAGATGCCAAGTTGATTTATGGCACCGTGTATCGGAGGTTTAGACGGATGCGGCCGATGTAGCAGACTTCGTCAGATTCCCCCTCGTTGAGGGGTTTTTGATTGTGGGGACGCTCTTCCCTGCAGGCGCAAGCCCCTGCAGTTAATTACGCTACCGCATCGCGGTAACAACTTTCTCCTTCTCCAGCTGGTCACTTCGTGTCGTGGGTGTTTGTTTTGTTTGTGGTTGCCCGTGGATTGTATACGGAGACTAATTTATGTAGTCGCCCGTAGGACGTGGATTAATCCAAATCCGTGTTTACTTAGATTTGGGTTTATGGTTTTGGTTTGAGGATACGTTAGCCATATTTGAGACTAAGATCGACTCAAACGTTTGTTAAGTTTACGTTAGTCCGATTTGAGACTAAGATCAACTTAACAGGATCGTTTAGATCCGACAAAAGAGCGTTTGGGCTCCATTGTTCCAGTTTAGGGACATGGTGGTCCATTGCATGTATGGTCATCGGGACCCGTCACCTCTCTGACGACGTTGAAGGATTACAACGACAGGTGTCAGAGGAGTTCAGAGATGTACCTTTGAACCAAAGCTGATTAGGGGGATTCATAGTCCAATTTGGGACTAAAGTCTGTTTGAGGGTTTAAGGATACGTTAGCCGTATTTGAGGCTAAGATCAACTTAAACGGTCGTTAAGGATACGTTAGTCCAGTTTGGGACTAAGATCGACTTAACGGGATCGTTTAGATCCGACAAAAGTGCGTTTGGGCTCTATTGTTCCAGTTTAGGGACATAGTGGTCCATTGCCAGTTTAGGGACATGGTGGTCCAATACCAGTTTAGGGACATAGTGGTCCATTGGTAGTTTAAGGACATTGCGGTCCATAGGTAGTTTAAGGACGCATAAGTCCATGGGTTTAAGGACCCCACAGTCCATATGGGTGTGTTTAAGGACGCATTAGTCCGTTAGTTTAAGGACGCATAAGTCCGCGGGTTTAAGGACCCCACAGTCCATATCTTGGTTTAGGGACGCATAAGTCCATGAGTTTAAGGACCCCACAGTCCGTGTTGATGTGTGGTTGTCGGGACCCGTCACCTCTCTGAAGACGTTGAAGGATTACAACGACAAATATCAGAGGAGTTCCGAGATGTACCCTTGAACCAATGAGTTGGTTGAAAGAGCAGATGTGCTCAGATCAAGATGATTTGAGGACTTATGGCCAGTTTGGGCTAAGTCCAGTTATGTTTGAAATATTGGCCCTCTGTTGGTCCATTGAAGGAGAGGCTTTGCCTCTGAAACTTAGCCAATTGGGCTGAAGCTAGTGTTAAACACTAGAAACCAACAGTGTTGAACACTGGGAATAAGATAGCAAGTTAGTGTTAAACACTAAAAGATAATCAGTGTTAAACACTGGGAACGGTGTTTTCAAATTAGTGTTAAACACTAAGCAAATCAGTGTTAAACACTGCAAATAGAGTTTTCCAAATTAGTGTTAAACACTAAGAAAATCAATGTTAAACACTGCAGATAGAGTCTTCCAATTAGTGTTAAACACTAAGGAGGGAGGGGTCACGTGCGGACACATGAGAGCACCCTGATTTCCCTTATTTTATTCTGCAGATCAGTGTTTAACACTTTTAATTTCCTGGCCATCACGTGTGGGCACGTGATGGAGGCCCCCGCTCTGGTCTGTTAGAATGCTCATTAGGGGTCACGTGGTGACACGTGAGGGCGCCCTAAATGTGGAGCCAGATCTCCTTTGTTTTATCCTCAAATCTGTGAATAAGTGTTAAACACTTTTCCTTTTTATTTCGAGCATCACGTGTTGGCACGTGATGGGGGTTTATGCATCGAATATTGCAGCACTTGCTGAGGGGTCACGTGGGGACACGTGAGAGCGCCCAAAGCTCCTTTTCTTTTGTTTTGCCATTAAGTGTTAAACACTTTCATTTTTATTTTAGAGCATCACGTGTTGGCACGTGATGGGGATCTGTGCGCCAATTGTTAAAGCATTTGCTGAGGGGTCACGTGATAACACGTGAGAGCGCCCAAAGCTTTCATTTCCTTTGCTTTTTCTTTCTGCGTTTTGGGAGTCATGTGGGAGCACGTGAGGTGATGCTTCAAAGTTCTTTGCAGGGGATCTTTTCAAGGGTCACGTGGGGGCACGTGACCCTAGTTCTTTTCATGAACAGAGATCTTTTAAGAATTGAATTCTTTGTTGGGTTAAACCCTAATTATGATTTTGGAGGAATTAAATTCCTATCGTGAAAGAATTGAATTCTTATTTAGGATGAAACCCTGATTTCTTTTCAAAGGAATTAAATTCCCAGATATGTAAAAGAATTAAATTCTTGATTAAGGTTAAACCCTAGTTTTGTTTTAGGAGAATTAAATTCTCAAAACTCAATTCCCCTTCTAAGTTTAGGATCTGCATGGCAGGATCTCGACCCGATGAGAATTAAATCATCAAGTTATGAGGAGATGTGCTCTGTGCAGATGTTCAACCAGAAGAAGAACTAAGTTCTTTTTTGTATAAGAGTTAAACTCTTGGATTTTTGAGAATTAAATTCTCTGTTTGATGTTTTGATTCCCTTTCCTCACCTAGGGTTTTCTTTGTTGAGAATTAAATTCTCCTTTCTTTTCTTCCCTCTTGAGAATTAAATTCTCCTCTCTCTGTTTTTCTCTCAAAAAAGTAGATCCCCCTTCTTCTCTTCTTGGCTCCTATTTATAGCAGAAGGAAGAGAATCAATTTGTTTAGCAAATCTCTCATTGAAAGATTTGATTTGATTTCATGATTAATATGATCCTTTGGATCACACAGTGAATTTTATTCACCGTTGGATTTTAGATCCAAAGATATTCTGTTTGTTATTTCGGTAAGATTTGGGGAGATCTTTCCTTATTTGAGATTTTTCATAAATTGGTGATTTTTAATCACCATTGGATCTTTAATCTAACGGTCCCCATAATCCTTTTCCATTTGGAAAGATTTAGAGAAGTTTAGAATTTTAATTCTATTTCGAAAGATTTTAGAGAAATTTAGAATTTTAACTCTATTAAACTGTAAGGCTTTCAAGCCTATCACGTGCTGGCACGTGAACCTTGATCACGTGTGAGCACGTGACCCCCAAATTGGTTCCTTTAACAGCCGCTTGTTTATGTTGTTGTTTTAACCATCACGTGTCAACACGTGACCATTGGTCACGTGTAAGCACGTGATACCTCGTTGAGGTATTTTCTGACTTTTAGAATTAAATTCTATTCATTATTTTAGAGGCTCTAAAAGTCCATCACGTGTCTGCACGTGATCCATGGTCACGTGTGAGCACGTGATGCCCCATTGGGGTCTTTTCTGAGTTTTTATTATATCTTTTAACTCCTCCAGCGGGTTCTTAAAGGTCCATCACGTGTGGACATGTGATGCCTCATAACTTTTGATCCCGGATGAATTATGAGGCCCATAATATATCGAATCGAAGGGTTTTTCGAGATGCTTCCAATACCATCAGAATTTAATAGTTCCTCCTTCGGGAACTTATCAAAATACAGGCCGGAAGATATTGGTTCGCATTTCCTTAAGCGTATCGCTGTCATTTGATACCTTGGACTCTTCTGCGCAGAAATTTTTGGCGGGAACAAATGCCCCCCACTACTTTGCCCACGTATGTATATACGTGGGTGAAGTGGTGCAAAGTAATGCATAGCGTATGACCAGTTTCGGGCTGGTATATTACTTTCAGAATCTTGATCTGAGAAGATAACGAGTGGACACAAGCGTCGTCATTTATCATTGACTCAAATCTCGACTCTTAAGAGATATAGTTCCAAACTCTTAACTCCATGAGCCGCACCCTTCTATCTCTTTATATTTTACTCTGGCGTGAAGTAGTTTATATGCTCATGAGTAGCTTTTCCATTTCAGTGGCATGTAGCTTTGGCGAGTGTGGCTCATAGATGGTCCATCTTGACCTCTTTGCATGGCGGTGATGGCTTAGGAGACAGGGTTAGGATCTGCCACCTAAGACTTTTCAACTTTATGAGCCGTGAGGGTCTCATGAAGACTTTTCTCCCTACGAGTCGAGAGGATCCCGCAGGTGTATTTTCTCCTTAGGGGTCGTGAGGACTCCTAAGTGTGTTTTCTCTTGAAAGTCGTAAGGATCTCACAAGAGAATTTTCCCTCTTACGAGTCGAGAGGACCCGTAAGCGGTTGTTTCCCTCCTTGTCGAGATTCGACTTTGGAGAGTGTGACCCGTGGATAGTATGCAAGAGACCGTTTTGGATCGCCTTGCAGGGCCCCAGTGCTTAGGAAACAGGTTTTTTAATCCCTACTGCCTAAGGCTTTATCTCACGAGTCGAGACGAATCGAGAAGTTCTCACAAAGACATCAATTTCCTCACGAGTCGAAACGGATCGAGCAGATCTCGCAAGAATATCCTAACGTCACAGTTAACCTCTGCTCTTTACGACAGAAGTCCGTTAGGGTCTGTGGTACTTAGGGTTTTGGCCGTCGTACCGTCGCATGAGCTGATGTATTCCTCGATAGGCAATCGTGCTGTTCGAGTAGCCCTGCGACTGCCGTGTCTCTGATCCCTTCGGGGGCTGGACAAGACGTCTTCAAGCAATCCTCCTTGGCAGTTTGACCGTCGGAAGAGCAAGCGCTAGGAATTTGCCATGCCGCTTTTTACTTGAGGTTAGGCTCATTTTGGAGAGCCCCGATGAGTCATAACCACTCCGCGCTGGTGTGGGATGATCTCCGATAGTCTTTCAGGCTTTATATGACTTGTCGTTAAGACCCTGAAGCTAGAAATTTGGCCTTTGCTTCGTTTGCTGGCATTGCGTCCTCTGTATCAAGACGAATGTCGTGGTTGTCTTTAGGTTGCTAATGAACCGTCGAGGTTTGGAACTAGGGATTTTTCCGTGGCTCCTTTTGGTGATGTTGCGTCTGCTGTATCGAGACGAACGTTGAGGTGGTGACCACTCCGCACTGGTGCGAGATAATCTCCGATTGTCTTTCAGGCTTTATATGACTTGCCGTTAAGACGCATGAAGCTAGGAGTTTGGCCTTCGCTTCGTTTGCTGACATCACGTCCTCTGTATCGAGACGAATGTCATGGTTGTCTCTAGGTTGCTGGTGAACCGTCGAGGTTTGGAACTAGGGATTTTGTCATGGCTCCTTTTGGTGATGTTGCGTCTGCTGTATCGAGACGAACGTCGAGGTGGTGACCACTCCGCCCTGGTGCGAGATAATCTCCGATTGTCTTTCAGGCTTTATATGACTTGCCGTTAAGACGCATGAAGCTAGAAATTTGGCCTTCGCTTCGTTTGCTGGCATCGCGTCCTCTGTATCGAGACGAATGTCATGGTTGTCTCTAGGTTGCTGGTGAACCGTCGAGGTTTGGAACTAGGGATTTTGCCGTGACTCCTTTTGATGATGTTGCGTCTGCTGTATCGAGACGAACGTCGAGGTGGTGACCACTCCGCCCTGGTGCGAGATAATCTCCGATTGTCTTTCAGGCTTTATATGACTTGCCGTTAAGACGCATGAAGCTAGGAATTTGGCCTTCGCTTCATTTGCTGGCATCGCGTCCTCTGTATCGAGACGAATGTCATGGTTTTCTCTAGGTTGCTGGTGAACCGTCGAGATTTGGAACTAGGGATTTTGCCATGGCTCCTTTTGGTGATGTTGCGTCTGCTGTATCGAGACGAACGTCGAGGTGGTGACCACTCCGCACTGGTGCGAGATAATCTCCGATTGTCTTTCAGGCTTTATATGACTTGCCGTTAAGACGCATGAAGCTAGGAATTTGGCCTTCGCTTCATTTGCTTTGTCGCGTCTGAATCCGATTGGAGGAAGGACGCTGGGGTGACATTTCATCTGCTGTATCGAGACGATCGTCGAGGTGGTGACCACTCCGCGCTGGTGCGAGATGATCTCTGAATGTCTTTCAGGCTTTATATGACTTGCCGTCAAGACCCTGAAGCTAAGAATTTGGCCTTTTTGCTTCATTTGCTTTGGTGTGTCCGGATCCTGTTGGAGGAAGGACGCTGGGGTGACATTTCATCTGCTGTATCGAGACGATTGTCGAGGTGGTGGCCACTCCGCGCTGGTGCGAGATGATCTCTGAATGTCTTTCAGGCTTTATATGACTTGCCGTCAATACCCTGAAGCTAGGAATTTGGCCTTTTGCTTCATTTGCTTTGGTGTGTCCGGATCCTGTTGGAGGAAGGACGCTGGGGTGACATTTCATCTGCTGTATCGAGACGATCGTCGAGGTGGTGACCACTCCGCGCCGGTGCGAGATGATCTCCGATTGTCTCTCAGGCTTTATATGAGTTGCCGTCAAGACCCTGAAGCTAGGAATTTGGCCTTCGCTTCGTTTGCTTTGGCGCGTCTGAATCCTGCTGTGGGAAGAACGCTGGGGTGACATTTCATCTGCTGTATCGAGACGATCGTCGAGGTGGTGACCACTCCGCGCTGGTGCGAGATGATCTCCGATTGTCTTTCAGGTTTTATATGACTTGCCGTCAAGACCCTGAAGCTAGGAATTTGGCCTTCGCTTCGTTTGCTTTGGCGCATCTGAATCCTGCTGGGGGAAGAACGCTGGGGTGACATTTCATCTGCTGTATCGAGACGATCGTCGAGTTGGTGACCACTCCGCGCTGGTGTGAGATGATCTCCGATTGTCTTTCAGGCTTTATATGACTTGCCGTCAAGACGTATGAAGCTGGGAATTTGTCATTCGCTTCGTTTGATGGTGTAACATCTGTGTCCTGCTGGAATGAGAAGGCGCGCCGTTGTTGGTCTCCAGGCTGTAGATGCGGCCATTGAGATTTGGAACTAGGGATTTTGCCATGGTTCCGTTTCGTTGCGACTCTGAGGTCGATTGTTGACGTCACGTCTGCATCTGGCTGGAGTGAGGAGAAACGCCGTTGGTGATCTCTAGGTTGTCGATGTTGACGTCGAGACCCTGAAGCTCGGGATCTTCCTTTTGCTTCGTCTGTTGACATTATGTCTGCGATATTGCGACAGATGTCGAGGTTGTCTCTGGGTTGTCTATGAACCGTCGAGATTTGGCTTCGCTTTCTGGCGGAGCCTGTTGGGAAGGTATGGTTCCCTCTTTATTTGTGCCCCTGGATTGTATACAGGGATCGATGTGATCTTACCTGTAGGGCAAAAAGTTTCATTCTTTCATTTTTTTTATTCTTTCCGCGATGCTCTATCATTTCAGCTTTTTATATCGCGAAAATCGCGATTGCCCAATCATTTCGGCTATTTTTCGCGGTGCCCAATCATTTCGGCTATTTTTTTTTACTCGCTGCTTTTTATTGCGAGTTGCCCAATCATTTCGGCTATTTTGCATGCATACATTTTTACTTGCTGATTTTGTTTGCAAGTTGCCCCATCATTTCGGCTATTTCGTATGCATTTTTTTTTTGGCTCGCTGATTTTTTTTCGCGAGTAGGGGATTTGGGATCTGATACCAATCTTAGCATCATCATCGCTACAACTGGAATATTGCCAGGAACGAATCATCATTTGCCATGAAAGGACTTGGAATTTGATACCGGTTTAGGCATCAGCATCGCTACAACTGGAATATTTGCAGGAGCGAATCATCATATGCCTCTGTCGATGTTGAACAAAGGTGGCTTAGTAAACAGGTTAAGGGTCCTGTCGGCTAAGGCTTTTGACTTCATGAGCCGTAAGGGTCTCACAAAGGTATTTCTCCCTACAAGTCGTGAGGATCTTGTAGGTGTGTTTTCTCCTTAGGAATCGTGAGGATTCCTAAGTGCATGTTCTCTTGTAAGTCGTAAGGATCTTACAAATGGGTTTTCTCCTTATAAGTCGAAAGGACTTACAAGTGTTGTTTGTTGTACAAGCATATCCCTAGTCATGGATGGGACTTTGTTAGGGAAATATTTATTCGTGCCCGTGGATTGTATACAGGGGTAAGTATTGAGCCCCCTTGTAGGGCAAGATCGGAGGTTGTGGGGGTTACTTAAGAACAGGTTCAAGTCTCTGTAACTTAAGACTTTCAAAACTTATGAGCCGTGAGGGTCCCATAAGAGAGTTTTCCTTACGAGTCGTGAGGATCTCGCAAGTGTAATTTCTCCTTAGGAATCGTGAGGATCCCTAAGTGTGGTGTTCCTTTGTGAGTCGTAAGGATCTCACGCAGGTGGTTTCTCCTTACAAGGTCGAGAGGATCCTGTAAGTGTCTTTTAACGAGGTTGCGCCCTTTCGGGTTTTCACAAACACTCGCCGGTAGCCCTGCTGTTTTTACTCACGGAGCCCTTTCGGGTTTTCATCCGTGCCCATTTTGCTTATGGACATACCGTTTTCCCTTTTTTTTATTCTTTCTTTTTTTTTTTAACGAGGTCGCGCCCTTTCGGGTTTTCACAAGACTCGCCGGTAGCCCTGCTGTTTTTACTCACGGAGCCCTTTCGGGTTTTCATCCGTGCCCATTTTGCTTATGGACATACCGTTTTTTTTGTTTTTTTTTTGTTTTTTTTTAACACGCCAACCTGAGGATGCTGCGGGTTGATAGTAGTTTAATGACGTTTCGGTCATTTGCAAGTTTTAGGACATTGCGGTCCACCGTTAGTTTAAGGACATTTCGGTCCGACGCCAGTTTTAGGACATAGTGGTCCACCGTTAGTTTAACGACATTTCGGTCTACCGTCGCCGTATTTGAGGCGAATTTCTAGTTTACTGACTTTTCGGTCTAGGAGGCCTTCCCTATGAACGAGCATGATGCCCCCGGCATATCCACTTTTTTCGAAGCATGTTGTTGTGGCGGGTTTACTTTCCACTTTTCGGGTAACGCGAACTTGCCCTGTTGGTATTGGTCTTCAACCCAGTTTTTGAAGACGTAGCAATTGTCGAGTGGGTGACCCATTAATCTGTGGTAGGGACAATAGTTAGGATTGTTAACGTCACCTGATTGCAATGGACGTTTTGGATCTGGCAGAGTGATAAGCCCGCTGCGCACTGCTAGCTCGAACAATCTCTTTGTTTTATCTTTGGGAAATGAGTAAGGACGTTTCAACTTCTCATTGAGGTATCGCGGCTTGTTGTTTTGACGACAAAACGGTCTCGGGTTACTCGGCTGTTGTTGAGTGTTGGCAACAAAGGCCGTTTTTTCCTTTTCCTTTCTCATTTCGTTTGCTCCGTCGTTTGCGGGTCCGAGATTCTTTCCGGGTAGCGTGAGATTGTACGGCTGAACATTCTCGCAACTCTCCAATTCTTTTGTTTTAGAAATGAATTCCTTGAAGAGAGGGTTAAGAGCGGCTTCTTCATCAGAATCGCTTCCAAAGGTGAGAACTCGTGATCCCCCGGGCTCGTCCCTATGACAATTGCCGGCAACTCTTTTATGCTCATCTGTCGTATTTTTTCGCTGTCTACGAGCTTCACGCTTTGTCCTGTTGAAGTGTTGCCTGTGAGCGACATACCCTTGCCACCAATACTTAAAAGAGTTGCAGTCTTCAGTAGGATGTACGATCTTCTGATGATATAAGCAGAAGTTAGGGTGTACGTCCGTTTCATCAAAATGTATACCACCAGGAGAATTTTTTTCTGAAAGAGGGCGGCCTCATCCCCATTGCTATGGCTTTGGCGAATCGTCTCCTTGTCTTGATCCTGCTTTTATTTGCGGCGGATGTACTTTCATCCGGTGGGAGTGTTTCGACCCTTTCATCTAATCGCCGGCGTTTGGCTTTCTCGAATATGGCCATCTCGCGCTCTCGATCAGCTTTGCTTTTAAGACGGGCTTCGTTCAGGAAGGCATCGATCATCTCGTCTGATGGCCACAGAAGTTCTGGTTCAGGCCCCGCCCCTGGTTTCTCGGTGCAAGGAGCCTCTTTATCATCTATCAATGAGTGAGAGATCACATGACAAGTTGCCCCCGGCGTGTTTGTCTTCTTTGGAGTATGCGGCTGTGGTGGGTTCACCTTCCAGTTTTCCGACAGCGCGAACTTGCCTTGTAGGTACTGATCTTCGATCCATCCCTTAAAGACGAAACAATCCTCAATCGGGTGACTTACCGTTTGGTGGTAAGGGCAATAATTGGGATTACTAAGATCGCCTGGCTGCGACAGACGCTTTGGACTCGGCAGATTGATGAGTTTGTTACGCACTGCCAGCTCAAACAGTCTTCTCGTTTTATTCTGAGGAAACGAGTAAGGACGTCCTAGCCTCTCTTCGAGGGATGGGAGTGGACGCACGTTGTTTTGGCGAACGACCGGCTTTGAGTTGCTCGACTGTTGTTGAGCATTAGAGACGATGATCGCTTTTCCTTTCTCATTTCGGGGATCGGGTCTTGGAGGAGACAGTTTATGGCCCATCTGGTCCATTTGGGCTAATTTGTCGATCAAGGCCTGGAAGGTGGTCGGCCTGAAGAACATCATGAATTGCGAGATGGTCGCCTGCGGATCGAGAGTGCCCACAAACATGCCTACCGCAGGTGCCTCTTCTATGCGTTGTTCGCATTTCGACCATAGGTTCCGCCATCGTGTTGCGTATTGAACCCACGTTTCGCCTGGCCTTATCCTTGCGTTTATTAGTGCTGTTATCGGGGTGCGTTCACTAGCACTTGCGAATCTTTGTGTGAACAGTAGCTCCATCTCCGCAAATGTTTTGACAGAGTTGTTAGGTAGCTCCGAATACCATTCAAAGGCTGTTTCTGCTAAGCTGCCGACGAATTGGCGAAGCAACAATTTGTCATCGCCTCCAGTATTGCCGCATAAGGCCCTGAATTGAGCGACATGCTGATGCGGATTCCCTGTCCCCTTATATACGTGGAACTTAGAGATCGTATATCCCGGCGGGTAACTAATTTGGTCATACCAGCCCGGGTAGGGTCGTCCGGTTCTAGCAATTTGCCCAGCCACTTCATTTGCCTGGTGAGCTCGTATGTGCTGAGCTATATGGTCATCCAGTGCGGCCTTGTAAATGGTTTCTTCCTTGGCTGCTGAAAGAGCCGGAGGAGGATTCGATGTCTCTCCTTTGTCATCTTCAAGGACAATCGGAGGATCTTCAGCAGGAGGATCTCGCTGGATCATCATCCCTACCATATCTTGGAAGAGAAGCGCCATTTGTTTTATGTTAGCCGCTTGCTCTGAGGCTTCTTTGTCCTTCTTTTCGAGGACTCTGCGTAGGTAGTCAGCGTCGGTTTCTCGTTCATGACGCTGCTCTGATGATGCCTCCGGGCTTTCTTTTGGCCCGGTAAGTGCGGCCATTGCAGTCATCATTTCCTGAAGCTTCTGTTGTTGCTCCTGGGTTTTTGTCACGGATCGAGTGAGCGGTCGGTGACCTGTCGAAGCATGGCTTTCCTCCTTTCCAGAAGCCATATAAACAGTGTGCACCACCATGCCCCCAAACTTGGGGCGTTTGTGCTCAGCGCGTTTACGGTTCGCCATGTTCACAGGGGCTTTCTCTGGCCTCCTTCTTTTCTGAGTGGTTGACGTTGAGGGGGCCGCTGTCGTGAGCACCCAAGTAGTCGTCATCTTTTGTGGCTTATCAGGACGGTTTTCTTCCTGCCGAACCTTCAACTTCTTCTGCTGGCGGGAGAAATTTCGATCAATCACCGAGTCTTGGACTTGGCGCCAGACCTTGTAGATTTTAGAGGACAGCCGTTGAGGGGGCTGCTCTAGCTTCTTCTCTGGAGTGTTCTCCACAGGTGAAGGAGTTCGTTTCAATATCGCAGTAGGAGAATTTTTGCGCACCTTATTCAGCAATTCAAAGCTGTTCCCGGTTGGAACAGCAGCATCGATCCTCACCATCGGAGCTGGTGGCGTAAATCCAGAGGGGGAGTTGCCCCCAGCATCTCTTACTCGACGCCAGTGGCGACGTCGGGCGTGTCTTGCGGATGGAGTCACCTCCGTTGTTGGATAAGCTTCTTCCTGCCCCCTGCCCTGGGTAGGGGAGGCAGCTTTGAGGACCTCGCCTGGAGCAGCAACCGGAATAACCAGCCTTGTAAAAACTGACTTCTCGGAAGGAGAAACCCTTCCAATGATTTCGTCTGCTTGAGCCGGGATAGCTATCCGCTTTGGGATGGCAGCTTCGGGTATCACAGGTTTGCAGACGTTCTGGCCCAGTCCGTTGAAAACCGAGGTATTAAAGCGGGGCGACCCGTTGAGAGGGATCGCGGCAGTGGTAAGCCGATCAAAGACCGACTTCTTTGGGGCTTCTTGCAACGTCATTGTGGCATTGAAGCTCAACGGTGGGAGCATGGTCCCGAAGAATAATCCAGTGGTGGCCTGAGTTACCTGCTCCGCTGGCATCTTGAAAAGGGAGGCCGCTTGGGGCCCATAAGATATACCCCCAGTTGAGGCAAGACGTGGGTTGCAGTTGCATGTGGAACACTTTGAGCAGGTGAATGTCATTGATACTTTGCTTTCTGCACCAAGCAAAACGCCAAATCTTAGTACCTCGAAACCCACGGGCAACCATTAGCAAACCGCGATTCGTTCGCGAACACGACACACGAAGTGTGGAGTGGAAAGAGGAAAAGGTCCCACCGGGCATGCCAGAATCTGTTCCCCTCCGAACGGCGGCCGAGACGCGGGGACGTCTGTGCCTGGGGTTCGGGGCAGATGCTAATTGGTGTTATCCGTCTACCTCTCCGAAGATGCCAAGTTGATTTATGGCACCGTGTATCGGAGGTTTAGACGGATGCGGCCGATGTAGCAGACTTCGTCAGATTCCCCCTCGTTGAGGGGTTTTTGATTGTGGGGACGCTCTTCCCTGCAGGCGCAAGCCCCTGCAGTTAATTACGCTACCGCATCGCGGTAACAACTTTCTCCTTCTCCAGCTGGTCACTTCATATCGTGGGTGTTTGTTTTGTTTGTGGTTGCCCGTGGATTGTATATGGAGACTAATTTATGTAGTCGCCCGTAGGACGTGGATTAATCCAAATCCGTGTTTACTTAGATTTGGGTTTGTGGTTTTGGTTTGAGGATACGTTAGCCATATTTGAGACTAAGATCGACTCAAACGTTTGTCAAGGTTACGTTAGTCCGATTTGAGACTAAGATCAATTGAACAGGATCGTTTAGATCCGACAAAAGAGCGTTTGAGCTCCATTGTTCCAGTTTAGGGACATGGTGGTCCATTGCATGTATGGTCATCGGGACCCGTCACCTCTCTGACGACGTTGAAGGATTACAACGACAGGTGTCAGAGGAGTTCAGAGATGTACCCTTGAACCAAAGCTGATTGGGGGGATTCATAGTCCAATTTGGGACTAAAGTCTGTTTGAGGGTTTAAGGATATGTTAGCCGTATTTGAGGCTAAGATCAACTTAAACGGTTGTTAAGGATACGTTAGTCCAGTTTGGGACTAAGATCGACTTAACGGGATCGTTTAGATCCGACAAAAGAGCGTTTGGGCTCTATTGTTCCAGTTTAGGGACATAGTGGTCCATTGCCAGTTTAGGGACATGGTGGTCCAATACCAGTTTAGGGACATAGTGGTCCATTGGTAGTTTAAGGACATTACGGTCCATAGGTAGTTTAAGGACGCATAAGTCCATGGGTTTAAGGACCCCACAGTCCATATGGGTGTGTTTAAGGACGCATTAGTCCGTTAGTTTAAGGACGCATAAGTCCGCGGGTTTAAGGACCCCACTGTCCGTATCTTGGTTTAGGGACGCATAAGTCCATGAGTTTAAGGACCCCACAGTCCGTGTTGATGTGTGGTTGTTGGGACCCGTCACCTCTCTGAAGACGTTGAAGGATTACAACGACAAATATCAGAGGAGTTCCGAGATGTACCCTTAAACCAATGAGTTGGTTGAAAGAGCAGATGTGCTCAGATCAAGATAATTTGAGGACTTATGGCCAGTTTGGGCTAAGTCCAGTTATGTTTGAAATATTAGCCCTCTGTTGGTCCATTGAAGGAGAGGCTTTGCCTCTGAAACTTAGCCAATTGGGCTGAAGCTAGTGTTAAACACTAGAAACCAATAGTGTTGAACACTGGGAATAAGATAGCAAGTTAGTGTTAAACACTAAAAGATAATCAGTGTTAAACACTGGGAACAATGTTTTCAAATTAGTGTTAAACACTAAGCAAATCAGTGTTAAACACTGCAAATAGAGTTTTCCAAATTAGTGTGAAACACTAAGAAAATCAATGTTAAACACTGCAGATAGAGTCTTCCAATTAGTGTTAAACACTAAGGAGGGAGGGGTCACGTGCGGACACGTGAGAGCACCCTGATTTCCCTTATTTTATTCTGCAGATCAGTGTTTAACACTTTTAATTTCCTGGCCATCACGTGTGGGCACGTGATGGAGGCCCCCGCTCTGGTCTGTTAGAATGCTCATTAGGGGTCACGTGGTGACACGTGAGGGCGCCCTAAATGTGGAGCCAGATCTCCTTTGTTTTATCCTCAAATCTGTGAATAAGTGTTAAACACTTTTCCTTTTTATTTCGAGCATCACGTGTTGGCACGTGATGGGGGTTTATGCATCGAATATTGCAGCACTTGCTGAGGGGTCACGTGGGGACACGTGAGAGCGCCCAAAGCTCCTTTTCTTTTGTTTTGCCATTAAGTGTTAAACACTTTCATTTTTATTTTAGAGCATCACGTGTTGGCACGTGATGGGGATCTGTGCACCAATTGTTAAAGCATTTGCTGAGGGGTCACGTGATAACACGTGAGAGCGCCCAAAGCTTTCATTTCCTTTGCTTTTTCTTTCTGCGTTTTGGGAGTCACGTGGGAGCACGTGAGGTGATGCTTCAAAGTTCTTTGCAGGGGATCTTTTCAAGGGTCACGTGGGGGCACGTGACCCTAGTTCTTTTCATGAACAGAGATCTTTTAAGAATTGAATTCTTTGTAGGGTTAAACCCTAATTATGATTTTGGAGGAATTAAATTCCTATCGTGAAAGAATTGAATTTTTATTTAGGATGAAACCCTGATTTCTTTTCAAAGGAATTAAATTCCCAGATATGTAAAAGAATTAAATTCTTGATTAGGGTTAAACCCTAGTTTTGTTTTAGGAGAATTAAATTCTCAAAACTCAATTCCCCTTCTAAGTTTAGGATCTGCATGGCAGGATCTCGACACGATGAGAATTAAATCATCAAGTTATGGGGAGATGTGCTCTGTGCAGATGTTCAACCAGAAGAAGAACTAAGTTCTTTTTTGTATAAGAGTTAAACTCTTGGATTTTTGAGAATTAAATTCTCTGTTTGAAGTTTTGATTCCCTTTCCTCACCTAGGGTTTTCTTTGTTGAGAATTAAATTCTCCTTTCTTTTCTTCCCTCTTGAGAATTAAATTCTCCTCTCTCTGTTTTTCTCTCAAAAAAGTAGATCCCCCTTCTTCTCTTCTTGGCTCCTATTTATAGGAGAAGGAAGAGAATCAATTTGTTTAGCAAATCTCTCATTGAAAGATTTGATTTGATTTCATGATTAATATGATCCTTTGGATCACACAGTGAATTTTATTCACCGTTGGATTTTAGATCCAAAGATATTCTGTTTGTTATTTCGGTAAGATTTGGGGAGATCTTTCCTTATTTGAGATTTTTCCATAAATTGGTGATTTTTAATCACCATTGGATCTTTAATCCAACGGTCCCCATAATCCTTTTTCATTTGGAAAGATTTAGAGAAGTTTAGAATTTTAATTCTATTTCGAAAGATTTATAGAAATTTAGAATTTTAACTCTATTAAACTGTAAGGCTTTCAAGCCTATCACGTGCTGGCACGTGACCCTTGATCACGTGTGAGCACGTGACCCCCAAATTGGTTCCTTTAACAGCCGCTTGTTTATGTTGTTGTTTTAACCATCACGTGTCAACACGTGACCATTGGTCACGTGTAAGCACGTGATACCTCGTTGAGGTATTTTCTGACTTTTAGAATTAAATTCTATTCATTATTTTAGAGGCTCTAAAAGTCCATCACGTGTCTGCACGTGACCCATGGTCACGTGTGAGCACGTGATGCCCCATTGGGGTCTTTTCTGAGTTTTTATTATATCTTTTAACTCCTCCAGCGGGTTCTTAAAGGTCCATCACGTGTGGACACGTGATGCCTCATAACTTTTGATCCCGGATGAATTATGAGGCCCATAATATATCGAATCGAAGGGTTTTTCGAGATGCTTCCAATACCATCAGAATTTAATAGTTCCCCCTTCGGGAACTTATCAAAATACAGGCCGGAAGATATTGGTTCGCATTTCCTTAAGCGTATCGCTGTCATTTGATACCTTGGACTCTTCTGCGCAGAAATTTTTGGCGGGAACCATCCTCGAAACCCGGGTAGCCGCTGTGGAATTGACGAACTCTAAGTGTAAGGAGTCCGTCCGACTTCTGAGTGAATCCAACAAGGCCATCCAGGCTAAGTTGGAGGAGGCTAAGGTGCTTAACTTCACGATGAAGAAGTCACGAGATGCCTGCAAGAGGGACACCCAGGCGGCACTTGAAGCGGTGAAAATTGCCGATCTCCGGGCTTCGAATTCCGTGGAGAGGTATAAGGCGTCGGACCAGTTCTTCGCCAACCTCGCCGACGCCTCGGCCATTGCTTGGCACCAGGCCCTCGACGCTGTCAAGGCATTGATGCCGGGGTTTGCTGACGACAAGCTTCGGCTCCAGTACCCTCTCTCCGAGGATGCGCCGCAGGGGGAGACTGCCGGGAGTGCCACCGGGGGAGAGGCTTCCAGTGGAAGCACCGACCCAGAGGCTGCCATTTCGATCCCCGGCGCTGGTGTCGAGCAGGGCCAGATCCTCCCCAGTCCTGAGGCCTGAGCTTTCCTGCCTTTTAAACTTTACTTTTTCAAATTTTGTAAGCTTCCGGGCACCTTTTGTAAGGCTGAGGAGCCTAGAATACCTTGTAAAGACTTTCAGAACATAAATAAAACTGGGTTTAATTTCCTCTGCATGGCAATGTGTTTCTTGTGTGAGTACTTGAGCTTGTCGGTCTTTTTCTCGATGAAAATGTTAGGTTGTAGGTCGATGACCATCCTATTAGACGACTATCGCGTGTCAAGTGTAAGCCAATAAATCGCTAAGTGCAGGAAGGTCGGTTCCCTCCCTCCCCGGAGTCGAGGCGGCAATCGTTCACTTAGAATACGTCGGGAGGTCCTTCAGTGTAGGAAAGTTGGTATCTGCCTATTCCTTAGCGTCGAACCGACGACCGCGTCTCTTATCACGAGTTGAACAATAGCCATATTAGAATTGGTCGGCGTAGACTGGTTCCTCCGTGATGTAGTTCCTAGACCTTCATCTTGAGATAGTAGGAATTTATCACTCGGATTGACTGAGCAGGGAAGCTGCTTGGTGGCCTCTTGATGAGGGCTTTAGAGCCTTGGCATAGGTGGGTAAGAAGTTACCCGCTAAGGATTGATCGGGTAGGGGAGCAGCTCGGTGGCCTCTTGATGAGGGCTTTGATCCTTAGCGTAGGTGGGTAGGAAGTTACCCGCTAAGGATAGACCGAGCAGGGAAGCTGCTCGGTGGACTCTTGATGAGTGCTTTAGATCCTTGGCGTCGGTGGGTAGGAAACTACCCGCCAGGGATTGAACAAGTAGGGAAGCTGCTCGGTAGCCTCTTGATGAGGGCTTTAGGTCCTTGGCGAAGATGGGTAGGGAACTACCCGCCAGGGATTGACTGATCAGGGAAGCTGCTCGGTGGCCTCTTGGTGAGGGCTTCGATCCTTAGCGCATATGGGTAGGAGGTTACCCGCTAAGGATTGACCTAGCAGAAAAGCTGCTCGGTGGGCTCGTGAAGAGGGCTTTAGATCCTTAGCGAAGAATGGGTAGGAATCTACCCGCCAGGGATTGGCTAAGCGGGGAAGCTGCTCGATGGCCTCTTGGTGAGGGCTTCGATCCTTAACGTAGGTGGGTAAGAAGTTACCCGCTAAGGATGGACCGAGCAGGGAAGCTGCTCGGTGGCCTGTTGGTGAGGTCTTCGATCCTTAGCGTAGGTGGGTAAAAAGTTACCTGCTAAGGATGGACCGAGCAGGGAAGCTGCTCGGTGGCCTCTTGGTGAGGGCTTCGATCCTTAGCATAGGTGGGTAAAAAGTTACCCGCTAAGGATGGACCGGGCAGGGAAGCTACTCGGTGGCCCCTTAATGAGGGCTTTATACTTCTCTTCGCCTTCATAGGGCATCGTTCAATCTCCTTTGACCCATAAAATCTGGAAAAGTGACCGTCGCAGACAACACATGACAAAAACGCACGGGCAAGGCGTAGCGCTCCGTACTGTGCGTCATTCCAACTTCCGTTGATCGCTTGAGGGCATGGTCTCCACGCGGCAGCTCTGTATTGGGAATTTTGAAAAGATCCCGTGATTCGCACTGCTACGCGTGCTAACTTGGGCCATTAGGTCAAAGAAGTATGAAAGCGAGGTCAGGAGAGCGAAGCAAGAAAGAATGCATTTACAAAGCACTTCTTTTTCGACGGGGTGGTAAGTCAGTTCATGCGTGCGCCCCAAGAAAACGGATGCGCTACCGTGCAACGGCTTTCGCGCTAGGCGCTCACTCCGTTGCTTGGTCTACCGCGCAACGGCTTTCGCGCTAGGCGCTCACTCCGTTAATTCTGTTGGGGCTATAAATAGCGAAGGCATGTTGGTTTCTTTTATCCTTGCGTTTTTGAAAATGGCCGGACATCCATGCATGCTCATCAGTGAGATGATTTTCCAGGACGATGTGTACCTCTACAACCTCGATCGATCCGAACAGACGTACAAGGCGGTGATAGACCGCGTGGAGGCCCACTTTGGACGCCTTCTTCCCCGGTGATCTCCACTCCTCCAAGTGCTTGTTTATGCGATTTGAAGGAGGTCCCCAGGTCTGCACAACGCCTTGTCTCTGCAGTTGAAGGATGAGGCGATCGAGAAGTTGCATTCGCTTTACCACCTCGGCCTGATCTTAAAGAGCAGGCGAGACCGATCAGCGGGCCTTCTTCTGGAGTGTTTCCAGAAGAGGCCGATCGTTGATTTATGTCCGGCGGGTGGCACTTCAGAGGCAGCTGAGGAAGCTAGGGCTCGACTGGTGGAGATTTCATTGGAGTATCATCAACAAAGCTTCCTCCATCCCCAGCCCCCTCTGCAGTAATAATCTCTTTTTTGTAAGGCTGAGGAGCCTATAATACCTTTTAATGAATAAAATTCTTCTTTTTTTTTATGTGTTTTATTTTCTTTGATCTATTAGCAATTTTTACATATTTTCTCAAAATGAATCTAGGGATGCGGAATCCGAGGAAGAAGAAAATATATCAAGGAAGTCTCTTATAACTTGGGAGACTTAATAATAATAAAAAATTACATCACTTCGAAAAGAAGAAAATACATTCATTTGTATAGTTTGAGTTTTTCAGCGTTGTAGGGCCGAAGAAAGTTGTGTCCTCCCGCATCTTGTAAGCGATAGGCTCCACTGGGAAATACTTCGAAGACAAGGAAATGGCCGTCCCACTTCAGGGAGAACTTGTGCAGTTTACCCTTCTCTACGAATTCGTTCCGCCTTAAGACCAAATCTCCCATCTTGAAAGCGCGATGCTTAACTCGTATGTTGTAGTAGCGAGCAGTTTGTTGTTGGTAAGTGTTCATATCATAATATTGCATTATTATATTACCCATTCTTATGCATTTTACAAATAAACAGGTGCTTTTGACCCATGTCTGCTACATAGTACAGGTTACAGATTCTTTGAGCAAAAACAGTGAAAAAGATAAAAGACGTTGCAAAAGTGAGACTACGACCAACAAACAGAAGGATTTTGATAAAGCCTACACAAAAATCAGTTCACAAAGTACAAAGCAGCGCAAGGTCCAAGATTTCAAAACGAACGGTTAAAAGTCCACTGCACTACTCACTGTGAAGATCTGGAGAAGAAATATAAGCCAATCTGAGAAAAGACCTGCAGAAACATGAAGTACAAAAAGCCCAGAACCAGTACAGAAAGTTTCAGTCAGCAAGCTTACCATTGGGCCGCGGAACCGCGGTTCCGCGGCCGTCTAGAGCCCGGAGTTGAAGAAATTTTTACCAAAACTTGTTGCGGCGCTGAATAGTCTTCCTAGGGGTATTTTTGTAAATGCAGACGTGTGACAATTGTAAACCTAGGGTTTTCTATGTCCTATAAATAGAGACCCAAATTCTTGTATTAGTTATGCCTCTTTTCATCAATAAAAATTCAGATTTCTTTTGAAGTTTGGAGAGCATCAAATTCGTAAGTAGGTTTATTTTCTGCCCTAGTTTTAGTTTTATTTTCTGCCCTAGATAGATAAATTCTTATTTGCCCTAGTTTAATTTAGAATAGAATTTCTATTTGCAGTAGTTAATTAATCTCTTAAATCAAAACTCATAAAAATTATGTCTTTCTTAAATCCCTCAATGAGCGAGTAGTTTCCTCGCTTGTTAGGGTTAGGAATAGGGAAGGGTTTGAGAGATGAAGATCTCTCACCCCTTTCTTTGCCAATCTCTTATGAACAATTAGGACTCCATGCATACTTTCACATTCTGCTCCCTACAGCACTCTACCCATGAGGTAATGGTGATACCGTAGCATAAAAGACCGGATATGAACGTTTTCAATGGAGGTTAGGGTAAGGATTAAGAAAGGACGGACAAGGATCTAGAGGAAGAAACATAGTTTCTTCCCGATCATCCTAATCCCTTTTAATATTAATTACCATAACTCCTAATATGATACCTAATTTAAGGCATTGAAAGAGGTGCAAATCTTTATTTACCAAACTTTACCTAAACCTAATCCTAGCAAGTTTCCTAATCCTAGTATAACTCAACTTAGATTTTGTGATAAAAGATCCAACATCCTTTGGAATTAGCTCGTAAGAATATTTAGGAGATTTACACCATCCCTGTGGACCGACTCGTATTCACCGGCTAGCTACCAAGCGACGCCGTTCTTGATTGCAGTTTAGAAATATTTTTGATCGTAAAAACTATACAAATCAAATGGCGCCGTTGCCGGGGACGGCATAAAAATTTCCTTTTTGTAATTTCGGGTTAATATAAAATATAAAACCCATAAAAATTTAAAAATTGAAAAAAAATATAAAAATTCTATCATCTTTTATTGTTTGAAGGGTTTCTTGTGTGAATTTTTGCAGGATCGACAGATCTGGAAAAATCCAGAGTGCGAAACAGAAATTGGTAGATCAGAACAGAGGGGAATTTCCACAGCAGAACAATACAATTTTTCTCGGGATCTGAAGCCTCCACCGCGCCGCGTTTCCGCCGCCACGATCAACCTCCAGCCGCGAATCCGCGGTCCCGCCGTGACGTCAGCGCGCAAATTTTGCTCTGTTTGTTTTCTCTTTCCCTGTTCTGCAAATCCCCATATATCTTTTGCCAAATCTTCTGCAGGATTCTTTGCGCTTAAAAAAATCTTCCCCCTTCCAATAATTGATTTTCTGCAGGATTTTTTGCGCCGCGCTTAAAAGAAAATTGATTGCAAGTGATTTACTGTTTTGCATATCTTTAATCGGACTTTAAGGGGCTTTTGACCAATCCAGATTGGGTGGGGATTTCATCACCCTTTCCAGGACCCCAGAAATCACATAAGGCATTTGCATTGACCATTCTTAATTAAAAAATACTAGACTCAGCCTTAAGGACGTCGCGCTCAATAGGACAGAGGACTAGTTATAGGCATCGGCCGTTAATCATAACCTGACTTTGCGGTGCCTAGGCAAGGGTGTCTAAGGCGAGTGGTTACTTAATTAGGGTTACTACTTGTAGTGGAGAGCCTCCCACTCACCTGCCACTTACTTGGCCGCAATTGGCGGTGAAGAGGCGGTTTGAGATCCTATTTCTAGCCCTTTAGAACAGTTATGAGCTGTCTAGCTGACCTAGGTGACCCTAGATCTAGGCCTGATTGTGCATTTGTGGTTGATCGCATTTTTTCTCAAGTCTCTTATCAAAATCATTTTGCAAAAAGCTCACATAAAAAAAGGAAAAAAATTCTTTTCAAAAACTTGCAACTTGTCGCTAAAGAAATCCTTGCACATCACTTACACCACTTTCTTCTCATTGACGTTTTCTTACCTCCACATTCTGTCTTTCACATTTTCGACTACACTACCTCTTTAGTGTATGTCCGGTTGGACTAGGGACATTAGCGCCCGAATAGTCCTTGTTTCGTTGGTACCGACCGATGAACCTTTCGACTCCGAAGTCGAAATCCTTTCCACTTCTTCACTTTCACCTTCAAATTCTTCTTCCGAATGTATGTCGGGATACAATCCTAACAATACCTTACCGACGGGAATGATTCCACCTCCGTTAGGTGCGAATAACCCGAATCACCCGCCTGTTGAAGCGCCCCAACGAGTCGCGCTCCAGGATCTTTTCTACCCAATCCGCACCGCCCTTCCTACTTGTCTTTCACTCCCACCGGCAAATGGGGACAATTTCGAGATCAAACCCCACTTCATCAATATGCTGCCTAAGTTTCACGGATTGGAATCCGAAGATGCTTATATCTTTATCAATAAATTCCAAAACGTTTGCGCTATGATGAAAACAACCCAATTATCCGACGATACTATAAGGCTAAGGGTCATTCCTTTCACCTTATGTGACTTATCCGAGAAGTGGCTATACAGCACAGCGTCACATTCAATTAAGAATTAGGAAGAGTTTGTGAAAGCCTTTCTTAAAAAGTTTTATCCTCATCATAAGACTGCTAGAATCCGTAATGAGATTATACAATTTTCCCAGCTTCCTTCCGAACCATTTTGGAAGTGTTTTGAAAGATTCAAAGACCTACTCGTTCAATGCCCTCACCATGGGATCGAAAATTGGCAACTTTGCCAAACATTATACGAGGGATTGAACCCGGCAACGAAGCAGTTGCTAGAAACCATTTGTCAAGGTCACTTTCTATCCAAATCTAGTGAGGAAGCATGGCAGTTTCTTGAGGATCTTAGGGAACAAACAATTCAGTGGGAGAGCACCAAAACCACCTCATCTTCTTCTATTGGTCAGTCTAAGGCAGGCATACATCACTTAGATATGTCGATTGCTATGAAGGCCGAGATGGCCGCACTTACGAAAAAGCTAGAAGCGATTGAGACCAAAATCTCATCGCCTTCTCCTGCCCCTGTTGTGACTCTACGAACTGTTTGTGCTTATTGTTCGGATCCATCACATCTCACCGAAGAGTGTTCTTACAATCCATCTACTCAAGTACATGATCAAATCAATGCTGCCTTTCAGCAACGACAAAGAAATGATCCATACTCTTCGACATACAATCCGGGTTGGAAGAGTCACCCAAATTTTGCTTGGAACCAAAATCAACAATTCCAAGGAAACAACAATTTTCAAAGGCCTCCTCCTCCACAACAACAAGCACCTCCACAAACTCAATTTCAGCACCATTTCCAACAACAACCTTACCCTAATCAAGTGAACAATTTTGTGCCCAACAATTCTTACCCGCCAAACAATTTTGTTCCACCTAATAATGAAAAGGTTAACTCGCTCGAAAGAAGTCTAGATGCGTTCCTAAAGCAATCTACACAATCCGCAGCAAGGTTAGAGACTTCTATTCAATCTTTGGTGCAAAACGGTGCCTCACACGATCAAAGCATCAAATCTATTGAGGCTCAAATTGCACAACTCAATGCTGCGTTGAAAGAGCGAGAAAAAGAAAAGCTTCCATCTCAACCACTGCCAAATCCCGGTCACGCACATGTTGCATATGAACAACAGAATCATAACGTAAATGCTGTGACCACGTTGAGATTCGGAAAAGTGTTGCAAAATAATGTGGGAATTAACAATGACACCCCCGCCGGTGGTCCTTCTTCATCTTCTTACCCTTCTTCTTCTTCTTCTTCTTCTTCTTCGTTAGAGCCTATTCTTCATCCTTCACACGGCTCTATTTCTTCTAGCTCGAACGGACCCACTTCTCACAACACGAACACATCTACACGGGGATCCGTTCCAACTCCACAATCTGATCCGCAAAAATTGGACTCAACAACTTTTCAAAATGTTCCTTTTCCAAACCGGTTGAGATCCAATAAACCAACTCCACAAATGGAGAAGATTGTAGAGTTGTTCAAACAGGTGAGCATAAATATCCCTCTTTTGGACGCAATCCAACAAGTTCCTTCATATGCAAAAATCTTAAAGGACTTATGCACCAAAAAGAGGAAGTCACAAGTACCAAAGAAAGTTTTCGTGGCTAGTGCTGTTAGGGATGCTCTTGTCCAATCCTTACCCCAATAGCACAAGGACCCCGGTTGTCCTACTATTTCGATAACAATTGGGGACAAGAACATCAATAGAGCACTATTAGATCTTGGTGCTAGTGTCAATTTGCTACCTTATTCTGTGTACGAGCAATTAGGCGTTGGAAAGCTTAAGCCCACTCATTGTACTCTCCAAATGGCCGACCGATCCATTACCCATCCTAGGGGAGAGTTGGAGGATGTGTTAATTAGAGTAGGGGATTTCATTTTCCCCGTTGACTTTATTGTTATGGATACACAACCTGTAGCTAAACCCCGGAGTCAAATTCCAGTGATACTTGGTCGACCATTCCTTGCGACTTCTAACGCGGTGATCAATTATCGTAATGGTTCAATGAATCTATCTTTTGGCAATATGACAATTGAACTCAACATTTTTAAGTTGGGAAATCAGCCTTGCGAGCCTAATTCTAGCGTACTTGATATTTTCTCGATCAATGAGATCGCGGAGGAGGACTGTGAGTTCGAAAATTTTATGTTTGATCACAGCTGTGTTAACGCCACTAGTGCGTTCCTCCTAGAATCCGACACAGCTTTCACAGCGGACAACGATTATGAGTGTTTCACCTTTCTAGACGATTTTGAAGACTCACCACCCGAGTTTGAGTCTTTTGCTTTTTCGGATGAGTTAGTTGAACCATCCGACTCGGTTGCGTACACTCGATTTGAACCTTTGATGGAATCCTTCGAGTTTGAAACAGTTACACCATTGTTACCATCAATTGTTTCACCTCCTAAACTCGAACTAAAGCTTTTGCCGTCGCACCTTAAATATGCTTATCTAGGTGATAATGAGACCCTTCCCATTATCATATCGGCCTCTCTAGCTCTCGAGCAAGAGAAGGCCCTTTTAATGGTCTTACAAAATAATCGGTAAGCTTTTGGCTGGTCTATGGCGGACATCAAGGGGATTACTCCCCTCATAGTTGAACATCATATACACTTGATGGATGATGCCAAGCCGGTAAGGGATCCACAAAGACGCCTCAACCCCATAATGAAAGAGGCTGTCAAGAAGGAGATTGTTAAATGTCTTGATAGTGGTATCATTTACCCTATCTCGGATAGCCAATGGGTTAGCCCCATTCATGTTGTGCCAAAGAAATCGGGCATCACGGTCATTACCAATGAGGCAAATGAGTTAATTCCTACTCGCACCCAAACTGGGTGGCAAGTTTGCATCGATTATAGAAAACTCAATACCGCGACAAGGAAAGACCACTTTCCTTTACCTTTCATTGACCAAATGCTAGAACAATTGACTGGGCACGAGTTCTACTGCTTTTTAGATGGCTATTCCGGCTATAACCAAGTCCCCATAGCCAAAGAGGATCAAGACAAGACCACATTTACTTGTCCTTTTAGCACTTTCGCTTATCGTCGCATGCCCTTTGGGTTATGCAATGCACCCGCTACATTTCAGCGGTGTATGATGGGGATCTTTTCAGACATGGTTGAAAAGTTTTTGGAGATCTTTATGGATGATTTCTCCATTTTTGGTGACTCCTTCGACGAGTGTTTGATACACCTTGACACAGTTCTTACCCGCTGTAGGAACCTCACTTTAAATTGGGAGAAGTGCCACTTTATGGTACGAGAAGGCATTGTCTTAGGACATGTCATCTCGCAAAACGGCATAGAGGTTGACAAAGCCAAAATTGAGATCATTTCTAACTCCCTCCTCCTAAATGCGTCAAAGACATCCGAGCCTTCCTTAGCCATGCCGGTTTTTATAGACGGTTCATCAAGGATTTTAGCAAGATTGCTAGACCCTTGACTCTCTTACTGGCCAAGGACACAACATTTGATTTTGACTCAACTTGCATGGAAGCGTTCGAGCCATTGAAACACTCTCTCATTTCTGCGCCCATTCTTTCATCTCCAGACTGGACGCATCCCTTCGAAATTATGTGCGACGCATCAGATTTTTCCATTGGTGCTGTTCTTGGACAGCACATTAATAAAATGGCGCACGTGATTTATTACGCTAGCCGTACATTGAATGAGGCCCAACTAAACTACACAACAACAGAAAAAGAGTTTTTAGCAGTTGTGTTTGCACTTGAAAAATTTCGGCCTTATTTAATCGGCTCTCCAGTTATTGTGTATACGGATCATTCAGCTCTTCGCCACCTTTTTGCGAAGAAGGATGCTAAATCGAGGCTAATACGTTGGATCCTCTTACTACAAGAGTTTGACCTTGTCATAAGGGACAAAAGAGGATGTGAAAACGTAGTGGTCGATCACCTTTCACGACTTCCTTCTTCGCCTACACTTGAAATTCCAATCAAAGATATTTTTCCCGATGAGCAACTCTTAACCATTTCTTGCAAACCATGGTTCGCTGATATAGTAAACTACTTAGTCACCGGCTTGATACCTAAAGATTGGTCGAAACAGGATAAACTTCGATTCTTGTCCCAAGCAAAGCATTTTTACTGGGATGAACCTTATCTTTTTAAATACTGTTCCGACCAAATCATTCGTCGGTGTGTACCGGAAAACGAGTTTAAGAGTGTGTTGTCTTTTTGCCACGATCAAGCGTGTGGCAGGCACTTTGGCCCAAAGAAGACAGCTGAGAAAATCTTGCAGTGTGGTTTCTATTGGCCACGACTCTTTAAGGATGCATATGAATACTGCAAGACATGCTCCCGGTGCCAACACTTGGGCCGGATATCACGGAGAAACGAAATGCCGCTCCAACCAATTTTGGTTGTGGATGTTTTTGATGTTTGGGGAATAGACTTCATTGGACCATTTCCCAATTCTTTTGGGAATGTGTTTATTCTTTTGGCTGTTGACTATGTGTCAAAGTGGGTCGAGACTGTGCCTAGCCTATCTTTTCTCGATTTGGGCACCCTCGGACGATTATAAGTGATAATGGTTCTCACTTTTGCAATAGGACTTTTGAGTCCTTAATGCGCAAATATTCTATTACCCACAAGCTGTCAACGCCATACCATCCCCAAACATGTGGGCAAGCCGAGATTTCGAATCGGCAAATTAAGCAAATCTTGGAGAAAACGGTTTATAAAACCGTAAAGATTGGTCGCTCAAACTGATCGATGCACTATGGACTTTCCATACTGCGTACAAGACCGATCTTGGTATGTCTCTATACCGGCTTGTTTATCGGAAGGCTTGCCACCTCCCAGTAAAGATTGAGCATAAGTCATTTTGGGCAATCAAAGAGTTGAATTTATCATTAGGAGATGCGGGCAGCAATCGAAAGCTGCAATTAAATGAACTAGAAGAGCTGCGGGATGAGACTTATGATAATGCTGTAATTGTTAAAAACCGAACTAAGGTGTTCCATGATAAACACCTTTTGCGAAAAACGTTTAAACCTGGTCAACAGGTTTTACTCTATGACACTCGGTTACATTATCACCCCGGCAAGCTCCGTTCTAGGTGGAAAGGGCCATTTGTAGTTCGCACCGTTTATCCTCACGGTGCGGTTGATCTTGAAAATCCGGAGTACGGTACTTTATTCAAAGTAAATGGACATCGATTGAAACCGTTCCTCACAGCGGACCCAACGGAGGAGCTCCTATTTTTGTAGGAGCCGATCTACACCGATTAAATCTCCTCCACTTTCACCCCCGAATTTCCAAACAATTTTTTCCAAAACTTTATTTCAAATAAGTTTGGGGGTGTGTATCATTTGTAAATACATAAATACAAAAGACCATAAAAAATAAAAAAAAATTGAAAAACAAAAAAAATATTTTTTGGACCTTTTTGTAAAATTTCAAAATGAATAAATAAATAAATAAATTATTTACAGATAAATTCCTCCTTTTGGAGGGTTTTTTCTGCAAATTTCCATCTTTCCTCCCCCTATATAAAGGCCCGAGCCCTATGCTTTCTGAAACCCTAAACGATACATCCTCCCAAAACCATAGCCGCCACAAGAAAGTTTCTGCAGAGAGAAACCCGAGCGTCGCCACTTCGCCGCCGCGATTCCGCCGCGCGAAGCACCCTTGGACCGCCGATCCGCCGCCGCCTGTCCGCTTCACCCCCTGAAACTACATGGGAGGTACTATCTGTTAAATTCCTCTCTGTTTCTTGCACATTTTATATCTGTAAATTATTATGGCACATCACATGCAATTAGAGAGGGATTTTTCTCAAGTTTTCTCACAAGAAATTTATGGTAGCTACTTCGCGAACGAAATTGAGCGGAAGGATTGGAATTTTCTGATCTATAACCACCCTTCTGCATTTGCACTACCAGATTTAGTTCACCACTTTTACGAATCCATGGAGGATGGGTGTCTGGCTGACTTAGGTTATATAAAATTGAATTGGGGAGATCGCCAAATAAACATTGTTAGGGATTTAATTCACGAGGTCACACTTATACCTCGCTTACCTGCACACGACCACCCCTTACAATTTGAGGACTACATGCCCTTGATGAGCACCGATTGCTCAAGGGCGCCGCGACAGGGTATTCCAGCTCGATCCCTTTTCGCGAATGTCTTGACCGTGTGCCGATGGGCACAAAATAACATTTTTGGCAGCTCTCACAATACAACTTTTTTCACCCCCTCCTTACATGATGTGCACACACTTATGACGAAGAACCCACGTTTCGATATGTGCACAGTATTGCTTAATTCTATAGGTGCGGAAAAATGGGCCACAAACTACCCCTGTCCTATGCATGTCACACAGCTTTACCGTTATTTCCTCCCCGTTGAGGAATTTGAGTTTTACATGATGGGAGGAATTCCGGTTCGACCACTTATTGAGAGCGTTTCTACGTCCTACTCTAGATTGACTGATATATGGTCGCGAACCGAACCGGCGGAAAATGTCCCCGCTCGCACCCCTAGCTCTAGCTCGACATCGAGCGAGGGTGAAATGACACCTCAAGAGCATGCACGGTTGATAAGGAGAGCTGTGAGGGGAATTGATGCTTTAAGGGAAGAGTTTAGGGCGACGGCAAGAGAGCATGACCGTCGACTGACGGAGGTTGAGAGGGGTATTCAAACCCTGTTGGCTAGGGAAGAGCGAACACGTTCACGCTCGAGAGCGCGATGTGGGGCCGGGCAGTGAGGGCCCTGCTTTGCCTAAGTTTAGGGGAGATGGTGGTGTATATAGTTATCTTTTGCATTGCATATTTTAATTTTTTTGTATATATTTTTCTTTTTCTTTTGCATATTTAATTTCTGCATTGCATCCTTATATAAAAATCATAAAAATAGAAAAATTGAAAAAAAAAATAGAAAAAGAAAAACCCATAAAAATTGAAAATTTTAAAAAAATTATAAAAATTAATGTATTCAATTTTGGCCGTATTTGACTTAAGTTTGACAAATAGGTTAACTGGTTAGGAACAACTAGATCTTAGACTTAGTAAATTAAAAACCCTAAAAATAACCTTTCTTAAAATTTAACGGTAGAAAGTATATGTCTTTGTAGTTTACTTAGAAATAGGCAAATTTTGAGTTCACTTCTTGGGCTAAGGCAAAACAAAGGAAAAGTATTGATATTTTTATTAGAGTATAAGTTTGAAAAATAGTTCCTAGCTTAAGTCTAAATTCTGAAAATATATACCCTACAAATTGCACAAACACGCACCTTGAAACTTGGAATAGTAGAAGAGACCTTGAAATGCTCTTGTATAAAATCCTTAGTACGATGAAAAATGAAAAATAAAAAAAATA
The DNA here is from genome assembly GCA_030015575.1 of Agapanthus africanus. Lineage (NCBI taxonomy): Eukaryota > Viridiplantae > Streptophyta > Magnoliopsida > Asparagales > Amaryllidaceae > Agapanthus > Agapanthus africanus. The sequence continues at coordinate 11,390,031 of CM057346.1, read as the reverse complement.
CAAGTGTGAATAAAGAAGAAAAAAATGAACACTGGTTTTTGTAATTACTTAAGGCTGCAAAAATAAATAAAAAAATATTTAGCGAGGGTGCTTCATCATCTAGTGCCTTAAACCAACTGGTTTGGGAGTCACTGCTAAAAAGCCTTAGGTGTTACAAAACTGGAAGTACGCTTTAAAGTGAAAACGCATTTTGTAATCGGTCGTTGGTACCTCGAGAAGTATTAACGGTCGCATGAAGGATGTGTATGCAAAAATTCATTTAAAAATTCACCAATTAAGAAGTGGTTTGGATAACGGACAAGAGTATGATTGCTTGATTTGAATTTCCAAGTGTAGGGATGATATATACACACACGTAGGGGTATGTGGTTGGAGTTTAGATGAGAGATAGGAGTGAAGAATAGAACTTGTATCTTTAATAGAGTTGATAAAAATTCCTAAGTAGAGATGGAACCCTAGAAGGAAAACTTAAGAGATGCCAAAAGCTAAGTAGGTCTGCAGAACATATATAATCTTAAGTTGAATGATGAGAAAATGTGAAGAATATGGATGGATAATTTACGAGTCGACGATAATAGAATTCCTTGTTAGAAAAACCTAATTGGAGAATAAAAGTCGAAAAGCCGAATTGATAGGATTTTGTGGGTAGTATCCGCTGAAAACCCTCAGGAGACAACACACCTCCTACCAGGGACACCTAGAGGTTTAACGGCTTGTTGCACGAGCTCAGTGCAATCGCGATTCCCTGCGAAAGTGAGGTTAGGTTTTTGTCGAGAATAAAACTAGGTTTGCTCGAGGACGAGCAAAAGATAAGTTTGGAGGTATTTGTTCATATCATAATATTGCGTTATTATATTATCCATTCTTATGCATTTTACAAATAAACAGGTGCTTTTGACTCATGTCTGCTACATAGTACAGGTTACAGGTTCTTGGAGCAAAAACAGTGAAAAAGATAAAAGACGATGCAAAGTGAGACTACGTCCAACAAACAGAAGGATTTTGATAAAGCCTACACAAAGATCAGTTCACAAAGTACAAGGCAGCGCAAGGTCTAAGATTTCAAAGCGAACGGTTAAAAGTCCATTGCACTACTTACTGTGAAGATCTGGAGAAGAAACAGAAGCCAATCTGAGAAAAGACCTGCAGAAACAGGAAGTACAAAAATCCCAGAAACAGTACAGAAAGTTTCAGTTAGCAAGCTTACCATTGGGCCGCGGAACCGCGGCCAAACCCTGGCTGCGGCCGCGGTTCCGCGGCCGTCTAGAGCCCGGAGTTGAAGAAATTTGTACCAAAACTTGTTGCGGCGCTGAATAGTCTTCCTAGGGGTATTTTTGTAAATGCAGACGTGTGACAATTGTAAACCTAGAGTTTTCTATGCCCTATAAATAGAGACCCAAATTCTTGTATTAGTTCATGCCTCTTTTCATCAATAAAAATTCAGATTTCTTTTGAAGTTTGGAGAGCATCAAATTCGTAAGTAGGTTTATTTTCTGCCCTAGTTTTAGTTTTATTTTCTGCCCTAGATAGATAAATTCTTATTTGCCCTAGTTTAATTTAGAATAGAATTTCTATTTGCAGTAGTTAATTAATCTCTTAAATCAAAACTCATAAAAATTATGTCTTTCTTAGATCCCTCAATGAGCGAGTAGTTTCCTCGTTTGTTAGGGTTAGGAATAGGGAAGGGTTTGAGAGATGAAGATCTATCACCCCTTTCTTTGCCAATCTCTTATGAACAATTAGGACTCCATGCATACTTTCATATTCCGCTCCCTACGGTACTCTACCCATGAGGTAACGGTGATACCGTAGTATAAAAGACCGGATATGAACGTTTTTCATGGAGGTTAGGGTAAGGATTAAGAAAGGACGGACAAGGATCTAGAGGAAGAAACATAGTTTCTTCCCAATCATCCTAATCCCTTTTATTATTAATTACCATAACTCTTAATATGATACCTAATTTAAGGCATTGAAAGAGGTGCAAATCTTTATTTACCAAACTTTACCTAAATCTAATCCTAGCAAGTTTCCTAATCCTAGTATAACTCAACTTAGTTTTTGTGATAAAAGATCCAACACCCTTTGGAATTAGCTCGTAAGAACATTTAGGAGATTTACACCATCCCTGTGGACCGACCCGTATTCACCGGCTAGCTACCAAGCGACGTCGTTCTTAATTGTGGTTTAGAAATATTTTTGATCGTAAAAACTATACAAATCAGTAAGCGGCTGCTTTAATCTGTGCTCGGTCCCGCTTCTCTATCAAGATGACCAAATTGGTCCGGAGCGCCGAGATGTTGGCTTCGTCATCAAAGTGTTCGACTCTGTAACTGGGCAGTCCGATCTCCGCTGGGACCATTGCCTCGGTACCATAGCAGAGGATGAAGGGGGTCCCTCCCGTGGGCATTTTCTTCAATGTGCGTAAGGCCCATAGTACCCGCGGTGGTTTCTCGACCCAGCTGCTATGCCTTCCTTCCAAACGAGCTCGAAGAACTCGGATGACGTCTCGGTTAGCAACCTCGGCCTATCCGTTGCATTGAGGATGCGTGACCGCGGAAAACTTCATCAGTATGTGGTATTCGTTGCAGAACTCTTTGACTTTGTCGTTTTTTAAATTCGTCCCGTGGTCGGTAATGATGCACCTTGGGATCCCGAATCGAGAGATTACGTTGTTCTGCAGGAACTTTATGGTAGTGGCGGCGTCCAGTTTTCTGATGGGGACGGCCTCAATCCACTTCGTGAAATAGTCTATCGCGATAAGAATGAACTTGTGCCCACCCGTACCAGTGGGGAGTCGTCCCACTATATCCATTCCCCACTGGGCAAACGGTTAAGGGGAGGTGAGGGCCGTTAGCTCGGTGGCCGGAAAACGAGGTATGCTGCCGTGGAGTTGGCACCAAAATCACCTTCTGATGAGCTTCTGACCGTCTAGGTGTATCTTCGGCCAATAATATCCTTGGAGCAGCGTCTTCTGGACCAAGGTACGGGCCCCTTGATGCGCTCCACCGACCACTTCGTGTATCTCACGCAGGACGTAGTCGGCTTCGTGAGGGTCGACGCATCGGAGCAGAGGCTGAGTGTACGACTATTTGAAAAGGTTCCCATTGCTCCAGATGAAATGGCAGTCTTTAGATCGAAGGCGGCGGGCTTCCCCTCGGTCTTCCGGAAGTATGCCATCCTTCAGGAACTCCACGAGGGGCTTCCTCCAATCCTGGCCTTCTTCTTGAGCAATGTATACATAGAGAGTTACCTCTCATTCTTTCACGCTGGGCCGTGGCAATACTTCGAAGAGGATATTCCTCTTGTTATTGGCAGTATAGGAAGAGGCAAGTTTGCTCAGGGCGTCAGCTTGGGCGTTCAGGTGTAGGGGTATCTGTTCCACTTGGACTTCATCAAAACCTTTTCGTAGTCTTTTCACCTCGGCCAAGTACTTCACCATGAGTGGCTCTCGGGCCTCGAAGCGCCCGGTCAATTGGCCGACGACTAGGGCAGAGTCGCTGCGAATCCGGATCGTCCTCAGCCCCACCCCGGAAGCGATTCATAACCCAGCCTGCAAGGCCTCGTATTCAGCGGCATTGTTCGACGCTCTGAACCCTAGCTTCAAAGATTACTCCACTCTACCTCGTTCGGACCTCGAATAATAGGGCCAGCCCTACTCCCTTCCTCGATAGAGGACCCATCGACGTAGAGAACCAAATCGGGGACGGAGTCGGGTACTTCCTCGACCGAGGATCGGGGTCCGTCGTCCCGTATTGCCGCTTCTTCTTTAGTAGGAATAGTACATTCGACCACGAAGTCAGTTAGGACCTGAGCTTTTATGGCTTGCCGGGGGCAGTATTTGATGTCGAATTGGGATAATTCCCACCTCCATTTTTCTAGACGACCTGATAACTCGGGGGAGGCGAGAATTGCCTATAGGACGCTCAGTGAGGACGAAGATGGTGTGCGCCTGGAAGTAGTGCCGTAGTTTTCTTGAGGTGACGACAAGAGCCAAGACTATCTTTTCTATGGCCGGGTACCTTGTTTCTGTGTCTTTGAAGACATGGCTCACGTAGTAGACCGGCTTCTGTACTCCTTCGACTTCTCGGACGAGCACCGAGCCAGTAGCATGACCGGAGACTTCAAGGTACAATGATAGATCATCTCCTTCGATTGGTCGGGTGAGCAGCGGGGGAGTTTCCAGGTGCGCTTTGAGCTTCTCGAAAGCGTTTTGGAATTCTTCTAACCATTCGAACTTAGGGATCTTTCTCAGGGCTTTGAAGAATGAGAGGCACTTTTCTCCGGACCTCGACATGAAGCGACTCAGAGCGGCCACTCTCCCCATGAGTCGCATGATCTTGCTCTTGGGTGTAGCCATGTTAAGAATGACGCTAATATTTTCCGGGTTGGCTTCGATCCCTCGGTGGGTAACCATGAACCGGAGGAATTTCCCGCTAGTGACTCCAAACGCGCACTTTGCCGGATTCAGCTTCATTTTGTACTTGTGGAGGATGTCGAATGCCTCGCCAAGATCTTTGGTGTGCTCGTCCGATGAGGTAGATTTCATGAGCATGTCGTCGACGTAAACCTCCATGTTCTTCCTGATCTATGGTTTGAACATTTTATTAATTAGGCGCTGGTATGTAGCCCCAGCATTTTTGAGGCCGAAGGGCATCACCTTGTAGTAGTATACCCCCCGGTTCATGATGAACACGGTAAGTTCTTCATCTGTCGGGTTCATACGGATCTGGTTGTAGCCGGAGAAAGCGTCTATGAAGCTGAGCAATTCGTGGCCTGCCGAGGTATCTACTAGCTGGTCTATCCGAGGGAGGGGATAGTTGTCTTTCGGGCAGGCTTTGTTCAGGTCTATGAAGTCGACGCGTATGCGCCACTTCTCGTTCCCTTTTTTTTAACCATGATTACATTCGCCAGCCAGTCCGAGTAATCAACATTTTGAATGAAGTTGGCTGCGAGCAATCTATCGACCTCGTCCTCAATAACCTTTTGCTTTATCGGTGTGAAACTCTGCTTCTTTTGTCTGACGGGTCGGGCCTTCGGGTCGACCCCGAGCTTGTGCGAGATTACTTTGGGGTCGATCCTGGGCATGTCAGTAGGCGCCCCAGGCGAACACGTCCGATCTCGCTCGGAGAAAGTGGATCAGGTTTCGCGCCGGACTCCCATTAAAAGAGATGCAATCTGGACGGTTCGTCCCTCATTCCCCTCGACGAGGGGGACTTCAGTTAGCGCCTCCACCGGGGCTCCTCGGATTTCTTTCTATTCGTCGCGAGTGTCCAAGGACCCCTGGAAGTCATTTGCGTCTTTGAGTTCGTCGCCCTGCTTCCCGGTGGTGGATGTCGTGGTGAACCAAATCTTGGTGATTCGCTGGTTCCCGTATGCACGGCCTATTCACCCTTGATCTAGTGGAAATTTGATCGCAAGGTGGTAGGTCAAGATTTAAGCCCGGAGGGCATTTAATGTCGGGCATCCCAGGAGGATATTGTAGGATGAGGGATCCTAGCGACGATGAATTCCATCGGTACGGTCCTCGTATGGCCAGCTTCCCCAATGTTGAGGAAGAGGGTGACCACTCCCTCGGCCGGGATAGAGTGGTTGGTAAACCCCGATAGGACGTGGGAGGTTGGTCGTAGGTCGGACGGCCCCAACCCCATACGCTGGAAACAGTCATAGAAGAGGATATCTGCCGAGCTCCCGGAATCTACCAGTATCCTCTGGACCTCGTAACGTTGGACCCATGCCGTAATCACGAAAGGGTCGTTGTGAGGCACGGATATACCGTGGAGGTCCTCATCAGTGAAGATGATGGGCTCGGTGGTCCTGCACTTCTTCTAGGGCGGGTCGCTTTCTCCCTCGACGGGTAGGAGGCGGTGAGTCACGCCGGCTCCACGGACAGACCCCGAGGAAATGACCATGATTTGGCCGATCGTTAATTCGCAGGGAGGGGGCTGGTTCTCGTGCTCCCTATCTGCCTGTCGCTTGTCCCGCAGTTACTTCCCCAGGTGGACAGAGCGGATCAACTCCTAGATGTTATCGCGGAATTGTTTACAGTTCTCGGTCGGGTGGCCCTGCGGCCTATGGAAGGCGCAGTACGGGCCACGGATGCGTTTAGTCACTCTATGGGTGACCGGCGGGAGCTTGAAGAATCGCTCGCCCTTCGTCTCCTCTAACAGCTCAGTCTGGAAGACATTGAGAGGAGTATACTCCTGAAACTTTGGGGAGTATAGTTTTGGCCGGTCAACCTTCTTCTTCTTTTCTCTTCCCCTCTTCTTTTGGTCGGCTTGGCCGTCCCGGGGCAGGTTGGTGTTCACCTCAGACTCGAGTTGGATCTTTCGCTCGGTCCAAGATTTTACCTCGGCCATGATCTTAGGTTGTACTAATGCAAAAGAGCGGAACCACTCTTTGTGCCTAAGACTCGACCTTAGAGCAGTGATGACAGTTTCATCTCGGTGATCGGAGACTTCGAGGAGAGCGTTGTAGAAGCGGGTGACATATCCCTTGAAGGATTCTTTTTCCCCGCTCTTTATGGTGAACAGGTGGCCGACTGTTCTCTTCTGTCAACTGTTGCCGACGAAGTGTCCAAGGAATTGGGTGGCCAACTCATCAAAGGGTGAGATAGAGCATTGCGCCAATCCCCGGAACCAGTCCCGGCCTACACAAATCAGGGTGGTTGGAAAGCTCGGCACTGGTCTGCGTCCGAGTTATCCTGGAAGCTCATGCTCTCCGTGAACGCGTCCAGGTGGTCCTTCGGGTCGGACATCCCGTCGAAAAGGGCCACCTTGAGCGGCTTGTTGTTGGACGAGACGTGTACGGCGAGCAACTCCTCGGTGAAAGGCTTCGTAAGTGAATCGGCGGCCTACCTGGCCCCTCCACCGGACGGATGACCCTCCCGATGTATACCCTTAATTCTCTTTTCGAGGGCATCGAGGCGGTCATGATACCTCGAGAATTCGGCGCAGTCAAAGTGGTGGCCCTTCCCGCTTGTAGTCTGCGCTAGGCTGCGACTCCGATTCTGTTCTATCAAATTCCGTAGGTCCCTGGCGAGGTCCTTCTTGAGCCTTCGCGGTGAGTGTCGTTCGTGGAATCCCGTCGAGGGAGGGGGTGTCGGTCATGTCTGGGTGCAGGCGAGCTGACCGATACCTCCTCGGGAGGGACGGGAACGCGACGGGCCTTAGGGCGATGGTCCCTTTCACAAGACCGCAGCGTGGGGCCATGTGGCGCCCAGCGGGTCATAGAATCGATCGCCGCGGGGGAGCCGCGGTCGACGGAGTAAACACGACGTTGTTCGGTGGTGCCAACGTAAGTGGTGTCATCCGCCCCATGTGGAGGTCGTGATTCCTGGGAGGGGGAACGGCGACCTGGGGGGCTGGGCCCGCCGTTTGGACACGGACAAGGGCGTCGACTATGGACGCGAGCCTATCGATCCTTGTCGAGAGGGCGTGGATGGCGTTCGGAGGGGGAGTAGATCCGTCCGCGCCTCCGTTGTGGGGAGGACGGCGGCTTATGCTGGGATCGTCACGGTCTTCGCTCACCATGAAGTCAAAAGCGGAAGTTCAACTTTCGATTGGTGGAGAAAATTGAAGATTCCTACAGACGACGCCAACTGATGGAGGCCTGGATCTCCTTCAGATGTTATCCTCCGTTGATCTGTTGCGAGGGTTGATTAAGGGTTGAGATTGACGTTGATGATTGTCTTCTTGAGCGTGTGGTTCTCAATGGGTTGATTTTAGGATAAGCCGAGCCACCTGCAAAGAAGTCCCGGGATGGTTGTACCACCGTAGACCCTCCGACGATCAAGTTAGCCGAGGAATTTGAGCGGAGTAGTGGCTTGTTGGATTGAAATTGCCTTACCAGAGTCGTCTGAGAGATGGGGTTTTATAGTGGTCGCTTGGAGCGAGCTGGCGCGAGATCTTCGCCGTCGGTTACGCCCCTGACGTTACGCCTGCGTGAATGACGGGATCCCCCATTAATGATGAGATACGCACGTTAATAGGGGGATGCGATGACGTGAAACGCGGGATGTTGGGAGGCGGATATCTCGCCTCTGGCGGGATACGCGGAGCCGTGGCGGGGACGCTTGGGCTCTGCGTTCTTGGTTGCTCGGTAGAACCGGGAAGGCTTAGCTCGGCGGGAGGTTCGGAGGCCAGCGGGAGGCAGAGAAACTCGGTTCTGTGATTGCTCGGAGGCGAGCTGGAAGGGCTGAGGAAGCTCAGCGTGTATGACTGCTTAGAGACGAGCCGATGGTTATTTGTGAGGCGAGCATGAGAGTGTTCTGGGAGGCCATCGAAGGTCGGGTCAATTCTCGGGACGAAGGTCCGGGGAATGCCTTCAACGTCATCTACCACGTGTCATGATCTGAATAATTCCCACTTATGAGGATCATCACACGTCATTCACTTTATAAAAGATTTGTAAAGTTGTAATATATGAGTTGTATCATCCTGGTCTCTCTCTCTCACACAAATTATTGGGAGACTCCTATTTCTTGAAAAGCTAATCATATTATGCATATTGGCAGAGAGAGGAAAAGGGAGAATAGGATCAAACAAATTTGTAAGCCTCGAATCCCGTGAGTTCATGGGCTGCTGCTTCAATTGCCAACACACAAAAAGGACTTCCCCAGGGGACACCATGCATGTGCTTCTTCTCAGCTATCATCCACCCAATCTTCCTCTTTATCTTTTACCAAAATTTTATAATTTCATATTTTTGGAAAGTTTACGGTAGTTTCTTGTAATTTTTCAAGTTTATTATACTTGCAGTTTTGAGAGGTTATGGTATTTATCTAAAGAACGGTTAGGATTTTCGCTAGGCATGTAACGAAAACGAGCAAAAATAAGAACATGCAATACCAATATTTAACGTGGTTCGACCAACGGCCTACATGGCAAAAATGAGAACCTCTTTATTAATGATCAAGAATACCGGTACATTTTATATTCTCTCTCATCTTTCTTCACATCTCGACGCTCATACAAACACAAAAACTGCCCTTGGTAAATCCCTTCACTTTCATCTATGAATGACTACCCTTCGCTTCTGCCTTCGTCTCTTCATACAGATACAAAAACTGCTCTTCTGATGCTCCACCTTCACCTATGGATGACTACCCTTCGCCTTTATCTTCGTCTTCTCTTTTTCTTCTTCTTCATATTTGGCTACTTTTCTCTGAAGAGGCCCTTCTCTGTTTATAGGACAAAATAATAGAACTCATATTCCAATTAGGATCTCATCAAATTTCCAAAAAAACCTCTAACAAATCTTCAAATAATTCTCCAAACAAACTTTCCTAATTAATTTTCAAAACGAATATTTCCAAAACAGTCCAGAATTCGGCCCGAGACGATTTGAGTCGGCTCGAGATTGTCCTGAACGGTCTCTTGCATCCAGAGAACAAATGCTAATTGCAAACGGCTTGTGAGCCGGCTCAACCCATTTTGAGCCGTCTCACACACACGAGGGTCGAGAATACAACGCAAACTCAACAAGAACACTCATACTTTATGGCCCTCTAGCTAGTGAAATGTACCCTATCGAAAAAGCGTATTACTTTGTGTACCAACCCAGTAGAATCAACATAGACTATCGAGTTGGTGGTTGTATACACGTTGCCTAATTTGGGAATTAAATTTCTTATCCCACTTCCCTAACCAATTACCAATCCGGCAGCTTATATGGAATCTACCTGTTTGATAGCTTAAGTATCTTTCGTTGACAAATATGCACATACATGTACTAAAAGAGCATATGCATGATTATGAAAGAGTCTATACATCTATACAAGATCCAAGTAAAATAGTAATCAAGGAGAAAAAGGCTATGGTGTTCGAAAAAAGGAGAACACATGCATGGAGGATTAACTTTTTCGGAGGAGGAAGGGTAAAGAGTAGCTTTTGTTGTGAGGGCCTTTTTTGGTGAGCAGTTTTGGGGGACAAAGATGCTTTTGACAAAGGGTGGGGGCCTTTTGAAGACAAAGGAATATGAGGGAATGATGTGTATAAATCTACAAATGTTAATGGCGTTAAAAGCTAGCATCCATTTTGCCCAGTTTATTAAATGGTCCCCATTCTTATGAAATTAAAATGTTGGGAGAATATTTGTGCAAATCAAAAGGTTAAGGTGTAGTCTAGAGGCAATTTGTTTGCTTCCTAAAGAATGTAGTATTTATTGCATATAATCTCTCTCTCAAAAAAATTTGTAAGACTAATAGATTTAAGTTTGAATCTTTGGTATTCAATTTAGTTACTTCTCTACATGTTTTTTTTTTTATCATTAATTGTTTGAGGTTGCTTGATTTAGACCATTCTAATTAACTTTCTATGTACGCAATTGGGATTGCTAGTGAATATAGATTGTCATGATAGAGACTTTAAACATTCTAATTTTGAAATGCCCCTTGATTAAGAAAGGTATACGTGTGATCTTATTATTAGAGTAATTACAGGTATTATATATACATATTATTATGACATTGACTTAAAATAAAATTAAATCATAGTCCAAAGGTGACTCACTAGTATATATGCATGCGCATGATGCCAGAGAGATCTTGCTCAACTTTTATTTCATTAATCAATTTGATCTCGTATGCCTAACACATTTTCGAATCAGATCGGTATAAATTTTCGAGCTATATAAAACATGAAAGACAAAAGGTCAAAGAAAATCCTAAGCATAGACATCGATAATTTTATGACAATTACGTGCCATCCACCAATTTTGTATTAGAGATGTGAGCTATGTATGTTCTCTCGTTTTTCCAAGTGGAAATATCTTTATGGTCGGCTACAAGCGAAAGAGACTCGAAATGTACATGTCTCGCTGACTATATTTCTGCATTACAGCTAGCATATATATGCCTTTTTCGTCTTTCCACGTCAGATAGCGAGCTGAAGCAAAACGAATAAGAAATGATTTTCATGATTAATTTGGCTCCAAATGAAGAGAGGAGAACCATATGCACATCTTTTTGCTTGTTCTCCATCTCCCATTGGACCAAATGCACGCATGTTCTTCAATTTCAAGACTTAATTAAAACTCAACGTACGGGAACATAGCAGGATTCACAGTGACTAACTAAGTTGGCGCTCGAAAAAATGAGTGACTAACTCGGATATTTTTTCACTCAGGTGTATAAACCCAAATAAATTACCCAATTAATTTGAAACATCTCATGGTAATTTCATGATGAAAATTACAGGACTGAATTGTTTGATGAAAACGTGATTAATGTATACATACTGCCTTGCTAGGAAAAAAACAAGAGTCGAGGACAGCTCTAGGATGAAATTAAACTCTCATTTTGGCCTTCAATTCACGTGATAACGACTCCAATATTCTTTAATTGCAAAAAACCAAATAACAGCACGAGTTCTTGTCTTGCGACTCCAATTAATTTGCGTAGCTTTTCCCTTTTCAAAATATAATTCACTATTCAAATGATTGCCATTTATTAATTTACAAATGTGATATCTCCATATGAGTTAATTTAATGAAGATGTGATTGACCCAGACTAATTAAATAAGCTACGGTTTTTCTGCAGGAATAAGCAGAGCAAATATGCCCTGCTTAATAAAATACTTTTTAAAATACAAAATATTTAAAGGATACAAAACTATTGCATCGAGATAAACAATTCTCGATACATCATTGAAAAATACAGACAAAACAAAATATGCTTCCATAGTTTATTTCAAACAAGTTCATTACCGCTAAATTAAATGCGTTGCAAATCTCAATTCTTAAGGCAGAATATGTGTCCTTTCCAAGAGCTCCAAAAAGAATCAAGATCCTCGCTTACTTCTATTCTTATCCAAAAGACGAATACTACATTGATAGCATTGTCATCCTTAATAATAACACCGCAAGAAATAATAACATTCATAATATCACTATCATCAAAATCGTCCGAGATTTAATGGAAGTTTTAGTGGAACATTTCGAACCTGATTTCTGCTTAGAATCTTTGAATGAAGAGGTAGAACCACGTGACATGGAAATATGTTTATTAAAAGCGGTGGTGATCAATTTTCTTTTAGCGGTAGTCATCTTTTTGGCAGGAGATGGTTTGAATCCCGGAAGGATCAAGGGATCAACTTCCGAGTCTAACTCGGTCGAAATAGTAGATTCATTTTGCACAATTGAATATCTGAGTTAGCATGTTCAGCCACCGAATTTATAGAATTCCAAATCATTAGTGATAATATGCGGAGAAATAATAAGTCACGGTTTGACCTATATATGTGAACTTAGAATTTATGCATCCGATGGAGGGATGTTAAAAAAGCTCAAACCTTGAATCTCACGTCAAGATCGGCTTGATCATAAAAGCCCGTTTGAGCTCATTTGATCATAGAAGAGCCGAGCAAGCTTGAACGGATGTTTAAGCTTGGTGTAATAGACCAATGAATATGAACAGGCAAGCAAGCTCGAGCTTGGCTCATATATAAGCTCGACTCGTTTAAGGTTAGTATGGGCTTGAATAATCCGTATTGTATCTAGTATTTATGTAGTAGTAGTAATAAAATTATTACTCCTTGAATTTAGATCATAACTTAACACATATTAAAAACATTTAGAAAACTAATAACTTCAAATTTAAACTCGCCGAGTATCTAAACAAGTCTATATAAATCTCGCAGTTCAATTTGTCAAATACATATGATCTTTTCATATACTCTGGCAATTGTTTTGTTGCTATTTTTTTATTAGATTTATATATAACTATATCCGTAGGGGCAATAAAAGTTTGCCACTACGGATTAATCCATAGGTCCCCATGGTTGTTTCTGTGGTGCCACACGAATTAATTTAAAAATATTAAAACGTAATTTGTTGGCTCTACGGAGCCGCAAAAGAAGGACCTACGGGTTAATCCGTATGAGCATGTATATGGGTTATTAATAAAAAAATAAAACATAGAAAAGTCCTCGATCCAAAAAAAAATACCCTCTCTCATCACTCAATCTCCCGCGAGCGCCTCTCGTCGCCACCGCCCGTGCCTCGTCGCCACCGCCCTCCCGCGCGCAGCTCGTCGTCCACGACATCATCGTTGACTTCCTCGTCGCCGCCGCTCACGAGTCGTCGCCGATTGCGTCGTCGACCGTCTCCGATCTCCTCCATCGCCGGCCTAGCTACAGGTTAGTAAATTTCATAGTTTTACTTCTAATTATACTTTTATTTCTGTTTTTATTGATTATTGGGTTGCTACTTGGGATAAGGTTAGGGTTCAAGGTTCGGTTAAAGGGAGGGTTAGGGTTCAGTTAAGGGTAGGGTTCAGTTGAAGGTTCAGTTGAGGGTAGGGTGGGTTAGGGTTCAGTTGAGGGCAGGGTTAGGGTTAGGTCTAATTAGTTGGGGTTAGGGTTAGGATTAGGGTTAGGGTAAGACTTGGTCTAGGGTTAGGGTTAGGGTTAGGGTTCAATGTATGGTTAGGGTTAGGGTTTAGGAATAGGGTTTGGTTCAGATTTAGGGTTAGAGACTAGGGTTAATTTGGGTTAATTAGAGGCTAGGGTAAATTTGGGTTAATTATTGATAATTTGAAAGGGTTAGGGTGTTGATTGGGATTAATTAGGTTAATTTGGGTAAATTGGGTTAAGTTTGGGTTGATTAGGGTTAATTAGGTTAATTTGGGTTAAGTTTGGGTTGATTAGGATTAATTAGGTTAATTTGGGTAAATTGGGCTAAGTTTGGGTTAATTAGGGATAATTTGTGTTAGGGTAACGATTATGGTTAATTGTGGTTAATTAGGTTAATTTGGGTTATTTAGGGTTAGGGTTTAGGATACACTAGTTCATTCAGTAGGATACTCGATGATAACGTAAACGTACAACTTTACCGTAAACGCAAGAAAAATTTACCCTAAACTAAAAACTTCTAACCCTTAATAACAAAACGTAAATGTAAAACCTATTCAAGTTAAATGTTCAAGTTAAAATCAATATATGATACTCGATGATAATATGAAACTTTCATATTCTCATCGATACTGATATATGAAAATCAAAGCGCGACTCAGTCCCCGTCTATCGGTTAACATACGTTCGATATTCGTCATGACATAGAACTATATGAAGGTTGTTAAATATCGGACGGTATAGTTCGGTACTAACAACCGTCGTATAGTCTATGTGACGAGAAAATTCAATCGTATAATAACCGATAGATTTATCCAGTGTGGACAAGTTAGGAATGTACAAAGCAAACACCTGCATTCACTTGTGTTTACATCCGTTTCGAGTTATTTCCTCGGTATTTTTCCGCTGGTTCTCCGTGTATAAAGATAGATTAGATGTACATTTCAACTTTGTTTCACAACTTTGAAATGATTATCTATTCTATTACAGCGTACTCGGAGAACAGCGGGGAGGTGCTACCGAAATTTACTCGAAACGGTTGAAAGCACAAGCGAATGGGTGTCTGCTCTATACATTATTAATGGGATAGAAACCTTACCCCCGACAGCCGAAACACACACATAAAACACGAATACACAACAAACGCACACACAACACATACACACTAACAACCCTACACTTAAGCGAAATCATAAATTGAAACACACATATATAGAATACAACTCATACATGGGTATCCTCAAATCTAATTTTGATTATCGATAATTTATTATTTTAAATGACAAACACACACACAAAGCATATACACGGATTTTCTCCTTTGTCAGTAACCATCCCATTCTTAGATTTCTCAATATAGTCATCATAACCTACAATTTATATGTTATACAGTCTAACATGGCCCATGAGTATATCAGAGTTAAGGGCTGGATGTATGTGGATTGGCAACAACATATGCAACCTAAGTTTGTCACAGAAGTTGCTGTTTTTATTGAATTTGCGCATAATAAGATCGTGATAGAGTAGATTCTCTGCCCGTGCGATAGATGTGGGAATAAGTACTGGCAGAACGTAGAATTTGCAGAGCTTCATATCGTTAAACATGGTTTTACTAGACTTTATACAACTTGGCTATATCACGAGAAAGGAGAAGAAGACAGTAATGCGGTAGAAGAAGAAGGTGAAGATGGTAATGCGGCAGAAGAAGAAGGAGAAGACGGTAATGCGGCAGAAGAAGAAGACGGTAATTTCTTTCCAGGAGAAGAAATGGAGGATATGGTAGAGACTGCCCTAGGTGAATCTATTCGTACCGAAGATGACATTCCTTCCAGTCAAGAACCGCGTGCGGATAAGTATGAAAATTTCATGAATGATGCTAGAAAACCAATTTATGAGAATGCAAAGTATTCCACCCTCCCATGGTTCGTCCAACTTTTCTAGATTAAGTGCCTAAATGGATGGAGCAACAAGTCATTCACAATACTTCTTTCGTTCTTGAAAGATTCTATACCCCCGGGAAATAACATGCCCGACAGCTGATATGGAGCCCAGAAGATGATGTCTGATTTGGGTCTAAAGTGTAAGAAGATTCAAGCATGTCCTAAAAATTGCGTGTTGTACCGGAAAGAGAATTCAGATTTGAAAGAGTGTCCAACATGCGGAGAAACTAGGTATAAACCGAAAGATTCTGATAAGAAGCCCGATATACCTGTCAAGATAGCACGATATTTCCCTATAATACAGAGGCTGCAGAGGCTATTCAGGTGCAAGAAAACAGTCGATGCAATGATTTGGCATCACCGTGCTCCTCCAAGTGAAGATGGAAAAATGAGTCATCTAAGAGATTCACCGGCATGGAAGGATTTCGATAGGAGACATGAAATATTCAGTAGCGTTCCTCATAATGTCAGGCTCAGACTCACTGGTGATGGTTTCTGCCCATTCAACTATATGGCTGGATGACACAGTACATGGCCCATTGTAATGATAGTTTATAATCTGTCGCCTTGGTTGGTTATGGACCAATCATACTTTATGATGCCTCTACTTATCGACGAACCAAACTCACCGGGAAAAAATATCGACGTCTATCTCCGACCTCTGATAGATGAGTTAAAATATTTATTCATTGATAGTGTAGAGATTTACGATGCAAACACAAATACAACCTTCATACTGCGTGCGGCTTTAATGTGGACAATTAATGACTTTCCTACGTATGGAATGCTATCAGGTTGGTCCGTACATGGTCATAAAGTATGTCCTTATTGCCATCAACATACAACATCGAAATTCTTGAATTTTAGCAGGAAGGTTTGTTATTGCGGCCATCGACGTTTCCTGCCTCTAGACCACCCATACAAGTTAGACAATGTTCACTTTGATGGTCATCGGGAGCTTTTTGGACTTCCAGACCCATTGTCCGAAGAGAACGTGACTGCTCAGTGGAATGGTTACAATAATGTGGCCTTCGGGATGGATCCGACAAAACAGGTCAAACTACCGTTCTGGAACAAGTTAAGCATTTTCTTCGAGCTTCCGTACTGGTCAACAAATTTAGTGCGTCATTGTCTGGACGTCATGCACATAGAGAAGGGAGTATCCGAGCACGTACTTAACTTGCTTCTTTGTAAAGACGGGAAATCGAAAGACAACCCCAATACTCGGATAGATCT
Source organism: Agapanthus africanus (assembly GCA_030015575.1). Taxonomy (NCBI): domain Eukaryota; kingdom Viridiplantae; phylum Streptophyta; class Magnoliopsida; order Asparagales; family Amaryllidaceae; genus Agapanthus; species Agapanthus africanus. Next base: position 11,373,505 of record CM057346.1, on the reverse strand, counting down.
ATAGGACTGGGAAATTAGAAGTGAATTGAATACTAAACCGATAGCGGGTAAACCAGACAAGTTTGTACTTCCCAATGCCGCGTATCATATGCCACAACCGGAGAAGAAAAAATTCCTGCAGGTGTTACGTGATTTGAAAGTTCCCACAGGTTTCTCAGGATCATTTAGTAAGAAAATAAAAATTGTGAAAGGTAACATCGATGGGCTGAAAAGTCATGATCACCATGTTATTATGGAGCACCTTCTCCCATTAGCCCTCAGGACTTTCCTTCCCGAATCGGTTGGTCTAGTAATCAATGACCTATGTTTTTTTTCCAGAGAATTATGCGCTAAAACACTGAATGTTGTGACGCTGGAGAAACTAGAAATTTCTATTTCATTGATACTTTGCAAGTTTAAGCGTATTTTTCCACCGTCATTCTTCGATATCATAATACACCTGACGGTTTATCTTACAACTGTGGCTAAATTAGCCGGACCGGTACAATATCGATGGATGTATCCCGTCGAGAGGTATGTGGAATTTTTCATTTCGCGCAATTTATAAAATTATTGTTGTCCTGTATGTCCGTATTTATTTAACATATTTTTCTTTAGATACCTCTACACACTAAAAAAATATATACGAAATAGAAATCGACCAGAGGGTTCTATCATGCAAGGTTATCTTCTAGATGAAGCAACCACATTTTTTCCCCCAATCTGGACGAGAACATTGAGACGAGACTTAACTGGCCTCGAAGAATTCAGGACGGGCCATATGGTAAACCTGATTATAAGAGGGTAGACATTATATTTATCAACAAGATATACCGATTTATCCTCCTCAATAGCGCATGTCTTGAAAAAATTAGAGAGTAGGTTTTTTGGATTTATTGTTATATTTGTATTTTTGTATGTATGAAATGATATAATATTAATATCATAATTTATTGTCGAGAACAGAATTCATTTTAACGAGGTACGTGAGGGGCATCCTGATTGGAATGATGAACGATTGAAAAATATCATCAGGATAATTTTTGCGATTGGGTTGCAGACCATGTAAGTTATTCGACTAACATGTTATTACTACCAGTTTTAATCTAAACTTATATCGTTATGTGTAACAACTCCATTTCTTGTGTACATAAATTTGATTTAAAGTTAATGTATACTTGGGGTATTTACATTTCCTGTGAGTACTATAAGTATTTAATTTACTTTTTAACAGCAAGAAGGAGCTTGTAGCTCACTGGTAAGACCTTGCACTGCTGAACCAAAGCACCAGAGTTTAAATCCCATTAGCTATATTATTTTTTAATTAGTTTTCTTTTAAATTTTTAGAAGCCCAAGAGTCTACACGTGCATAACTTGTAAAAACCAAAAGTCACATATAAAACAAACGAGTTAAGGAGGTAGACCAAACGGCAAGGGACACGTGGCGGGGGAAAATTGGCCCAACTCGGCCGGCGAAGCGGCTAACTCGGCCGTCGCCGCTGGCCGAACTCGGCCAAAACCGATTCTTCCCTTCTTGAAAACTGTGCCTCTTTGCCTCCCCATAACCCCTGCACATTAAAAGAGCCATTCAAAACCCTAATTAATCCAATTTTTAATACAAAATTTTAATATATCTTTTCACACCCTTTCATCTACCCTTAACCTTAATTTTTCCTATAAATACCACATCTAAACTCACCCCTCCTCACTTCCAAAACTCTGTCCAAACTCTCAAGAAAAAAATTCCATAGACTTTGTATGTGCAAGTGGAGTTAGCAAAGGGCGAAGCTCCGGCGAACTTCCGACGACGACTCGAGGAGATTCCGGTGACGAAACGGCGCAGCGGCGCCTCACACTTCTTCCTTTTACTCCCCTATATCCTACAATCCCGTAAGTCCCTCCTCCCTCTTCTCTTTTCCATTCTGAAAACTCGTAATTCTAAAACCCGACGGAAGTGGAGTTAATCCGACTTCCGATTCGGTTTTTCATTAAATGTTCCATTTTTCTTAAAAACAACAATAGCAAACTCTCACAACATAACCATCAATAATTAGCAAAACATATTGAATAAGTTCCATTTCAAAAGAATGTATATTGTAATTTTTATCGCATTTTTCAGAAAAATACCATACAGTTTAGTTTCGACATAAAACATCATTACCCCTTATTATACCTTTAAATAGTTTACGAGGTAATGATCTACCTCATCACAACACTCATATGTAATATAGCACGACGATCCTTAGGAACATAGTTTTGGGAAAATACGATTTTACACAAAGCTATCTCAAACTTATAAAAACCTTTTTCTACAAAATTATGTATTTTTAACAAATCTTTGCAAAGCGCCGTTACAACCCATTTGGGGAACCCGTTCGGGATGGTGCGGATTATCACATTCTCGGACTTAGTAGTGCGAGATGCAGACCTCCGCGAGGAGCATACGGTTTCGAAAGATTTAAAATACAAATATCTTAAGAAAATGAGATTTCTAGAAAAATAATAAATTAAAATTATTTTATATAAATATATATATATATATATATATATATATATATGTATCATCAAAATATCTAATTTTTGATATAATATAAATATTCCAATTTTTCTAAATCAAAAGAATCACTTTATATGAAAATACCATGCAATTCCACACAAGTTCAATATATTACAAATAAATAACATATATTATGAAAAATAGGTTTTATTCACTAGAAATGTCACAATGATAAAATATACATCAATGAAAACTCTAAAGATGATAAATAAAATACTTGAGGTGTATTTTGAAAATTATACAAAATTATTTTTACATAAAACCCCTCAAGTTATACTAAATTACAATAACGACCCTAGAAAATATAGGTTTAAGCGGGACCAATCTCTTGAGCCTCAGGAAACCGGAGATATGGATGCTTGCCTATTTAAGGTAGACAACTTAACAAACTGTGTTATCAACACGATAATTGTCTTTGAAAAAGACACAAATCCCACCGTCCATGTGCAGCGGTTACCGATAACACCAAAATCTAATTCAGGATTCAATTTCTTTTCTAATTGTCTAAATCAGACCGAGTCTCGATATAATCAATCTGACTTGAATGAGATTCAAGTATATATAACAAATCAATATGAATCCATATATTCAATCTGTTCAATTTATCAATCTATACAACTTGATTGAACCGAACCATGGATATACATCCATCTACATGATTCTCCAGTTACATCCATTTACTGATATCATAGTTTCGGCAAGCCATCTATCTATACAATTCAATTACAAGACAATACAATATAAACAATATAATTAAGACATCGCGGGGTTTATAAGGGGTAGATTGGTACGAAAGGTGTTAGAACTGGTATGAGACTGCAACCATTAAGACACCTAACCAGTATTCTATTGCCGTTGTACCGTGGCCGAACGGTTCCTTGTACTTTCCGTCCACCTTAGTCTCTGGTTTACTGAGACACCTCTCGTATAAACTGGCCTCTTCTGTACCAAGCTACAAATAATAGCGCTAACAATATAATACAACTTTAAAAGTTACACTCTCTCTATCTGTTCTATTTCTCCCTCATTTTTGGGACTTACCGAGCGATTGTTCGCTGATGACATTCCTTCTCTTTCTTCTTTGGAATGTTGTCAGGTGATTCGGACCTTCAGGAGATCGAGCCCACCAACGAGGACTTAGATCAGCTAGCTTACGAACCAGAGCTTTAGATTCTTGTACACATTTACATTCTGTATTTTCCATTTCTGTTATGCCACTGTTTAGGCATTGCTTTCCATTCCATGTATTTACTTTTTAAATGCATTGTACAAAAGAATGTTAATAAATAAAGTTGCTGTTCATTTACATTTGTCCCTCGTGTATATTTCTTTTATATTGCTTAGTTACGCCTAGCGTGTTTACTTCTGAGTAAATACGTAGCGGTCAGTCGCGTCCCTTGCCCATATACTGGGAAGCGGGACGTGACATTATGTATTTGTCGTAAAATTTATTTTGTTAGATCCACGATCCGAACTTGTCTGCATCATTAGAGAGTGATTCAAGATGTTTAGCTCAGTTTCCTTGTATGGAGATTGCATATTATAAAGGATTCGGTGTCTTTGGATACAAATTCAAAATTAAGGACATAGAAACATGTAGAACCACTCAGAATGGTGGGATTGCGACAGTAGGATCGGATGGTGTAATTTATTATGGATACTTAAATTGTATACTTGGTATCCAATATCCCGGACGATCAGAACCGTTTTATATATTTCAGTGTACTTGGTACGATATACGAACCGATACGAATAAGTGGAGAAACAATCTCGGGACTTGAAAAGATGAATATGGATTGACCAGTGTGAACACACTTCGATTTTACGGTCAGGACGATCTGTTTATCTTTCCGAACCAAGCGTTCCAAGTATACTACTCAAAGTGTTTGAAGCATCCGGGATGGAGTGTCGTATGCCGTTGGAAACCCAGGGATATTTACGATGTCCCAGAATTCGAGGACAACGATGATGATGAAGAAGAGAGAAGACTTAGAGTGCTCCGACCGTTTGTTTCAAAAGACGGGTTGTCTTCGGCTGATCATGAAGATACGTGGGTTAGAAATGATATCGATGATGAAATCCAAGTAGATATGTCTAATGCGTCCACGAAATGAAAAAGGTTATCATTAATGTTATATTATCACTTCACATTTTACAATCTATACATAAGCATGCATATGTAATGATTGTCTAATGCGTCCATGAACCGTTTTATCTAGATTTGATGACGATGATGGGAGCAGCGAGGGGCGGCAGGAGCTCCAGCCGCTGCACCGGTAGAGGCAGAGGCAGAGGAAGAGCGGTTCTGCCGTCCGGAGAGCTGCGTAGGGAGCTTCAGAGGGCCGATCTTGCACCCCGATCGGAGACCCCTTCGGATGCCTCCTTCCGTGTAGACTTTGCCACACCTCCAAGTATATTGCATGCATATTCATTTTGATTGTAATATTATAGATATACATGCATATTCATGTTAAAATTACTTACATAGTCAATATTTGATTGTCTAGCTGTTGGTGGTGCATCCACATCAGGGACAGAGGCCACTCCCGCACCTCCAGGTATGTTTATATATCATATAGTGCATGTATATTGATTTAGAATACTTTATCATAAATATACATACATTCTTTTTGCTCTTACGTACTTACATCTCGAGTAGAGGCCACCACCGCACCTGCGGATATGTTTATATATCGTATAGTGTATACATGTTGATTTAGAATTTTATATTATTGATATATACATTCTTTTTGCAATTAATTATATAGTCAATGTTTGATTGTCTAATTATAGATGGTGCGTCCACGTCTGGTGCAGGGGCCACTCCCGTCACTTCCATACCCTTCGCTCAGTTTGCAGGTTTGTATGAATAAATATAAAATATTTATTCATTTTACATATCCTTTAAGAATAAACATGAACTTCATGTAATTTTATCGATATTTATTTTCTAGTTAGAGATGCGTCCATGGCCGGGTCACCGGCTGTTCCTCACCGGAGGAACTATCGTCCCGCTCGTGCTGCTGCCCGGGCCCAGACTCGTGCTTCTGTCGCCGGAGGTATATATCACACTTAAATTTTCATTAAACCTTGATTTCTTAATATCACATTGTCTTAATATTGATTATCTTGATATTTCTTGTAGATGCAGGGCATCCCCATCCCGAGAGGGGGGCTCGAGGCCCGAATCAGTCGCACAGGCTGAGACCCGACAGAGGTAGGGGAGGAAGCATTCCCCCTGTTCTTTACCCCTGATTATTGCTATACCGGCGATTATGCCGAGAGGTTCGCCCGGTATATGAGGGATGAGAGCCGCCTCGTGAAGAAGTATCCACTTCATGTTGAGTAGGGCGACCAGCACCGGCGCTCATTTGCCCTCTTCTGGGATCAGGCTCGGGTATTAATATATAGTTTCATTTGACTTACCCAATATATTTATTATTATTTAACACTTGCAATTTAATAACATTGTTTTTCTGTATTTGCAGTTGGATTACGACTTTCAACCTGTACCCGATCATGATCACCCTGAGAGTGCTCGATCTTCACGCTTTGTACCATGGCATGATAAAGAACATGCAATCAAAGGTCCGATACAATAGGAACGAGCTGAAGATTGACTGCTATTCCCTGTGGATGGAGACCCCCGAGGCAGAGAGAGCGGCTCCCCTACATACTCCGGCCTTTGCAAGAGTCGACGTAGATACATGGCCTCTCTTGTGCCAATATTTTGACTCTCAGCGCAAACATGTTTGTATTTTAAATGTAATTCATTATTTAGTATATAATTTATTTTTTTGTGTTACTTAATTAGAAAACTAAATCTGAATGTGTTGTGCAGAAACAGGCCGATTAAAATAAAGAGAATAGGAAGTCGACGAAGAGGGGTCGCCCCACCTACACAGGGGGCTCGAGGAATATTACTCATGCCATGGAGTTATCGGTTAATTACAAAAGACCTACTGTGATATAATATAATATTAAGAGTTATTTTATAATATATGTAAATTTTTTGCGAATTGCAGAGTGCTCAGACCCTGGCGCAAGGTGGTACACCGAACGTGCTGTCTGCGTATCTTACCGTCCACGGCACCTTGACAGATCTTTCCATGGGCGAGCTTTGATTCCCAGACACCGCTATTCAGGAGTATTGCATAAATGTTAATATTTATTCTAACAGGTTTGAAATTTTTGTTTTGAAAAGATCAAATTTAAATGATATACTTATATTTTAATGGTTAATGTGGGTGTAGGAGCGGGTGGTGGAGCAGGCAGAAGCATCGGGGATCGATTTTACTGGACATAACGATCCGATGTTGCTGACCCCAGTTCTAGACGCCGCACACGGAGGGCACCACGGAGGTTGGGAGAGAGGTCGGGGACTGGGTCCTAGCAGGGCCCATATGATATTGGACTCTACTCCGGCGGTTACTTCCCTTACCCCCATGAGCGACGTCTAGAGCAAGATGTTGCCACCTTGAAGACCATCGTCCGGGAGTTGAAGGAGATGATGGTATGTATACTACTTAATAGTAAAATATTATATCATATTATAGATAGTAATATATCCAATATTAGTAGCCTGAGCTTATTTGGTTGTAGACTTAATTTGATTAATCTTAGATTGGGGTTTCACAATAACCTGATAATGAAACTAATTCGACTAATACACAGTTCTTACTCGTTTATTACACTCAAAATTGAACAGATGCGACAGGGTATTTCGGCTGCGGCTCCACACGCATCTCCTTCGGCTGTAGCTCCGCAAGCCACTATCTCGGCTGCGGTTGCACAGACCACTCCTGCAGCTCCACAGCCCGCTCAGACTCCTGCACAGTCCGCTCCATCATCGGTCGAGTTTTTGACGACTCAGGGCTGCACCGAGGAGCAGATGCGCCGGATTACGTCGATTATCAGAGGTGGAGGAGCTGGACCGAGGTAGGGTAGCTTTATTTATATTTTTGAGAATGTATATACTTATCTGATACATATTGTATAAATTTTGGACGATAATGGTTGGTGGTTGTTTGCTTGTTCATGATGATTTATCCTGATATCGTATTCTGTGTGTCTATTTCCTTTATATATTATACATGAGATGTTGATTATGAATATTTCTGTATTTGGTTATATGATGTATATATTATTGTGCACGGGACGGGTTAAAAACAGGAAGCCCTTTTTTTTAATAAAAAAATCTGATATTATGTCCCTAAGAATTAATTCGTAGGACCATATGTTGCACATACGGATTAATCCGTAGGTTTACGGTTTGCCCCTACATGTTTATTCGTAGGGAAAAAATATCAGGATAACTGATATTTTTCCCCTATGGATTCAGTAACAGAAGTTACACGTGCCCCTACGGATACACCCGTAGAGGCTTATATGTAGACCTACGGCTAACTCCGTAGGGGCTGGATAACTGACATTTTGCCTCTATGGATTCAGTAACAAGAGTTACACGTGCCCCTACGGATACACCCGTAGAGACTTATATGTAGACCTACGGCTAACTCTGTAAGGGCCGGAAGTTGCCCCTACGGACAGCACCGGAGGGACAAGTATTTTATTTTATAAACCATTAAATTATATAAATATTTTGTCCCTACGGAATACACCGTAGGTACATAGTCCTCTACGCATTAAACCGTTGGAGCAATTTTTACTCCGTAGGGGTATGTTCAGGGCGAAAACTTGCACCTGCGGCGATTGCACCTACGAAGAATTTTCTAGCCCCTACGAATATATCCGTAGGGGCTGTACTTTGTCTCTATGGATAAAACCGTAGGGGCAACCCTTTATTGTAGTAGTGATATGAGCTCGAAAAAGCTGGAGTCTTGCCTCGGGGTTGGTGAAAGCTTGCTCTGGCTCACATCTCAAATACCCGAGCCAAGTTTGAATATGTTTCTAAGCTCGTTTAACATGAAGAGTCTGAACCTCGGCTCGTAAGGTTTCCTTAAAAGTCCTAATTAGATGTTCAGTGAGACGTTTAGAAGTGTCTTTTTCCCCCTCTGAAGAATTAATTGCTGCAACAAAAAAACATGATAACCAAATTTCCGCCGCATGCATGGTCAAACAACAAATGATGGTAAAAACGGTCACATATTAATTAAATCTCCAGCAACGTGGTCAAACGAGGAATGTCTCATGTACTTTGCATGCAAGCAGCAGTGACTCGTGTTCTTGCAACTCAAATCTCTTTTACCAACTTTATCCAACAATTTTAATGCCATTATAACCATGGTATTGATGAAAAAAGAGATAAAGTAGGTGTTAATTTCATTTCCACTTATATTTATTTGGCAAACCTTTTTGTTTAACTAGGTTAATTTACAAGGATACTTGAACATGTTTAGATCCCTATAGTTCTAAATTGCTTTTATATTATATAGAATGATTATGAAATCATCTAGCTGAAAAGCATCTGTAGAATTTTTTGAAAAACAATAACAATCACAAGATTCATATATGCATTACTTCTGAAATAGAAGCTAGCTATAATATTATTATGTGTCCGTATGTATATGATACAAATGGCGCGACATAGACTATATAAGCTTAGAAAAATGTTACCAGATGATGGAAGATAGTTTAGGTTAATTCATATGCACAAATAATAATTACTAAAAAAGTTGTGCAACTTGGAGGGTTCAGAGAAAAACAAGTGTGACGCATGCAGGGATGGTTTTGGTACTTGCTAGCTCAAGTTATACCTTAAAGAAAATTTTGTATTTCCTTTTCCAATTAGTTTTTCACTTCTTAAGTTCAGTATATACTTCATTTTATTCCTTATAAAAAGAAATTTATGAGGAAAATTATGTTGAATGTATAGAATTATATATATAAACCAATAATATCATTATTATAAAACAATTTTAACCGGCCATGTTATCTTTATTCTTGAGATTTATTGTTTAAGTTGCATAGCCTCCACACATATCAAATTCTAACAAGTTTGTATATATCAACCATAAAAACGGAAATGATAATTGAGATTGTTTCAACAAATAGGCATGTATAATGTTTATAATGTACATCATATATATGCGCAGAATGTAGTTTCGTTATAGTACCTGAAACACAGAGACGGTTTTGATAATAATTAAATGGCAAAAGATATAAAAGTGGAGAATATGGATGAGAGAAATTAAATTTTGTATTAATATTTCTTTCTATTTGGTTTACATTTCTCATTACTTAACCCACTTATATAGTGGTTATATGACTCTTCATCTTACATACACTAGTAAAATAGGGGGTTGCCCCTACGGATATTGAAATCCGTAGAGGCAGATTTAAGTAGGCCCTACGGATTAATCCGTAGGGCTAAAAGGTTGCCTCTACGGGCCCAGATGTTCAAGAATAAAAATATTAATTCTTAATTTGGCATTTGCCCCTACGGAGCCGCAAACCAAGGACCTACGGACAAATCCGTAGGGGCAACTAAATATCGATTTAATAAAGGCACAGATCGATCGCATACGCTCTCTTTCTTCCTCTCTCGATCGCGCGCGAAAGAAAATCCCCAAATCGCCACCGCCGTTCTCGTCGTCGCCACCGCCGTTCTCGTCGCCACCGCCGTTCTCGTCGTCGCCACCGCCGTTCAGGTTAGTAAATCTTCAACTAAATTAAAGAAATTTTTGATTATTTAGGGCCAGGGTTCATGGATGGGTCTGGGGTTGCGGTTGGAGTTGGGGTTCGGCAGGGGTTGCGGTCGGAGTCGGGGTTGGGGTTAGGGTTAGGGTTAGGGTTGGGGTTCGGCTGCGGCTGGAGCTGGGGCTGGGGTTAGGGTTTGGCTTAGGGTTGGGGTTGGGGTTTAGCTGGGGCGTGCTGGGGTTAGGGTTAGGTTGGGGCTGGGCTGGGCTGGGGCTGGGGCTAGGGTTAGGTTGGGGTTGGGGCTAGGGTTAAGCTAGGGCTAGGACTAGGGCTGGGGCTGGGGCTAGGGTTAGGTTGGGGTTGGGTATCGATGTATATACATGTATCATATCATGAATGATTCATTTTCATTAAATGTGGTAAAATTAAGTGTATAAAATCATGCCATATAAATAGATTGTGTTCGTGAATGGCGATCTAGTTAGGCGAACCAAAGTATTGCATTGATGAAAGTTTACCGTTGAGGAAATTACGGCTAGCTCTATGCATTTAACCTGAATGTATCCAGTAATTACTAGCATGTATAGAAAAGTTGGTTTAATTTATGAAAAAATGGGGAGACAACATGCATGTATGCATATAGGTAACATCTGCCAATATGCCATATCCAGACCGCAATCTATTTTTGCCTATTGGCTAATATGAAAATATCGGCCCGCGTATATGACATAATCAAAGTTGTTAAATCTTGATACGGTTTATGTTTCGTTTTCTTATTTATCAGTGCTATCAATGTTGCGTATAACGCTTTATGATATCAGTATCCTACATTTGTAGTTTTAATTGTTGATTGTTATAGATGAATGCCATTGCAATATTAGTTTTTGGTTGATGAATGCTATTGAAATGTAGGATGATCAGTTCTATCAATCTTGATCTCAATGGTTTAAAATCATGTTACACATACAACACGAATGCACAACAAACGCATAATTAGATAGCGATTCGAGATATTCAGGTTAAAACCAATATATGATACTCGATGATAATATGAAACCTTCATATTCCCATCGATACTCATATATGAAACTAAAAGCGCCACTTAGTCCCCGTCTATCGGTTAACATACGTGCGATATTCGTCGTGACATAGAACTATACGAAGGTTGTTAAATATCGGACAGTATAGCTCGATACTAACAACCGTCATATAGTCTACGCGACGAGAAAATTCAATCGTATGGTAACCACTACTACAAATATGGGTTGCCCCTACGGATTTATCAGTAGGGGCAACCCACTGCCCCTATGGATATATACGTAGGGGCGAAAAAAGACCCCGTAGGTGCAAAGGCCGCAGGTGCAAGTTGAGGCGCTGAACTTGCCCCTACGGACAAATTTATGCCCCTACGGATATCTCGGTAGGTGTTATAGCCCCTACGGAGTACCCCGTAGGGGTAATAAAATCATATATTTAAATTTTTTTTTAAATATATTGTATATACCTACGGATATATCCGTAGGGGATATAAACTAGCCCCTACGGATAAGTCCGTAGGGGCCACTCCCAACACCCTGCACTGAGATCGGGGGGAAAATATCAGGAAACCTGATATTTTGCCCCTACGGACATATCCGTAGGGGCACTCCCAACACCCTGCACTGATATCAGGTGGGAAAATATCAGGTTTCCTGATAGTTTGCCCCTACGGATAACCCCGTAGGGGCAACTTATGTACCTACGGCTTAATCCGTAGGTACATATTGTCTGTATTTTTTTTTAAAAAATGGGCTGCTAGATTTTTTCCCGCCCTGTGCACAATACTATATACATCAATCAAATCATATATTGCAGTATTCATAATCACATCTCACGCATATATATAATATACAAAAGAAACCCAAAAACTGAATATGATATAAATACAAACCAATATCAATATCGTTTCAAAATGTAGTACAATGTGATATAAATACATGTTTCAAAAAATAAGAACCAAAAAGCTACCCTAGTTCGGTCCAGCTCCACCTCCGAATAACGTTAGAATAACGCGCGCCTGGTCCTCGGTCAATACACTCTGCAATGCTACATATAAGGGAGTCTGAGCGGCATGTGGAGCTGGCGATGTGGTCTGCGCAGCCGCCGTCGAGGTAGTCGCTTGCGGAGCCGCGGCTGCGGGAGTCTGAGTGGGCGGTGGAGCTACAGGAGCTGTCTGCGGAACCGCAGCCGATGTAGTGGCTTGCGGAGCCGCAGCCGAAGGAGATGCATGTGGAGGCTCGGCCGATCTACCCTGTCGCGTCTGGACATAACGTGTGTAAGAAGCGTGTAAGCACTGTGTATTATTCGAATTCATTTCATTATTAAGTTATTTCGAAACCCTGTTTGGATATCTAGTTTGGAAAAACGTTGTTTATTTTAATTACATATGTATGTATGATTAATCAGACTTAAGTCTAAAACCAAATAAGCTCAAGCTACGTACTAATTATTAATATGTTGATATGTATATAATATGAAATGATATTTTACTATAAAGTAGTATACATACCAGCATCTCCTTCAACTCCTGAACGGTGGCCCTCAAGCTATCCAGTTCCTGATGGACATGCCGGTCACTGGAGACGGAGGAAGTAACCGCCGGGGTGGAGTCCAACCTCATATGGGCCCTGCTAGGGCCCAATCCCCGGCCTCTCTCCCAACCTCCGTGGTGCCCTCCGTGTGCGGCGTCCAGAACTGGGGTCAGCAGCCTCGGATCGTTCTGTCCGGTAAAATCGATCCCCGAGGCCTGGGCCAGCTCAACCACCCGCTCCTACACCCACATTAAGCAGTAAAGTATAAGTATAAAATTTAAACTTGAACCTTCCAAAACTAAAATTTCAAATTTGGGTAGAAAAAATATTAACACTTACGCAGTACTCCTGGGTAGCGACGTCGGGACATCGAAGCTCGCCCGTGGCGGGATCTGTCGAGGTGCCGTGGACGGCAAGATATGCGGACAGCACGCTCGGTGTACCACCTGACGCCACGGTCCGAGATGTCTGCAATATTAGAAAGTAACTCTTAATATTAGAAATATTAGAGAATAACTCTTAATATTGCAGAATATTAGAGAATAACTCTTAATTTACCGATAACTCCATGGCTCGAGTAATGTTCCTCGAGCCACCTGTGTAAGTGGGGCGACCCCTCTTCGCCGACTTCCTGTTCTCCGTATTCTGAGCGGCCTGTTTCTGCACAACGCATTAACATTTAGTTTTCTAATTAAGAAACACAAAGAAATAAATTATATCATAAATAATGAATTAAATTTAAAATACATACTTGTTTGCGTTCGGAGTCGAAATAAGCGCACAATATAGGCCATGTCTCTACGTCGACTCTCGCAAACGCCGGAGTAGATAGGAGGGCCGCTCTCTCTGCCTCGGGGGTCGCTATCCACAGGGAGTAGCAGTCGGCCTTCAGCTCATTCCTGTTGTATCGGACCTTGGCCTGCATGTTCTTCATCAGGCCATTGTACAGAGCATGAAGGTCGAGCACCCTCCCCGGGTGATCAGGGTCGGCTACAGGCTGAAAATCGTAATCCAACTGAAAATACAAAAAAAAACATTGTTATTAGATTGCAAGTGTTAATAATAAATATATTGGATAGATCAAATGAAAATATATATTAATACATACATGAGCCTGTTCAAAGAAGAGGGCGAATGAGCGCTGGTGCTGCTCGCCCCACTCAACGTGAAGTGGATAGTTCTTCACGATCCGACTCTCGTCCCCCAAATACCGGCCGAACCTCTCGGCATGAAGACCGGTATAGCGATAGTCAAGGGTAAAAAATAGGGGGAATGCTGCCTCCCCCCTAGCTCTATCAGGCCTCAGCCTATGGGACTGATTCGGGCCTCGAGTCCCCCTCTGGGGATGGAGAGGCCCTGCGTCTGCACGAAATATCAAGACAATCAATAATAAGACAAAGTTGTATTAAGAAATCAAGCTTAAACAAAAATTCAAGTGTGATATATACCTCCGGTGAATAGCGCACGAGCCTGGGCCCGAGCAGCAGCACGAGCGGGACGATAGTTCCTCCGGTGAGGAACAACCGGGGTCCCGGACCCGGACGCATCCCCTCCAACTATAAAATAAACATCGACGCTAAATCTCCATGGCGTTCATATTTATTCTATAGAGCATATGTAAAATAAATAAATATTTTAAATTTATTCATACTAACCTGCAGACGATGCGGAGGGTATGGAAGCGGCAGGAGTGGCCCCTGTGGAAGGTGTGGACGCACCACCTATAATTAGACAATTAAAAATAGATTTTATAAGTAATTGCAAAAAGAATGTGTAGATCAATAATATAACGTTCTAAATCAATATGCATGCACTATAGGACATATAAACATACCCGCAGGTGCTATCTTCACAGGTATATCAGGCTTCTTATCAGAATCTTTCAGCTTATACCTGGCCTCTCCGCATGTTGGACACTCTTTCAAATCTGAATTCTCTTTCCGGTACAACACGCAATTTTTAGGACATGCTTGAATCTTCTCGCACTTTAGACCCAAATCAGACATCATTTTCTGGGCTTCGTACCAGCTTTCGGGCACATTATTTCCCGGAGGCATAGAATCTTTCAAGAACGAAAGAAGCATTGTGAATGACTTGTTGCTCCATCCATTTAGGCACTTAATTTGGAAAAGTTGGACGAACCATGAGAGGGTGGAATACTTCGCATTCTCATAAATTGGTTTCCTAGCATCATTCATGAAATTTTCATATTTATCCGCACGCGGTCCTTGACCGGAAGGAATGTCATCTTCGGTACGAATAGATTCACCTAGGGCAGCCTCTACCATATCCTCCATTTCTTCTGATGGAAATAAATTTCCGTATCCTGCCGTATTACCGAATTCTTCTTCTTCTCCTGCCGCATTATCGTGTTCTCCTTCTTCTACCGCAGTACTGCATTCTTCTCCTTCCCCGTGATATTTCCAAGTTGAATAAAGTCTAGTAAACCCATGTTTTACAATATGAAGCTCTGCCAATTCTACCTTCTGCCAGTACTTATTGCCACATCTATCGCACGGACAGAGAATCTTCTCTATTATGATCTTATTATGTGCTCGTGCAAATTCAAGGAAAGCAGCAACTCCTGCGACAAACTTAGGTTGCATACGTTGTTTCCAATCCACATACATTCAGTCCTTAACTCTGACGTACTCATGGGCCATGTTAGACTGAATAACATATAAATTGTAGGTTATGCTGACTATATTGAGAAATATAAGAACGGGATAGTTACTGACAAAGGAGAAAATCCATGTATATGCTTTGTGTGTGCGTTTGTCGTTGAAAAGAATAAATTATCGCACGTTATGTTGACCGATAGACGGGGACTAAGTGGCGCTTTTAGTTTCATATATGGGTATCGATGGGAATATGAAGGTTTCATATTATCATATATTGGTTTTAACCCGAACATCTCGAATCGCTCTCTGATTATGCGTTTGTATGTATGTGTTCCGGCTGTCGGGGGTAGGCTTCTATCCCATTAAGAATGTATAGAGCGAACGTCCATCACTTGTGCTTTCAACCGTTTCGAGTAAATTTCGGCAGCACCTCCCCGCTGATCTCCGAGTACACTGTAATAGAATAGATAATTATTTCAAAGCTGTGAAACAACGTTGAAATGAACATCTAATCTATCTTTGTACACGGAGAACCAGCGGAAAGATACCGACGAAATATCTCGAAACGGATGAAAACAAAAGTGAATGAAGGCGTTTGCTTTATACATTCTTAACTTGTCCACACGGGACAAATCTATGGGTTACCATACGATTGAATTTTCTCGTCGCGTAGACTATACGACGGTTGTTAGTATCGAGCTATACTGTCCGATATTTAACAACATTCGTATAGTTCTAGGTCACGACGAGCATCGCACGTATGTTAACCGATAGACGGGGACTAAGTGGCGCTTTTAGTTTCATATATGGGTATCGATGGGAATATGAAGGTTTCATATTATCATATATTGGTTTTAACCCGAACATCTCGAATCGCTCTCTAATTATGCGTTTGTATGTATGTGTTCCGGCTGTCGGGGGTAGGCTTCTATCCCATTAAGAATGTATAGAGCGAACGCCCATCACTTGTGCTTTCAACCGTTTCGAGTAAATTTCGGCAGCACCTCCCCGCTGTTCTCCGAGTACACTGTAATAGAATAGATAATCATTTCAAAGCTGTGAAACAACGTTGAAATGAACATCTAATCTATCTTTGTACACGGAGAACCAGCGGAAAGGTACCGACGAAATATCTCGAAACGGATGAAAACACAAGTGAATGAAGGCGTTTGCTTTATACATTCTTAACTTGTCCACACGGGACAAATCTATGGGTTACCATACGATTGAATTTTCTCGTCGCGTAGACTATACGACGGTTGTTAGTATCGAGCTATACTGTCCGATATTTAACAACCTTCGTATAGTTCTAGGTCACGACGAGCATCGCACGTATGTTAACCGATAGACGGGGACTAAGTGGCGCTTTTAGTTTCATATATGAGTATCGATGAGAATATGAAGGTTTCATATCATCATCGAGTATCATATATTGGTTTTAACCCGAATATCTCGAGTCGCTCTCTAATTATGCGTTTGTTGTGCATTCGTGTTGTATGTGTAACATGATTTTAAACCATTGAGATCAAGATTGATAGAACTGATCATCCTACATTGCAATAGCATTCATCAACCAAAAACTATTATTGCAATGGTATACATCTATAACAATCAACAATTAAAACTATAAATATAGGATACTGATATCATAAAGCGTTATGAGACACCTCATCTGCCACGTGTCGTGATCATGGAAATCGCTAATATTGAGTTATGAGACACCTCATCTGCCATGTGTCATGGAAATAGCATGCATGGTGTGTTCAATGTATGATAAACAAGTACACTTCTAATAGTTTTTAAATTTGAGAAGTCCAGAGTGTATGGAAGGAGTTGAATAACAGAAGCATAAGGGGCACAACATTTTTTTCTTAAATTCTGGATACATTCTAAAATCTTCAACAGCAATTGGAGTGTATTTCGCTGTGAGAGACTCTTCAAAGAAATGGAGGAAAAAGCACTAAAGAAAAAAGAGAGAAAAATAAGAATATAAAGTTGAAACTAAACTTGAGCTATCCGCTGAAATCATAAAGCATAGGAAAATTGATTGAGTCTTGATCTATTGCTCTTTCTTTGCATTATCTCGTATGTCCATTTATAGATTTTAATGCCACATGAGATGTATAATCTGTCAGCTCCCTATGGTTGTATTAATGTCAGCTCTTACACAATATGGGTATCTGCCTTACCATTAAGACAACTATGGAATATGTTAATTTAAAATGTAAGGCTAGCTATCTATGTATTCTGAGGGACTGCTTGCATAGAACTTAGCTTGATCCTCTCAATTATTACACATAAATATGCTGACATGCCTCTCATAACCTTAACCCCAGCCCCACAGTAACCCTAACCCCAGCCCCAACCCTAACCCCAGCCCACCGTAACCCTACCCCAGCCCCACAGTAACCCTAACCCCAGCCCCACAGTAACCCTAACCCCAGCCCCACCCCAGCAGCAGCCGAACCCCAACCCTAACCCTACCCCGACCCCGACCCCGACCCCGACCGCCACCGCGCCCCTGCCCAAACCCAACTCTCGCGCGCGCAACCCAGACCCAGCCATGAATAATCCAAAAATGCTTTAATTTACCTCGAGATTTATACCTGAACGGGTGTGCTGGTGGGCTGGAGCGACGACGGTGGCGAATTGGCGAAGAAACCGGCGGTGGCGATGACGAAACCGGCGGTGGCGACGATGGTGGCGACGAAATCGGCGGTGGCGATGACGCTGGCGACTCTGCCCAACGACGGTGGCGACGCGACGGTGGCGATTTGGGGTTTTTCGCGCGCGTTTGAGGGAGAGAGAGAAAATGAGCGTAGGCTTTTCGATCTGGCTTTATTTTAAAACGATATTTACTTTCCCCTACGGATATACCCATAGGTCCTTTGTTTGCGCCTCCGTAGGGGCAAACACCAAATTAAGAATTAATATTTTTATTCTTGGACGTCAGTGCCCGTAGGGGCAAGCTTTTAGCCCTACGGATTAATCCGTAGGGCCAAGTTAAATATGCCCCTGCGGATATTTCCATCCATAGGGGCAACCCCCTATTTTACTAGTGAACCCATAGATTTGTCCCGTGTAGATAAGTTAAGAATGTATAAAGCAAACGCCTTCATTCACTTGTGTTTTCATCCGTTTCGAGATATTTCGTCGGTACCTTTCCGCTGGTTCTCCGTGTACAAAGATAGATTAGATGTTCATTTCAACGTTGTTTCACAGTTTTGAAATGATTATCTATTCTATTACAGTGTACTCGGAGAACAGCGGGGAGGTACTACCGAAATTTACTCGAAACGCTTGAAAGCACAAGTGATGGGCGTTCGCTCTATACATTCTTAATGGGATAGAAGCCTACCCCCGACAGCCGGAACACACACATACAACAAGAATACACAATAAACGCATAATTAGAGAGCGATTCGAGATGTTCGGGTTAAAACCAATATATGATAATATGAAACCTTCATATTCTCATCGATACTCATATATGAAACTAAAAGCGCCACTTAGTCCCCGTCTATCGGTTAACATACGTGCGATGCTCGTCGTGACCTAGAACTTTACGAAGGTTGTTAAATATCGGACAGTATAGCTCGATACTAACAACCGTCGTATAGTTTACGCGACGAGAAAATTCAATCGTATGGTAACCCATAGATTTGTCCCGTGTGGACAAGTTAAGAATGTATAAAGCAAACGCCTTCATTCACTTGTGTTTTCATCCGTTTCGAGATATTTCTTCGGTACCTTTCCTCTGGTTCTCCGTGTACAAAGATAGATTAGATGTTCATTTCAACGTTGTTTCACAGCTTTGAAATGATTATCTATTCTATTACAGTGTACTCGGAGAACAGCGGGGAGGTACTACCGAAATTTACTCGAAACGGTTGAAAGCACAATTGATGGGCGTTCGCTCTATACATTCTTAATGTGATAGAAGCCTACCCCCGACAGCCGGAACACACACATACAACAAGAATACACAACAAACGCATAATTAGAGAGCGATTCGAGATGTTCGGGTTAAAACCAATATATGATAATATGAAACCTTCATATTCTTATCGATACTCATATATGAAACTAAAAGCGCCACTTAGTCCCCGTCTATCGGTTAACATACGTGCGATGCTCGTCGTGACCTAGAACTATACGAAGGTTGTTAAATATCGGACAGTATAGCTCGATACTAACAACCGTCGTATAGTCTACGCGACGAGAAAATTCAATCGTATGGTAACCCATAGATTTGTCCCGTGTGGACAAGTTAAGAATGTATAAAGCAAACGCCTTCATTCACTTGTGTTTTCATCCGTTTCGAGATATTTCGTCGGTACCTTTCCGCTGGTTCTCCGTGTACAAAGATAGATTAGATGTTCATTTCAACGTTGTTTCACAGCTTTGAAATGATTATCTATTCTATTACAGTGTACTCGGAGAACAGCGGGGAGGTGCTTCCGAAATTTACTCGAAACGGTTGAAAGCACAATTAATGGGCGTTCGCTCTATACATTCTTAATGGGATAGAAGCCTACCACCGACAACCGGAACACACACATACAACAAGAATACACAACAAACGCATAATTAGAGAGCGATTCGAGTTGTTCGGGTTAAAACCAATATATGATAATATGAAACCTTCATATTCCCATCGATACTCATATATGAAATTAAAAGCGCCACTTAGTCCCCGTCTATCGGTTAACATACGTGCGATAATTTATTCTTTTCAACGACAAACGCACACACAAAGCATATACACGGATTTTCTCCTTTGTCAGTAACTATCCCGTTCTTATATTTCTCAATATAGTCAGCATAACCTACAATTTATATGTTATACAGTCTAACATGGCCCATGAGTACGTCAGAGTTAAGGACTGGATGTATGTGGATTGAAAACAACGTATGCAACCTAAGTTTGTCGCAGGAGTTGCTGCTTTCCTTGAATTTGCACGCGCACATAATAAGATCATAATAGAGAAGATTCTCTGTCCGTGCGACAGATGTGGTAATAAGTACTGGCAGAAGGTAGAATTGGCAGAGCTTCATATTGTAAAACATGGGTTTACTAGACTTTATACAACTTGGAAATATCACGGGGAAGGAGAAGAATGCAGTACTGCGGCAAAAGAAGAAGGAGAACACGATAATGCGGTAGGAGAAGAAGAAGAATTCGGTAATGCGGCAGGAGACGGAAATTTATTTCCATCAGAAGAAATGGAGAATATGGTAGAGGCTGCCCTAGGTGAATCTATTCGTACCGAAGATGACATTCCTTCCGGTCAAGGACCGCGTGCGGATAAATATGATAATTTCATGAATGATGATAGGAAACCAATTTATGAGAATGCGAAGTATTCCACCCTCTCATGGTTCGTTCAACTTTTCCAGATTAAGTACCTAAATGGATGGAGCAACAAGTCATTCACAATGCTTCTTTCGTTCTTGAAAGATTCTATGCCTCCGGGAAATAATGTGCCCGAAAGCTGGTACGAAGCCCAGAAGATGATGTCTGATTTGGGTCTAAAGTGCGAGAAGATTCAAGCATGTCCTAAAAATTGCGTGTTGTACCGGAAAGAGAATTCAGATTTGAAAGAGTGTCCAACATGCGGAGAGGCCAGGTATAAGCCGAAAGATTCTGATAAGAAGCCTGATATACCTGTGAAGATAGCACGATACTTTCCCATAACACAGAGGCTACAGAGGCTATTCAGGTGCAAGAAAACAGCCGAGGCAATGATTTGGCATCACCGTGCTCCTCCAAGCGAAAATGGAAAAATGAGCCATCCAAGAGATTCACCGGCATGGAAGGAGCTTTGATGGTCATCAGGAGCTTCTTGGACCTCCATCCCCATTGTCCAGAGAGGACGTGACTGCTAAATGGGATGGTTACAATAACGTGACCTTCGGGATGGATCCGACGAAACAGGCCAAACCACAATATTGGAATAAGTTAAGCATTTTCTTCGAGCTTCTGTACTGGTCTACAAATTCAGTGCGTCATTGTCTGGACGTCATACATATAGACAAGGGAGTATCAGAGCACATACTTAACTTGCTTCTTTGTAAAGACGGAAAATCGAAAGACAACATGAATGCTTGGATGGATCTACAAGAGTGGGGAATAAGAAGTGAATTGCACCCTAGACCGGTAGCGGGTAAACCGGGCAAGTTTGTACTTTCCAATGCCGCTTATCATATGTCAGAACCGGAGAAGAAAAGATTTCTGCAGGTGTTGCATGATTTGAAAGTCCCCACAGGTTTCTCAGGATCATTCAGCAAGAAAATAAAAATTGTGAAGGGCAAGATCGATGGGCTGAAAAGTCGTGATCACCATGTTATCGTGGAGCACCTTCTTCCATTAGCCCTCAGGACTTCTGTCCCCGACTCGGTTGGTCTAGTAATCAACGACCTATGTTGTTTTTTCAGGGAGTTGTGTGCTAAAACACTGGAGGTTGCGACGCTGGATAATCTAGAAAATTCTATTGCGTTGATACTTTGCAAGTTTGAGCGTATTTTCCCACCGTCATTCTTCGATATCATAATACACTTGACGGTTCATCTTGCAACTGAGGCGAAATTAGTCGGACCGGTACAATATCGATGGATGTATCCCGTCGAGAGGTACGTATAATTTTTCGTTTCGCGCAATTTATAAATTTATTGTTGTCCTGTATGCCCGTATTTATTTATTCAACATATTCTCATTAGGTACCTCTACACTCTTAAGAAGTATATACGCAATAAAAATCGACCAGAGAGTTCTATCATGCAAGGTTATCTTCTTGATGAAGCAACCACATTTTGTTCCCGCTATCCGGACGAGAACATTGAGACAAGGCTTAACCGACCATGAAGAATTCAAGACGGGCCTTATGGTAAAGCCGAGTATAAGAGGGTAGACACTATGTTTATCAACAAGATATACCGGTTTATCTTGCTTAATTGCGCATGTCATGAACAAATTAGAGAGTAAGTTCTTTTGGATTAATTGTTATATCTGTGTTTATGTGTGTATGAAATGACATAATATTAATGTCACAATTATTTGTCGAAAACAGAATTCATTTTAACGAGATACGTGAGGGGCATCCTGATTGGAACGAAGAACGTTTGGAAAAATACCATCAGGATAATTTTTGTGATTGGGTCACAGATCATGTAAGTTATTAGAATAACATTTTATTGCTATCAGTTTTAATCTAAACTTGTATCGTTATGTATTTGTCGTAAAATTTGTTTTGTTAGATTCACGATTCGAACTTGTCTGCATCATTTGAGAGTGATTCAAGATGTTTAGCTCAATTTCCTAGTATGGAGGTTGCATATTACAATGGATTTGGTGTCATTGGATACAAATTCGAAGTTAAGAACATAGAAACATCTAGAACCACTCAGAATAGTGGGATTGCGACGGTAGGATCGGACGGTGTGATTTACTATGGGTACTTAAATTGTATACTCGGTATCCACTATCCCGGACGATCAGAACCCTTTTATATATTCCAGTGTACTTGGTACGATCCGCGAACCGATACGGACAGGTGGAGAAGCAGTCTTGGGACTTGGAAAGATGAATATGGATTGACCAGTGTGAACACACTTCGATTTTAAGGTCAGGACGATCCGTTTATCTTTCCGAACAAAGCGTTCCAAGTATACTACTCACAGTGTTTGAAGCATCCGGGGTGGAGTGTTGTATGCCGATGGAAACCCAGAGATGTCTACGATGTCCCAGAATACGAGGACAGCGATGAGGACGAAGAAGAGAGAAGGATTAAAGTGCTCTGACCGTCTGTTTCGAAGGACGGGTTGTCTTCGACCGATCATGAAGTTACGTGGGGTCGAAATGACATCGACGATGAAATCCAAGTAGATATGTATGTGCGCCCACGAAACGAAAAAGGTTATCAGTAATATTATATTATTACTTCACATTTTACGCTCTATACATATATAGTCAATACTTTTAATGATTGTCTAATGCATCCACGAACCGTTTATCTAGATTTGATGACGATGTCGGGAGCAGCGAGGGGCGGCAGGAGCTCCAGCCGCGGCAGAGGCAGAGGCAGAGGCAGAGCGGTTCTGCCGCCCGGAGAGCTCCGTAGGGAGCTTCAGAGGGCCGGTCTTGCACCCAGATCGGAGACCCCTTCGGATGCCTCCTTCCGTGTGGATTTTGCCACACCTCCAGGTATACTGCACGCATATCCATTTTGAATGTAATATTACAGATATTCATGCCTGTTTATGTCAAAATTACTTATATTGTCAATGTTTGATTGTCTAGTTGTTGGTGATGCGTCCACATCTGGGACAGAGGCCACCCCCGCTCCTCCAGGTATGTTTATATATCATATAGTGTATGTATATTGATTTAGAATGCTATATCATAAATACACACATTCCTTTTGCTCTTACTTAGCAATTTTTATTATTGTCTAGCTGTAGGTGGTGACACCACCGCACCTGCGGGTATGTTTATATATCCTATAGTGCATGCATATTGATTTAGAATGTTATATTATTGATCTACACATTCTTTTTGCAATTACTTATATAATCTATTTTTAATTGTCTAATTATAGGTGGTGCGTCGACATCTTCTGCAGGGGCCACTCCTGCCGCTTCCATACCCTCCGCATCGTCTGCAGGTTAGTATAAATAAATTTAAAATATTTATTCATTTTACATATGCTCTATAGAATAAATATGAACTTCATGGAAATTTAGCGTCGATGTTTATTTTCTAGTTGGAGGGGATGCGTCCGCATCCGGGACTCCGGTTGTTCCTCACCGGAGGAACTATCGTCCCGCTCGTGCTGCTGCCCGGGCCCAGGCTCGTGCGATAGTCACCGGAGGTATATATCACATTTGAATTTTCGTTTAACCTTGATTTCTTAATACAACTTTGTCTTATTATTGATTTTCTTGATATTTCGTGCAGACGCAGGGCCTCCCCATCCCCAGAGGGGGACTCAAGGCCCGAATCAGTCCCATAGGCTGAGGCCTGACAGAGCTAGGGGGGAGGCAGCATTCCCCCTTTTTTTTACCCTTGACTATCGCTATACCGGTACTCATGCCGAGAGGTTCGACCGGTATTTGGGGGACGAGAGCCGGCTCGTGAAGAACTATCCACTTCACGTTGAGTAGGGCGAGCAGCACCAGCGCTCATTCGCCCTCTTCTTTGATCAGGCTCGGCTATGTATTAATATATATTTTCATTTGATCTATCCAATATATTTATTATTAACACTTGCAATCTAAAAACAATGTTTTTTTTGTATTTTCAGTTGGATTACGATTTTCAGCCTGTAGCCGACCCTGATCACCCGGGGAGGGTGCTCGACCTTCATGCTCTGTACAATGGCCTGATGAAGAACATGCAGGCCAAGGTACGATACAACAGGAATGAGCTGAAGGCCGACTGCTACTCCCTGTGGATGGCGACCCCCGAGGCAGAGAGAGCGGCCCTCCTATCTACTCCGGCGTTTGTGAGAGTCGGCGTAGAGACATGGCCTCTATTGTGCGCTTATTTCGACTCCCAACGCAAACATGTATGTATTTTAAATGTAATTCATTATTTATGATATAATATATTTCTTTGTGTTTCTTAATTAGAAAACTAAATGTTAATGCGTTGTGCAGAAACAGGCCGCTCAGAATACAGAGAACAGGAAGTCGGCGAAGAGGGGTCGCCCCACTTACACAGGTGGCTCGAGGAACATTACTCGAGCCATAGAGTTATCAGTAAATTACAATAGACCGACCTTTGTGATATTCTGCAATATTAAGAGTTATTTTCTAATATTTCTAATATTAAGAGTTACTTTCTAATATTGCAGGCATCTCGGACCGTGGCGTCAGGTGGTACACCGAGCGTGCTGTCCACATATCTTGCCGTCCACGACACCTCGACAGATCCCGCCACGGGCGAGCTTCGATATCTCGACGTCACTACCCAGGAGTACTGCGTAAGTGTTAATATTTTTTCTACCCAAATTTGAAATTTTAGTTTTGGAAGGTTCAAGTTTAAATTTTATACTTATACTTTACTGCTTAATGTGGGTGTAGGAGCGGGTGGTTGAGCAGGCTCAGGCCTCGGGGATCGATTTTACCGGACAGAGCGATCTGAGGCTGCTGACCCCAGTTCTGGATGCCGCACACGGAGGGCGCCACGGAGGTTGGGAGAGAGGCCGGGGACTGGGCCCTAGCAGGGCCCATATGAGGTTGAACTCCACCCCGGCGGTTACTTCCTCCGTCTCCGGTGACCGACGTGTCCATCAGGAACTGAAGAGCTTGAGGGCCACCGTTCAGGAGTTGAAGGAGATGCTGGTATGTATACTACTTTATAGTAAAATATCATGTCATATTATATAGATATCAACATATCCATAATTAGTACGTAGCTTGAGCTTATTTGGTTTTAGACTTAAGTTTGATTAATCATACATACAGATGTAATTAAAATAAACAAAAAACTAGATATCCAAACGGGGTTTCGAAATAAGTTAATAATGATACGAATTAGAATAATACACAGTTTTTACACGCTTATTACATACGTTAGGTCCAGACGCGACAGGGTACATCGGCCGAGCCTCCACATGCATCTCCTTCGGCTGCGGCTCCGCAAGCCACTACATCGGCTGCGGTTCCACAGACAGCTCCTATAGCTCCACCGTCCGCTCAGACTCCCACAGCCGTGGCTCCGCAAGCGACTATCTCGACGGCGGCTGCGCAGACCACATCGCCAGCTCCACAGGTCGCTCAGACTCCCGCTCGCGCCGAATTGCAGAGTTTATTGACCGAGGAGCAGGCGCGCGTTATTCTATCGTTATTCAGAGGTGGAGCTGGACCGAACTAGGGTAGCTTTTTGGTTCTTATTTTTTGAAACATGTATTTATTTATATCAAACACATTGTACTACATTTTGAAACGATATTGATATTGGTTTATATTTATATCATATTCAGTTTTTGGGTTTCTTTTGTATATTATATATATGCGTGAGATGTGATTATGAATACTGCAATATATGTTGTGTGATGATTAATTTTATATTTGATTGATGTATATATTATTATGCACAGGGCGGGAAAAAATCAAGCAGCCCATTTTCAAAAAAAAAATACAGATAATATGTACCTACGGATTAATCCGTAGGTACACATATTGCCCCTACGGTTATATCCGTAGGGGCAAAATATCAGCAGTAACTGATATTTCCTCCCTGATCTCAGTGCCAGGGGATTGGGAGTGCCCTTACGGACATATCCGTAGGGGCCACGGCCTCGCCCCTACGGCGTTATCCGTAGGGGCAAATTATCAGGATTCCTGATATTCTGCCCCTACGGATAGGTACCTACGTAGATATCCGTAGGGGGTAGTACTTGGACCTACGGTCATGTCCGTAGGTACATTTAATATATTAAAAAAAACCGTAAATAATATAAATTTTTTTACCCTACGGCCTAGTCCGTAGGGGCAAAAGGACCTACACAGAAATCCGTAGGGGCAAGAATTTGCCCGTAGGGGCAAGTTCAGGGCTTCAACTTGCACCTGCGGCCTTTGCACCTACGGGGTATTTTTTCGCCCCTACGGATAAATCCGTAGGGGCAACCCTTATTTGTAGTAGTGATATGGTTCATAACAACAACAATTAAGGCATATGACTCTTGAAATTCATAACAACAATATTTAAAGCATATGACTCTTGGAATTTCCAACTCTTATAAAATTCCCAACAACTCTCAATTAATCAAGTTTATTATTTCAACATTCTCCCTTAAACATGATTCACCATCCCGAGCTTACTTCGCAATAATGAGAACGTTTCAAACATCAACAGCTTCGTAAATATGTCGACGACTTGGTCTTGAGATTTCATATAATTCAACTCGACACCTTTATTCTTCACATGCTCTCGGATGAAATGATAGTGGGTGATTATGTGCTTGCTTCTTTCATGAAACACTGGATTTTTTGCAAGTGCAATTGCCGACTTATTATCGACATACATCTTCATAGGCTTCGTTTGGGCAAAATATAGGTCTTTAAGCAAGTTTCTAAGCCGAAATGCATGGCAAACTCCAGACGATGCAGCAACATACTCGGCTTCCCAAGTCGAGAGGGTAACTATCGGTTGCTTTTTCGAGGACCAAGTGATTGCGGTGTCACCCATCAAGAAAGCATAACTGGTTGTACTCTTTCGATCATCAATATCTCCACTCCAATCGCTATCAGCGTATGCAGCAAGGTCAAAGAAATTAGAATTTGAAAACAACAAACCGTAATTTGTTGTTCTTTTGATGTATCGGAGAATTCTCTCTGCCGCTGCCGCTGACAAGTGTGAAGTCATCGGATCATCCATGTATCTACTAACGAGCCCAACACCATAAAGAATATCTGGCCTCGTGCAAGTTAAGTAACGAAGACTTCCGACCAACCTCTTAAAATATGTCAGATCAATTTTGCTTCCGCCATCAAACTTCGACAACTTAATGCCGCACTCGACCGGTGTGATGACCGGGTTGCTTTTCTCCATATTAAACTTCTCAAGAATTGACTTCGCATAGCCTTCTAGGGTGATGTAAATGCCATCACTACTTTGCTTCATCTCGATACCAAGATAATAAGACATGAGCCCAATATTTATTATCTCAAATTCTTGAACCATGGAGTTCTTGAACTCCCCAAACATATATGGATTGTTAAAGATCATCCACGTACAAGCACACAAGAAAAAAATCTTCATTTTTATTCACCTAAATGTATAGAGCTAGTTCGTAAGGACAGTTCACAAAATTATTAGCATGAAATAGGCATCAATTCTACTATTCCAAACCCTTGGTGCTTGTTTCAAGCCGTAAAACGCCTTCTTCAAGCTCAACATTTTGGATTCACTGCACTCTTTCACATAACCAAGGGGTTGTTCAACATAAAGCTATTCTTCAAGAACACCATTCAAAAATACAGACTTCACATCTAGTTGAAATATGTACCAATTTTTTTGTGCATCTAAAAATATAATCAAATGAATAGTTTCAAATCGAGTAACAGGAGAGAATACCATATCATAATCAATTCTCGCTTTTTGTTTGTAGCCTTTTGCAACCAATCTTGCTTTATGCCTTTCAATTTCGCCCTTCGTATTCTTTTTCTCTTTAAATACCCACTTTACACTAATTGCCTTTTTTTCCTTATGGAAGCATTGTAAGTTCTCACGTGCCATTCTTCTTAATTACTTTGATTTCTTCATCCATCGCTACTTTCCATTTTTTTAACTCGAATAGCTTCCTCAAAATCTAGAAGCTCACAATCGGCAAATGAGCAAAACAAAGTAAAATCATTTTGATTTTCGGTTATCTTTTACAATTCTACTAAAGATCTCCTTTTCCGTAGAGGTGAGCTTGATGAGGTTGAGGAAGAGGATGATGTTGGAGAGTAGGGTGTTGATGGTGGTGATGGAGTATGTGCTTAAATTTCTTTTGGAACCTCGGCTTCTTCATCAAAAATATTGATCGAGCTGCTACAAACTTCTCCCTTATTCCATTCCCATTATTTTTTCTCCTCAAAATGCATATCTCAAGTAATGACAAGTTTCTTGCTGCAAGGATCATATAATTTGTATCTTTTGGTTCTCGAATTATAACCAACGAATTCATATGGAACGCTTATATCATCCAGCTTCTTTCCATTCTAATCAGGAACATGAGTATAAGCAATACTCCCAAACATTTTGAAGTGGTTCACATCGGACTTGTAACCGGTCCAAACTTCTTGCGGAGTGATGTTGTAGAGGACGTGGATAAGACACCGGTTCAGGATGTACGTGGCACAAACAACAGCTTCGGCCCAAAATATCTTAGCCATCTTCTTGTTATTTAGCATACTTCTTACCATATCCAGAATTTTTCTATTCTTTCTCTTGGTAACTCCATTTTGTTGAGACGGGTAAGAAGCTGTGAGGAAGTGTCGAATATGCTATGTTGTTCACAGTATACTTCGAAATCCTTCGAAGTGAACTCCCTGCTTCAATCTGACCTGATGGCCTTAACATAATAACAACTTTCTTTTTCTACATAAGATTTAAATCTCTTAAACATATTAAATATATTGGACTTATTTTCAGAAAATACATCCAGGTTTTCCTACTAAAGTTATCGATAAAAGTAAGAAAATATTTGGTCTTACCGAATGAGGTAGGTGTGATCGGCCCACAGACATCCGTATGCATAATTTGAAGTGGTTTTGATGCATGAAATGAGCCTTCTTTAGGGAAGCTAGTTCGGTGATGCTTTCCAATAAGACACCCTTCACAAAGTTGCTTTAAATGATCAATAAAAGGCAGCCCTTTCACCATTTATTGCTTTGCCAATATTTGAAGACTTTAAAAATTGAGATGCCCGAATCTCAAGTGTCACAGCCATGATGAATCATTGATTTTCGTTTTCAAGCATTTCACATCTTCACTTTGAAGGTTAAGAATGAACATTCGATTTTACGACATTTGTACATTTGCAATTAATCTATTTTTTATTTCGAAGAAGTAGACTACGATCTTTCATATGAATATTGTAGCCATTTTCTAAGAGTTGCCCCAAACTTAAGATATTGTTTTTCATATTTGGCACATAATAAACATTTGAAATAAATTGTTCTGAGGTGACTATGAATTTTACCTCAACTCTTTGCAAGAACTTTCAATGAATCTCTAAAGGTTACTTGGCTATTCACCGATTCATGCATGCATATCAACAAATATGCTTCTTTTTCCACACATGTGATTGCTAGTGCTGATGTCGATCCACCACACATCTTCTCTATCTTCATCTCCTTCAAGTGCCAAAAGAAGGACATTATCTCTCTCATCTTCTTTCTCGGCATAATTTGTTTTTTCCTCGACTTGGGTAGGACTCCAACAATAGGAAAATTAATGACCATACATGTTGCAATTAAAACACTTATTTTGAGATTTACCTCGGCCACAATTGAATCTTCCTCGATTTCGGACTCCATTGAATCTTTGATTTCACCACTACAGATATGGCTAATATTAACGGGTAATTGTTCACGGTTACCACCGTGACATATTTTGAGTCACAGTTTCAAAAGTTATGTTCACGACTATATCCGTGACCAAACCAAAAATAAAACGAGCCCCACAACCCTGCAGCAATAAAACACCATACCCCCAATTACCCGACCCTGATCTTTTATTTTCCCTCTCCCAAAATTATTTCCCCCCAATTGTTCCCAATTCTCCCTCCCTCAACTCCCCTCGCTTCCTCCACTACCGGCGCCGCCTCGCCTCCATTGGCGAGGCCCGGCCCTTAGAAGACGAAGCCTCCTTGGTCGAGCTCGTCGTCGAAGGCCTAGACCCGATCGAGCTCGTCATCGAAGCTTTCCGTCTTCGTTTAGAGGTAAGTAAAATTGATTAGGATTAGGTTAATTTTGAATTGTTTTGTTTTAATTTTAAATTTAATTTTTACCCTTGGTCGTCGTTGTATCTCATTGAAGCCCCAAGTCGTCGTCGTCATCGAAGCTTGTCATCATCGTCATCAAGAGGTAAATTTTAGATCTTTTTTTGTTTAATTTTTATTTTTTCCAGTTACCTAATTTCCTTCCCCCCCACCCACCCTCTGCTGCATACTGTTGTTGTTATTAATGTTCTTGCTGCTAATGTTGTTGATGGTTTTATTGTTAGTGGTGGTGTTGTAGTTAATGCTGTTATTGTTGCTGATGTTATTGTTGGTGGTGTTGTAGTTGTTGATGTTGGTGGTCATGTTGTTAGGGGAGAGTTAGGATTTGGGTTAGGTTAGGGATTAAGTTAGGGTCGGGGTTAGGGTTAGTGTTAGGGATGGGGTTAGGGTTAGTGTTAAGGTAATTTAGTGAATTTTTGTAGGTAATTTAGTGAAAACAACAATAGTTCAGGATATTTTAGTGGAAAACAACAATAGTTAAGGGTATTTTAGTGTAAATAAGTAATATTAATCAAATGAGGGTTTTTTATTAAAAAATTTAGTGATAGTTGAGTGAAAATAGAAAAATTTAAGGTTATTTAGTGAAATCTATAGTAATTTTGTTAATTTACTAAGATGGATCGTTTAGCTAAACTTTTAAGGTAGTTTAGTTAAAACAACAATAGTTAAGGGTATTTTAGTGGAATTCATAGTAATTTATTTAATTTAAGCTAGTTAGTGAAAACAGAAGAATAATTAAGGATATTTTAGTATAACTTAGTAAAATGGAAGAAATATGTTGCTTAAGGGGGGTGCACGCGCTTGTTTGTGTATGCACATACACATACACATACACACAAACATACACACACAAGAGCACGCACATATACACACACATACAAACAATGCCGAATCTTAATTCATCATCGTTCTCCTCTACATTAAACTCTTGTCAAATCCCACCATAAAACCAATCCTAAATCCAAATTCTTAAACTCGATTAAGAAAACACTCATCTTTAAAAAAAATTACCATAAACTTAGAAATTCAAAACCTTGTATTTAAAACGTAAACGTAAAACTAATTAACATCAAATCCTAAACTAAATGTATGACATTCAACGATAATATGAAATTTTCATATTCTCATCGATAATTAATCATATGTAAAAATGAAAACGTTTCATAGTTCTCGTCTATCGGTTAATATACGTTAGGTATTCGTCGTGACATAAAACTACACGAAAGTTGTTAAACACCAAACGTTATCGTTCAGTTTCTAACAACCGCCGCGTAGTCTATATGACGAGAATTAATATTCGATCGTATGATACTCGATACATTTTTCCCCTATGGACAAGTTAGAAATGTATAAAACAGACACCTGAATTCACTTGTATTTTTCATTCGTTTTGGGATATTTCGTCGGTACATTTCCGCTAGTTCTTCGTGTAACAACGATAAATTAGATGTTCATTTCAATGGTGTTTCACAGCATTGAAACAATTATCTGTTTTATTACAGTGTACTCGAAGAACAGCGGCGAGGCGTTGCCAAAATTTTCTAGAAACGGATGAAAGTAAAAGTGAATGGGTGTATATTTTATACATTCTTAATGGAATAAGTGTCTTACCCCTACAGCCGTTACCCTTGATATCCAGTAAAGAACATTTAATATTATCATCATTTTTTTTGGAAAAAGAATCCAACTCTCGATCTTTGAGATTAGAAGAAGAAAGTTCTCAATAGGAGTTTGAGAAGAGCCCAATCCAATAACAATTAAAACCAAACTTAACAAAATCGTCAATTAAACCTAACACTAACGCTTCTTATTATCCGTCTATCTCGTATTTGTCACGAAATTTTAATTCCATGACTCTTATCTATATAAACCTTGTTGCATTCCATTTTCTTCCAATATGGCATTTCCGTGCCTCCACGACAAGAGTTGGATGTACGTCGACGTTTTCTCGAGCGCCACTGATTTTTCCTTAACTGTGTTTACTCTTTCACCGATTTTTCCTACGCACGTCTTGTGATACCGAAAGAGCACGAAATCTATTGTCCTTGCTATAAGTGTATGAACACGAGATTACATAAAAAGTCAGATGTTGAGTTACACATCAGGAAAAACGGTTTCATTAGAGATTACACTAAGTGGGATGTTCATGGAGAAAAGGACGATGGAAGGCCGGTGCAAGAGGCGGAAAACGAATTCATTAAAACGGAAACCGAAGAGTGAAAAAGGATAGTAGAAGAGGAAGAGGAATGGCAGTTTGAAGAAGATAAAGCCGCCAAAGATGATGATTCTGTGTTCGCACCAGTCGATGACATAGATGGGCTTATAAATTCCACTGGATTTCCTTATGATATGAAAAGCACTGGACCCGCGTTATTGGAGAAGTACAAGGCTTCCTCGAAAAGCCCTCTATATCCAAATTGTAAAGGGTTTTCAATACTATCATTTTTCGTACGTCTCTTCCAGATCAAATGCAAGAACAGATAGAGTGGGCAGTTTTTCACCGATCTCCTAGTATTGCTGAAGGAAGTTTTTCCCGACGGAAATGAAGTGCCACAGAGCTGGTATGAGGCAAAAAAGATAATCATAAATATCGGCCTAAAACATGACAAGATACGTGCATGCGAGAATGACTGTGTTTTGTTCCAAAAAGAACACGCCGCACTCAAAAGCTGCCCGGTGTGCAGGAAAAGCCTATTCAAGCCTAAGAAAGACTCACGTTCGAGTGATATGCCCGTGAACATTCTTCATCGTTTTCTGTTAATACCGAGACTGCAACGATTATTTATCTGTGAGGAGATGGAGTCCGAAATGCAGTGGATCATAAAGCGTCTCGTGAAGAGGGAAAAATGAGTCATCCTAGAGATTCGATATCGTGGAAAGTCTTATATGAAAAACATTCTTTGTTCAGCGCAGACCCTCATAATGTGAGGCTGGGAATTGCGTGCGATGATTTCAGTCTATTTGGGATGGTTCGCGGCGGGCGTACTCACAGTACTTAGCCTGTTGTGGTGACTATATACAATCTGCCGTCATGGAGGGCTATGACGCAGTCTTATTTTACGTTGACACTTTTAATCGACAGTCCTTTGTCTCCTGAGAAAAACATCGACGTGTACCTTCATTCCTTGATCTATGAGTTAAAGTTATTGTAAGAACCTAATGGAAGAACCTATGATGCAGATAGTAAATAATTTTTTCAGATGCGTGCTACTTTGTTGTGGACGATTAATGATTTTCCTGCCTATGGCATGCTGTCAGGGTGGAAAACTCAAGGTAAGCTTTCTTTCCCTGATTGTCATATTCATACGAGCAGCTTACGCTTGAAGTTTAGCGGGAAAGAGTCGTTTATGGGTCACCGACAATTCTTGCCTATAACTCACAAATTCAGAAGGAATAAAGAAATGTTCAATAGCAAGACGGAGACCGATATGCCACCTGAATTATTGTCCGGTAACGACATACTGCAACAATGGAGAGGTTATCAGAATATCATATTCGGAAAGAAACAGAACAAAGATGCAATGTCATGTCCATCTGGCTCAAAGAAACTTAGTGGTTTATTTCAGCTTCCGTACTGGTTTGATCTACCGCTGCGCCACAATTTAGATACCATGCATATCGAGAAGGGCGTTTCCGAGCACATCATCAATCTTCTGCTGTGTAAGGATGGAAAAATGAAGGACAATCTCAACGCCCGTCGTGATTTGACAAATTTGGATGGTTTGTCCATTAGAAAATAATTGCAATCTCGGCCTTTGGCTGGTAAATCGAGTTATTACGAGATCCCACCGGCAATCAACAATATGAACAAAGAGTAGAAGCTGTGGTTCTTGTATGTGTTGAAAAAATTGAAAGTCCCCTACGGTTTCTCATCAAACATTTCTAAACAGGTACAGGTAGAAAACGGAAAAATCGCAGCGCTCAAGAGCCATAATTACCGCATATTAATGCAACATCTTCTTCTTTTATGACTCAGAGTATCAGTAAAACCAGAAGTTGGTCTCGTACTTAACGACTTTTCTACGTATTTCTGCCAATTGTGTTCTAAAAATATGGACGTCAATGAGATAACAGATCTCGAAAAAGACATTCCTTTGATTCTCTGCTCGAAACTATCTTTCTACCTTCTTTTTTCGACATTATTTTTCACTTGTCCGTCCATCTGGCAACCGAGGTCAGGATTGATGGTCCGGCCCATTACCGTTGGATGTATCCAAATGAAATAAATTAATAATTCATGATAAATCTTTGCAATTTAAATGTTGGATGTATCAAACATTTCTAAACATTTCTAAACCGTTGGATGTATCCAACATGAACAATTTCTATTTCACTTTTTCGGTAAAATACCATCAAGTTTACATACGACATTACTTTATTGTTTTGCTCATATCATCTTTAGAAAACTCACGAGGTAATGACCTATCTCATCACAACACTTATCTTGAAATAGCACGATGGCTTTTGTAACAATTTTTGTGGGAAAAAATACAATTTATATTAAAATACCTTAAACTATCAAAACCCGTATTCTTTAAATTATTTTAATTAATTCTTTGCAAATAAGGCTCTACAACCCATTTTGGGGAACCCGATCGGGATGGTCTGGGTTATCGCACGTCCTCGGGATTAGTAGAGCTAGATGAAGACCTCTTCGCTAAGCATACGATCTTGATGGAATTTTTATTACAATTTTTAAGAAAACGTGATTTCTATTTAATAAATAAATTCTATTTTTAATAAATATATATATAAATATTATCAAATATCTATTTCAAATATATAATATATTCCTGATGGAGCTCAGGATCTCCTTCAGATGTTATCCTCCGTCGATCTATCGTGAGCGTTGGTGAACGGCTGATATTGGTGTTGAGGGTTGCCTCGTTGAGCGTATGGATCTCAGTGGGCTTGTTGTGAGGCGAAACCGAGCTATCTACAAAAGAAGTCCCAGGGTGGTTGTACTACCGTGGACCCTCCGACGATCAAGTTAGCCAAGGAATTTGGACAGAGTAGCGGCTTATTGGAGTAAAAAATTTCGTTACATGAGTTGTCTCAAAGAGGGGTTTTTATAGTGGTCGCTTGGAGCGAGCTGGTGCGAGATCTTCGCCGTCGGTTACGCCCCTGACGTTACGCCTGCGTGAATAACGGGATCCTCCCGTTAATAATGAGATACGCTCGTTAATGGGGGATACGACGGCTTGGAACGCGTGATATTAGGTGGCGGATATCTTGCTTCTGGCGAGATACGCGGAGCCGTGGTGGAGGCGCTTGGGCTCTGCGTTCTTGGTTGCTCAGTAGAACCGGGGAGGCTTAGCTCGGCGGGAGGCTCGGAGGCGAGCGGGAGGCCGAGAAAGCTCGGTTTTGTGATAGCTCGGAGACGAGCAGGGAGGGCTGAGGAAGATTAGCATGTAGGAGGGCTCGGAGATGAGAAGATTGTTATTTGTAAGGCGAGCATATGAGTGTTCAGGGATCCATCGAAGGTCGGGTCATGCCTCAGGACGATAGCCTGGGGAATGCCTCCAATGTATGGTGCTTTGCCTGTTTCCTTGAGCCCTGAGACATGTCATCTGCCATGTGTCATGATCTGGGGAGTTCCCACTTATAAGTATCATCATTAGCCCCCCACTCTCATCCCGACCTATTTATGGCAGGTCGAGGGTGGTCCGGATCAGTTTCCCGGGCTCAGCCTGCTGTCGAGAATTTGTCAGCACGGATTTCTGGGGCGACTCGGCGTAAGGTGGTTGCGTCGTTCAGATCTTTGTGCCCGCGTGTTGTATCCCGGGCGCCTAGATCTCCGCGCGTATCTTGGATGACGTCAGCAGATCATGGGAAATGATCGTGCATTTAAAGAGGGGCGCTGATTCGCTTGTACGTTTGTTGAAGCGCATGCCACGCGTCCGACGCGGATTGGCGGACGTGACAGGCTTTCGATGTCGCCTGTGCCCGAAGGGACGTCTCCAATGGTCGTTCGACACGTGGGGCTTCGACGACTGGCAGACACGAAGCTTCGTTTTGGTGGGAAACGATCTGAGCTGTCGGATGCTTCCCCCAAGCAGTATAAATAAGAGTGGGATCCCCCTAGGGTTCACACTTTTGCCACTATTTTCTTTTGCTGCAAGAGATTGCTTGACGCTCCATCCTTTAGATCGGATCCTCCACGCTCTTTCCTCGGAGAATTCCTTCCTTTGAATCAGTTTAAATGTCTTCTTCTGAGGAGTCTGTTGAAATAGTTAGGGTAGAGTCTAAGGAGTCTTCCACCTCTTCGGCTGCCGACGTCTAAGAGGGTTCCATTGTTGCTTCCTCATTATCGGACCTGCCCCGTAGAGTCAGGGCTACCCGCGCCGCTAGCCGCCTGGCTGGGACGAGGGTCCCAAAGGTGCACATCGGGAACACTCGTGATGCGCCCTCTGTCTTGAGGGATCTGGACGAGCTTGCCAAGATTCAGTCTCGTTTCCATATCCCCTCCAACTATTCGCTCCGTTTGGAAAAGGGGGGCGAACGGGCAGACCAGATGCAGGGGAAGGAGATTGCCCTGTATTTAGAGGCGTTCCGTGTGGGAATGCGTTTGCCCTTTCCAACCGAGGTATGCGGGATACTTCGTTGTTTCCAACTCTTGCCGGGCCAGCTTGCACCGAACTCGTGGAGAATCCTCCTCGGGTTTCTGGTCTAGCAGAAGCTTTAGGAGATCCCTTTCAGCTTGACCCTTATTACTTCCTTTCTTTGCTATAAAAATCACCCCGGCATCAATAAGAACGAGCCGAGATGGGTGTATTTTTCCTTTAAAAAACGCAAAGGTGGGATGGCCGGGTCGGGTGTGGTGGTCGTTCCTTCTTCTATCCATGACTGGAAGGAAAATTTATATCCTTCGGGCCACTCGAGGGTGAGGACTGGCCTGTACAGTGGTACCGGGCCGACTGCCCGCAGGCAAAGCAGTCATCCTCTCCTGAGACGATAGCGGTGTCCATGTGGGAGCCGATCCAGCGAGCCAACGTCTTGATTTCCGAGTAGGTCCTTAGCTAGGCTGGGCTCAGCACCGCACGCTTTGTGGGTAAGTTAGGAGATTGGACGACCTGTTTAGACTTGAGTAATTTACTTTCTGCCCTTCTTACATCACTAACTTCTCTGTGTTTTCTCCTTTTGCAGGACACATGGACCAGTCCAAGGTTCTAGCTGCCATATCCACCACGGCCAGGAAGAAGGCCGGGGCATGGTTTTGTCCCGAGCAGGCCCGATCTCGGCCCTAAAACCGTCCCCATCGGCAAAGTCCTCCGCAGCGCCCCGGGCCCCCGATGACAGTCGCGGGGGCATCCAAAAGCACGCCCAAGACCCGGAACCCCGGGTGAGGGAGGAGGAGGAGGTGACCGAGGTCCCCTTCAAGAGGAAAAAGACGGTCTCCCACACGCCGTCGAATGATATCCCCAAGGGTATTTCGGTGCAGGAGGGGGATGTTTGCTTCGTTATCCCCTCGGGACTTTCCATCACCGACAGCTTGCTCGCGGACATGGAGCAATCGGCAGGGGGAATGATTCCGTGGGGGACCCTGAAAGCCCAAGTAACCGCCATCACTCAGGAGGTTGTTCAGGTCGGTATTCGTTTAAGTGTTGTCTTAATTACCCTCTCTTAGCCTGGACACCTCTAAATCCATCTGTTGCTTTCCTTAGGTCCTCCAACATTGCGCCCTCATCGTCAACATGGAAGCCGAGGAGATTTCCCAGGCCATGCGGAAGGCAGGGGAGTCGTCTTCGGAGGCGGAGGATCTGCGCCTTCAGCTGCTACAAAAGAAGGAGAAGACGGCCGCCCTTGAGACCCGGTTAGCCGTCGGGGAGCTCATGCTCTCCAAGAGCCAGGAGTCCTACCGACTCATATGCGAGTCCCACCGAGCCAGGGAGGGCAAGTTGGAGGAACTGGGTAAGTGCTACGCCTTAATGAAGAAGGCGAGGGACGCCAGCAAGAGGGAGACCGAGACTGCGCTTGAGGCGGCGAAGATCGCCGAGCTTTGGGCCCGCAAGTCGGTGGCTACGTATAAGGCATCAGACCAGTTCTACGCCGACCTCGGCGAAGCCTCTGCTATCGTTTGGCACGCAACCCTTGATGCTTTCAAGGAGTTGATGCCGGAGTTTGCCGATAGTGAGCTCCGTGCTCGGGTCCCTCTCTTGGTGGAAACGCTGCAGGCGGCTGGCGCCGGAAGCGGGGTGGCTACTGAAGCAGAAACCCCGGCCCCTGAGGGCGGTGCCGAACAAGGCGAGGTCCTGGTGGAGCATGCTGCCTGAGCTCCTCTTTTTTTTCTTTTAGCTACGAAAAATTTTGTACGCCCCCGGGTAAATTTTGTAAGGCTGAGGAACCCCGAATACCCTGTAAAGGCTGTTTAGAACATAAATAAACTGAGTTTATCTTCCTCTGCGTGGCAATGTTTTTCTTGTGTGAGTATTTGAGTTTTTCGGTCTCTTCTTCGATGCAAATGTTATGTCGTAGGTCAATAACCGACCTTTTAGAGGACGATCACGCGTTGAGTGTTAGCCAACTAGTTGTCAAGTACAGGAAGGCCGGTGTCCTCCCGTCTCAAAGTCGAGGCGGCGATCGTTCACTTAGGATACATCGCGAGACTCCTCCGAGTAGGCAGGTCAGTATCTGACCACTCTTTAGAGTCGGTTCTTAGCGTTAGGTGAACAACATCCAAGTCAGAGTTGGTCGACGTCGGTGGGTTCTCCCTTGGCGCGGTTCCCAGATCTCCGTCTTGGGATGGTAAGGATTCACCACTTGGAGGTTAGCCGAGCAGGAATCTGTGTGGTTGCCCCTTAAGGAGGGCTTCGGTCCTTAGTGTAGGTGGGCAGGACGTGCCCGCTAAGGATTGACCAAGTAGGGAAGCTGCTCGGTGGCCTCTTGATGAAGGCTTCGATCTTTAGCGTTGGTGGGCGGGATGTGCCCGCTAAGGATTGACCGAGCAGGGAAGCTGCTCGGTGGCCTCATGAAGAGGATTTCGATCCTTAGCGTAGGTGGGCAGGATGTGCCCGCTAAGGATTGACCGAGCAGGGAAGCTGCTCGGTGGCCTCGTGATGAGGGCTTTGATCCTTAGCGTAGGTGGGCAGAATGTGCCCGCCAAGGATTGACCGAGCAGGGAAGCTGCTTGGTGGCCTCGTGATGAGGGCTTCGATCCTTAGCGTAGGTGGACAGGATGTGCCCGCTAAGGATTGACCGAGCAGGGAAGCTGCTCGGTAGCGTCGTGAGGAGGGCTTTGATCCTTAGTGTATGTAGGCAGGATGTGCCCGCTAAGGATTGACCGAGCAGGAAAGCTGCTCGGTGGCCTCGTGAGGAGGGCTTCGATCCTTAGTGTAGGTAGGCAGGATGTGCCCGCTAAGGATTGACCGAGTAGGGAAGATTCTTGGTGGCCTCGTGAGGTGGGCTTCGATCCTTAGCGTATGTGGACAGGATGTGCCCGCTAAGGATTGACCGAGCAGGGAAGCTGCTCGGTGGCCTCATGAGGAAGGCTTCGATCCTTAGTGTAGGTGGGCAGGATGTGCCGCTAAGGATTGACCGAGCAAGGAAGCTGCTCGGTGGTCTCGTGAGGAGGGCTTCGATCCTTAGCGTAAGTGGGCAGGATGTACCCGCTAAGGATTGACCAAGCAGGGAAGATGCTCGGTGTCCTCGTGATGAGGGCTTCGATCCTTAGCGTAGGTGGGCAGGATGTGCCCGCTAAGGATTGACCAAGTAGGGAAGCTACTCAGTGGCCTCGTGAGGAGCGCTTCGATTCTTAGTGTAGGCGGGCAGGATGTGCCAGCTAAGGATTGACCGAGAAAGGAAGCTGCTCGGTGGCATTGTGAGGAGGGCTTTGATCCTTAGCGTAGGTAGGCAGGATGTGCCCGCTAAGGATTGACCGAGCAGGGAAGCTGCTCGGTGGCCTCTTGATGAGGGCTTTTTAGACTTCTTATTGCCTTCACGGGGCGTCGTTCAATTTCCCTTGACTTGTAAAAAATCTGGAAGAGTGACCGTCGTAGACGACACGTGGCAGAAACGCACAGGCGAGGCGCGACGCTCCAAGATCCATGTCGTTCTGACTTCCATTGACCGCGTAGGGGCTCGTGAGGTACGGCATGGTCGCCACGCAGTAGCTCTGTATTGGGAAATTTGAAAATATCTCGCGATTCGCGCAGATGCGCGTGTAAATTTCGGCATTTAGGGATTCTGTTGAGGCTATAAATAGTGAAAGCATGTTGGTTTCTTTCAGCGTTGCATTTCTGAAAATGGCCGGACTCATCTAATCCATCGAAGAGATCATCTCCTGCGACGACGTGTACCTCTATGATCAGGAGTGCACGAAGGAGACGTACCAAACGGTGGTCGAACGCATAGAGGACCACTTCGTCCGCCTACTTCCTCGGCGGTCGCTTTTCCTCCAATTGCTCATGTACGCAATTTGGAGGATGTCCCCGGGTTTGTTCAACGCCTTGTCTCCCTAGCTACAGGACGAGGCCCTCGATAAGCTGCACACGCTCTACGTCCGAGGCCTCATCTCGAAGAACAGACACGACCGATCGGCGGCTTTTCTTTTGGAGTGTTTCAAAAAAAGCCAGATTGCGGACTCTTGCCCGGCGGGCGGGAGCTCTGGTGCTTCCATGGCATCTCAGGTCCGTGGGCAACATCATAGGGAGCAGGCTGAAGAGGCTAGGGCTCGACTGGCCGAGATCACCTCGGAGTACCATTAGCAGTGCTTTCTCGACCCCCTACCCCCTCTGTTGTAATTTTTGTAAGGCTGAGGAGCTTATAATACCTCTTAATGAATAAAATTCTTCTTTTCTGATGTGTTTTGTCTTCTCTTATCTCTTAGCATTTTGCATTTTCTCTCAGAAATGAATCTAGGGATCTCGGAACTGTGAAAGAGAACAAAATTTATGGAAGAACTCTCTTATAACTTGGGAGACTTAATGAAAACTACATTGCTTCGAAAAGTAGAAAATATATTCATTTGTATAGTTTGAGTTTTGCAGCGTTGTAGGGCCGAAGAAACTTCCGTCCCCCTGCGTCTTGTAAGCGGTAGGCTCCACCGGGAAATACGGAGACAAGGAAAGGGCCGTCCCACTTCGGGGAGAACTTGTGCAGTCTTCCCTGATCTATGAATTTGTTCCACCTTAAGACCAAATCTCTTGTCTTGAAGGCGCGATTCTTAACTCGGGCGTTGTAGTAGCGAGCAGTTTGTTGTTGATAAGTGGCAGCTTTGATCTGTGCCCGGTCCTGCTTCTCTAACAAGATGTCCAAATTAGTCCGGAGCGTCGAGGTGTTTGTTTCATTATCGAAGTGTTCAACTCTGTAACTGGGCAGTCCGATCTCTGCTAGGACCATTGCCTCGGTACCGTAGTAGAAGATGAAGAGGGTCTCTCCCGTGGGCGTCTTCTTCGAAGTGCGTAAGGCCCATAACACTTGTGGTGGTTCTTCGACCCAGCAGCCCTGCCGTCCTTCTAAACGAGTTCGAACACCTCGTATGACGTCTTAGTTAGCAACCTCGGCCTGCCTGTTGCATTGAGGATGCGCGACCACGGCAAACTTCATTAGTATGTGGTATTTGTTGCAGAACCCTTTGATTTTGTCGTTTTCGAAATTCGTTATGTGGTCGGTAACGATGCACCTCGAGATCCCGAATCGGGATATTACGTTGTTCTGCAGGAA
This sequence comes from Agapanthus africanus, assembly GCA_030015575.1. NCBI lineage: Eukaryota > Viridiplantae > Streptophyta > Magnoliopsida > Asparagales > Amaryllidaceae > Agapanthus > Agapanthus africanus. The sequence continues at coordinate 11,331,024 of CM057346.1, read as the reverse complement.
TTTGATGGTCGTGGTGGCGTCCGGTTTTCTAATCTGGACGACCTCAATCAACTTCGTGAAATAGTCTACCGCAACGAGGATGTATTTATGCCCGCCCGTACCTATGGGGAGTAGACCAACCATGTCCATCCCTCATTGGACAAACGGCCAGGAGGAGGTGAGGGCCGTTAGCTCGGTAGCCGGAAGACGGGGTATGTTGCCATGGAGTTGTCAGATTTTGCATCTTCTGACGAGCTTTTGAGTGTCTTGGTGAATCGTCGGCCAATAGTACGCTTGGAGCAGCGTCTTTTATACTAAGGTACGGGCCCCTTGATGTGCTCCATCGACCCCTTCATGTATCTCACGCAGGACGTAGTCGGCTTCATGGAGGACGACGCACCGGAGCAGAGGCTATGTATATGACTTTTTGTAAAGGTTTCCATTGCTCCAGACGAAATGGCAGGCTTTAGCTCGAAGGCAACGCGCTTCCCCTCGGTCCTCTGGAAGTGTACCCTCCTTCAGGAACTCTACGAGGGGCATCCTCCAATCCCGCCCTTCCACCTGAGTAGTGTATACTTGAAGCGTTGCTTCTCCGTCTTCCATGCTAGGCCGTGGAAAGACTTCGAATAGGATATTCCTCTTATTGTTGGTCGTATAGGAAGATGCTAGCCTGCTCAGGGCGTTGGCCTAGGCGTTCAGGTGTCGAGGAATCTGATCCACTTGAACTTCGTCGAAACTTTTTCGTAGTCTCTTTACCTCAGCTAAGTACTTCACCATGAGCGGCTATCGGGCCTCAAAATGCCCGGTCACTTGGCCGACGACTAGGGCAGAGTCGTTGCGAATTCGAATCTTCTTCAGCCCCACTCTGGAGGCGATTAGCAACCCGACGAGCAAGACCTCGTATTCTGCGGCGTTGTTTGACGCTCTGAACCCGAGCTTCAAAGAGTACTCCATTTCATCCTCGTTCGGGCCTCGAATGATAAGGCCGGCACCGCTCTCCTCCTAGGTAGAGGATCCATCGACATAGAGGACCCAGTCGGGGATGGAGTCGGGTATTTCTTCGACCAAGGGTCGAGACCCGGGGACTGGTGCCGACGCTGCTTCCTTGTTGGGGATAGTACACTCGACAATGAAGTCTGCCAGGACTTGCGCTTTGATGGCTTGCCTAGGATGGTATTTGATGTCGAATTGGGATAACTCCCACCTCCATTTCTCCAGACGACTTGGGAGAGGCGAGAATAGCCCCTATGGGCCGCTCGAAGAGGACGAGGATGGTGTGTCCCTGGAATTAGTGCCGTAGCTTCCTTGTGGCGACGATAAGCGTCAAGACAATATTTTCTATGGCCAGATACCTCGTTTCTACGTCTTTAAAGACATGGCTCACTAGTAGACCGGCTTCTTTACTCCTTCGACTTCTCGGACGAGCACCGAGCCAGCAGCATGATCGGATACCACAAGGTACATTAGTAGCTCGTCTCTTTCGATAGGCCGGGTGAGCAGTGAGAGAGTTGCCAGGTCTACTTTGAGTTGCTCGAAAGCGTTTTGACACTCTTCTGACCATTCAAACCTTAGGATCTGTAACAACTCCATTTTTATTGTACAAAAATTTGTTTAAAAGTTAATGTATACTTGGAGTATTTGCATTTCCTGTAAGTACTATAAGTAATTGTTTTGCTTTTTAATAGCAAGAAAGAGCTTGTAGCTCACTGGTAAGACCTTGCACTGCTGAATCAAAACACCAGAGTTCAAATCCCATCACCCACATTATTTTTAATATTGTTTTCTTTTAATATTTTTAGAATTCCAAGAGTCTACACGTGCTAAACCCGTAAAACCAAAAGTCACATATAAAACAAACTGACCCAGGGGATACACCAAGAGTCGAAGGACACATGGCAGCAAGGGGGGCCGACTCGACCTGACTCGGCAGGCGGACCGACCGACTCGGCCGCCGCCGCCGGCTGATTCAGCTTGGATCGTCGATTTCCCTTCTTGGACCCTCTGTCTTTTTGCTTTCTTGTAACTCCTGTGTAGTTTAATTTATCTGCACAGTAACAGAGTCTTTAAAAATCCAATTAAAACCTTTTTAATACAAATTTAATATATTTTTCTTTCACACCTTTTCACCTACCCTAACCCTAATATTTTCCTATAAATACCACCCCTAAACACACACCCCTCACTTCTAAATTCTGTCCAAAACTCTCAAAAAACTCTCTAGAATTTTATGTACAAGTGAAGTTAGCGAAGGGCGAAGCTCCGACAATTTTCCGACGACGACTCTAGGAGCTTCCGGCGAAGAAAGGACGCACCGACAAATCCTACTTCCTTCTCTCCCTCTTATCTAACCGAACAATAAGTAAGTCCCATCTCCCTCTTCTCTATTCTATCCTAAAAAATTTTAAAATTAAAACCCGACGGAAACGGAGTTAATCCAACTTCCGATTCGATTTTTCTTAAAAACTCCATCTTTTCTTAAAATACAACATATTAAATTCTTACATCTGGACTATTAATCATTAACAAAATATCATGAATAAGTTTCATAGCAAAATATTTCATATTGTAATTTTTATCGTAGTTTTTCACTAAAATACCATGTAGTTTAGTTTTGACATTAAATATCATATTTCTTGCTTTACCTTTAAATAGATCACGAGGTAATGACCTACCTCTTCAAAACACTCATATGAAACATAGAATGATACTCTTTTGGGAAACATAGAATACGGGAATACGAATTTACAATTAAATATCTTGTACTATTAAAACCGTTTTCTATAAGATTACGTATTTCTACAAATCTTTGCAAAGCGCCGCTACAACCCATTTTGGGAAACCCGTCTGGGATGATGCAGATTATCGCACATCTCTGGGCTTAGTAGTGCGAGATTTAGACCTCCGCAGGGAGCATTCTGTCTCGAAAGATTTAAAAATACAACTATCTTAAGAAAAATGAGATTTCTAGAAAAATAATAAATTAAAATTATTTTATATAAATAAATATATATATGTATCATCAAAATATCTATTTTTGATATAATATAAATATTCCAATCTTTCTATATCAAAAGAATCACTTTACATGAAATTCCATACAAGTTCAATACTTTACAACTAAATACCATGTATTATGAAAAATTGGTTTATCTCACTAGAAATGTCACATATATAAAATCTATATCTATGAAAACTCTAAAGACGATAATAAAAAACTTGAGGTGTATTTTGAAAATTATACAAAATTATTTTTATATAAAACCCCCTCAAGTTTTATAAATTACAATAAGGACTCTAGTAAATATAGGTTTAAGCGGGACCAGTCTCTTGAGCCTCAGGGAGCCGGAGATATGGGTGCTTGCCTATTTATGGTAAACAACTTAACAAATAGGTGTTATCAACACGGTAATCGTCTTTGAAAAAGACACAAATCCTGCCGCCCATGTGCAACGGTTACCGATAACATCAACATCTAACTCAGGATTTCAATTTCTTTTCTAATTTTTCTGACTCAGATTGAGTCTCATTATAAATAATCTGACTTGAATATGATTCAAGTACAAACTACAATTCAATATGAATTCATGAATCTATATAATCAATCTGTTCAATCTATTAAATCTGTATCGACCGAACCGAACCATGGATATACTTCCATTTACATGATTCTTCAGTTACATCCATTTACTGATATTATGGTTTCGGCAAGTCATACATCTGTATAATCTATAATACAAAACAATACAATATAATACAAACAATACAAATAAGACATCGCGGGGTTTAAGGGATAGATTGGTACGGAAGGTGTTAGAAGTGCACGAGACTGCAAGATTTAAGACATCTAACATGTATTCCGTTGCTGTTGTACTGCGGCACAACGGTTCCTTGTACATTCCGTTCACCTTAATCTCTGGTCTACTGAGACTCCTCTCGTATACACTGGCATCCTTCTGTACCAAGCTACAAACAACAACGTTAACACTAAATACAATTTTAAAAGTTACACTCTCTCTCTCTGTCTATTCTATTTCTCTTTTATCTTTGGGACTTACCGAGCGATTTGTTCGCTGACGGCATTCTCTTTCTTCTTCGTTGATTGTCGTCAGGTTATTCGGACCTTCCAGAGATCGAGCCCACCAGTGACGACTTGGACCAGTTTATTGAAGATCCCGAGCTGTAATTACACTTGTACATTTCCTTTACATTCTGTATTTTCCATTTCTGTTATACCACTGTTTAGGTATTGCTTTCATTCAGATGTATTTACTTTCCATGCATTGTACAAAAGAATGTTATTAAATAAAGTTGTCGTTTCATTACTTTTGTCTCTTGTGTACATTTACTTTTATATTGCTTAGATACGCTTAGCGTGTTTACTTCAGAGTAAATGCGTAGCGGCCTCGTCGCGCCCTCTGCCCGTATACTGGGAAGCGGAGCGTAACAGGTTTTGTTGGTGTCCCATGCAGGTTAGACAAGAATATCAGTTCTGAAAGCCGTTTTATGAATATCAGTGAAGGTCAAGAAAACTGATATTCATAAAACGGCTTTCAGAACTCGCTATGGACATTACGAATTTCTTGTGATGCCATTTGGAGTGACCGACGCACCAGGAATATTCATGAACCTAATGAATCAAGTTTTCTGGGAGTACTTAGACAGGTTTGTTGTCATCTTCATCGACGACATCCTGGTGTATTTAAAGAGTCGGAAAGAACATGCCGAGCACGTACGAATTATCCTGGAAACTCTATGACAACATCAATTATATGCCAAGTACAGCAAGTGTGAGTTTTCGCTAGATCAAGTTGGTTTTCTTGGACATATCGTATCAGGAGAAGGAATCTCTGTGGATCCAGCGAAAGTTTCAACAGTAAGCGAATGGTCGACACCAAAGTCAGTGAAGGACATTTGAAGTTTCTTAGGTCTAGCTGGATATTACCGAAGGTTCATTGAAGGCTTTTCAAAGATAGCAACACCTCTGACCAAGCTCACACGTAAAGATGAAGAATTTGTGTGGTCAGAAACATGAGAACAAGCTTTCGTAGAACTCAAGTCAATGTTGACATCAGCGCCTATTCTCGTTATACCGGACCAATCTGGAGGTTTTGAAGAGCATTATGATGCATCCGGTAAGGGATTAGGATGTGTTCTACATCAACACGGAAAGGTTATGGCTTATGCTTCAAGACAGCTAAAGATTCATGAGCGTAATTATCCGACGCATGATTTGGAGTTGGAAGCCGTCATCTTTGCTCTCAAGATTTGGCGCCATTATCTTCTTGGTGAACGAGTGAACATATACACAGATCACAAGAGTCTGAAATATGTGTTTACTCAGAAGGAGCTTAATATGCGGCAGAGACAATGGTTAGAACTCATGGCGGACTTCGACATCAACCTGCAATATCACCCAGAAAAGGTGAATGTAGTACCTAATGCACTTAGTCGCCAACCATTAGCAATGCATCCCACCGCTTAGTGGAAGTTTCAACAAGACTTGCATCAGATGGAGATTGAAGTGGTCATGCCAGGTAACGCTTCAAGTTTGATGAATTTACAAGTTCAATCTACAATTGTCAATCAGATCAAAGAAGCTCAAGCAAGTGATATTAAGTTGCAAAAGGTCAGAGAACAAGTAGAGAATGGACTCAGAACAGACTTCATCATCCATGAAGACGGATCTTTGAGATACGGCAGCAGATTATGTGTACCCAAAGGTTCTATTCGGGAAGAGTTAATGAAAGAAGCTCGCAGCTCTCCCTACTCAGTACACCCTGGAGGTACAAAGATGTACAAAGATCTGCGTCAAAATTACTGGTGGCATGGAATGAAGCGTGAAGTAGCCAGAAGCGTGCAAAATATTTGGTGTCTCAGCAAGTAAAGGCTGAACATCACAGAACAGATGGATTACTTCAACCATTACCTATCCCAGAATGGAAGTAGCAACACATCACGATAGATTTTATGACTGCACTTCCTCGCAGCACAAAGGGTAACGATGCGGTATGGGTCATTGTGGATCGACTCATAAAGTCGGCTCACTTCATCCCATTCCGAATTGGCCAATCAACTGAAACACTAGCAAAGAAGTACATGGAGGTAAGAATCTACTTAAGATTTAAAACTCTTCATAATGTACTATCTCTGATACCCATGAACTCATACAGGAAATTGTGAGACTTCATGGAGTACCGGTCTGCATTGTCTCCGATCGTGACACCAGGTTCCGATCGCAATTTTGGCAGAGTCTGCAAGCAAACTTGGGAACAAGTCTGAACATCAGCACGGCTTATCATCCACAAACAGATGGTCAATCTGAGCGAACTATTCAGATCTTGGAAGATATGCTCATACCATGTATGTTAGATTTCGGAGGATCGTGGGAAGATCACCTACATCTTGTGGAGTTTTTCATACAACAACAGCTACCAAGCAAGAATTGGAATGACACCTTTTGCAGTGCTATATGGAAGGAAGTGTCGATCGCCATTAAGTTGGGACGGCATCGGCGTTAGGGAACTTCTTGGACCTGAAATGATATTAGCAACTGTTGATGTGGTTCGTACTATCAGAGAAAGAATGCGCATAACCCAAGATCGACAGAAGCACTGGGCTGATGCAAATCGACGTCACTTGAAGTTCTAGCCAGGAGATCACGTATTCTTAAAGATATCTCCGAACCGTGGAGTGATCCGATTTGGAAGACGGGGTAAGCTAAGTCTGAGATATATTGGACCGTTCGACATACTCGAACGAGTCGGTGAAATTGCATACCGCTTGACACTTCCATCTTCTTTGGAAGGAGTGCATAATGTGTTCCACATATCCCAACTCAGAAGGTATGTGAGTGACATCAGCCATATTCTCGATCATTCCGAGCTCACTGTACAGCCCGACTTATCTTGCGAGCAACAACCTGTGGAGATCCTGGACAGGAAAGTGAAGTCACTTCGGAACAAGGAAGTCAACTTGGTTCGAGTGATGTGGAGAAAAGACACTTCAGGAGAATCGATTTGGGAAAGGAAAGATGAGATGCGTACAAGATATCCTCATCTATTTGTAAACTAGTCCTTAAAATAAAATTTGTAAATTTCGAGAACGAAATTTTTTTAAGGAGGGTGGACTGTAACAACTCCATTTTTAGTGTACAAAAATTTGTTTAAAAGTTAATGTATACTTGGAGTATTTTCATTTCCTGTGAGTACTATAAGTAATTATTTTTCTTTTTAACAGCAAGAAAGAGCTTGTAGCTCACTGGTAAGACCCTGCACTATTGAACCAAAGCACCAGAGTTCAAATCCCATCACCCACATTATTTTTAATATTGTTTTCTTTTAATATTTTTAGAATTCCAAGAGTCTACACGTTCTAAACCCGTAAAACCAAAAGTCACATATAAAACAAACTGACCCAGGGGATACACCAAGAGTCGAAGGACACGTGGCAACAAGGGGGGTCGACTCGGCCTGACTCGGTCGGCGAACCGGCCGACTCGGCCTCCGCCGGCGGCCGATTCAGCTTGGATCATCGAGTTCCCTTCTTGGACCCTCTGTCTTTTTGACTTATTGTAACTCCTGTGTAGTTTAATTTACCTGCACACTAACAGAGTCTTTAAAAATCCAATTAAAACCTTTTTAATACATTTTTCTTTCACACCCTTTCACCTACCTTAAACCTAATCTTTTCCTATAAATACCACCCCTAAACACAAACCCCTCACTTCCAAATTCTGTTCAAAACTCTCAAGAAAACTCTCTAGAATTTTGTGTACAAGTAAAGTTAGCATAGGGCGAAGCTCCGGCAATTTTCCGACGACGACTCTAGGAGCTTCCGGCAGCGAAACGACGCACCGGCAAATCCTACTTCCTCCTCTCCCTCTTATCTAACCTAAAAACAAGTAAGTCCCACCTCCCTCTTCTCTATTCTATCCTAAAAATTTGTAAAACTAAAACCCGACGGAAACGGAGTTAATCCGACTTCCGATTCGGTTTTTCTTAAAAACTCCATCTTTTCTTAAAAATACAACATATAAAACTCTTGCATCTTGACTATTAATCATTAAAAAAATATCATGAATAAGTTTCATAGTAAAATATTTCATATTGTAATTTATCGTACTTTTTCAGTAAAATACCAAGTAGTTTAGTTTTGATATTAAACATCATATTTCTTGCTATACTTTTAAATAGATCACGAGATAATGACCTACCTCTTCACAACACTCATATTCAACATAGCACGGTACCCTTTTAGGAAACATAGAATACGGGAATACGAATTTACAATTAAATACCTTGTAATATTAAAACCGTTTTCTACAAGATTACATATTTGTACAAATCTTTACAAAGCGCCGCTACAACCTATTTTGGGGAACTCGTCTGGGATGGTGCAGATTATCGCACATCTCTGGACTTAGTAGTGCAAGATTCAGACCTCCGTAAGAAGCATTCGATCTCGAAAGATTTAAAAATACAAATATCTTATGAAAAATGAGATTTCTAGAAAAATAATAAATTAAAATTATTTTATATAAATAAATATATATGTATCATCAAAATATCTATTTTTGATATAATATAAATATTCCAACCTTTCTATATCAAAAGAATCACTTTACATGAAAATACCATGAAATTCCATACAAATTCAATACTTTACAACTAAATACAATGTATTATGAAAAATAGGTTTATCTCACTAGAAATGTCACATATATAAAATCTACATCTATGAAAACTCTAAAGACGATAATAAAATATTTGAGGTGTATTTTGAAAATTATACAAAATTATTTTTACATAAAACCCCATCAAGTTTTATAAATTACAATAAGGACCCTAGTAAATATAGGTTTAAGCGGGACTAGTCTTTTGAGCCTCGGGGAGCCGGAGATATGGGTGCTTGCCTATTTAAGGTAGACAACTTAACAAACGGTATTATCAACATGGTAATCGTCTTTGAAAAAGACACAAATCCTGCCGCCCATGTGCAGCGGTTACCGATAACATCAAAATCTAACTCAGAATTTCAATTTCTTTTCTAATTGTTCTGACTCAGATTGAGTCTCATTATAAATAATCTGACTTGAATATGATTCAAGTACAAACTACAATTCAATATGAATCCATGAATCCATATAATCAATCTGTTCAATCTATTAAATCTGTATCGACCAAACCGAACCATGGATATACTTCCATTTACATGATTCTCCAGTTTCATCCATTTACTGATATCATGGTTTCGGCAAGTCATACATCTGTACAATCTATAATACAAAATAATACAATACAATATAATACAAATAAGACATCGCGGGGTTTAAGGGGTAGATTGGTACAGAAGGTGTTAGAAGTGGCACGAGACTGCAAGATTTAAGACACCTAACCTGTATTCCGTTGTTGTTGTACTGTGGCATAACAGTTCCTTGTACATTCCGTTCACCTTAGTCTCTGGTCTACTGAGACTCCTCTCATATACACTGGCATCCTTCTGTACCAAACTACAAACAACAGTGTTAACACTAAATACAACTTTAAAAGTTACACACTCTCTCTCTGTCTATTCTACTTCTCTTTTATCTTTGGGACTTACCGAGTGATTTGTTCGCCGACGACATTCTTTTTCTTCTTCGTTGAATGTCGTCGGGTGATTCGGACCTTCCAGAGATCGAGCCCACCAGTGACGACTTGGACCAGTTTATTGAAGATCTCGAGCTGTAGTTACACTTGTACATTTCCTTTACATTCTGTATTTTCCATTTCTGTTATGCCACTATTTAGGCATTGCTTTCATTCAGATGTATTTACTTTCCATGCATAGTACAAAAGAATGTTATTAAATAAAGTTGATGTTTCATTACTTTTGTCTCTTGTGTACATTTAGTTTTATATTGCTTAGATACGCTTAGCGTGTTTACTTCAGAGTAAATACATAGCGGCCTCGTCGCACCCTCTGCCTATATACTGGGAAGTGGAGCGTGACAAAATCTTTCTCAGGGCTTTAGAGAATGGGAGGCACTTTTCTCCGGATCTCGACATGAAGCGACTAAGAGTGGCCACTCTCCTCGTGAGTCGCATGATCTCCACGTTGCTCTTTGGCGTGGCCATGTTGAGAATGGCGCTGATCTTCTCCGAGTTAGCTTCGATTCCTCGGTGGGTAACCATGAACCCGAGGAATTTCCCGCTAGTGACCCCAAACGCGCACATGGCTGGGTTCAGCTTTATTTTGTACTTGCGCAGGATGTCGAATATCTCGCCAAGATCCTTGGCGTGCTCGTCCAATGAGGTTGATTTCACGAGCAAGTCGTCGACGTAAACCTCCATGTTCCTCCCGATCTGAGGTTTGAACATTTTGTTAACCAGGCGCTGGTATGTAGCCCCGGCATTTTTGAGGCCAACATGCATCACTTTGTAGCAATATACCCCCGGTCCGTGGTGAACGTGGTTAGTTCATCATCTGTCGGGTTCATATGGATCTGGTTGTAGCCGAAGAAAGCGTCCATGAAACTGAGCAATTCGTGGCCTGCCGAGCTGTCCATAAGCCGGTCTATCCGAGAGAGGGGATAGTTGTCTTTCGGGCAGGCCTTGTTCCAATCTATGAAGTCGATGCACATGCACCACTTCACGCTCGCCTTATTAACCATGATCACATTCGCCAGCCATTCCGAGTAGGCCACATTTCAAATAAAGTTGGTTGCATGCAACCTATCGACCTCGTCCTTGATTGCTTTTATTTGATTGGAGCTAAACTTCGCTTCTTTTGTCTGACGGGTCGAGTCTTCGGTTCGACCCCGAGCTTGTGTGAGATTACCATGGGGTTGATCCCGGGCATGTCAGATGGCGCCCAGGCGAACACGTCTGAATTTCCTCGGAGAAAGTGGATCAATTCTTCGCGCCGGGCTCCTGTTAAAAGGGATCTGATCTGGACAGTCCGTTCCTTGTTCCCCTCGACGAGGGGGACCTCTGTTAGTGCCTCCACCGGGGCCCCTCGGATTCCCTTCTGTTCATCACGAGTATCCAAAGACCCTTAGAAATCATTTGTGCTTCCGAGGTCGTCGCTTTGCTATTCAATGGTGGATGTCGCCGTGAAGCAAATCTTAGCGATTTGTTGGTTCCCTTAGGCCCGGCCTATCCCACCTTTATCCAACGGAAACTTGATCGTGAGGTGGTAGGTCGAGATCTAAGCCCGAAAAGAGTTTAGCGTCGGGCGCCCCAGGAGAATGTTGTAGGATGAGGGGATCTTGGCGACGATGAATTCCACCGGTACGATCTTCGTACGGCCAGCTTCCGCAATGTTAAAGAGTAGGGTAACCACTCCCTCGGCTGAGATGGAGTGGTTGGTAAACCCTGATAGGATGTGGGCGGTTGGCCGTAGGTATAATGGGCTGAGCCCCATACGCTGGAAGTAGTCATAGAAAAGGATATCTGTCGAGCTTCCTGAGCCGACCGATATCCTTTGAACCTCGTAGCGGTGGACCCGTGCCGTAATCAAGAGGGGGTTGTTGTGAGGCAATGATATATCATGGAGGTTTTCATCAGTGAAGATGATGGGCTCGGCGGTCTTGTATTTCTTCCGGGGCTGGTCGCTTGTTCCTTCGACGGGTAGGAGGCGACGAATCTGACCCGCCCCATATGCACAACCCGAAGAAACGACCATGATTTGGCCGATCGTTAATTCGCCGGGAGGTGGATGGTTGTCGTGCTCCCTGTTTTCCTGTCATTTTTCCCGCAGGTATTTCGCCAGGTGGCCCGAGCGGATCAACTCCTCGATATAATCGCGGAGTTGTTTACAGGTCTCGGTCGGGTGCCCCTGCAACCTATGGAAGGCGCGGTATAGGCCCTGGGTCCGTTTAACCACTCTATTGGTGTCCGGAAGGAGCTTAAAGCATCGCTCGCCCATCACCTCCTCTAACAGCTCGGTCTGAGAGATGTTGAGTGGAGTATACTCCTGGAACTTCGGAGAGTATGGCTTTGGCCGGTCGACCTTCTTCTTCTCTTCTCTCCTCCTCTTCTTTAGGTCAGCCTGGTCGCTACGGGGTAGGTTTGCGTATACCACAGAATCGAGTTGGATTTCTCTCTCGGTCTAAGCTTTTAACTCGGCCGTGGTCTTAAGTTGCGCAAATGCAAAGGAGCGGAGCCACTCCTTGTGCCTAAGACCCGACTTCAGAGCGGTGATGACAGTTTCATCCTGGTGCTCGAGAACCTCAAGAAGAGCGTTGTAGAAGAGAGTGACGTATCCTTTAAAGGATTCCTTGTCCCCGCTCTTTATTGTCACGCCCCTCTTCCCAGTGTACAGCGAAGGGGACGCGACGAGACCCGCTACGTATTTACTCAGAAGCAAATACGCTAAGCGTATCTATGCAATATAAAAGAAAATGTACACAAGAGATAAGGTATAATAAAAACAGCAACTTTTATTTATTAACATTCTTTGTACAATACATGAAAGGAAATACAACTGAAATAAAAAGATGCCTAAACAGTGGCATAACAGGAAATGAAAAGTACAGAGAGGAAAAGTGTACAATGAAACTAAAGTGCAGGATCTTCAGCAAACTGCTCCAAGTCTTCTTGTGATGGATCGACCTCTGCCGGGTCCAAATCACCTAACGACATTCAAAGAAGAAAGAAACAAAATGTCGTCAGCGAACAGGTCGCTCGGTAAGTCCCAAAGATAAGAGAGGAATAGAATAGACAGAAAGTAAGAGAGAGAGAGAGAGGTAGAGAGTTGCTTTTACAGTTGTATATTGTTATATTGTTGTAGTATTGTGTTAACGCTGTTGTTTGTAGATTGGTACAGAAGGATGCCAGTGTATACGAGAGGAGTCTCACTTGCCCCGGAGACCAAGGTATCAGAAACTCAAGGAACCGTTTATACCACAGTACAACAGCAACTGGATTCATGTTAGGTGTCTTAATTTTACCGTCTCGTGCCACTTTTAACACCTTCCGTACCAATCTATCCCTTAAACCCCATGATATCTTATTTGTATTGTTATCTTGTAAATTGTATTGATTGTAAGATTGATTGACTGACTGACCGAAACCATGATATCAGGAAACGGTTGTAACCGTAGAGTCAAGTAAATGGAATACTGAGAATCATGTAAAAGGAATATATATCCATGGTTCGGTTCAGTCAAATTGTATAAATTGATAATTGTATTCATGGATTCATGTGTTCATGTGTTCATATTGAATTGGAATCTTGTAGATTATAGATTGACTTGAATCATATTCAAGTCAGATTAATCAGACTCAAACCCGAGTCAGATAATCAGAAATGTGAATCGAGGTCTTATAATTGCTAGGGTCCTTAGGGTAATTTATAAAACTTGAGGGGTTTTTATGTAAAATACTTTTATATACTTTTCAAAGTGCTCCCCAAGTATTTATTGTTCGTCTTTAGAGTTGTAATGAGGGTGGATTTTATGTGGTGACGTTTCTAGTGAAAATATCCTAGTTTTATAAATAAGGGTATTTATCGGTAATATTGATTTATTTGAAGTTCATGGTATTTTAGTGTAAAATTTATTCTTATGATTTTTAGGAAAAGATGGAAAATTTATATTATAATAAAATAGATATTTAAATGATAAATATACATATGTTTATACAAAAAATAATTTTAATAAATATTTTATATTCCAAAAATCTCATTTTCTTAAGATGTCGTATTTTATACTTTTCGAGACCGAATACTCCTTACGGAGGTCTGAATCTCGCACTACTAGCCCGAGGGTGCGCGATAAACCACACGATCCCAAACGGGTTCCCCAAAAATGGGTTATAGCGGCGCTTTGCAAAGATTGTAAAATACTAATCCTTTAGAAAACTGTTTTATAAAGTAGAAGGTATTTATTTGCAAAGTTTAATTTTCCGTATTTTAGATTCTAGGGTTTTCTAAGCCAACTAGCCTATTTCTAAATGGTCTAAACGACAAGTCGTTAGAAGCCTCAAATCGCCTCTTCACCGCCAATTGTGGCCAGGTAAGTACAAGTGAGGAAAGGAGGGATCCGCTCACGAATCGTGAGACGGGCCTTTTAAAGTTACCTTTGCTCACTTGCCTAGCCTAGATACCACAAAGTCAGATTTAGATAAACGATCGATGTCCACAACTTATCGTATTTTCCTAATAAGAGGTATTTATTTAAAAGTGTATCAAAGCTAAACTTTTAGAATTGATTTTATTAAGAAAATGGTGTTTAAATGAAAGTATTGTTTTTATCGTATTCTAAGTTTTGATGATATCGTTTAGGGTTGTATTTGCGTGTGTGTGGAGGTAGGTCATTATCTCATGCTCTACTTTAAATGTATAGCAAAGTTAAAGGGTTAAATGTGAAATCGAAACATGATGGTATTAAAGTAAAAAATACGATAAATTAGAAAGGTTATCATTTCATGTGAGAAAACTTGTTCAAATTATTTGTTAAGTGTTTAATAGTCAACAATAAGATGTTTAAGCATGATTGAGTTGGTGAGAAGTGAAATTTTATAGAAAACCGAATCGGAAATCGGATTTGTTCCGATTCCGTCGGGTTTCGTAATTTTGTATTTTAGAGAAATAGAAAGGGGAATAGAATGAGAATTATGGGTTCGATTAGGCAAAGGAGTGAAGGGGGGACTAGAGAGGTTGCGAGGCGTTGCTTCGTCGCCGATTGTTCCTAAAAACGTCGCCGGAATTTCGTCGGAGCTTCGCCGCGCACTTGTTTTCAAATTACACAACTCTTGGAAAATTTTTAAGAGAGTGAGCTTAGGGTTTTGGGATGAGAGGATAGAGGGTAGGGGGTGTATTTATATGGTAGGGTAGGTGAAAGGTTTTTAATAAAAAAAAATTGTAAAAAAATAGGAAAAATGTATTAAAAATGGATTGAATGAGAGTTAATGTGCCCTCTGGAAATTATTACAGAATTTAGAGTATGCAGGGGAGGTCAGAAGATGAAAAGCCAACTTTTCTCTGTTGGTGACTCGGCCGACCTGCCAAGTTCGGCCGACGGCGCTGGCCCGAGTCGGCCGGTCCGCCGGCCGACTCGGCCGAGTCAGGCCGAGTCGGGGTGCCGGAAGCTGGGGAGTCGCCGGGGGTAGCCACTGGAACATCTAACTTTTTATGGGTAGTGGGGTTTTCTGGAGTTATGGCTGTTGGACTGTTGGGCTTCCATGGAATTTAAAACAAAAACAATATAAAAATAATGTGGGGCAGGGGATTTGAACTCTGGTGGCTTGGTTCAGCAGTGCAAAGTGTTACCAATGAGCTACAAGCTCCTTCTTGTAATTATGGTGTGAAATAATTACTTAAAGTGGTAACAACAACATTAAATACCCCAAGTATACTTTAATTTTAAAACAATTTTATGTACACTAAAAATGGAGTTATTTAAAAACAAAATAATTACTTATATATTGTGCTCAGGTTAAAATACTCCTTTATGGATTTTGAAAAAAAATTGTATAGAAAAGTGTATAAAAAAATTAGGTTTGTTACATTTATGGTGAAGAGATAATCGACAGTCCGCTTCTGTCGTCTGTTCCCGATGAAATGTCCAAGGAACTGGGCGGCCAGCTCATCAAAAGTAGAGATGGAGCGTGGCGTGAGTCCTCGGAACCAGTCTCGCCCAGCTCGGATGAGAGTGGCGGGAAATGCTCGGCATTGGGCAGCGTCGAAGTTATCCTAGAAGCTCATGCCCGCCGTGAATACGTCCAGATGGTCTTTTGGGTTGGACTTCCTGTCGATGAGGGCCACCTTGGTAGGTTTGTTTCTGGACGAGACGTGCACGGCGAGCAACTCTTCGGTGAAGGGCTTTGTAAGCAAGTCGGCGGCATACCTGGCCCCCTCGCTCGACGGGTGACCCTCCCGATGTATACCCTCGATTTTCTTTTCGAGGGTTTTGAGACAATTATGTCACCCCAAGGATTCGGCGTGGTCGAAGTAGTGGCCATTCCAGCTTGTAGCCTACGCCCGGCTGCGACTCCGGTTCCGTTCTATCAAATTCCTCAGGTCCCCCGGTGAGGTCCTTCTTGAGTCCTCGTGGCGAGTGTCGTTCGTGCGATCCCGTCGAGGGCGGGGGTGTCGGTCATTCTTGGGTGCAGGCGAGCTAACCGATACCTCCTCGGGAGGGACGGGAATGCGATGGGCCTCAAGGGGATGGGTGCCTTCGCGAGACCGCGGCATGGGGCCATGTGGCACCCAGCGGGTCATAGAATCGGTCGCCGCGGGAGACATGTGGTTGTCAGAGTGAGCAAGACGTTGTTCAGTGGTGCCAGCGTGGGCGACGTCATCTCCCCCTCTACAGAGGTCGTGATCCCCGTGCGGGGGAACGTCTACCTAGGGGGCTGGGCCCGCCATTTGGATGCGGACAAGGGCATCCACTATGGACGCGAGCCTATCAATCCTTTCCAAGAGGGCGTGGATGGAATTTGGTGGAGGAGTAGATCCGTCCGCGCCTTCATTGTGGGGAGGGCGGCGGCTTATGCTGGGATCACCACGGTCTTCGCTCGCCATATAGTCGAGGGCGGAAGATCAACTTTTGATAGGTGGAAAATTTGCATGATTCCCACAGACGGCGCCAACTGATGGAGCTCAGGATCTCCTTCAGATGTTGTCCTCCGTCGATCTGACACGGGCGTTGGTGAACGGCTGATATTGATGTTAAGGGTTGCCTCCTTAAGCGTGTGGATCTCGGTGGGATTGTTGTGAGGCGAAGCCGAGCTATCTGCAAAAGAAGTCCCGGGGTGGTTGTACCACCGTGGACCCTCCGACGATCAAGTTAGCCGAGGAATTTGGGTAGAGTAGTGGCTTATTGGAGTAAAAAATTGTGTTACCTGAGTTATCTAAGAGAGGGGTTTTTATAGTGGTCGCTTGGAGCAAGCTGGCGCGAGATCTTCGCTATCGGTTACGTTCCTGACGTTACGCCTGCGTGAATGATGGGATCCTCCCGTTAATGAAGAGATATGCTCGTTAATGGGGGGATATGACGGCGTGGAAAGCGGGATGTTGGGTGGCGGATATCTCACTTCTGGCAAGATACGCGGAGCCGTGGCGGAGGAGCTTGGGCTCTGCATTCTTGGTTGCTCAGTAGAACCGGGGAGGCTTAGCTCGGCGGGAGGCTCGGAAGTGAGCGGGAGGCCGAGGAAGCTCAGTTCTGTGATAGCTCGGAGGCAAGTACAGAGGGCTGAGGAAGCTCAGCGTGTAGGAGGGCTCGGAGGCTAGCCGATGGTTATTTGTAAGGCGAGCATATGAGTGTTTAGGGATTCATCGAAGGTCGGGTCATGCCTCGGGCAATAGCCCGGAGGATGCCTCCAAGGTATGGTGCTTGGCCTGTTTCTATGAGCCCTGGGACACGTCATCTGCCACGTGTCATGATCTGGGGAGCTCCCACTTATGAGTATCATCAATTCTATATTTTCTCATCAAAAGAAAAGAATCACAAAAGTTCATGAAAATACCATCACATTTAATACAAGTCAAATTACAAGAAAATACCACATACTATTCAAAGTTAGATTTATATCCACTAAAATATTTAATTTTATAAAAATTACAACTATGAAAACCCTGAAGACGATAAATAAATACTTGAGGTTTATTTTGAAAATATATCAAAACTATTTTTCATAAAACCCCCTCAAGTTATAATAAATAACAATAAGGACCCTAGTGAATATAGGTTTAAGCGGGACCAGCTCTCTTGAGCCTCAGAGAGCCGGAGAATATGGGTGCTTACCTATCTAAGGTAGTCAACCTAAAAACGGTGTTATCAATACGGTAATTGTCATGGAAAAATACACAAATCCTGCCGTCCATATGCAGCAGTTACTGATAACTCCAAAACTAATTCAGGACTTCAAATATGTTTAAGTGTCTAACTCAGGAAGAGCCTCAGTCTAATCTGAAATCAATCAATCTATTCTTGAGTATGATTCAAGTATAACTCCAATTCAACATGAATTCATTTATACAGAATTCAATCTATATCAACATGAACATGTTGCGACCGAACTATGGATATACATTTGACTGGTCTACATGACTATCCGTCTATTTCCTTTCTATTTACATAAACTACTGATATCATGGTTTCAGCAAGACGTACATGTATTAACAAAACAGTATATATCAATACATAATAAATTATGGGGTTTTAAAGGGGGAGGCTGGCACGGAATGTGTTAAAAGTGGCACGAGATGGTCATTAAAAGACGTAATTATACATCCATTGCCGTTGTTCCGTGGATTTATTGATGGAGCCTTGTACTACGGGTTACCATAGTCCACGGTGTAAGTTGGACTCCTCTCGTATACATTGGTATATTCTATACCAAGCTATAAACAACTGCATTAACATAACAATCAATATTATACCAGTTATATCTTCTTATCTATCTATTCTATTTCTATCTCTCTTTGAGACTTGCCAAGCGATTATTCGCTGACGACATTCCTATTTCTCTTCTTTCTTTGGAATGTTGTCAGGAGGACCCGACTCTGAGGAGTTCGAGACTAGCCAGGAGCAATTTGAGTAGACCACTGAGCAGCACGACCACTAGGCTTCACTTGTACTCACTTTACTTTCAGTTCGTGCCATTGTTTAGGCATTGCTTTCCATTCTTGTATTTACATTTTCAGTTGTATTGTAAAGAAATGTTTAATAAATAAAAGTTGTTGTTCAATTACATCTCTTGTCATTTTCTTGTGTACTTTATTATATTGCTTAGTTACGCTTAGCGTGTTTACTTTTGAATAAATATGTAGCGGGCCAGTCACGTCTCATTACCCGTACACTGAGAAGCGGGGTGTGGCAGGTTTTGTTGGCGGCCCATGCAGGTCAGTTTTGCATGGACATGCAGCTCAATTCTGCATGAAGTCCTAAGAAATATAACACAAGAATCAGCAACTAAAAACATTCTTTACATTTCATATTCCTTGAATCTTACAATTTCATATTCTTTGAATATATCATAACCCTATTTTTCTTTCAAGGTTATGGATTCTCCCAACAACACAAGTACAAACGTCAACAACACACCACCACCCCCTCTTCCACTTACGTCTATCATTGTAGCTCCGATCAACGAGCAGACAGTACTGTTCGAGGCATTTAAGAGCCTCCTAGAGGGACAGCGGCAGCAGACTGCCATCCTCCTAAACCGTTCAGAAGCAGAAGCACCCGGAGTGAAGCAATTCCGGGAATTGCATCCTAAACAATTTTCTAGGAAAGAGAGCCCTTTGGAAGCTGAAGAATGGGCTTAAAGCATTGAGGACGATATGGCAACAGTACAAGTGCCAGAGATTGCTTGAGTAAGAGTTGCGAAGCTGCAACTTACCGATAACGCCCGAGTATGATGGAAGGCGGAAGAAAGTCGTCTTGCCCAGCCGATTGAATGGAAAACTTTTCGCGAGATGTTCGACGCAAAGTATTTTCCCGAGACTGCCCAATTCGACATAGAGCAGCAATTCATCCACCTACAACAACGCTCTATGTGGATCAAATCAGTGGATGAGTATGATGATGAGTTCACTATGTTGAGCAGGTTCGCGACACACCTTATTCCGAATGCTGAAATCAGGGCCAGAAGATTTCAGCAGAGGTTGAACCAGGAAATCCAAGATGCCTTAGCTACAAGGGATTTCCAAACCCACAACCTAGCTCTGAAAGCTGCCCAAAGATATGAGGTAGTAGTAAAGATGAAGGGCAGATCCCAATCTGCCAAAGTGAAGCGCCCTGCCACTCAGATGGCAGGAGGAGCCTCTTCAATACCAACTTTTGAACCCAGGAAACCGGAAGTAACAAATAACCGGCCAAGTTCATATTTTGGCTTCTACTGCAAGAGGGATGGACACCTATGGAAGGACTGTAGGCGCGCAAAAGGCCTGCGCTTAGTTTATGGTGCGTCCACTCATGAAATTGGAACATGTCCTAATAGACGCAACCCGGTTCCAACTCACAATACTTATCCGCAGCGGCCAACTATCTAGGCTCCTGCACCTCGTATGGCTCTCCCAGCTCTACCTCCACGTGGACCTCCTGCACAGCCTCCTCACCAATTCCATCAGGCAATGAGGAACATGCCTCGAGGGCAGAGAAACATGCCCCAAGGACAGAGGAATGTGCCTCCAGCTAGGAGGAACGTACCCAGGTGTCAGGATTATACATTAGCAGCCGTGGAAGCCGAGGCTATCAACCAAGGTAACATTGGTAATTCCTTTCAATCTTTTCAAACCATTGCATCATCTCATTACTTTTCATGCACTACCAGTATTTCTTTCACCATCACTGTCATCAAACTTTTCTTGAATCTGTTACACTTTCCTTTTATAAATTTCAAGGACGAAATTTTTATAAGGAGGGTAGAATGTAACAACCCTAAAACTTTTGTACCAATTTTTTTTGTAAAGTACAGAAACGAATACCTTAGCCTGAGCACAAGTTATAAATTTAAATTGCTTTTGAACAGCAAGAAAGTACTAGTAGCTCATTGGTAAAGGCTTGCACTGCTGTGACATAGCCCCTATGTTCGAATCCCCTCAGCCACATAATATTTTTATTGATTTTTCTTTTAAACTTTTAGAAGATCAAAAGTTTGCACGTGCACTATACGTAAAATGAAAAGTCACACTAAAAACAAACATATGGAAATTGGTATTTATACAGCCATGGACACGCGGCTTCAATCTAGACCCCAACCCCCTCACCTTGGCCGGCGAGATCAAGCATGGGGCCGGCGCCGCCGGGCCCCCCGTTGCAAATGCTCCCAAGTTTTTTTCCCTGGCACCCCTTGGCCTACTCCTCTACCTCCATACAGTTTGATTTCCCTACATTTATCCAGAGAGTGATAATCTGCCTCTTTAATCCATTTTAATGCATATTTTAATTCCTTCTTCACTCACAAAACCCTAATTTCTCCTATTAATACAACCCTACACCCTAGCCCTCCTCGTTCAGAAATCCATTTCCAAAACTCTCTAAAATTCCAAAGTCCAAAAGTTGTACAAGTGGAGTTAGCCAAGGTCAAAGTTCCGGCGACATTTCAGAACAAATCCGGGGACACCGTGACTCCACGCTACTTTCAAAAGTTCCCTCTACCTCTCTTCTGTTCCTGATCTCAACGTAGTAATGTCATTCACATTATGATTTTGTGAATGGCCAGGATTCGGTAGGGGTTGAGATGGGAGTTTCCCTTTTTCTCTCGCACTCATTGCGGCGTTTAACTGTACGATTTGGTTTTCTATTGATTTAATACTCTCACCATGGGAGGCGGAGTTTTTCGTTATGGTATCAATAGAAGACTTCATCTCAGCCGACAATTGCATGGACTGTTTCATGAACATATCCAAAATTTGTGCAAGTGAAGAGTTGTCAGTACCGGCCACTTGTGGTGTAGAAGTGTTGGCTGGATTTTGGAAATTCTGTGACTGAAAGGGGGGCTGATTCTGTGGTTGTGGTTGCTGTGGAGGAGGTCTTTGATAATTTCTTTGTTGGTTTTGACTCCAAGCAAAGTTAGGATGATTTCTCCATCCTTGATTGTACGTGGAAGAATAAGAGTCGTTTCTAGGTCACTGCTGAAAAGCAGCATTATCTTGAAACGATGCATTCATAGGACATTCTTCCGTTAAGTGTGAAGGATCCGAACAGCAACCACAGACGGTCTTAGGAAGCGTGACCTGATTTAGGGAGAATGATGAGAATTTGTTCTCAATAGCGTCGAGTTTCTTCTGTATCGCTGCCATTTTGGCTTTTACTGCGATGGAAATATCGAGCTGATGAATACTTCCCTTAGAAGAAGGTGGTCTTATGCTTTCCCACTGCAAAGTGTGTTCAGCAAGGTCTTCCAGATATTTCCAAGCTTCACCGTCGTCTTTAGACATGAAATTGCATTGACAATTTGTTTCAAGTATCTGCTTTATCGCTGGATTAATGCCCTAATATATAATTCGGCATAAATCCCATCTATTGATTCCATGATGAGGACATTGGACAAGCAGATCTTTGAAACGTTCAAAGCACTTCCAAAATGGTTCATTGGGAAGCTGGATGAACTGGTTGATCTCGCTCCTAACACGGGCAGTCTTATGGTTTGGACAAAACTTCTTAAGAAATGCTATGACGAATTCATCCCAATTAGTGATAGAGTGTGCAGCAGTATTGTAAAGCCATTTTTCTGCCAAGTCGCACAGTGAGAATGGGAGAAGACGCAAACGCATAGCATCGACAATCAACTGTGAAGTACCCATCATTGCGCATACGTTTTCGAATTTGGTGATGAAAACGTACGCGTCTTCCGACTCAAGCCTGTGAAATTTGAGCAGCAGATTGATGTAATGGGGTTTAATTTCGAAATTATCCTCGTTAGCTGGTGGAAGAGATAGACAAGTGGGAAGAGGACCACGGATAGGATAGCATCTCTCTTGGAGAGAGATGCGCGGTGGATTCTGCGCACCTACGGGCGGTGGCAGCGTGGTGTTATATTCTGATGAAGTGCCGTCCATCTCGGTCGTGGTGTGTGGTGGGGGAAATGAAGATGAAGAAGTACCGACTTCGGCGTCGATAGCAGGAACGTGGACAAGACGGACACTAGGATCCCGTGTCCAGCCAAGCATGCACTAAGCGGGTTTAGTGCAAGTGGCAGCGTGTGTGTGCGATTTAAAATTGGTTTGTTTTGAAAAAGTGGGACTCAAGACAAATCACTCTAAAATGCACAAGCAACCCTAGAACTAAGGTCACCTAGGTCCAATCTCTAGACCGCTCGTAGACTTCCAAAGGACAAGTAGCAGGATAAATCCTCTACCTCCTCTTTACTACTCTTATAGCCAGGTAAGTGCCAGGTGAGTGGGAAGCTCCCCACTACGAAAGTAGTGGTCCTAATTAAGTAACCACTCGCCTTGGACACACTTGCCTAGGCACTACAAAAGTAATGCGGATAAGCGATAGATTATCCACGACCTTCCTCTGTCCTTATTGAGCGCGACAGTCCTTAGAGTCTGGTCTAGATATTTTTTAAATTAATGAAGGGTTGATGAAGATGCTCGGTTTGTGATTTGTGGGGCTTAGGAAGGGTGATGAAATCCCCACCTAATCTTGATTTGGTCTTTGCCCCTTAAAGTCCGTATTAAAATATGCAAAACAAAACCAATCACAAA
Organism: Agapanthus africanus; assembly: GCA_030015575.1. Classification (NCBI taxonomy): domain Eukaryota; kingdom Viridiplantae; phylum Streptophyta; class Magnoliopsida; order Asparagales; family Amaryllidaceae; genus Agapanthus; species Agapanthus africanus. Next base: position 11,307,903 of record CM057346.1, on the reverse strand, counting down.
ACTTTTGCAAAAAGATTTTTGAGCGGCACTATTTTGCAAAGAATCCTGCAGAAAATAGCTTTTATTGGATTTTAGAGGAGAGAGAAAGAGTTAAGAAAGATACCAGAGAAGTGTGAAACCCTAGATCTCCTGTTTCCTTAAGTCCATGACTCCAGATCTCCTTGCAAAAATTCACGCACAAATCGTTAAATATGCAATTTGCAGTTTTGTTTTAATAATGATATGAATCGTCTAAGAATTCAACACAAATAGTAAGAATAAAAAATTACGCACGGATCCCCGGCAACGGCGCCATTTGATTGGTTCGAAATTATGTGTTTGTAGAATAACCGCAATCAGAACGGTGTCGCGCGTAGCTAGACCGAGATGAGTACGGGTCGTCCTCTGGAAAACGTGGAACCTTTTACTCTTACTTTAGATGTGTTGAAAAAGAGAGGAGGGATATAGAATATTGTAGAATGGTTGTAGGATATAGATCTACGTTAAACACTGATGCAAAATATAGATCTAGATTAACTACAGATGTAAGTTTATATAAGAAGGGGGCTTGTAGGGTTCATTAGGATTTAGTAGTTATGGATGATTAATTAAAGATTACTCTTTTTATCCTTTAATAGATTTAAAACTGGAACGACAGTGATGCATGTAGATTAGGGTTTCTGGAGGGAAAAGGAATCCCACTCTTAACCCTTATCTCGACACGGAACTCCGTTCATATCTAGCCTTTACCAAAACAATCATTAATCTAATCTCTAATCGCGGTCGAGACTAACAATGAATTGGTAGCGCGCCCGATTAGGATGTTAATGATTGTTTTGATAAAGTTCATAAACTTTATAGGACGTAAAAAGAGTTTAGGTATTTTCATCATCCATTAACCTACCCTAATCCTACGAACCCTAACAAGCGGAGAATTACTCGCGCATATTGGGAGAAAGAGAGATGGAGAGAAAATGCATAATTAAACTACGAAGAAATAGAATAAGCAAAAGAGCTACCTTTATTAATCAACAATATTCATTACACTTTAATCCCTTAGAAAATGATTACAAATACTAGTTTGCTTCTCGATCTCTTCCAAGGAGGTAGACGAACAGTTGATGATCAGCCTGGATGCGTGAGCCATCTTGGACTTCGTGATCTCGTCGGCTTGATAAATTTTTCCAAGAGGCTCTCGGTTCCTATTTATAGTCCAAAGCCAGAACCTTTGCTTCTAAATATGGAAGCTAACTGTAGAGATCCACCCACAATTTTTGCAAACCCTAGATCCTTAATATTGCCGCGGATCCGCGGCCCAAGGGGGTAAGGCCGCAGATCCGCGGCCATTCAATCTCCTCCATTGATCATTTTTCTGGGTAACTGTTGTTTTGACATTTGGGGATCCTTGGAACCTTCATAATTTGGAAATCTTTTCTTTTCTTCTTCCAGAATTGATTTCTTAATTTTGATTTCTTAATTAGACAGGTTAGCTTTAACAACTTGATTTCCTTGATTTAAGACCTGAAAATTCTGCACAACAACTTAAATAATAGTTAGTAGACTTAGTTCTACTAGGATTAGGTCAATAATATTATATACATTTTCCTGCCAAATCAACAACAACAACAACAACTGAGCCTTTTATCCCAAGCATAAGGGGTAGGCTACATGAACCAACATGAGAATCACGCCGGGTCCAACACATGAATCCTCTGTCTCCACTCACTTCTATCGAACAATATACTTTCATTGAGTCCTTTGGCAACCATATCGTTTCGTATCACCTCCATCCATGTTTTCTTCGGTCTCCCTTTTGCCCTTTTGCCATTACCCATATCGAGAGTATCTACTCGTCGAACCGGTGCTTCCATAGGTCTGCGTCGCACATGACCAAACCATCTAAGCCTGTTTTCCCGCATCTTCTCCTCCACGGGTGCTACACCAACTTTTGCACGAATATCCTCATTTCGTACCTTGTCTTTTCTAGTGTTACCGCACATCCAACGAAGCATGCGCATCTCCGCTACGTGCATCTTCTGTGTATGATACTTCTTAGGAGCCCAGCATTCTGTACCATATAATAAGGCAGGCCGAATAGCGCTCCGATAAAACTTCCCTTTCAATTTTAACGGAAAGTTACGATCACACAAAATCCCTGTTGCACTCCTCCATTTCAACCAACCAGCTTGGATCCTTTGATTAACATCACTATCGATCTCCCCATTCCTTTGGATGATGGAACCTAGATATCTAAACTGGTCGCTCGGTGATATCTCTTGCCCTTCCAATGTTATACCAATATGGTTTTGATTTCTCTGGCTACTAAATTTGCAGTGCATATATGCTGTCTTGGACCTGCTCAATCTGAATCCCCGAGATTCCAATGTTTGTCTCCATAATTCCAATTTGGCATTAACCCCTGCTTTCGTCTCATTTACTAGAACAATATCATCAGCGAATAGCATGCACCAAGGGACTTCATCTTGGATAGTTCTAGTAAGCTCATCCATCACGATGGTAAACAGGAAAGGACTTAATGCAGATCCTTGATGTAAACCAATAGTAATCGGAAAATCACTTGTTAAGCCACCGCAAGTTCTGACATTTGCCACTACTCCGTCGTACATATCCTTGATTATGTCAATATACTTGACGGGGACCCCCTTTTTCATCATTGTCCCCCATAATACCTCTCTAGGTACCTTGTCGTACGCTTTTTCTAAATCAATAAATATCATATGCAAATCTCTTCTCCTCTCTCGAAAGCGCTCGACAAGTTGACGAAGCAAATGAATCGCCTCTGTCGTCGATCGTCCAGGCATGAACCCAAATTGGTTCTCTGTTATCTTAATATCCTTCCTTAGCCTGTGTTCAATCACCCTCTCCCAAAGTTTCATGGTGTGACACATTAGTTTTATTCCACGGTAGTTTGAGCAACTTTGAATGTCACCCTTATTCTTGTAGATAGGTACAAGGATACTTTTCCTCCATTCATTTGGCATCTTTTTTGTCTGCCAAATCTTATTAAACAGATCTGTCAGCCATTTAACGCCTATTTCGCCTAAGCATCTCCAAATCTCGATAGGAATCCCGTCAGGACCAACCGTTTTTCTTAAACCCATTCTGTTCAAAGCTTCTTTAACCTCAGTAAGCCTTATTTTACGCATGAAATCACGATTTATATCTTGAGATTGAATGACAAGTCCATCCAAATTCTTAGTAAAGCTCTCATTGAACAATTTGTCAAAATAATCTCTCCATCTTTCCTTGATATCCTCATCTCGAACTAAAACCTTCTGATTTTCATTTTTGACACACTTCACCGCACATAAATCTCTAGTCTTCCTTTCCCGCATTCGAGCAATCCGGTATATACCATTTGCAGCCTCTTTAGTGTCTAATTTCTCGTACACCTCCTTGTAGACCTTAGATTTAGCTTCCCGAACAGCTTTCTTAACTTCCTTTTTAGCCATTTTGTACTTCTCAAATCTCTCCACATCTCTACTTTTCTTCAAATCTTTATAAGAATCCCTTTTAATTTTAATAGCAGCCTTTACATCTTCATTCCACCATGATATGTCCTTAGATGGTGGAGCACCACCTCTCGACTCACCAAGTAGATCTCTAGCTACTTTCTTGATACAACTAGCCATTTTGTTCCATGTTTTGTCTGGATCATCTTCCGACTGCCAATCCGCTTCTTATACTATACGATCTATAAAAGCCTTTTGATTACCTTCTTTCAATCGCCACCATTTAATTTTAGGCTCTACCTTACGTCTAATCTTTCTAGGTTCTCTTCTAAATCGAAAATCTAGAACTAAAAGTCTATGTTGAGTAGTTACACTCTCATCTGGCACTACCTTACAGTCGATACAACAACCTCTATCTATTCTTCTCGTCAGAAAAAAGTCTATCTGACTAGCATTTGATCCGCTCCTAAAAGTGATAAGGTGGGACTCTCTTTTCCTAAACCAGGTGTTTGCTAAGATCAAGTCATAAGATAAAGCGAAATCTAGAATCGAGTCACCTACTTCATTCCTTTGTCCGAAACCAAAACCTCCATGGATAGTATCAAACCCACTACGACTAGTACCTACATGTCCATTAAGATCACCACCAATAAATAACTTCTCTCCACTAGGTATACTTTGCACCACCTCGTCTAAATCCTCCCAGAATAGACGCTTACTAGCGTCATCAAGACCTATCTGTGGTGCATAAGCACTAATAACATTAAAGATCTCTCCACCTAGAATAAGCTTAACCAGTAAAATTCTATCACCTTTTCTCCTAATCTCAACTACATCCTCAAGCAACCGTCTATCTATGATTATACCTACCCCATTACGATTTTTATCTCTACCCGTATACCAAAGCTTATAACCCCAAGGCTCTATGACTCTACTCTTTTCACCTACCCACTTAGTTTCTTGCAAACACATAATACCAACTCTCCTCCTAATCATCACCTCCACTAATTCTATTAGTCTACCCGTAAGGGAACCTATGTTCCAGGAAGCTAGACGGATCCTATGAAACCCTTGCTTATTTGTCACTACACCCGGGGTCCGATGTAGCGCGCCGTCTCTGGACGACGACCCTTGCTTATTTGTCACTACACCCGGGGTCCGATGTAGCGCGCCGTCTGTAGACGACGACCCTTGCTTATTTGTCACTACACCCGGGGTCCGATGTAGCGCGCCGTCTCTAGACGGCGACCCTTGCTTATTTGTCACTACACCCGGGGTCCGATGTAGCGCGCCGCATCTGGACGACGACCAAGCCCTTGCATATTTAACACTACACCCGGGATCCGATGTAGCGCGTCGCTGAGTAGGAGACGCCCCAACGATATTCTTGTAATGGTTCAAGTCATAGAATGTGACAAAGTTTTCCGTTGGCTGTCACAAGCCTACCACAACCCTCACCCTTTCCTGCCAAATACTAATTATAATATATCAACACATGGAAAATATTATTTTTACACATAAATCCTCATATGTATGATATATTATAATAAAGACCTTTTTTAATATGAAAATGGTAGGAAAAATGTAATAAAAAATGTGCAGTTTTATCAACTGAACAAATACCCCCAAACTTATCTTTGATCGTCCCGAACAAACTAGTTTATTCAAGAGAAGGAGAAAAAGACGGGAGAAAACTAAGCACACTTTCGTAGGCAGACACGATTGCACTGAGCAGGTGCAACAAGCCGTTAAACCTCTAGGTGTCTCTAGTTGGAGGAGTGTTGTCTCCTGAGGGTTTTCTGCGGATTACACCCATAAAATCCTATAACAAAAGAGAGATGGTGAAATTTACATATAAAGATAAGAACCATAAAAGAAAGACTTTGAAAATAAGAGTTTCCAACTACACTAACTTTTCAGTTGTCATGAGTCCTATCTTAATAGTCATAAAAAGATGTTAGAAATCACATTATCCCTCAATAAAACATCATCTTTATTCTTCATTCCTACCTTTCGTCCAAACATTGATCATATAACCCTACGTGTGTGTAATGGACATCCCTACACTCGGAGAATTCAATTCAAGCTATCATACTCTTGTCCATCTACCTCAGTACTTTTTAACTTGATGAATATTTAGATTTGCTCACACATTTTCATGCGACTGTTAATACTTCTTGAGGTACTAACCGACCGATTACTTATGTGCTTGCTGATTAGGTGATAATATTTTCTTCGTCTTGCACCACCTAAGGCTTAGCAGTAACTCCCAGACCAGTTGGCCTTAGGGCACTAGGTGAAGAGGCACCCTCGCTATATTTTTTTATTGCTGCCTTGGCGATAACAAAACCAGTGTTCGTTTTTTCCTTTTCACCAATTTTATATTTTCTTCATTTTTATTTCCTTCATACTTTGGCTTTTAGACAAGAGCATTTCAAGGTATCCTCTACTATCCCGAGTTTCAAGACGTGTGTAAGTGCATATAGTAGGGTATCAACATTCAAATGTTTGGCTTCTAGAATAGAAACTATTTTTCAGATTTATTTTTATTCTCAGATTAGTGACTTCCTTCATCTTACTAACCCTTGGGACAACGGCTCATAACTACTTATTACCAGTTCGTTTAAGAAAACTTCTAATTTTCTTGGTTTTCTTAAACTATTCCTATCTTTTGGATGTAATTTTTCACTTTCTACTCTTTTGTTAAATTTTTTTTAAAAAAAAATTTGAAAATGTTGTGCTTATGAAAAGTATGATGCAAATTGATGCGTAAATAAGCACAAACCTTCCCCAAACCTGTTTATAGCAGTGTCCTCACTGATATCATCCGTTAAGCTCAAAAACCTGTAGACTTGGGAGGAAATTATTAATGGGGGCAAGAATATATGAAAGTGAAAATCCTCCCACAAACTTATTTTTGGCTTACAATTTTGTAAAAATCTTGTTCTTTCAAGAGCCAAAATATCCCCCCCCCCAAACTTGAGTTAAACAATTTTAATCTTTTAAAATCATACAAGGGGGTCAAGATTATTGGTCAATGCCAAGCTTTGCAAAGACCGAAGGTCAACACCAACCATTCAAAAATTTTATCGATGAAGCACCAAGGTTGGTGGAAGAACATGTCATCTTTCGACGTGAAAAAGTGGGGAGGTGATAAGAGGTGTAAATGAAAAGGATTGCGTCTCAATTTGGAGAGACGACACAGTGATAGTGATGATGGATTACTCGCATTATCATGATTGCCCAAAAGAAGGGATGGAGGTCCAATTTCTTTATCTTGGATTTGATTTATCTCAACACCCGTATCTTTTAAAAATGCGAGTTCATCAGCGAAAATTTCCTCAAAGCTTTCATCGATACCCCGAAGAATAATGTCTTCAGGAAAAACAGGGTGATCGTCAGACTCTATAAAAAGTTCCATCAGCGTTAGATGTTGACCCGGACAACTCAGTGGAAGAGTCCGTGTATGTATAATACATGGTTGGGTTAAGCAACAACATATGAAAAGAGTCAGTATCATGAGGTTGATCACATTCGCTGCTGTCGACATCCATTAATTCGACAGAACACACATGAGCATAGGGTTCGGAGGGTTCACTTCCCAACTTGTAAATGTTAAGCTCAATTGACTTTTTTCCAAAGGATAGGGTCATAGAGCCGTTTCTACAATTGATTACTGCGTTGGAAGTGGCCAAAAAGGGTCGACCGAGTATCACCGGGATTTGATTTCGTAGGTTCGCTACAGGTTGTGTATCTATAACGATAAAGTCCACAGGGAATATAAATTCCCCGACTTTGATTAACACATTCTCTAACTCACCCCTAGGTTGGGTGATAGATCGATCGGCCATCTGAAGAGTGCAATGCGCAGGTTTTAACTCTTCGATCCCTAATTGCTCATAAACAGAGTACGGAAGCAAGTTAACACTAGCACCTAAATCGAGTAGAGCACGATTGATATTTTTACCCCCAATAGAAATTGAAATTGTAGGACTTCCGGGGTCCTTTCGTTTCTTGGGTAGTTGTTGTGTAAAAGCAGTGCTCACATTACTCGCAAAGAAAACTTTTTTAGCTACTTGAACTTTTCTCTTCCTAGTGCATAAGCCCTTTAGGATTTTCACATATGACGGAACTTGTTGAATAGCATCTAGGAGAGGAATGTTTATATTGACTTGCTTAAAAATTTCCACAATCTTCTCCATTTGTGGACTTGGTCTGTTGACCCTTAACCTGTTTGGATAAGGTGCTTTATTAATAAGGGTTTGGTCCAACATTAAAGAGGATTGTGGGGATGGAGTGGATCCCAGAATTGGAGTGAGGATCGTTTTAGGTAGATTCGAGGAAATGGGCGAAGGGTTCGAGCCTTGGGAAAAACGGAGAATAGGCTCGGATGAAGGTGGGAGACTAGACGAATTAGGGGAAGAAGAAGAAGAAGCTGGGGTATCAAATGTGTCACTAACATCAAATTGCTCACCCGCTCGGTTATTCAGCACTCTCCCTGATCTCAACGTAGTAATGGCATTCACATTATGATTTTGTGAATGGCTAGGATTCGGTAGGGGTTGAGATGGGAGTTTCCCTTTTTCTCTCGCACTCATTGCGGCGTTTAACTGTGCGATTTAGTTTTCTATTGATTTAATACTCTCACCATAGGAGGCGGAGTTTTTCGTTATGGTATCAATAGAAGACTTCATCTCAGCCGACAATTGCATGGACTGTTTCATGAACATATCCAAAGTTTGTTCAAGTGAAGAGTTGTCAGTACCGGCCGCTTGTGGTGTAGAAGTGTTGGCCGAATTTTGGAAATTCTGTGACTGAAAGGGGGGCTGATTCTGTGGTTGTGGTTGCTGTGGAGGAGGTCTTTGATAATTGCTTTGTTGGTTTTGACTCCAAGCAAAGTTAGGATGATTTCTCCATCCTTGATTGTACGTGGAAGAATAAGGGTCGTTTCTAGGTCGCTGCTAAAAAGCAGCATTAGCTTGAAACGATGCATTCATAGGACATTCTTCCGTTAAGTGTGAAGGATCCGAACAGCAACCACAGACGGTCTTAGGAAGCGTGACCTGATTTAGGGAGAATGATGATAATTTGTTCTCAATAGCGTCGAGTTTCTTCTGTATCGCTGCCATTTCGGCTTTTACTGCGATGGAAATATCGAGCTGATGAATACTTCCCTTAGAAGAAGGTGGTCTTACACTTTTCCACTGCAAAGTGTGTTCAGCAAGGTCTTCCAGATATTTCCAAGCTTCACCGTCGTCTTTAGCCATGAAATTGCATTGACAATTTGTTTCAAGCATCTGCTTTGTCGCTGGATTAATGCCCTTATATATAATTCGGCATAAATCCCATCTATTGATTCCATGATGAGGACATTGGACAAGCAGATCTTTGAAACGTTCAAAGCACTTCCAAAATGGTTCATTGGGAAGCTGGGTGAACTGGTTGATCTTGCTCCTAACATATGGTTTGGGTAAAACTTCTTAAGAAATGTTATGACGAATTCATCCCAATTAGTGATAGAGTGTGCGGCAGTATTGTAAAGCCATTTTTCTGCCAAGTCGCACAGTGTGAATGGGAGAAGACGCAAACGCATAGCATCGACAATCAAATGTGAAGTACCCATCATTGCGCATACGTTTTCGAATTTGGTGATGAAAACGTACGCGTCTTCCGACTCAAACCCGTGAAATTTAGGCAGCAGATTGATGTAGTGGGGTTTAATTTCGAAATTATCCACGTTAGCTGGTGGAAGAGATAGACAAGTGGGAAGAGGACCACGGATAGGATAGCATCTCTCTTGGAGAGAGATGCGCGGTGGATTTTGCGTACCTACGGGCGGTGGCAGCGTGGTGTTATATTCTGAATTGAGTGTCGTCTATCTCGGTCGTGGTGTGTGGTGGGGAAAAGAAGATGAAGAAATAACGACTTCGGCGTCGATAGCAGGAACGCGGACAAGATGGGCACTAGGATCCCGTGTCCAGCCAAGCATGCACTAAGCGGATTTAGTGCAAGTGGCAGCGTGTGTGTGTGATTTAAAATTGGTTTGTTTTGAAAAAGTGGGACTCAAGACAAATCACTTTAAAATGCACAAGCTACTCTAGAACTAAGGTCACCTAGGTCCAGTCTCTAGACCGCTCCTAGACTTCCAAGGGACAAGCCGCAGGATAAATCCTCTACCGCCTCTTTACTACTCTTGTAGCCAGGTAAGTGCCAGGTGAGTGGGAGGCTCCCCACTACGAAAGTAGTGGTCCTAATTAAGTAACCACTCTCCTTGGACACACTTGCCTAGGCACTACAAAACTAATGCGGATAAGCGATAGATTATCCACGACCTTCCTCTGTCCTTATTGAGCGCGACAGTCCTTAGAGTCTGGTCTAGATATTTTTTAAATTAATAAAGGGTTGATGCAGATGCTCGGTTTGTGATTTGTGGGTCTTAGGAAGGGTGATGAAATCCCCACCTAATCTTGATTTGGTCTTTGCCCCTTAAAGTCCGTATTAAAATATGCAAAACAAAACCAATCACAAAACTTTTGCAAAAAGATTTTTGAGCGGCACTATTTTGCAAAAAATCCTGCAGAAAATAGATTTTATTGGATTTTAGAGGAGAGAGAAAGAGTTAAGAAAGATACCAGAGAAGTGTGAAACCCTAGATCTCCTGTTTCCTCAAGTCCATGACTCCAGATCTCCTTGCAAAAATTCACGCACAAATCGTTAAATATGCAATTTGCAGTTTTGTTTTAATAATGATATGAATCGTCTAAGAATTCAACACAAATAGTAAGAATAAAAAATTACGCACGGATCCCCGGCAACGGCGCCATTTGATTGGTTCGAAATTATGTGTTTGTAGAATAACCGCAATCAGAACGGTGTCGCGCGTAGCTAGACCGAGATGAGTACGGGTCGTCCTCTGGGAAACGTGGAACCTTTTACTCTTACTTTAGATGTGTTGAAAAAGAGAGGAGGGATAAATAATATTGTAGAATGGTTGTAGGATATAGATCTACGTTAAACACTGATGCAAAATATAGATCTAGATTAACTACGGATGTAAGTTTATATAAGAAGGGGGGCTTGTAGGGTTCATTAGGATTTAGTAGTTATGGATGATTAATTAAAGATTACTCTTTTTATTCTTTAATAGAATTAAAACTAGAACGACAGTGATGCATGTAGATTAGGGTTTCTGGAGGGAAAAGGAATCCCACTCTTAACCCTTATCTCGACACGGAACTCCGTTCATATCTAGCCTTTACCAAAACAATCATTAATCTAATCTCTAATCGCGGTCGAGACTAACAATGAATTGGTAGCGCGCCCGATTAGGATGTTAATGATTGTTTTGATAAAGTTCATAAACTTTATAGGACGTAAAAAGAGTTTAGGTATTTTCATCATCCATTAACCTACCCTAATCCTACGAACCCTAACAAGCGGAGAATTACTCGTGCATATTGGGAGAAAGAGAGATGGAGAGAAAATGCATAATTAAACTACGAAGAAATAGAATAAGAAAAAGAGCTATCTTTATTAATCAACAATATTCATTACACTTTGATCCCTTAGAAAATGATTACAAATACTAGTTTTCTTCTCGATCTCTTCCAAGGAGGTAGACGAACAGTTTGATGATCAGCCTGGATGCGTAAGCCGTCTTGGACTTCGTGATCTCGTCGGCTTGATAAATTTTTCCAAGAGGCTCTCGGTCCCTATTTATAGTCCAAAGCCAGAACCTTTGCTTCTAAATATGGAAGCTAACTATAGATATCCACCCACAATTTTTGCAAACCCTAGATCCTCAATATTGCCGCGGATCGGCGGCCCAAGGGGGTAAGGCCGCGGATCCGCGGCCATTCAATCTCCTCCATTGATCATTTTTCTGGGTAACTGTTTGTTTGACATTTGGCGATCCTTGGAACCTTCAGAATTTAGAAATCTTTTCTTTTCTTCTGCCAGAATTGATTTCTTAATTTTGATTTCTTAATTAGGCAGGTTAGCTTTAACAACTTGATTTCCTTAATTTAAGACCTGAAAATTCTGCACAACAACTTAAATAATAGTTAGTAGACTTAGTTCTACTAGGATTATGTCAATAATATTATATACATTTTCCTACCAAATACTAATTATAATATATCAACACATGGAAAATATTATTTTTACATATAAACCCTCATATGTATGATATATTATAATAAAGATCTTTTTTAATATGAAAATGGTAGGGAAAATGTAATAACAAATGTGCAGTTTTATCAACCGAACAGGGCTCGATCTCCAGTGAGTTCGATCCACCTGACAACATTCCAAAGAAAGAAGAAAAGGAATGTCGTCAGCGAACAATCTCTCGGTAAGTCCTAAAAATGGGTAGAGATAGAACAGAAAGAGAGTATAACTAATGATGTTTGATTATAATGTTAACGCAGTTGTTTATAATTTGGTACAGAATATGCCAGTGTATACGAGAGGCGTCCCACTATCCGGAGACTAAGGTATACGGAGCACAAGGAACCATTCAGGCACGGTACAACGGCAATGGATATTCAGGTTAGGTGTATTAAAGTGACCGTCTCATGCCACTTCTAACACATTCCGTACCAATCTACCCCTTTAAAACCCCGTGATGTATTTTGTATTGATTGTATTATTTTGTTATATAGATGGATGAGTTGTCGAAACCATGATATCAGTAAACAGAATGGATATAAATGGATAGTCATGTAAACAGAGTATATCTATGGTTCGGTTCAGTCAAAATAGATTGAATTCTGGTATTCAAGGATTCATATTGTTTTGTAGTTTATACTTGAATCATATTCAAGTCAGATTGATTGCATATTTTGACCGTGACTCGAACTGAGTCGGACTTTTAAACAAAATTGAAGTCCTGAATTAATTTTGATGTTATCGGTAACTGCTGCACATGGACGGCAGGATTTGTGTCTTTTTCCAAGACAATTACTGTGTTGATAACACCGTTGTTAGATTATCTACCTTAGATAGGCAAGCACCCATATTCTCCGGGTCTCTGAGGCTCAAGGGAATCGGTCCCGCTTAAAGCTATATTTACTAAGCTCATTTTTGTAAGTTAGTATAACTTGAGAGGGTTTTATTTAAAATAGTTTTGATATAATTTCAAAATACACCTCAAGTTTTTAATTATCGTCTTTAGGGTTTTTATAGATGTATATTTTATTAAAGTGAAATTTTCTAGTAAGTAGAACCTAGTTTTCATTATATATGGTATTTTAATGAAATATTGGAATTTATATTGAATTGTAATAGTATTTTCATGCAATGGTGATTACTTTGATTTAGAAAATATGGAATATTTATAATATATTTAAAATAGATCTTTTGATAATATTAATATATATCTATATATTTAATAAAAATAAATTTTATTTATTCTGTAGAAATCTCATTTTCTTAAAAATTGCATTAAAAATTCCATCGAGATCGAATGCTCCTTGCGGAGGTCTGCATCTCGCTCTATTAGGCCCGAGGATGTGCGATAACCCACACCATCTCGATCGGGATTCCCCAAAATGGGTTGTAGAGGCGTATTTGCAGGGAATTAAGTAATACACCTTTTTAAAGAAAAGAGTTTTGTAAGTTTAGGCTATTTAAATGTAATGTCGTATTTTGTCCCAAAAGAATATTTTACAAACTATCGTGCTATGTCAAAGATGTGTGTTGTGATGAGGTAGGTCATTACCTCATGAGTTATCTAAATGTAATATAAGGAAATATGTTGAATTATATCGAAAGTAAAGTATATGGTATTTTACCGTAAAAATACGATAAAAATTGCATAAAATATTCTTTTGAGATGAAACTTGTTCTAATGTGTTTATTTATATTTATTAAACATTATTAGAAGATATAGTGATTTATTGTTTAAGAAAAATGGACTTTCTAAAGAAAAGAGAGTCAGAAGTCGAAATAACTCCGCTTCCGACGAGTTTTGAAAAGAAGATATTTTAGAATAATAGAAAAGGAGGGGAGATGGGACTTACTGGCTATAAAGAAAGATGAGAGGTAAGGGAAGATTAGGAAAGCGTCGGGGCGTCGTTTCTTCGCCGGAATCTTCTTGGAACGTTGCTGAAATTTCGCCTCTTGCTAACTCCACTTGCACAACTTGGGACTTGGAATTTTTTTGAGAGTTTTGGCAGGGAATTTCTGAGTGAGGAGGGGTGAAATGTGGTGTGGTATTTATAAGGAAAATTAGGGTTTTGAGGGTTAAAGAATGCATTAAAAATATGTATTAAAATTAGAATTAAAAAGTGAAATTACACTATCTGGATAATTGCAAAGTAAACAACCAGCATGGGGGAAGTGGGGTAGGCGAAGGGGTGCCAGGGGAAAAAATTAGGGACCATCCCTTACGGGAGGCCTGGCGGTGCCGGTCCTACTGAAGATCTCGCTGGTCGTAGTCCGGTGGTGGGTGGTGAGATCTTGGCCATGTGTCCCCATCGCTTTGACTAGCCTATTGCATATGTTTGTTTAATCTGTGACTCTTCATTTTACATGTAGTGCAAGTGCAAACATTTGGGATTCTAAAAAATTAAAAGAAAAATCAACAAAAATATAATATGACTGGGGGGATTCGATCACAAGGGCTACGTCACAGCAGTGCAAGGCTTTACCAATGAGCTACAAGTGCTTTCTTACTATACAAAAGTAATTCAAATACTTATAACATACACAGGATTGCAAATACTCCATTTGTATATTAACTTTTAAATAAATTTTCTGTACATTGAAATTGGAGTTGTTACATTCTACCCTCCTTACAAAAATTTCGTCCTCGAAATTTACAATTATTTTAAGGACTAGTTTACAAACAAATGAGGGTATTTTGCACGCATGTCGTTCTCATGTTCCCATCTTGATTCTCTTGGTGAATTTTTTCTCCACATCACTCGAACCAAATTGACTTCCTTGTTCCGAAGTGACTTCACCTTTCTATCCAGGATTTCAACAGGTTATTGCTCACAGGATAAATCTGGCTGTATAGTGAGCTCGGAGTGATTAAGAATATGACCGAGGTCACTCACATACCTTCTGAGTTGGGATATGTGGAACACATTCTGCACTCTTTCCAATGAAGCTGGAAGTGCCAAGCGATAACCCACTTCTCCGACTCGTTCGAGTATGTCGAACGGTCCAATATACCTTGGACTGAGCTTCCCCCGTCTTCTAAAATGAATCACTCCATGGTTTGGAGATATCTTCAAAAATACATGATCTCCCGGTTGGAACTCCAAGTGACGGCGCTCTGCATCAGCCCAGTGCTTATGTCGATCTTGGGCTATGCGCATTCTTTCTCTGATAGTGTGGACTAGATCGACTATTGCTACTATCATCTCAAGTCCAAGAAGTTCTCTATCTCCGATGTCGTCACAACTTAATGGTGATCGACACTTCCTTCCATATAAAGCTGCAAATGGTGTCATTCCTATACTTGCTTAGTAGCTGTTGTTGTATGAAAACTCCACAAGATGTAGGTGATCTTACCACGATCCTCCGAAATCTAGTATACACGCTCTTAGCATATCTTCTAAGATCTAAATAGTTCGCTCAGACTGACCATCTGTTTTTGGATGATAAGCTGTGCTGAAGTTCAGACTTGTTCCCAAGCTAGCTTGCAGACTCTGCCAAAATTGCAATCGGAATCTGTTGTCACGATCGGAGACAATGCAAACCGGTACTCTATGTAATCTCACGATTTCCTCCATGTACTTCTTTGCTAGTGTTTCAGTAGATTGGACAACTTAAAATGGGATGAAGTGAGCCGACTTTGTGAGTCGATCCACAATAACCCATACGGCATCGTTACCCTTCGTGCTGCGAGAAAGTGCAGTCACGAAATCCATAGTGATGTGTTGCCACTTCCATTCTGGGATAGGTAACGGTAGAAGTAACCCAGCTGTCCTGTGATGTTCAGCCTTTACTTGCTGACACACCAAGCATTTAGCGACGCTTCTGGCTACTTCACGCTTCATTCCATGCCACCAGTAATTTTGACGCAGATCTTTGTACATCTTTGTACCTCCAGGGTGTACTAAATAAGGAGAGCCGTGAGCTTCTTTCATCAACTCTTCTCGCACAGAACCTTTTGGTACACACAATTTACTGCCGTATCTCAAAGATTCGTCTTCATGGATGATGAAGTCTGTTCGAAGTCCACTTTCTACTTGTTCTCTGATTTTTTGCAACTTAGCATCACTTGCTTTAGCTGCTTTGATTTGATTGACAACAGTAGATTGAACTTGTAAGTTCATCAAACTTGAAGCGTTACCTGGCATGACCACTTCAATCTCCATCTGATGCAAATCTTGTTGAAGCTTCCACTGTGTGGTAAGATTCAATGCTAATGGTTGGCGACTAAGAGTATCAGGTACTATATTCACCTTCCCTGGATGATATTGTAGGTTGATGTCGTAATCCGCCATGAGTTCTAACCATCTTCTCTACCGCATATTCAACTCTTTCTGAGTAAACACATATTTCAGACTCTTGTGGTCTAAGTATATGTCCACTCATTCACCAAGAAGATAATGGCGCCAAATCTTGAGTGCAAAATTTATGGCTGCCAACTCCAAATCATGCGTTAGGTAGTTGCGCTCATGAATTTTTAGCTGTCTTGATGCATAAGCTACGACTTTACCGTGCTGATGTAGAACACATCCTAATCCCTTACCGGATGCATCGCAATGCACTTCAAAATCTCCAGATTGGTCCGATATGATAAGGATAGGTGCTGATGTCAATCTTTACTTGAGTTCTACGAAAGCTTGTTCGCATGCTTCTGACCACATGAATTCTTCATCTTTACTTGTGAGCTTGGTCAGGGGTGTTGCAATCTTCGAAAATCCTTCAATAAACTTTCTGTAATATCCTGATAATCCCAAGAAACTTCGAATGTCCTTCACTGACTTCGTTGTCGGTCATTCGCTTACTGCTGATACTTTAGCTGGATCTACAGAGATTCCATCGCCTGATATAATATGTTTGAGAAAACCGAATTGATCTAGCCAAAACTCGCACTTGCTGTACTTGGCATAGATTTGATGCTGTCGTAAAGTCTCCAGGACAATTCGCAGGTGTTCGGCATGTTATTTCCGACTTTTAGAATACACCAGGTTGTCGTTGATGAAAATGACAACAAATATGTCTAAGTACTCTTGGAAAACTTGATTCATTAGGTTCATGAATATAACTGGTACGTTGGTCACTACAAATGGCATCACAAGAAATTCGTAATGTCCATAGCGAGTTCTGAATGCCGTTTTATGGATATCAGATTCTTTGACCCTCACCTGATGATAACCCGAACGAAGATCTAACTTGGAGAAAACGCAAGACCCACTTAGCTGATCGAACAGGTCGTCGATGCACAGAAGTGGATACTTATTCTTTATAGTCCTTCATTCAGAGCTCTATAATCAATCCACATTCTGTATGAACTTTCCTTCTTCTTCACAAGTAGAACTGGTGATCCCCAACTTAAAGTGCTGGGACGAATCCATCCTTTCGTCAATAATTCATCCAACTTTGTACGGACCTTCTCCAAACCTTCAGGGCTTAACCGATACGGTACTTTGATACCGGTTATGCTCCAGGTACTAAATCAATGCTAATTTAAGAGCTCGATCGGGAGGCAAACCTGATATGTCTTCAGGAATACATCGTCGAACTCTCGAACTATTTCCGGTTTTGATCCTTCTTCCGCTTGAAGTGCTGCAATCACTGCTTTCTTCGATTTTGCCTTGTATGTGCTTGGCTCCAGGGTACGGTCTTCACTTTTGAAATAAAAGGCCGGATGATCTAAAATCTCGAACACTACCCTCTTTTAACGACGGTCAATGGTAGTATAGAATGTTCCTAGCCAATCCATACCCAAAACGACATCAAAATTCGGTATGTCCAGCACCTTAAAGTCAGCATAGAATTATCTGCTGCAGACGAACAATAGACACAGATCGTATCCCATTATTGCCTTTAGGACGCCGTTCCCTGAACTGACATTCCAGCTGGATACGAGAGGTTTGACTGGAATCGCATGAGTTCGGACGAACCGTTACGACATAAAGCAATGAGATGCTCTAGTATCGAAGAATGCTGGTGCAGAAAGTGAGGCTACTAAGATTGTACCTATGTTATGTGGGATAGGTTTTAGGTACAAGGAAAAGATATATAGGTATGTATATAGACTGAAAGAAAGTTTGGAAGGGAATTGTTACCAGTGATGACTTGGCTGGCGGCTTCAGCTTCTTCCACCGGTTATTGTAAAAGCATGTCGCCTCGATACATTCCTTCTTGCTAGAGGAGCATTCCTTTGTCCGTTCCGTTGTCCTTAAGGTACGTTCCTTTGAGCTTGATGGAACCGACGAGGAGGAGATGCATTCGGTCTACGAGGTGGTGGAGCAGGGAGAGCGAGTTGTGGAGCAGGTGCCTGGATGGCTAGGCACTGCTGATAAGTAATTGCTGGTCTGGGTGTAGCATTTGGGTTATGTCTATGAGGACAAGACCCAATGTCATGAGTGGCTGAGCCGCAGACTAAGCAAAGGCGATTTGCACGCCGACAGACATTCGCCAAATGTCCATCTCTCCTACAGTAGATACAAAAGGCTGGGTTGTACCGGTTGTTTGATACTCCCGGTCTCCTGGGCACAAATTGTTGCCTTGAAGAGGCTCCTCCTGCCATCTGAGTGGCAGGACGCTTCACTCCGGCAGATTGGGGTCTACCCTTCATCTTTACCACTGCCTCATATCAGCGAGCAGCTTTCAGGGCCAATTCGTGGATTGGGAAATCCCTTGTAGTTAAGACAGTTTAGATTTCCGGATCTAACCCTTGCTGAAATCTTCTGGACCTGATCTCAGCAGTCGATATCAAGTGTGCCGCAAACCTACTGAGCATGGTAAACCCAGCATCATATTCATCCACGGATTTGGTCCACATCGAACCCTGTTGTAGATGGATAAATTGCTGCTCCATGTCAAATCGGGCAGTGTCTGGGAAGTAATTCGCGTCGACCATGTCGCGAAAAGCCCTACATTCGATAGGTTGGGCAAGACGGCTTTCTTCCGCCTACCACCATACTCGGGCGTTGCCAGTGAGTTGCAGCTTCACAACTCGTATCCAAGCAATCTCTGGCACTTGTACCGCAGCCAGGTCATCCCTAATATTTTGAGCCCATTCTTCAGCTTCCAGGGGGCTCTCTTTTGCCGAAAATTGTTTTGGGTGAAATACCCGGGATTGCTTCACTCCGGGCGCTTCCGCTTCTGGACGGTTCATCAGAATAGCGGTTTGCTGCTGCTGTCCTTCCAGGAGGCTTCGGATTGCCTCAAGAAGTACCGTCTGCTCATTGATCAGAGCAGCGATGGTAGGCATAAGCAGTAGAGGTGGTGGTGTGTTGTTGAACTTGGTGCTGGTGTTGTTTGGAGAATCCATAACCTTGAAAGAAAAATAGGGTTATGATAGATTCAAAATATATGAAATTGTAAGATTCAAGGAATATGAAATGTAAAGAATATTTTTAGTTGCTGATTCTTGTGTTATATTACTTTGGACTTCATGCAGAATGACCTGCATGTCTATACAGAACTGACTTGCATGGGCCGCCAACAAAACTTGTCATGCCACGCTTTCCGGTGTAATGCAGGGAAGTGCGACAAGGTCCTCTATGTATTTACTCAAAAGTAAATACGTTAAGCATATCTAAGCAATATAAAGTAAAATATACACAAGAGACAGGAATATAAAATGAACAACAACTTTATTTATTTAACAATTCCTTACAAGTACAACTGGAAATGTAAATACATGAATAGAAAGTAATGCCTAAATAATGGCATGAACTGAAATGAAAAGATCAAAGGCTAACTGCTCCAAGTTTTCAGTACTGGGCTCGATCTCCAGTGAGTCCGATCTATCTGACAACATTCTAAAGAAAGAAGAAAAAGAATGTCGTCAGCGAACAATCGCTCAGTAAGTCCCAAAGATGAGTAGAGATAGAACAGAAAGAGAGTATAACTAGTGATGTTTGATTATAATGTTAACGCAGTTGTTTGTAGTTTGGTACAGAATATACCAGTGTATACGAGAGGAGTCCCACTATCCGGAGACTAAGGTATACGGAGCACAAGGAACCGTTCAGCCACGATACAACGGCAATGGATATTCAGATTAGGTGTATTAAAATGACCGTCTCGTGCCACTTCTAACACATTACGTACCAATCTACCCATTTAAAACCCCGTGATGTATTTTGTATTGATTGTATTGTTTTGTTATATAGATGGATCTTACCGAAACCATGATATTAGTAAACAGAATGGATATAAATGGATATTCATGTAAACAGAGTATATCCATGGTTTGGTTCGGTCAACATAGATTGATATAGATTGAATTCTGGTGTTCATGGATTTATATTGTATTGTAATTTATACTTGAATCATATTCAAATCAGATTGATTGCATATTTTGACCGTGAATCGAACTGAGTTGGACTTTTAAACAAAATTGAAGTCCTAAATTAATTTTGATGTTATCGATAATTGGTGCACATGGACGGCAGGATTTGTGTCTTTTTCCAAGACAATTACCGTGTTGATAACACTGTTATTAGATTGTTTACCTTAGATAGGCAAACACCCATATTCTCCGGCTCTCTGAGGTTCAAGAGAGCCGGTCCCGCTTAAAACTATATTTACTAGGGTCCTTATTGTAATTTAGTATAACTTGAGGGAGTTTTATATAAAAATATTTTTGATATAATTTCAAAATACACATCAAATATTTAATTATCGTCTTTAAGGTTTTCATAGATATATATTTTATAAAAGTAAAATTTTCTAGTGAGTACAACCTAGTTTTCATTGTATATGATATTTTAATGAAATATTGGAATTTTTATTGAATTGTAATAGTATTTTCATGAAATGGTGATTCCTTTGATTTAGAAAACAAAGAATATTTATAATATATTTAAAATAGATCTTTTGATAATATTCATATATATATTTATATATTTAATAAAAATAAATTTTATTTATTCTCTAGAAATCTCATTTTCTTAAAAATTACATTAAAAATTCCATCGAGATCGAATGCTCCTTGCGGAGATCTGCATCTCGCTTTACTAGGCCCAAGGATGTGCGATAACCCGCACCATCCAGATCAGGATTCCCCAAAATGGGTTGTAGAGGCGTATTTGCAAGGAATTAAGTAATACACCTTAAAGAAAACAGTTTTGTAAGTTTAGGGTAATTAAATGTAATGTCGTATTTTGTCCCAAAAGAATATTTTACAAACCATCATGCTATGTCCAAGATGTATGTTGTGATGAGCTAGCTCATTACCTCGTGAGTTATCTAAAGGTAATATAAGGAAATATCGAAAGTAAAGTATATGGTATTTTACCGTAAAAATGCGATAAAAGTTGCATAAAAAATTCTTTTGATATGAAACTTGTTCTAATGTGTTTATTTATGTTTATTAAACATTATGAGAAGATATGGTGATTTATTGTTTAAGAAAAATGGAGCATTTAAAGAAAAGAGAGTCGGAAGTCGGAATAACTCTGATTCCGACGAGTTTTGAAAAGAAGATGTTTTAGAATAATAGAAGAGGAGGGGAGAGGGGTCTTACTAGCTATAAAGAAAGAGGAATGGTAGGGGAAGATTAGGAAAGCGTCGGGGCGTCGTTTCGTCGCCGGATCTTCTTGGAACGTTACCGGAACTTCGTCTCTTGCTAACTCCACTTGCACAACTTGGGACTTGGAATTTTTTAGAGAGTTTTGGCAGGGAATTTCTGAGTGAGGAGGGGTGAAATTTGGTGTGGTATTTATAGGGAAAATTATAGTTTTGAGGGTTAAAGAATGCATTAAAAATATGCATTAAAAGTAGAATTAAAGAGTGAAATTACACTCTCTAGATAATCGCAGAGTAAACAAACAACATGGAGGTAGTAGGGTAAGCGAAGGGGTATCAGGGGAAAAAATTGGGGACCATCCCCTACGAGGGACCCGACGGTGCAGGTCCTACTGAAGATCTCGCCGGTCGTAGTCCGGTGGTGGGTGGTGAGATCTTGGCCACGTATCCCCGTCGCTTTGACTAACTTATTGTACATGTTTGTTTAATCCGTGACTCTTCATTTTATGTGTAGTGCACGTGCAAACCTTTGAGCTTCTAAAATATTAAAAGAAAAATCAACAAAAAGATAATGTGGCTGGGGGGATTCGATCACAAGGGCTACGTCACAGCAGTACAAGGTTTTACCAATGAGCTACAAGTACTTTCTTACTGTTCAAAAGCAATTCAAATACTTATAGCATACACAGGATTGCAAATACTCCATTTGTATATTAACTTTTAAATAAATTTTATGTACATTGAAATTGGAGTTGTTACGGAGCAGCACGACCACTAGGCTTCACTTGTACTCATTTTTCTTTCAGTTCATGTTATTGTTTAGGCATTGCTTTCCATTCTTTTATTTACATTTTTAGTTGTATTGTAAAGAAATATTTAATAAATAAAAGTTGTTGTTCAATTACATCTCTTGTCATTTTCTTGCGTACTTTATTATATTGTTTAATTACGCTTAACATGTTTATTTCTGAGTAAATACGTAGCGGGCCAGTCACGTTTCATTACCCGTACACTGAGAAGCGGGACATAACAACCGTTGACAAAAATGGAAATCCCTACTACGGTTTTCTTGAGGAAGTTATAGCGGTCTCATACCAACATACGACTGTCCCATTTCAAATATTTCAATACAGATGGTACAATACCAAGACTGACCAGGGTATGAAGGTCGATCAATACGGTCTGACTTTGGTAAACACCGAACGGATGATACCAAAATACAACGGTTTTATATTTCTTACAATGGCAACACAAATATATTATTCTCGGGACTTGCACAAGGTTGACTGGGATGTTGTTTGTCGTTGGAAACTGAGAGATTATTAAAACGTGTCAACGTTGAATGGCTCTGAAGATGAGAGCGACGGTGAAGATCTCGCAATAACATGTCTCGGTCCATCTATTGAACGTACCAAGAATCCAAACTATTCTTCGCCGTCTATCCATACGTTTATAAGAAGTGCATCGGCCAATTGATTGTCACGGATCAAGATTTTGAAAATCCACCTAACGAATTTTCAGATAATATACCACATAAATGTGTTAGGTAATGAAGTTAAATTGAATGTTCTAAAGTAATGAAATAATGTTTATATATATATATATATAATATATATATATATATATAGAGAGAGAGAGAGAGAGGATTTGATCATGGGCGCAAGCGAAGGCACCAAACGCCACAAGAGACAACGTCTACAGAACATTCTGAGTCAATCCATATCCTCCGACGAGACTGTCTCGGGACCCTCAGCAGGCATGGAAGCAGCAGCAGCAACGCCTATCCCTAGCAGCTGTAATATTTCAGAAAATAGAAAATATTATTTTTGGAATTTAAATAATAAATTTCACGAATATTATACGAATATAGATTTGAGTTTTAATAGAATGGTATAATTATATACCTATATTTTTGTAATATAATTGGAATTTAAAAATAAATTATTATTTATGAAGGCATTTAATTGATTTAGGCATTTTATAAATTAATTTATAATTATTTCCATACAGGTTTAATTTAAACTTGATTAGTACTCCACTAATTATGCATTAGACCAAGCCTAATTTGTTAAACCATATTTAACTTGTCATGACATGTTAATGTCTCATTTTATCATGGTTTTATGGTTTTCTTTTAAAAAAAAGGGAAAAGAAAATAAAAAAGAAATTGGAGGGGGAGGGGGACAAAAAGACATGAGAGGTATGGGCTTGAGAGAAAGAATGAGAGAGAGGGGGTATGGTTACAACCTTAACCATTGCTTTGCTTCTTCATTCCCATCCTCATTCTTCATCTCCTTCCTCTTCATCTCCCTCCACCTCCTCCACCACCTTCTACCACCTAAAAACATCATTCAAATCATCTCAAAACTCATGTTAGCTTTTACTAAAAATATTCATCACCTCATCCTACACCTCATGGCATATTCAAAATTTCATTTTAGGGAGCTTTGGCAATTTAGGAATTTTCTTGAGTTGCTACTTTAACTTAAAGCACTCACCCTTCATTAAGTTTTTATGTTTCCTAACCTCACAGATTAGTTTAGAGCTCCAAAGTTTATGTTTAGTGAATTTGGAAAATTCTAGGATGATCTTTGTTGGATGATATGAGTAGTGGTGGTGTAGTAGAGGTTTAGTAATGACCACAATTTTATTAAGTGATAGATAAGGGCATGTTAGTGCAAGTATCTTGAATAGACATGAGTTTAAAATTTTCCGATATCGGTTTTGTGAACTTTTGATGACCAAAATGAAATCTGAAACTACTTAGGTTCTCTGAAAATTAAATAGCGGATATAGTGAGATGTGCAGACCTAAAGAAAGACACTCTAGAAACCCGAGCCTCTAATCCCAAACCCAAACCGCCAACAAAAATCCCCCTGGCCGCAATTTGCGGTTCGACCTTGGAAATAGGGTTTGGGTTTTATTCTATAGTTCACTCATTACATAACCAGGCCTATCTTATACGCTAAAAAGTCTAATTTCACTTTAAGAAAAATCTGGGAGTATTTTAGTAAGTTTCTGTCGATATTTTACGATATTTGAAAACATGGTTTTCGATATTTGAGTTTTGACTCGGTCGTTCGACTTTCGTATGTCGTCATCAGGGGTTGTTTTATCACTTTAGCATGCGTGAATCATAGGTTCTAATCTATATGCCCTTCGCTTGTCGTATCGGTTTTTTATTTGGATTTTTATGCAATACGATATGCTTTAATTGTAGGTACATTCATGTGGAATTCCGAGACAATGAAGGAGAACAAGGCATATGTCGGGATCGACTAGAGTAAGGCGTTGTAGGTGAGTTGTCACGCCCCGCTTCCCATTCTACGGCGACGGGGACGCGACTGGCCTGCTACGTATTTACTCTGAAGTAAATACGCTAAGCGTATCTAACTAATATAAAAGTAAATACACAAGAGACAAAATATAATAAAATAGCAACTTTTATTTATTAACATTCTTTTGTACAATGCATGAAAAGGAAATACAACTGAAATAAAACGATGCCTAAACAATGGCATAACAGGAAATGAAAAGTACTGAATGGAAAATGTACAATGAAACTAGAGCTCTGGTTCTTCAGCAAACTGGTCCAAGTCTTCTGCAGATGGCTCGATCTCCGCTGGGTCCAAACCACCTGACGACATTTAAAGAAAAAAGAAATAGAATGTCGTCAGCGAACAGGTCGCTCGGTAAGTCCCAAAGATAAGGGAGAAATCGATAGAGAGTAAGAGAGAGAGAGAGAGTAGCTTTTAATGTTGTATTATAATATTGTAATGTTGTATTAACGCTGTTGTTTGTAGTTTGGTACAGAAGAATGCCAGTGTATACGAGAGAGGTCTCTATATGCTAGAGATCAGGGCAAACGGAATATAGAGTACAAGGCTCCGTTAGAAGGCCCGGAACAATGGCAATTGGATTCATGTTAGGTGTCTTAAGTCTGACCGTCTCGTGTCACTTTTAACACCTTCCGTACCAATCTACCCCTTAAACCCCGTAGTGTTTTATTTGTATTGTTTTGTGCTGTAAATTGTATTGAGTGTATAATTGAAAGACTGACCGAAACCATGATATCAGTAGACGGATATAACCGTAGAATCATGTAAGTGGAATAACTGGAGAACCATGTAAATGGAATATATATATATATATATCCATGGTTCGGTTAAGTCAAGTCATATAGATTGAAAATTGGATTCATGGATTCATGTGTTTCTATTGAATTGGAATGTTGTAGATTGTAAATTGACTTGAATCATATTCAAGTCAGAATGATCAGACTCAAACCTGAGTCAGACAGTTAGAAATGTAAATCGAAGTCCTATAATTGCTAGGGTCCTTAGGGTAATTTATAAAACTTGAGGGGGTTTTATGTAAAAATACTTTTATATACTTTTCAAAATACACCTTAAGTATTCATTATTCGTCTTTAGAGTTGTAATGAATGTGGATTTTATATTGTGATATTTCTAGTGAAAATATCTTAGTTTCATAAATAAAGGTATTTATTTGTAATATTGATTTATTTGAAGTTCATGGTATTTTAGTATAAAATTTATTCTTGTGATTTTTAGAAAAAGGTAGAATATTTATATCATAACAAAATAAATGTTTTAATGATAAATACACATATATTTATACAAAAATAATTTTAATATATATTTTATATTCCAAAAATCTCATTTTCTTAAGATATCGTATTTTAAATCTTTCGAGACCGAATGCTTCTTGCGGAGGTCTAAATCTCGCACTACTAAGTCCTAGGATGTGCGATAATCCGCACCATCTCGAACGGGTTCCCCAAAGTGGGTTGTAGCGGCGCTTTTCAAAGATTGTAAAATACTAAATCCTTTAGAAAACAGTTTTTATAAAGTAAAAAATGTCAATTTTCCGTATTTTAGATTCTAGGGTTTCCCAAGTCAACTAGCATATTTCTAAAGGGTCTAAACGACAAGTTGTTAGATGTCTCAAATCGCCTCTTCACCGCCAATTGTGGCCAGGTAAGTACAAATGAGGAAAGGAGAGATCCGCTCACGAATCACCGTGAGACGGGCCTTTTAAAGTTACCTTTCTCACTTGCCTAACCTAGACACCACAAAGTCAGGTTTAGATAAACGACCGATGTCCACAACTTATCGTATTTTCCTAATAAAAGGTATTTATTTAAAAGTGTATCAACTCTAAATCTTTTATGATAGTTTTATTAAGTATATGGTATTTAAATGTAAATTCTTGTTTTCTCGTATTCTAAGGTTTCAATGATATCGTGTTAGGTTGTATGTAAGTGTGTGAGGAGGTAGGTCGTTACCTCATGATCTACTATAAATGTATAGCAAGTTGATGGTGTTAAATGAAAGAGTGAAACATTGTGGTATTTAAGCGAAAAATACGATAAATTGAGAAAGCTATCATTTCATGTGGTGAAACTTGTTCAAATTCTTTGATTAGTGTTTAGTAGTCAACATAAGGATGTTTAATTATGATTGTATTAGTGAGAAGTAAAATTTATAGAAAACCGAATAGGAAATCGGATTTATTTCGATTCCGTCGGGTTTGTAATTTCGTATTTTCTTGAATAGGGAAGAGAGAGATAGAAAGGGACTGACGGGTTTTTGATTATACAATGGAGTGAGGGGGAACTAAAAGGATTGTCGATGCGTCATCGTCGCCGGTATTTCCTAAAAACGTCGCCGGAATTTCCGCCGGAATTTCATCGGAGTTTCGCCGCGAGCTTGTTTTCAAAGTACACAACTCTTGGAAAATTTTGAGAGAGTGAGCTTAGGATTTTGGGATGAGAGGGTAGAGAGTAGGAGGTGTATTTATAGGGTAGGCTAGGGGTAGGGTAGGTGAAGGGTTTTTAATAAAAAAAAATTGTAAAAATGTATAAAATTCATTAAAAATTGTAGTAAATGGGGTATATTTAACTTTCTGGAACCGATCCAATAAATTAGAGTATGCAGGGGAGTTTGGATGATGAAAAGACAGGTTTTTGGTGTTGGGGACTCGGCCGTCCGGCCTAGTCCGGCCGGCGGCGCCGGCCCGAGTCGGCCGGTCCGCCGGCCGAGTCAGGCCGAGTCGGGTGTCGAGGAGGTGGGGGGTCTTCAGGTGGGTCCTCTGGTATATTTAGTTTTTAAAGTGTTGTTCAATTTTTGGAAGTTATGGTGTGTGGACTGTTGGGCTTCCAAAGGATTTAAAACAAAATAATATTAAAAATAATGCGGGATATGAGATTTGAACTCTGGTGGCTTAGTTCAGCAGTGCAAGGTATTACCAATGAGCTACAAGCTTCTTCTTGTAATTAAATTTCTAATTAATTACTTAAGTCATGTGCTCAGGCAATAAATACCCCTTTATGGATTTTTGAAAAAAATATTTAGAAAAATTTGTATAGGAAATTTGGGGTTGTTACATTCTACCCTCCTTATAAAAATTTCGTTCTCGAAATTTGTAAAAGGAAAGTGTAACAATTTCAAGGAAAGTTTGGTGTCTGGAGTACTTGATAGTGTATAAAAATAACAAAGTGATACAAGGGTGAAAAGGGCTTACCGGTGTTACCTTGATCTACAGTCTCGGCTTCTACGGCTTCTAAAGTGAATGTCTGTCGCCGTGGTACATTCCTTCTAGCTGGAGGCACATTCTGCCTTTGGGACATGTTTCTCTACTCTCTAGGCATGTCCCTCATTGCTTGTTGGAATTGGCGAGTAGGCTGTGCAGGAGTTCTATGTGGAGGTGGTGCTGGGAGTGCAGGACGAGTTGCAGGAGCCTGGATAGCTGACCGCTGCGGGTAGTTGGTAGGTGTGTGAGTTGAGTAGCTATTATAAGGACAGTTCCAAATTCCGTGGTTGGATGCGCCACAAATTAGACGCAGGCCTTTTGCGCGCCTACAGTCCTTCTACAAGTATCCCTTTTTTCTGCAGTAGTAGCAGAAATCTGGACTCGACTGGTTATTGGTTTCTTCTGGTCTCTTAGGTTCAAACGATGGCCTGGAAGTGGCTCCTCCTGCTATTTGAGTGGCGAGGCATTTCAAACCGGCAGATTGGGGTCTGCCCCTTGCCTTTATCACTGCCTCAAAACTGCGGACAGCTTCCAAAGTATCTTCATGTGTCAGAAATTTCCCTGTGGCTAGTGCAGCCTGAATTTCTGTGTCCAAACCTTGTTGAAATCGACGGGCTCTGATCTCATCTGTCGGTATCAGGTGTGCCGCAAATCTGTTACGGTCTTGTGTTAGCTGTGTAGTATGTGATATTAAAAATTTAAAATACTGTGACATATCTTACCGACTGAGCATGGAGAATTCAGCGTCATACTCATATACTGACTTGTCCCACATCGAACCTTGTTGTAGATGAATGAACTGCTGCTCCATGGCAAACCTGGCAGTCACAGGGAAGTACTTCGCGTCGAACTTCTCACGAAAAGTCTTCCATTCAATAGGCTGTGCAAGACGGCTTTTTTCCGCCTTCCACCAGTTGCGAGCATTGTCCGTGAGCTGTAGTTTCGCCACACGGACCCAAGCTATGTCTGGCACTTGTGCTGCTGCCAAATCATCTTCTATGCTTTGTGCCCATTCTTCGGCCTCAAGAGGGCTTCCTTTTCCGGAGAACTGCTTGGGATGTAAAGCCCTGAATTGCTTTACCCCCGGTGCGTCAGTCTCGGGACGGTTCAGGAGCTGCTGCTGTCCCTCAAGAAAGCTGTGGATCGCCTCAAGTAGCACTGTTTGCTCGGTGGGTGGCGCAGGAACAGCAGGAATGATTAGTAGTAGAGGTGGAGGTGTGTTGTTGACATTGGTGCTGGTGTTGTTCGGAGAATCCTTAACCTTGAAGAAAAATTTGGGTTATGACAGATTCAAGTACATGATTTGATAAGATTCAAGGAATATGAAATTGTAAGATTCAAGGAACATGAATTGTAAAGAATGTTTTAGTTGCTGGTTCTTGTGTTATATTGCTTAGGTTGTTCACGCAGAACAGAATTGCATGGTAGTGTTCCATACAACTCTGGCCTGCATGGGCCACCAACAAAACCTGTCACGCCCCGCTTCCCATTCTACGGCGAAGGGGACGCGACTGACCCGCTACGCATTTACTCTGAAATAAATACGCTAAGCGTATCTAAGCAATATAAAAGTAAATACACAAGAGACAAGATATAATAAAAACAATAACTTTTATTTATTAACATTCTTTTGTACAATGCATGAAAAGGAAATACAACTGAAATAAAACGATGCCTAAAGAATGGTATAACAGGAAATGAAAAGTACTGAATGGAAAATGTACAATGAAACTAGAGCTCTGGTTCTTCAGCAAACTGGTCCAAGTCTTCTGCAGATGGCTCGATCTCCACCGGATCCAAACCACCTGATGACATTCAAAGAAGAAAGAAATAGA
The DNA here is from genome assembly GCA_030015575.1 of Agapanthus africanus. NCBI lineage: Eukaryota > Viridiplantae > Streptophyta > Magnoliopsida > Asparagales > Amaryllidaceae > Agapanthus > Agapanthus africanus. Next base: position 11,278,394 of record CM057346.1, on the reverse strand, counting down.
ATGTCGTCAGCGAACAGGTCGCTCGGTAAGTCCCAAAGATAAGGGAGAAATAGACAGAGAGTAAGAGAGAGAGAGAGTACCTTTTAATGTTGTATTATAATATTGTAATGTTGTATTAACGTTGTTGTTTGTAGTTTGGTATAGAAGAATGCCAGTGTATACGAGAAGGGTCTATATATGCTAGAGACTAAAGCAAACGGAATATAGAGTACAAGGCCCCGTTAGAAAGCCCGGAACAACGGCAATTGGATTCATGTTAGGTGTCTTAAGTCTGTCCGTCTCGTGCAACTTTTAACACCTTCCGTACCAATCTACCCCTTAAACCCCGTAGTGTTTTATTTGTATTGTTTTGTGCTGTAAATTGTATTGAGTGTATAATTGAAAGACTGACCGAAACCATAATATCAGTAGACGGATATAACCGTAGAATCATGTAAGTGGAATAACTGGAGAACCATGTAAATGGAATATATATATATATATCCATGGTTCGGTTCAGTCAAGTCATATAGATTGAAAATTGGATTCATGGATTCATGTGTTTCTATTGAAATGGAATATTGTAGATTGTAGATTGACTTGAATCATATTCAAGTCAAAATGATCAGACTCAAACCCGAGTCAGATAGTTAGAAATGTAAATCGAAGTCCTATAATTGCTAGGGTCCTTAGGGTAATTTATAAAACTTGAGGGGGTTTTATGTAAAAATACTTTTATATACTTTTCAAAATACACTTCAAGTATTCATTATTCGTCTTTAGAGTTGTAATGAGTGTGGATTTTATATTGTGATATTTCTAGTGAAAATATCCTAGTTTCATAAATAAAGGTATTTATTTGTAATATCGATTTATTTGAAGTTTATGGTATTTTAGTGTAAAATTTATTCTTGTGATTTTTAGAAAAAGGTGGAATATTTATATCATAACAAAATAAATGTTTTAATGATAAATACACATATATTTGTACAAAAATAATTTTAATATATATTTTATATTCCAAAAATCTCATTTTCTTAAGATATCGTATTTTAAATCTTTCGAGACTGAATGCTCCTTGCGGAAGTCTGAATCTTGCACTACTAAGCCCGAGAATGTGCAATAATCCGCACCATCCCGAACGGGTTCCCCAAAGTGGGTTGTAGCGGCGCTTTGCAAACATTGTAAAATACTAAATCCTTTATAAAACTGTTTTTATAAAGTAAAAAATGTTAATTTTCCGTGTTTTAGATTCTAGGGTTTCCCAAGTCAACTAGCCTATTTCTAAATGGTCTAAATGACAAGTTGTTAGATGTCTCAAATCGCCTCTTCACCCCCAATTATGGCCAGGTAAGTACAAATGAGGAAAGGAGGGATCCGCTCACGAATCACCGTGAGACGGGATTTTTAAAGTTACCTTTCTCACTTGCCTAGCCTAGACACCACAAAGTCAGGTTTAGATAAACGACCGATGTCCACAACTTATCGTATTTTCCTAATAAAAGGTATTTATTTAAAAGTGTATCAACTCTAAATCTTTTATGATAGTTTTATTAAGTATATGGTATTTAAATGTAAATTCTTGTTTTCTCGTATTCTAAGGTTTCAATGGTATCGTGTTAGGTTGTATGTAAGTGTGTGAGGAGGTAGGTTGTTGCCTCGTGATCTACTATAAATTTATAGCAAGTTGATGGTGTTAAATGAAAGAGTGAAACATTGTGGTATTTAAGCGAAAAATACGGTAAATTGAGAAAGCTATCATTTCATGTGTTTGTAGTTTGGTACAATATTGTAATGTTGTATTATAATATTGTAATGTTGTATTAACGCTGTTGTTTGTAGTTTGTACAGAAGAATGCCAGTGTATACGAGAGGGGTCTCTATATGCTAGAGACTAGGGCAAACGGAATATAGAGTACAAGGCTCCGTTAAAAGGCCCGGAACAACGGCAATTGGATTCATGTTAGGTGTCTTAAGTCTGACCGTCTCGTGTCACTTTTAACACCTTCCGTACCAATCTACCCCTTAAACCCCGTAGTATTTTATTTGTATTGTTTTGTGCTGTAAATTGTATTGAGTGTATAATTGAAAGACTGACCAAAACTATGATATCAGTAGACGGATATAACCGTAGAATCATGTAAGTGGAATAACTGGAGAACCATGTAAAGGGAATATTTATATATATATATATATATATATATATATATATATATATATATATCCATGGTTCGGTTCAGTCAAGTCATATAGATTGAAAACTGGATTCATGGATTCATGTGTTTCTATTGAATTGGAATATTGTAGATTGTAGATTGACTTGAATCATATTCAAGTCAAAATGATCAGACTCAAACTCGAGTCAGACAGTTAGAAATGTAAATCGAAGTCCTATAATTGCTAGGGTCCTTAGGGTAATTTATAAAACTTGAAGGGTTTTTATGTAAAAATACTTTTATATATTTTTCAAAATACACCTCAAGTATTCATTATTCGTCTTTAAAGTTGTAATGAGTGTGGATTTTATATTATGATATTTCTAGTGAAAATATCCTAGTTTCATAAATAAAGGTATTTATTTGTAATATTGATTTATTTAAAGTTCATGGTATTTTAGATTTTATACATTTTTTCACCATAAAACCCTTGAAGGGGAACCAAGATCTCCCATCAAATCTCGAAAATGGGAGATTTTTAAGTCTCGCCCTCCTTTTCTCCAAATCCAACCAATAGAGAGGAGGAAGAAGGAGACTCGTCTCCAAAAACCCCATTTTGGGAAAATTCAAAGCTCAAGAGAAGATTTAGGGCTCAAGGGAAAAGAAAGGGGTCCCCATTCATCATTTCCGAAAAATCTCTTAGGAGTTTAACTCCGGAAAAAAAAGTCTTTTTTTAGGAGTTCAACTCCAAAAATCAATTGGGAGTACAAATCCCAGTGCAGGGGCTAAGCCCCTTTGTTATTATTTAGGAGTTTAACTCCAAAAGTCAACTGGGAGTACAACTCCCAGTATAGAAAACTCCCTTTTTCCCGCTGGTACCCAGCACCCACATGCCAAGCACGTGAGGCGCTGGCACCCAGTGCCCAAGCACGTGAGGCGCTGGCGCCCACGCTTCCTTTGGACGCTATTTTCACTCTTTTTTAATATATACACACTCCACAACACTTTCCCCCGTTAGAAAAAATTTCTAACGGAGCGTTGCCCCGCACTCCGCAAGGGGGCTACTAGCCCCCTTAACCCCCAGCCAGCTATCCGGATAGCGGAACCCCCGTAAACTCTGTGAGACCCCCGATATACCCAAGACCCCTCAAAACACAACACACGTAAACTGCACATTGAGTTCGCGTGACCAGTTTGACCCGTCAATCGGAGGTTCTTTCGCTCCAAAGGCGATGGGTAATTAACGACAGCTTAGTCCGCGGCTGCTGGAGATTCGGATCCCCACAATCAATAAACCCCATCGTACCCTAAGCAGGAGGAATCTATAATGCGCCTGACAAGCGACGCGTATTCCCATCTTAATGGGGTGACGAAAAATACTCTACACTACGTACACATTAGAACTCGCTATGTTACCATATCACCTTATAACATGTTTATATTTTAGTTATTGTTTAGTACCCTGTCACGACCCACCCCCAAACACAGATGGTATTGTCCGCTCTGGCCGAAGCCGCACGGTTTTGTTCCTTTGAATGAACCTGGGGCTACTTCCCAGTAGGTCACCCATTGAGTTCGCATGACTAGTTTGACCCATCAAAACACAACACACGTACACTGCACATTGAGTTCGCATGACCAGTTTGACCTATCAATCGGAGGTTCCTTCGCTCTAAAGGCGATGGGTAATTAACAACAGCTTAGTCTGCGGCTGCCGGAGATTCGGATCCCCACAATCAATAAACCCCATCGTACTCTAGGCAGGGGGAATCTGTAATGCGCCTGACAAGCTACGTGTATTCCCATCTTAATGGGGTGACGAAAAATATCCTACACTACGTACACATTAGAACTCGCTATGTTACCATATCACCTTATAACATGTTTGTATTTTAGTTACTTTTTAGTACCCTGTCACGACCTACCCCCAAACACAGATGGCATTGTCTGCTCTGACCGAAACCGCACAGTTTTGTCCCTTTGAATGAACCCGGGGCTACTTCCCAGTAGGTCACCTATCCCAGAATTTCTCTGGCTCAAGCACGCTTAACTACGGAGTTTTTCAAACTCAGGAGTTTCGATTCATCCAAACGGCGCCTCTATGCTATAAGAGTGGTATCATTCCATTTATAGTTCAGATCGTGCTCTCTTTCGGAATGGAATTCGATACTCCCCATTGTTCTGGTGGGTCCCCGTGTGCATCCGTATCGGTTACATCCCCATCTCGATACTGGATAACATCTCACTTCTTACGGGGTAGGTGGTATTCAGCCCCAACTCCACCTGGGGTATTACATCCCCCCACTCATTACAACTTTATAGTTCAGATCTACTTTTGAGGGACCGGCTCTGATACCATATTTGTCATGACCCACCCCCAAAAACAGATGGTATTGTCCGCTCTAACCGAAGCCGCACGGTTTTTTCCCTTTGAATGAACCCGGGGATACTTCCCAGTAGGTTACCCATCCCAGAATTTCTCTGGCTCAAGCACGCTTAACTACGGAGTTTTTCAAACTCCGGAATTCTGATTCTTCCAAAAGGCGCCTATGTGTTATAAGAGTGGTATCATTCCATTTATAGTTCAGATCGTATCCTCTTTCGGAATGGAATTTGATATTTCCCATTGTTCTGATGGGTCCCCGTATGCATCCGTGTCGGTTACATTCCCACATCGATACCGGATAACATCTCACTTCTCACGGGATAGGTGGTATTCAGCCCCAACTCCACCTGGGGTATTACAACCCAGTACCACATACTAGTTCAGTTATTGCACTTTCATTACCTTACTACACAACATGCTCATATGAACACACTTGTTGTGCATTATAGAATTGTTCTGTGCCTGTACATATTATTTCATTACCGCCATACTTTATGAGATTCTGTTTTCATGAGATTTCTAAATTTGAGAAATCGTAGATATTATTTAAAAACTTATGATTGTTTTAAAAACGCGGTTTCTCTTGATATGATATTTTGATGTCCACCATGAGATTTCTCGGTTCTGGGCTATGATACTACCTGATTCGAGGTGTGAGGAGTTACCGTCTGCGGGTACATGGTGGACCCGGTACGGTACCCCGGGATAAGAAGAACGTATAGGAAGGCGTTGAGCCTGGCAGGGGAACACTACCTACCGATGACAGTATTGGACTCGGCGGATATCCGGAAGATACCAACCAGGATGATATGAGAAAGATGGATATGAGGACCGATCTAATGAGACGGTGTCTGAAATATGAGGGCCGATCCGATGAGACGGCGTCTGAGATATGAGGATTTACGTGTCGATACTGAACACGGGTTTTATGATGATTTCGAGTGTCGATACTAGACACTCAAAATTTTATGATGATTTCAAGTGTCGTTGATAGAAACTCCTTAGATGATATGTATATACACACGATATGGATGACTTAGTATCACATATTGACACAGGCACTGTATTATATTATTATACTTATGTATACATGATCACCTTGATACCACAAGGTATGATATTATTATATTACTGTATGGCCTAGGAGATCGTTATATATTCGATTTCTACCTGATGATATCTCTACTCACGATTTGGTAACTCATCCCCGTTGTACCATAGTTTTCTTGCAGGACCGACCGCTTAGATCAGTAACGACTTGCTGGCACATTGTTTCTTTAAATAGTTTGCTTGGTAGATGGGTTACATTTCGGATCGTAACCACCAGATGTACACTATTTATTATTCATTTGTATCTAGTTAAATTCTCTATCAACCAGACTATTTATATTTGGGAGATTTAGATACCTGTTGTATATTCTTTAGACCCGTTGACGAGACTTGTATATATATTCTTCGTATTGGATTTGATGATGTTTGGTTTTCTTTACATTCTTTCTGTGATTGATATTCGCCTTGAACGTCATATATTTTATATTGCGTGGTTGTGATTACGCCAATTGGCGAAGAGCGAACTCCCGCTTAGGGATGCAAATATTGTTATTGTATATGTATTGCTTTTTGATCAAAATTTATAAATGAGGCACTGCCCAAATTTCAATTGATGAAAATGTTTTCAAATTATAATATATAATCCACTTGCATTCAAACGAACTTTATATATACTTTAAAAAAAGAACTTGATTCATTATACCTTTATTTCAAAATTTCACATCCATCATTTTCCTAAAAAGGTTTAGATTTCTGGGTTTACGGTTTACTTGGGTCACAGTGAGGTCCTATAAACTTCACGTGATTCAAATGCAAGTCACATGCCATTTAAAGGACATGACATCAGCGCTCCCACTATTACCGCCATATCCTCCATGGCCCCCCTACTCACACCGCATCGCCCCCGACTGTCCCCCTATTCTTACTCGCGCTCTTCCTATTACTGCCATATCATCCCCTATGCCCCCTACTCACACCGCATCATCCCCGACTGTCCCCTTATCCTTACTTGTGCTCTCCATACTACCGTCATATCACCCGCAGCGTCGCAGCCTACCCCTACTAGTGCATTAATAGGTCCTCATACCCCCACCATTCCTGCGCATGATGCGTAGTTTACATATTTAAAATCTAACACGTCATTACAATATAAGTGAATATTGAATCATCTTACAGCTTATTGTTTGCAGATCCATATTCTACTCGCGGGATGGCGTCTGGCGCCGGTTCTAGTGCCACGCTGGGGACGACAGGTATAATCGTTATTTCTTAAAGCTTTTAAATAACGATTGTAATTTAAAATTTTCAAATACTATATTCATATTCTAAATATTATAATATTGTGTATGTATATCTATTTTTTTTATAAGCACGAGTAGTGTTAAGACGATGGGTCCTACTGGGCCCGACTGCTACAGGCCACGGGTGGATGCTGGGCCATGGGATCTGATCTTTGACGCGACAGGTGTTCCTGTTGGAGAGAACGCGACCCAGTAGGGGATTATGTTTAGCAAGAGTTCCATACTTATTACAAGTATCCGCTCCATATTTGGTAGAACAAGGCCCAGACCGAGCGTGCTACGCGGTTTCTTGGGTCGAAGGAGGTATAGCATACCCTTTCATACATTTAAATTTCAATCGTTGGTATATACATATACATATAATTATTTGTTTAATATGTTTCAATTTCAGATCAGAAAGAATTACAGATTCGTTGGCGAGCCCGGCGAGGACGGCGTGTACAGGCCATTCGATATAGATCGTGCTCTCACTCACTTTTTAGACCAGTGTCAAGTGATCAAGCGATATCGTCGATGGGAAATGAAGAATGAATTTTACCTTCTCTGGGCCGCGACAACTGAGGATCAGCAGATGCACTTTATAGAGGTCATAGCGCTGGAGATCCCGAGAGAAAATTGGTTGCTTCTTGTCGCTTATTTTGAGCGCGATGGTGTGCAGTTATCAATTTAGTTTTTAAGATTTTAACAATATAACATGAAGTCACATTCTAAAATATATTATAATCTTTATTTTTGCAAGAAGATGTCGGTTCGAAATAAGCAGAACCGGAACAATGACGTGCAAGAACGCGCTATCCCGATCCAAGAGAAGCGCTCTAAGGCCAATGCTCGGTGACATTTGGTGAGTATTTCGACGTTTAATTGCATATGTTTTCTATATCGTTAATTAATTATTAAACTAAATCATAATTTCATCGCAGAGAAAGAAAAACCCCGTCAGCTACAATGAAACCAAGGGGTGGACCGCGTTACACAAGGGCACGGGCGCATACATGGTAAGTTTCATATAATCAAGTTGATTACGTATTTTAAGTTAGCACCTGTGTGTGTGTACACACACATATATTCTATACAAACCCAGTTTCAGAAGCAGACGGTTGCCTTGGAACTTAGCCCCGACGACTCAATCACCGCCATTATCTCTGTCCTGAATTTGATATTCGGCGGGCATCATAGTAGGTATGAGTGTGGGGTTGGTCTCGGGGCCCATCGATTTTTTGATAGACGTTCGACCGCGCATGAGTACGCCGTGACCCAGACTCGGATGAATGCGGCAGCTGCGTCGCAGTAGGAGTTTCATTGACTCCGCGAGCATGTGGAGCAGCAGCATCAGATGCAGCAGGAGACGTAGTAGGAGCTTCAAGAAACAGGAGCTTCAGGAGCTTAAGGCAGAGATCCGAGACATGAGCCAGTCGCACGCCGATTCCGTCCAACAGGCCATACGGACTGAGTTGAGCGTATTTTTTAGGCCACGGGACGATGGAGGGGGATCGTCGTTCCAAAGGCATTAGTTCTATTTTTTGATTTGTTGACACATACAATAAGACTTTGATAGAGTATTGATCATATTAGATGATTTTTTGACGCGTATATTTTTTGATTTGTCGATTAGTAGAGTAATGATCATCTTGATTGTATATATAATTTTTGTTCATGTTTGCATGCGATTCAGAGGTTATTAATTTGATTATCGTATGTTAATTGCGTGAGATTTGAATATATTGCGTGAATGATAATTTTATATGCTTGTGAATGAAAATTATATATTCCTTGTGATTGAAATTAATGCACGTGGGGTGCGGAAAATATAATTATTTGAAAAAAAACAAAATAACTTGTCATGGTTGTAACCGTGATTAAATACATTTGATCACGGTTCATGGTTACAACCGTGAACAAAAAGCTGCTCCAGATACTGATATCTGGAGTAGGTTTGTGCTATGGGTCACGGTTACAAGTTTTGTTCACGGTTATAACCGTGACCCATAACTGGTTTTGTTCATGGTTAGAACCATGAACAAAAACCTGAAGCCCATCTAGTAACTGATTTTTTAACATTTCACGCTTAGAAACGTTCATGGTTACACCAGTGAACGTTTTGTCTTCTGTTCACGGGCAGAACTGTGACCCATCCTTTACATACGCAGGTTTCAGTGGCGGTTCTCTCACAGTTTAAATCGTGACCAAAATGACTTTTGTTCACGGTTTAAACCGTGAACAAATCCCTACCATGTAGTATTGTTTCAATCTTTTTCTTCAAAATTCTTATGATCTTCTCGACCATAGCCTCCTCATCCATAGCCTCGACCTCGACCTCGAGCTTCTCCATGGCCTTGACCACCATGGCTCCTTTCTTTCGAGTCTTCTCAAGAATTCTTCAAATTAAGTTTTGCTTGAACAGTTTTTTCCACCAGCTCTTGTCTTTTGCCAAATCACTTCTCGTGGGAATTTAAGGAACCTATGAGCTCATCGATTGTCATTGTGTCCAAATTTTTGGACTCTTCACTAGCACACACAATATAATCATATTTCGAAGAAAGTGACCGAAGTATCTTCTCCACCACCCGAACATCTTCAATTTTCTCGCCATTTTTTCAAAGTTGATAAACAACGGCCAAAATTCTTATGAAACAGTCTGAAACTATTTCACCGTCCTCCATCTCTAAATCTTCGAACTCCTTTTGAAGTGTTTGAAGCCGAACCTTCTTCACCTTCTCCACCCCTTTGTAGGAGTTTTGAAGTTTCTCACACGTTTGTTTCGAACTCGTCACATTGGAAGTTTTCTCGAATGCTGATTCATCAAGTCCTTGATAAATAAAGTATAGAGCTCTATTATCTTTCTTGCTCATTTCACGAAGGGAATCTCTTTGGACTGTCGTCAACACGGTCTCGTCTTGAGGCCTATCATAGCCATTCACAAACAATATCCCAACAATATATGAATCCCAATAGTGCTTTCATTTGGATACACCAATTCTCATCATTTTTCTTCCTGAGACGAGGAGCGATGAACGAAAAATTACCATTAGCATTCATCTTCTCAACCGTGTTCTGATACCATTTTGATAACAATTAAATGGCAAAAGATATTAAAGTGGAGAATATAAAAGTAAATTTTGTGTTAATATTTCTTTCTTTTTGGCTTACATTTCTCATTACTTAACCCATTTATATATAGTGGTTACATAGCCTTTCATCTTGACTTTTCATCTGACATACGTTTCATAACAACAACAATTAAACCATACGACTCTTGAAATTCCTAACACGGCTCTTGAAATTCCCAACTCTTAAAATTCCAAACAACTCTCAATTAATCAAGTTTATTATTTCAACAGATTTGCCTTCGTTTAATTTTAAAAAAATACGCATAATGTATAATAATACATCATACATATACACTGATTTTATGTTTTTTTACTAAAGAGTAAAGAATGGTGATGAGAGGTTGAGTTTGTCTTGAAATGGGATTCGAAATGCGAGAGAGAGCGAGAGAGATGGACCCACCTCAGCTCCACATAACGACACACAGTGCCTGCGTGAGACTTCCCTCAACAGCACAACCCTCTCTCTCTCTAAAAATCTAATGTATAAATTATATTTTGATGCCATTTTTAATATTTGTGGTACAAAGAGGTGAGAAAGTAAGTTGGAGGAGAGAAAAAAGAATAAAACGAAAAGAAAACTTGTGTAAGAGATATTGGAACAGTTTAGATCTAAGGAAATCAAAAGGATGAGCTAGAGACCTAGCTAGCTACAAGGCAAAAGAAAATAAAAAGGGAGCAAGGAGAGCAAGAAGAAAAGAAAATTAAAGAGAGAGAGAGCTTGGTTTGTGTTTTGTTTCTTGTTTTGTTTTGTTTAATTTATTTCACTCACTCTTACCAAACTCTTTCTTTCTCTTTTGTTCTTCTCCCAGCTTTTACTTGTTTTTGAGTGCAACTGCTTGTTTTTTGGATTTTCACATCCCTTTTGTTGTTTTCTCATTAATCTAGAGCAAGACTCCTAGCTCTTTAGCTCAATTCCTTTGGATTTTTCGGTACATCAACACTCCCTCTTCTCTTCTTTTGTACTAGGATTTCCTTTGGTTTTTATTCATTGTCTGCATAGAACAAAAGAGAGAAAATTTATTCTAATTTTGGTTTCAGAATAGTCACTGATCTCTCCCTTTTACAACAAAACAAGAAAGAGGAGAGCTATAGCTAGCCCTAGCTAAAGAGGAAATTTTTGTAAGAAAAAGAATCTAAATCGATGGCAGCGGCTTCGTCTACTCCTTTTTTTGGTATGATCAGAGAAGAGGATCATGGGCAGATGAAGTCGTCTTCGACGCCTTCGTCGTCGTCAGCTCCTCAAACCGCGGCTCCGGCGAAGAAGAAGAGGAATCTCCCGGGAACTCCAAGCAAGTGTACCAAACTCTCTACGCTCTTTAATTCGCTTAATTTTAGATTTTTCACACTTGCTAGATTCATGTCTCTGGATTTTTTAAACTTGCTCGATTCGTGTTTATATCTTTAAAATATCTTTTTATTCTTTTTTCTACATTAGATCTCAAAACCCTATTTGCAAAATAATTTAATTATTTTGCAGATTCCAAAGATGTGTTTCTGATCGAGTTACCCATTTTTTTGTGTTTTTGCCTTGAATTTAATTTAGGGCTTCATTTAAAGGAGTTTAATAAAACAAGAGCAGTAGAAAAGAAAATCCCATTAAATGATTTCTTCATTTGATTCTAAAATCCTTATTTGCTAAATTTTAATTATAGAATTCTATAATTGCAATAGGATGCTTTTCTTCATCATTATCAATATATTCCCAAATCTAAAATTTCGGGTTCATTAATCTTTCCCGATTATTTATAAGATTTGAGGATTTTGATTGTTAACTAGCATAAAATAGACATTTTTGTTAGTTTTGTTAAGTAATTAACATTCACACAGTTTCCAGTCAATGATAATAGTTTTCAATTTTCATTCTCACCTAATGCATAATTTTCAATTGACTTCAATAATTCCCTTCATCGCACATCACCTAACCTAACAATTACTCTCCATTTTATTCCAAAACTAATTCTATCATCCCATGCATGTGATCAATCAATTTAGATCCCGACGCGGAAGTTATCGCCCTCTCCCCCAAAACCCTAATGGCGACGAATCGATTCATCTGCGAAGTTTGCAACAAAGGGTTTCAGAGAGAGCAAAACCTCCAGCTCCACCGCCGAGGACACAATTTGCCGTGGAAATTACGTCAGAAAAGCACCAAAGAAGTTAAAAGAAAAGTCTATCTCTGCCCAGAACCGACCTGTGTTCATCACGATCCGTCTCGAGCGCTCGGAGATTTAACCGGGATCAAGAAGCACTTTAGCCGGAAGCACGGCGAGAAGAAGTGGAAATGCGACAAATGCTCGAAGAAATACGCCGTGCAATCGGATTGGAAAGCTCATTCAAAGACCTGTGGCACAAGGGAGTATAGATGTGATTGTGGCACCCTCTTCTCAAGGTAATTATTTGTTAATCATTGATTCATTTATGCCATCTTATCACAATGTATCATATCAACATGGGTTTCTGTTGATAAGCATTTTTGTTACAGTTTGGGTTCTTGGGCTTGGTGATTTAAAGTGTGTTGTGCTCTTTTTGGGGTGAAAACCTTTTTCTAACTTTTTTTTAGGGTTAGGGTTTAGTGTTTTAGGGTTGGATTCCCTATATATGTAAGAAGGGCTCTCATCCTTTTTTGTCATAGGAACCAACGCTAGCTACAGTACTTTCTCTCTCTTGGATAGAGTTTCTCTCTCTTCATTCACATGCAGAGAGAGAGAGAGAGAGAGAGAGAGAGATGTAAGCAAAAATTTAGCAGGTTTGTATGGTTGTGGGTTGGCTAGATGTGTGCAGGGTCCTTTGCATTGGCAGGTCCACCTTTTCATGAGGACGTTAGCTAGAGCTGGATCTTGAAAGAAGAGAGCCCCCCCCCCCCCCCCCCCCCCCCATGAAGAACTAGTTACAGATGGTGTGAATTAGTTCTTTAGACTTTCATGGGGTTGGAAAATTCTTTCACGGGGAATTCATTTATGGAGCATGCATATATATATATATATATATATATATATATATATATATATATAGATAGATATATTTTGATGGCTTTCATGTTTGTAGCAAATATGCTCTCTTTGCATTAATGGAAGAGCCAGTGGTCTAGAAAAGGGCTTTGCTTGACAATGAACTCTCAACTCTTTCTAGAATTAAGGGGAATTTTTTTGAGTTCCCCACTTTGGTTGTTGCTTCTTTTGGAGTTGGAGTAGCTTGGGTTTTCTTGCCACCATTTTTGAGTTCTTGGTTAGAAGAAGAGGCCCCTACTATGCATGTATTCCTTTGAATATTATCTCCCCAAGGTAGCAATTAACCTTATTTATGTATGCATGTTTGTTAACTTCACATCATAGAGTTCTGAAATTTACAGTTAGTTGAGGTAAAGCTTAGGCTCATTGAATTAATTAATTATTGTTATCTTAACTCAATTTGTACCAATTATCTCTCTAACGTGACAGGTTGCGAGTTCAATCCGGTTGATTTCAAAAAAGAAAATACCTTGTTTTGGAGTAAATACCAAGTATTTCTTGCTTCCTTGTAATATCTATAACAATAAATAATTAGCACTTAAAACTTGTTGGAATTGGCACCTATTTTCTATTTACATTATCAACTTACAAAATCATGCATGATCAACATCTAATTTAGTTCTTCTTTTACTTAATAAACTTGTCAATGGTATGGGTAATTAATAATACTCGTTTTTGCCAAAGTGTTATTTTAGCTTAATATGGATTGTTATCCCGCTGCCTTGATAGCTTGAACGTTTGAGTAAACTGGTCATGAACACTCATGAATCTACCTTCTCTATTATTCAAATGTACAGGCGAGACAGCTTCATCACTCACCGAGCATTCTGCGATGCCCTAGCCCAAGAAAGTGCAAGGCTACCGACGAGCCTCACCACCCTCGGAAACCACCTATATGGCAGCAGCAACAACATGAGCTTAGGCCTGTCTCAAATCAACACACAACTCTCCTCCTTGCAAGACCAAAACCACCCGTCTTCGGACCTCCTTCGACTCAGTGGGACCGGGCCGACACAATTCGACCACCTCTTACCCCAATCCAACCCTTTTCGCCCCCCTCACCCTTCCTCTTCTTCTGGTTTCTACCAAGACTTCAACAATGATCAAGAATCCAATCAATCTCACCACTCATTGCTTCACCAAACCAAGCCTTTTCATAGCCTAATGCAACTTCCTCAGGAGCTTCATCAAAACAATACCAACTCATCCTTCAACCTAAGCTTCTTCTCGAATGGTGCTAGCAATGCGAGCAACAATGGGAGTTTGAACAATGAGCCTACCACCCTCTTCGCGGGAAACCTTATGAATGATCATCAACTAGGCTCAAATGTGTCCCCTCTTTACAATTCCTCGATGCAGAGTCATGAATCGGTCCTTCCTCAAATGTCGGCCACTGCATTGCTTCAAAAGGCCGCGCAGATGGGCGCGACAAGCAATGGTGGTTCTACATTATTGCTTCGAAACAACAATATGAGATCTCAAATGGAGAATGAAACACATTTACAAGACCTAATGAACTCTCTTGCAAACGGAAGCACTAGCATTTTCGGAGGTTCGGACGGCTTAACTAGAGATTTCCTAGGAGTCGGGAATTTGGTGAGAGGAATGGGGAGAGAACAACAGCATCAAGGGATTGATTTGAGGTCGTTGGATTCGGAGTTGAAGTCGGCTTCGTCCGCTCGATCTTTCACCAGCGGGAGTTTGCAATAAGGGATCAAAGGAGTATAATTAGCAGGTATGTTAATTACTCAACTTTGGAGAAGATCTAGCTAAGCTAGTTGGGAAGCCAGCTGGTTAGTTTCATGTCGTTGAAGTTACAATTAAATGTTGTGTTGTTGTTTAATTAGTGTTGTAGAATCCAACCTTGTTGTGTGCTACTCTTATTGGGAATTAATCCCTTGCTTCTAGTATTAATTTACTTCTCTCATTATGTCTCTCTATAGAGATAGCTAGTGTTACAACATGAGATGTCCATGTCTCTTTTTATTAATTACTTTTGTTTCATTGTGGTTCATTTTGGTTCTCCTAGCTAGTTGTGGTCTTCAATATAAGAATAGGGTCGAGATTTCAATAAGATTATTGACATCTTTAGTGCAAAGCTTAAGTTTATGATCATCATATTATGCTCCCATATTTTGTGTGTGTGTGTGTGTGTGTGTGTGAGAGAGAGAGAGAGAGAGAGAGAGAGGGATGTCTGATTAGTTAATTTGCATGAAATGAGAGAGAGAGAAGAAAGGATGAAGAAATTTTAGGCATATATGCATGCCAAAATTCAAGCTATATTTCAACTCAGAAAAAGTGAAGTTTCAACAATTAATTTCTATAAATAGACTGCTCCATAAATGATGTACTGCATACCAAATCCAACCACTTAATTCTTAAAAAACCCTCTAACAGCTGCTGCAAACTTCCAAACTCTCTAAATATGCTCTTCATGTTGACCTAATCACAAGACAACCCTAGCTAAATGTTTGACTCATGTTGACCATGGTAGCATGCTCTCTCTCTCTCTCTCTCTCTCTCTCTACTGTATTATTTCTGTCATGGCTTTCAGAACTCAAGGCCCTAGCCAAGCTCTAGCTAGCAAATTGATGATGAGAACATATTGCTTACAAAAATATCTTGAATCTTGTCGTGAATGTGTAGAGATAACCACTGACATATTATATGGCCATCTCTTTTTCTCAAATTATCTCTTTGATAGTATACATTTTTGTCACATTATTAAAATATTCTCTTGATCATCACTTTCCTTGTTCTTTCTTCTCTCAACGTACCCTTTCTAAAGTCTCAATCATTACTAGCTGGTCGCTATATGTCGATGATGATGACATGCACCTCTCTCTCTCTCTCTCTCTCTCTCTCTCTCTCTCTCTCTCTCGTGAAGGGCATATTCTTGATGGCTAGCTGGAAAATTGATTCTAGACTATTAAAACATAAGAAGAACATGTGAGCCAAGAGCTCTCGTGAGCAGACAGTGTGTACTGTGATGAAAAGGACTTGCATGCATGCATGCATGTGTATATGTACATACATGTACATGGAATTATTAATTATTATGGATCCGGATCCTCTCTGCTATCTAAGTCCAACGGCCGGGACTAGCTAATGTAAGATCCAACAGCTGGAAGAGAGGCAAGCATCCTGCTCTTGATCCTACTAATGTATACACATGCATACAAACAACATGCAGGCATGCAGGCATCTTTGCTTATACAAATGTACAAATGGAGTGATGAGATATTTAATATATATAGTTTACATGTGTGCAGTAATCGATCACTGTAAAAGATTCTTCTAAAATGTATCCACTTTATGACATGTATGTATCATAAAACTATCAAACGAGTGAACAGAGTTAGCTATAGGGTGACAGGGCTTGATTTGGTGCTTTTCGGTATAGTATTAACTGAAAAATTAACCTTGTTCTTTTCCTTTTCTGAGAGGTGAAATTTAACTTGGTGGATTTCAACTTTAATGGGGTTGTTTGCCCTTATAATTGCCATCCAAACATTATTTAATTTAATTATGCCCCAACAACTTAAATGCTATATAACATACATGTAGGATCCGAATCAGTTAGGTCAATTCTAATACATATGAAGAGTCCACATATCAAGCCAGAAAGTCAAATCTGGCGATCCGCTATAGAAATTAATTAATACGGGTTCATGATAAAGATTTCTGATCGGCCATATATAAAAAAAAGTCTATTCGTCATGTGGTCCCATGATCGTGAAGGTGTAGGGTATAAAACTGTTGATAAAAAAACACCCTAGCCGGGATGTTTAATATAAAATTGAGTATATAGAATTTCCCAAGAAACCATACCATGCATCTACCTTCAAAAATAACACCTTGATTTTTAAACAAGTGTGGCATTTCCAAATTATCTAGCTTGTTTTTTTACCATTTTAATATTCTTTAAACAAACTTTTCTCCCCTTATATTAATGTTCAAATTTGATATGCATGAAATTTATTTAAAAATTAAGTTATGTACATATGTTGCCAAAGTTAGCTTATCATGGATGTATGTATAGCAATATAGATTTAACAAAATTAATTAATGTGATGTTGCAGGTATAAGATCTTGAAGAAAATGCAATTTAGGATTTGAACTTAATTGATTTGTATGAAATCTCAACGGTGTATATATACACTTTACATGATGAAAAAATAAAATAAAATCTTTCCTAATAAAAATAAAATCTTTTCTAACAAATAAAATCAGAAAAATTATGAAAAGATTTGTAATCACAAAAATCTGCATGAGTTATGGAAATCATTCTTAATACGCCCCCAAGATTGAGACTCCATTGGAGACTCCGATCTTGAAACGAAATTTGAGAAATTGATTACGTCCAAGTGCTTTTGTGAGAATATCCGCAAGTTGATCATGAGTGCTGATGTGGTGAACACGAATGGTGACATCTTCAATGCATTCCCCAATAAAGTGATAGTCAAGAGCAATGCGTTTCATCCGATAGTGGAAGACTGAGTTTGCACTAAGATAGGTAGCCCCGGTATTATCACAGTATAGAGAGCATGATTTTTGCAGAATTAACTTGAATTCATACAGAAAATTTTTCACCCATAGTACCTCAGTCGTAGCATTCGCAAGAGCTTTATATTCGGACTCGGAGGAGGATCGAGAGACAGCCTTTTGTCGAACCGATTTCCATGAGATGAGATTCGAGCCTAGATAGAGAATATAGACATTAGTGAAAAGACCGTCATCGCGACTTCCACCCCAGTCAGAATCACTGAAGGCCTGAAGAGTAAGAGGAGATCATCGACGGAGGTAAAGGTTATGATTTATCATACATTTGAGGTAACGAAGAACGCGATTCAGTTCCATCCGGTGAAGCTATGTGGGAGAGTGCATGAATTGGGATAAACGGTTAACGGCAAAGGAAACACTAGGTCAAGTGTGAGACAGGTATTGAAGAGCACTAACTAGCTGATGATGTGGCGTGGGGTTTATAGAGTGTTTTTCGTCACCTCATTGAGATAGGAATGCGCGCGCTTGTCAGTGGCATGTACAGATTCTTCCTACTTAGGGTAGGCTGGGGTTTAATAATTGTGGTGATCTAAATCTTCGGCAGTCACGGACTAAACTGTCGTTAATTACACCTCGTTTTTTAAGCGAGAGAACTTCCAATTAATAAGTCAAACAGATCATGCAAACTCAATATGCAATATGTGCGTATTGTGTTTGGGAACAAATTTGAGGGTGCTTCGGACATATCGGGGGTCTCGGTGAGCTTTTACAGAGGTCCCGCAACTCGGATAGCGGACTGGGGGTTAAGGGGGCTAGCAGCCCCCTTGCGAGGTGTGGAGCAGCAACCCGTTAGAATTTTTTTTAACGGGAGAAATGATAAGTGTATATACGTCAAGTGCGCACTTAGAAAATTGAGCACATGATAAAATACGCACTTGCCATGTGCGTCCCTTTGCCACGTGCGCACCTGTCAAAACACTCACCTAGTAAGGTGCGCACATAGCAAGGAACATACATGATAAGTGCGCATCTGCCGAAGCATGCACCAAGTAGTATGCGCACTTAGCAAAGTGCGAGAGAGTGAAGGAGGCCAAAGGGTTCCGGATGGGCCAAAAGGTCCGGTGAGGTGCACACTTAGAGAGGTGTGCACCTAGCAAGGTGCACAACCTGGGCAGGTGCGTATTTGGCTCTATGTGCATCCAATGGGGTGCGCACCTAGCACGGTGCAAGTAAAGTCGAAATCCAATGAAGCAACCGTCTAAAAACACCAAGATTTTGACTTTTGAAAATCAAAAGGGGTACTTTTTCCCTTATTCGAAACCTCCTGACGTGCGCACTTAAAAAAAGAAAGGTAGAGTGAAAGAGAGATTTGTGCACTAAAGAATAGCTCAAAGCTCAAGATTTTTGTTGTTTGGGCAATAATTGATTCTGTAGAGTGTTTCTATATGTGTTCTAATTACCGCAATCAATAACGGTGTCACAATAGCTAGCCGCTAGTGAGTACGGATCGTCCACAGAGAAACAGTGAACTATTTTTCTTGTTTTAGACAAGTTAATAAAAGAAATGTGGGAATTTTTTTATCGTTTTATACTAAGAAGGTTTGAAAAGTTTATAAGAGAAGAGCTTGTAGCATTTATAGGATTTACTAGTTAATGGATGGAATTTTTTAAACATAATTCTTTTTATCTTTTAATTATTTAATTCTAGAGAAATAACGATGAATGTGCATTAGGGTTCTTGGAGAAAATTAGGATTTCCATTGATTCCTATTTATCTCTAGCCCTCAACAAAACAAATATTAACGAATCTCAAATCGTGGTCATGACTATTATGAATTGATTGCACGTCCGATAAGAGGGTTAATATTCCTTTTGCTAAACTTTATAAAAATTAAAACTTTAAAAAGAATTTAAGAGATATTGTTCATCAATTATTCTACCCTATCCTACAAAGTCTAACAAGCGAAAATTTACTCGCTCATAGAGATTAACGAAGTAAAAGAAAGATGGATGAATACGGAACCCATAAGTTAAACAAAAATTAAAATTGCGGAAAGAAAATGCTGAAAGTAAATACGGAAAGTAAATGTGACAAAATTAAAAGTTTTTATTGAATAAACTATTGTATTACAGAAATTGCTCCCTGAAAAAGTAAATTACAAGAACTAAAAACCTAGTTTGCTCGATAGATCTAAATTGATCGATGGATAGATGTAAACCCTAATTGCTCTCGGTCCTTTATATGGGCTCTGGAACTTGAAACCCTAAACATCATATTGAAATGTGTGCAAAGACGATCAAGCCCCTGATTTTTCACACCCTACAGCCATCAAAGAACCGCGGTTTAGCCGCCCAATATCCCTATTGGCCGCGGATCCACCGCCCTCTGATGGGTTTGAGTTTCCAGATTCTTCGTGCCTTCTTCTCTTAATATTTGGAGATCCTTCTAATAAAAATATTCTGAAAATATATCTCTTAGTCAATGTCGTTGCGAGATTCTTCAATTTTCTCCTAATATTCGGCAAATTTGGTTTGGTAAATCGATTTGCTATGGATCTCCTGCTTATTTTTCAGACCTGAGCTAATTTATTATAATACCTGCACAATATCTCAAATCACATTATTAGTAGCATTTATTTTATTTGAGATAATATTCTAACCAATTAATTGATATGATATCTTAATAATATTGGTTAGGAATATTTGGCATGATATGCATATTTTAATAATAAATAATCTCATGGATATTTTATTTAAATATGATATGCATATATTCCCTAATTATATTAATTATAAATTAAGAAACATATGACAATAATCTTTTTACAAATAAACCCACATATATTCTTAATTTACAATTAACACCTTTTAGTAATTAATAAAATAGGGAAAATGCTCATACAAATATGCAATAAATTTGACTGATCAAATACCCCAAAACTTATTTTTGATCGTCCCGAGCAAACTATTTTATTTTTAAAAGAAAAAACCCAGCACACTTTCGTAAGCAACACGATTGCACATAGCTCGTGCAACAAGCCGTTAAAGCTCTAGGTATCCCAAATAGAAGGAGTGTTGTCTTCTGAGGGTTTTTAGCGGATTACACCCACAAAATCCCAAAATTAAATAAAGAAGTCAAAAATTACATGCAAAGATAAGGAACATATAAAAGAAAAATGTGAAAAGAAAAGTTTCAAACTATACTGGTTTTTTAGTTGTCATGAGCCCTCTCTTAATGGCCTTGAAAAGATGTCGGAAATCGCATCATCTCTCAATAAAATATCGTTTTTAATCTTCCTTCCTACCTTTCTCCGAAACATTCATCATATATGTGACACCCTAGTAAATTTATACTATATATTTTGGTATTTTAAATCTTGCGGTAAAATTCTTTACTATTGTTGTTTTTGGGTTGCGAATAATGCAATTAGTAGCTGTGGTCATTATCCGACCCGACCCGTATGTATGAAACCCGATATGGTGCGAGATTATATCAAATATTTGCTGGTAGAGTATATCCATGCAAATCAAGAATATTTATATATATACAATATTTTTAAACTCACATATCTCTTTATAATATAAGATAAAAACAAATAATATTCTTTTTTTATCTAGCCTTGCATGGAAAATTACCCCATATCAGGCTGTTACACATATATATCATGTTCTTATCTTAAGAGATAAACAGCAAATAATTAGAAATCTTTACGTATATTTACGTAGATTTTATTGGGGGTATATGTATTTAACTACAAAATATTGTATTATGGTTAAAATTCTTATGTATACTCATTATATTTAATAACTATATTTTGAAGGGAGACGAATAATATTTGGAGTAATCTAGCATTATCCGTAAAAATCCTACAAAATATACATAATATATTACTTAATATATTCCTATTGCTATAAGTGTTACACACACACACACACACACACACACACACACACCCCCCACAACAACAACTAGGCCTTTTATCCCAAGCATATGGGGTAGGCTACATGAACCAACATGAGAATCACGCCGAGTCCAGCACATGAATCCTCCGCCTACACTCACTCCTATCGAACAATATACTTTCATTGAGTCCTTTGGCAACCATATCATTTCGTATCACCTCCATCCATGTTTTCTTCGGTCTCCCTTTTGTCTTTTTGCCATTGCGCATATCGAGAGTATCTATTCGTCGAACCGGTGCTTCCATAGGTCTGCGTCGCACATGAACAATCCATCTAAGCCGGTTTTCCCGCATCTTCTCCTCCACAGATGTTACACCAACTTTTGCACGAATATCCTCATTTCGCACCTTATCTTTTCTAGTGTTACCGCACATCCAACAAAGCATGCGCATCTCCGCTATATACATCTTCTGTGTATGATGCTTCTTAAGAGCCCAGCATTCTGTACCATATAATAAGTCAGGCCGAATATCGCTCCGATAAAACTTCCCTTTCAATTTTAACAGAAAGTTACGATCACACAAAATCCTTGTTGCACTCCTCCATTTCAACCAACCACCTTGGATCTTTTGATTAACATCACTATCGATCTCCCCATTCTTTTGGATGATGGAACCTAGATATCTAAACTGGTCGCTCGGTGATATCTCTTGCCCATCCAATATTATACCAATATGGTTTTGATTTATCTGGTTACTAAATTTGCAATGCATATATGCTGTCTTGGACCTGCTCAATCTGAATCCCCGAGATTCCAATGTTTGTTTCCATAATTCCTATTTGGCATTAACCCCTTCTTTCGTCTCATTTAGTAGAACAATATCATCAGCGAATAGCATACACCAAGGTACATCATCTTGGATAGTTCTGGTAAGCTCATCCATCATGATGGTAAACATGAATGGACTTAATGCAGATCCTTGATGTAAACCAATTGTAATCGGAAAATCACTCGTTAAGCCACCGCAAGTTCTGACATTTGCCACTACTCCATCGTACATATCCTTGATTATGTCAATATACTTGACGGGGACCCCCTTCTTCATCATTGTCCCCCATAATACCTCTCTAGGTACCTTGTCGTACGTTTTTTCTAAATCAAAAAATATCATATGCAAATCTCTTCTCCTCTCTCGAAAACGCTTGACAAGTTGACGAAACAAATGAATAGCCTCTGTCGTCGATCGTCCAGGCATGAACCCAAACTGGTTCTCTGTTATCTTAATATCCTTTCTTAGCCTGTGTTCAATCACTCTCTCCCAAAATTTCATGGTGTGACACATAAGTTTTATTCCACGGTAGTTTGAGCAACTTTGAATGTCACCCTTGTTCTTGTAGATAAGTACAATGATACTTTTCCTCCATTCATTTGGCATCTTTTTGGTCTGCCAAATCTTATTAAACATATCTGTCAGCCATTTAACGCCTATTTCTCCTAAGTATCTCCAAATCTCGATAGGAATCCTGTCAGGACCAACCGCTTTTCTTAAACCCATTCCGTTCAAAGCTTCTTTAATATCGGGTAGTCTTATTTTACGCATGAAATCACGGTTTATATCTTGAAATTGAATGACAAGTCCATCCAAATTCTTAGTAAAGATCTCATTGAACAATTTGTCAAAATAATCTCTCCATCTTTTCTTGATATCCTCATCTCGAACTAAAACCTTCTGATATTCATTTTTGACACAATTCACCGCACATAAGTCTCTAGTCTTCATTTTCCGCATTCGAGCAATCCGGTATATATCATTTTCAGCCTCTTTAGTGTCTAATTTCTCGTACACCTCTTTGTAGACTTTAGATTTAGCTTCCCGAATAGCTTTCTTAACTTCCTTTTTAGCCATTTTATACTTCTCAAATCTCTTCACATCTTTGCTTTTCTTCAAATCTTTATAAGAATCCCTTTTAATTTTAATAGTAGCCTTTACTTCTTCATTCCATCATGATATGTCCTTAGATGGTGGAGCACCACCTCTCGACTCACCAAGTAGATCTCTAGCTACCTTCTTAATACAACTAGCCATTTTGTTCCATATTCTGTCTGAATTATCTTCCGACTACCAATCCGTTTCTTGGACTACACGATCTATAAAAGCCTTTTGGTTACTATCTTTCAATCGTCACCATTTAATTCTAGGCTCTACCTTACGTCTAATCTTCCTAGGTCCTCTTCTAAATAAAAAATTTAGAACTAAAATTCTATGTTGAGTGGTTACACTCTCACCTAGCACTACCTTACAGTCGATATAACAATCTCTATCTATTCTTCTCGTCAGAAAAAAGCCTATTTGACTAGCACTTGATCCGCTCCTAAAAGTGATAAGGTGAGACTCTCTTTTCCTAAACCAGGTGTTTGCTAAGATCAAGTTATAAGATAAGGAAAAATCTAGAATCGAGTCACCTACTTCATTCCTTTGTCCAAAACCAAAACCTCTATAGACAGTATCAAACCCACTACGACTAGTACTTACATGTCCATTAAGATCACCACCAATAAATAACTTCTCTCCACTAGGTATACTTTACACCATCTTATCTAAATTCTCACAGAATAGACGCTTACTAGCGTCATCAAGACCTATCTGTGGTTCATAAGCACTAATAAAATTAAGAATCTCTCCATCTAGAATAAACTTAACCAGTAAAATTCTATTATTTTTTCTCCTAATCTCAACTACATCCTCAAGCAATCGTCTATCTATTATTATGCCTGTCCCATTACGATTTTTATCTCTACCCGTATACCAAAGCTTATAACCCCAAGGCTCTATGACTCTACTCTTTTCACCCACCCACTTAGTTTCTTGCGAACACATAATACCAACTCCCCTCCTAATCATCACCTCCACTAATTCTATTAGTCTACCCGTAAGGGAACCTATGTTTCAGGAAGCTAGACGGATCCTATGAAACCCTTGCTTATTTTTCACTACACCCGGGGTCCGATGTAGCGTGCCGTTTCTGGACGACGACCCTTGCTTATTTGTCACTACACCCGAGGTTCGATGTAGCGCGTCGTTTCTGGACGACGACCTAGAAGCCCTTGCATACTTAACACTACACCCGGGATCCGATGTAGCGCGTCGCTGAGTAGGGGACACCCCAACGATATTTTTATTATGGTTCATTTCATAGAATGTGACAAAGTTTTACGTTGGCTGTCACAAGCCTACCACAGCCGTCACCCTTTCTCATCCGGACTTAGGACCGGCAACGGTGGATTATATATATATATATATTAATAAAACTATTAATTTAAACTCTCTCTCTCCCTCTCCCTTCCCATATATATATTATTAATATAATTATTATAATAAACTCTCTCTCTCTCTCTCTCTCTGCCCCCGTCTTCATCTCTCTCTCTCTCTCTATCTCTCTCTCGCCGAACCCTAACCCGCGCAAAACCCCACGACGTCGTCGTCCCCCTCTCGTCTTGTCCCCACTTCTTCATCCCCACCTTCTCATCACCACCACCGACCACACCTCTCCTTCTCCTTCCCTGAAGGCTCATCCAAGCCGACCCAGACGTCGAGAACCTATCTTCTTTCCTCTCATCGATCTCGCTGCCTGACCCGACCACCTCCATTACCTTCTCTTTCTTGTCAATATCACCAGATCACCCACACCACCACCTCTCCTCACCCCGACAAGACCCAAAGCCCTCATCCCCGACTTCTACTTCTTTCCTTCTCTCCCCCCTTACCGCCGACCAACCCAGCCTCCTCGTCCCTTCAACCTCGCCGCCGACCATCTCTCTCAACTTTCTCGTCCACGCTCAAACCCCAGAACCCAGCAACCCCGTCTTCTTCTTCTCTCTTTTCTCGGTCTTCTACTAAGTTTTAGCCGGAGTTGCTCATGTCCCCGATGATTCAGACGACCCCAGTCACCGTCGTCATCTACTCCAGTCACCACGTCACGCAACTGCTCAGTTCAGGTCAAGTCTTACATACGTGGGTTTTGCATCGTCACGTTATTCGGCGTTCGGAACGCAATATCCATATATTCATCGTGAGATTTCGATCAGGCAAGTTCTAAACTTGCAACAAGATATTTTGTTCATATCAATATTTATTTGATTAATTATAGTACATGTGTTTTAATATTCAGCAAATATTATCGATTTAAAGTTTTATAGCATCAATCTGTATACATTTCTTGACTTTTACTTACTGTGGCAGATGGACATGTGTGTTAGTTAGATTTTATTTACTGTTCTTGATATCCGATTGACAGCCGTAATGTGACTATGGAGAGATTATTCCTAACCATAGGTAGCATGGTTGGCTCTATCATGTGCCGTATTTACGTATTTTGGGAAGCGGGACATGACAATATACCACTACGTGTGTGTAAAAGTCATCTCTACACTTGGAGAATTCAATTCAAGCTATCATGCCCTTTGTCTATATTCATTAGTATTTTTTAGTCGGTGATATTTTAGATGAATTTGCTCACACATTCTTCATGCGACCGTTAATATTTCTTGAGATACAAACCAACCGATTACCGAATGTGCTCACTTTTTAAGGCGTACTTAGCAAAATCCCAGTCTTGCAACACTTAAGGCTTAGCAATGACTCTCAAACCAGTTGGTCTAAGACACTAGGTGATAAGACACCCTCGCTATATTTTATTATGCTGCCTTAAGTAATTACAAAACTAGTGTTCATTTTTCTGCACTATTTATATTTTAATGATTTTTTTCATGCTAAGATTTTCAGGAAAGAGTATTTCAAGGTATCCTCTACTATCCCAACTTTCAAGATGTGTGCAAGTGCGTATAGTAAGGTATCAACGTTCAAAAGTTTTGACTCAAGAATAGAGACTATTTTTCAGATTTAGTTCTATCCGCAGATTAGTAATTTCTTCATCTTACTAACTCTTGGGACAACAGCTCATGACTACGTATTACTAGCTTCATTCTAAAACATCTAATTTTCTTGCATTTCTTCCTCACTTTCATATGTATTTTTCAATTTCTAATTTTTATTTTCAAAAAAAAAATTGTTTTTTATAGTGAAAAATGATACATGAATACAAACCTTCCCTCCCTCCAAATCTGTTTGCAGCAGTGTTCTCACTGATATTGTTATTCGAGCGCAAAAACCCGCAGACTTGGGTGGAGAATAATAGGGTTAAAAGATAGTCAAATGGAAAGCCTCCCCCAAACTTGTTATTTAGCACGCACATACATTTATTTTTATTTTTATTTTTTTTATTATTAGATCTACTAATATACGCACCTCCATCCTTAGATGAAACAATAATGCCATTGTTTATAGTAGGCAAACTGAAGCATGGAAGTGAGGCGGTGGAAAGTTAGTCGTTATAAAGCGGCGGCTGAAAGAATAGGAGCTCCTTCGACAGGTCAGCGGAAAATTACAGTTTTAATCTATACCCATTTACTTTGAAAATAGAACCATCTTTAGCATTTTCTATATCCACTATACCGTGCGGGTATATATACCGCACCGCAAAAGGTCCTTTCCAACTAGATCTTAGCTTACCCAGATAATGATGGAGACGGGAATCGTACAGAAGGACTTTTTGTCCCAGTGTGAAAGTTTTTCGCAAAAGATATTTTTCGTGGAACACTTTTGTCCAGTTCTTTACTATAACCGCATTATCGTAGGCTTCATCATGAATCTCACTTAGCACATTTAATTGCAGCTTCCGATAGCTGCCTGCTTGGTCAAAATCGAACTTAAGCTCTTTAATCGCCCATATTGCCATATGTTTGATCTCGACGGGGAGGTGGCAAGCCTTCCCAAACACCAGTCGATAAGAAAACATACCAAGATCGGTATTATATGCTGTATGAAATGCCCAAAGAGCATCAGTCAGTTTAGTGGACCAATCTTTATGGTTCTTAGCAACCGTTTTCTCCAAAATTTGCCTGATCTGTCTATTAGAGACTTCAGTTTGCCCGCTCGTTTAGGGATAATAGAGCATAGAAAGCTTGTGGTTGATTGAATATTTTCGCATCAAAGTCTCAAAAGACCAATTACATAAATGCGTCATATTGTCGCTAATGATAGCATGAGGGTGCCCGAAACGAGAAAAGATATTTTTTAAGGAACTTAACGACAATCTTGTTGTCATTAGTACGGCTCGGTATTGCTTCAACCCATTTAGAGACATAATCAACCGTTAAGAGAATGTATAAGTTCCCAAAAGAGTTGGGAAACGGGCCTATGAAATCAATTCCCCATACATCAAATATCTCAACAACCAAAATTGGTTGGAGCAGCTTCTCGTCTCTCTGTGAAATCCGACCCATGTGTTGACACCGTGAACAAGTTTTACAATAATCATATGCATCTTTAAATAATGCTGGCCAATAAAATCCACATTGCAAAACTTTCTCCACGGTTTTTCTTGGACCAAAGTGACCGCTATATGCTTGATCATGGCAGAAGGACAATACACTTCTGAACTCATTATTAGGGACACATCAGCGAATGATCTGATCGGGACATACTTAAATAAATAGGATTCGTCCCAATAAAAGTGTTTTACATAGGATAAAAATCTGTGATTATTTTGAGTTGACCATTCACTGGGTAGAAGTCCCGTTGCTAAATAATTCACAATATTAGAAAACCAAAGTTCGTTGGATAGGGTCAAGAGATGTTCATCTAGAAAAGAGTCTTTTATTTGCAAGGTCAACGTTGGTGAAGAAGAAAGTCATGAAAAAGGGTCGGTTACAACGTTTTCACATCTACTTTTGTCTCTTATGACAAGACCAAATTCTTGCAACAAGAGAATCCAACGTATTAACTTGGATTTAGCATCCTTCTTCGATAAAAGATGTTTTAAGACGGAATAATCGATGTAAACTACGACTGGAGGTAGGGCCTGAATTTTTCTAATGCAAAGACAACTACCAAGAGTTCTTTCTCGATGGTTGTATAGTTCATTTGGGCATCGTTCAAGGTCCTACTCGCATTATAATTCACATGCGGTATCTTATTGATGTGCTCTCCTAAGATTACACCAATAACAAAGTCGGATGCATCACACATAAGCTTAAAATGGTGATTCCTGTTAGTTATATGTATGCCCTAGAGGCCATTATTGTACATATGATGTATATTATAGTGGATGCTTGGACATATATAGAGAGGACTTTCTTGCTCGACATGATAGTATGATATCTGGTTACCTTTATCTTAACGTGAAGACTGGTATTGATATTGTCTTGCTCTCATATGTTGATAAAGCCCTTAGGATGTGTACTTGACTACCAGGACTATGATGGAGATCATACTAGTGGGGCCAGGATAGTCCACAAGTTCATCCTTTAATTGTTCCTAGTCGATGGTATATCGAGACAGGGCATCGATATTCCAGAGTAGACTAGCGTATACGCTTCTTGACCCATATGATTGGCGATGGATGATCCCATATCCATTGGTGTTAGACATCAAAGATGGTATACGGGTGCTCAGTGAAGACTAGGTACACTGAACAGGACTCGCCGATGACTCCTATGTGATAGTATACCTATCGTCAAATAGTAGTCCTCTGGTGACACTGGTATAGGTTAGTCTGTAGACCCGAGATCATCATAGAGTCTTGTGCGGCTCCCACTGTGCTTTGATTTCCTCCCTACCATGCTCAAATGAGATGTGCAAACAGGTGGATTTTGGGTACAGTCCTGAGTCGCATGGAGGTAATGAGCGATAGGAGGGGTTTTGTCTCTCCCGATATTGGGGGTTGACGTTGCGCTATACTCGATTGGCTATAACTGGAAGTCCCTGGCCAGGACTGCTTATAAGATTTACTGATAAGTATTATCAGTAGTTTCTCAAACCGTTATAGGCCGGACATCGGCATGGCTTATCACGTTACTGGGGTCTGATAATTTCTACCCCTAGA
Organism: Agapanthus africanus; assembly: GCA_030015575.1. Lineage (NCBI taxonomy): Eukaryota > Viridiplantae > Streptophyta > Magnoliopsida > Asparagales > Amaryllidaceae > Agapanthus > Agapanthus africanus. Next base: position 11,249,057 of record CM057346.1, on the reverse strand, counting down.
CTTGATATGCGATATATCAGACGAAGAGACCGGACTGCACGGTAGTGTTACTGATAGGCTTCATGGAGACTATGGACAAGTTTTCTTGTTGATCTTCATATCGCTCAATACCCGAATAGCCGTTACGTCGAGCTAGTACCGTTGACGGCTTATAGGTGACTGATATGATCATCACCTACTACTGGCGTATTGACGAGTCTTTAGAGTCCTACACAGAAGTTTCCTGGTTCAAGCGAAATGAAGTAGGACACATATGTGATATGTGTGTGGGCCTGATTAAATATGTATATGTGATGCCGTATTGTAATCTGGCAGTTATCTGTTATCGGTTCGGTTATATGTGATATAACCAGATTGTCGAATCAAGTGTTGATTTGATAATGTGATATACAGATAAATGATATTAGTCGGTCATATGTGATATAACCGAATTATTAAATCAAGTGCTGATTTAATAATGTAATATATATTATATATGGTATAACTATATCTTAACTAATATCATTAGCTCACTAATTATTCTTCATTATAAATATATTAATATATATATATATATATGATATATATATATATATATATATATAATGAAGCATGGCATATGAATTTCTATTTTGTGAAAATAGAAATGAGGTGGAAAATGAGAGCATGGTTGCAAGCATGGGATTTACATTTGTTTATTCATCTTGACTTAGTATTTAACCTTGGTTGCAATTTTATATTGTTAATTCCATACTTGAATGAGTGAGGGGTCAAGAGTTGCCATTCATTCTTGCTTCATTCTCAACACTTAACCATGTTCTTGAGTTGCTCCCATGGTTGCTCTCTAGCTTCTTCTTCCTCATCATGTCATGGTTCAAGCTTCAACCCTCACATGTGATATGAACCATGAAGCTTGAACACAAACTTGTGAGCTTTTAATATCCTCTACTTCATCATCCACCACTTGACTAGCGATCGAGTGTAGCGTGTTTTCTATGCTAAAAAGTTTAGTGTAGAAGTAGCTTGAGTTGGAGAGACTTCGCATAAATCATCTTCGGCACGAAAGTCATCGGAGGAAGCTCGTCCAAAGCCTCAAGTGGAGCCTAGTGGGGTCGCGGGACTACTACACGGAGCATGTGAAGTGAAGGACCTGTCTACAAAGGTTGTATTCCTTGTTCACTTGATGTAAAGTTGTTTACATTCTTGTATCGTCTAATTCTCTAGTTAAGATTCTAGGGTTAGGGTTATTTAGCATGGCAAATTTTTGAAAATTGCATGGATGATGCCTTCCAAAATCTTGTTGTCGTACTAGGTAACCCAACAGTGGTATCAGAGACAAGCTAGAGTATTAGACGATATTTGTAGAATTACGAAACCGAAACAACTCCGAAATATCAAAACACAAAAACTAGTTTCTATCGATTTTTAAAAGTCCTCAAAAAAATTTTAAGCGACTGCAGAATGTTACAAGAGATATAATATGAACACCAGACAAATACGAATCCCATCCGCCGGATTTGACCCGGCAACATTCTTAAAAAATCCGGCTTGGCCGGTTTTTCTTCATTGTTTGGGCTTCGTTTTGGTTTGGTGTTCTGGCCTCTGGGTTTTGGTGTTTCAGGTATTGCTTGTTTTTTCTATATTGCATATGATGTTATCTTTCTGTAAAGGCAATTCAGAGTGTTTCGTAGTCGTAATTCTAATATCGTTTCGGGTATTTTTAGACGGCGTTAAAAAGTTTGAACGAATATCAATAACCCATTTTCTCCCTCGCTGGAAATTTTCCAAAAGTTGGATTTTTTTTCATAGTTAAAAAATATTCAAAAATCATGTAAGTAATTCTATGGACCCTCTAGAAGAATGAAATCCTAACTCGATTCTATGACCGCCGGAACCGCCGCCAAACCCTAGGGTTTGCAGTAGTTTCGTGGCGCCATAAGCGAGGCAAGGGTTGGCCCTTCTACGGTTGGTCCATTGGTAATGTGGCATGTTCTGAGTATTTTTAAACTGTGCTCAAGTGTTGAGCTCTCTGGGAAATTTTGGGTGTTTGTTAATTCGATCGAAATTTTAACATCGTCTAACTTTCTATGGAATGTGATACAATATTTGGAATTCATTTGGTTAGGCATGAAATCCGAAATATGAGATATTCCGGGTTTATGATGTCTAAGGGCTGTGTCGATTCCAAATGTTGTAGTTTGACATTTTTTTTCTGCGACCGTAAGTGTAATATATGGTGTATCGCCGGTTTCATTGCTATATATCAACAACAATTGGGATACGCATATTTACTTACGTTGATGACATGTGATGTTATGTGTTGCTGAGATATGTTATCTTGAATCATCGTGTTTTGAATAGCCGGGGTTTTTTGCGTGAGACGAGAGTTTTTCATTTTCATTCATGTAAAAAAAACTTGTTTGTAATATTCTTTTATTGGGGCACTTTCGGGTTGAGGATGTTGGCATCCTTGTTGTACATTATTTACTTTTCCGCATTAGGATAGATCCAAGACGGGGAGCATAAGAACCGAGTTCTAGAGTCCAGTGGGAAACCATCTCGAGGAGTCGAGTCCGGGTCTCCTAACTCTAAAATTGGTAGAGTTGCTTGCCGCTTTCGTAGGGGTCTAGGAATATGGGTTTGGCTATTCACCGCGACCGTGGAATCCGTGTTTTTTACTGGCTTAATATAAAACACGGACCTCCTAATATATCCAATATTTTATATGTTGACTTCTGCTGCTGATATTCTGTGATGTGATCACTTTATATGCTTGAGACGAATGCTTTATTATTATATATATGATATATAATAAACGTTGCTTATGTTTTGCACCCGCGCTAGTCCAGCCCTACTATGCTGTTAGTTAAGTAACCTAACGGTGCATAACAGGACACTGTGGCGAATGCGGATGGCATAAGCGTATGTTGTATTTTCGTTTCTTTTGTGATGCTTAGGAAGCATAAATGATGAGACTTCATTAATGAGATTAATGAAAAGAAAAGAAACCTAAAGATTTTGTAAAATCAAATTTTCAAAAAGGGTAGCTCTAGTTTTTGCTTTGCATAGTGGTATTCCTTGTAGAATATCCAGCACCTCATTCGATAAGGAAAGAGCCGAGATCCCTTCACCGGGAGTGACCTCTTTAGCAGAAGCTAGCAGATGCTACAACCCACTCGGTTTTGTTTTTGATTGCCTTTTTTAGTTCTTGCTTTGAATAGCGGTATTCTTTGTAGAATATCCAACACCTCATTCGATGAGGAAAGAGCCGAGATCCCTTCACCGGGAGTGACCTCTTTAGCGAAACTAGTAAAAGCCTCAAAAACACTCTTTTTTTCAAAATCACCCGATTCTACATCAATATCAAGTTCATTACGCAAAAGGTTTTCTTAAAAACCTATTGTAGCCCTCCGTCATTTCAAATAAGTACTACTTAGTATTCGTGTTATGTTTGTTGATTATGTTAAGGCGCAGTGTGCGGTAGCTAATTAGTGCTTATCTGCTAAATCATGAGATGTGATTAGATTATGGTAGTCGTACGACTTTGTTGACTATGTTAAGGGTCGTACGGGTGGGTGGGTTGAACTTGGCTAGCGCTTATGATTTGTTGACTATGTTAAGATTGTAAGTTGCTAGGGCAAAATAATATCGGGAATTTCAAGTGTTGAAATTTGCAATGAGATTGCATACCTTCTATGAGATAGTTGGATCTCGATACCCACTGCGAGTAAGAGTTACTCCTGGGAGAGTTTTACACATCACAATTAGCTGATCAAGTAGGTGTCTAGAAAGGTGTTAACGAGGTTACGCACCTGGGAAAATGAGATTTATTTTAATTAGGTCCATGCGAAAGCATGGAGAACCTCCCTCAAAGTACAAACACTGGTCTGGCCGAAAAATTGGCGAACTTGTAGGGTGTAATTAATCCCGGCTAGTCTTACCTTTTAGGGTTTGAAGGAAGATTTGATAAAAACAGTGAGAGCCATCCAAATTAGATAAGATAATAACCAATCTAATCTTGCAAAGAGCGCACGCAAAGTGATTATCCTTCTCTTTCTCCTGGTAGCGACCAATGACATGCCTTAATCAAGATAATAATATGGATGTATTGACCGAACCTACTTATTATACCGGGCTAGGTTCCGCTCTATCTTATGATTGTCATAAATCTGAGTAAGGAATAGGGGAATATACAGATTCCCACGCCACCCAAATGATGAATAAGCATGTTGATGCATTGTCTTCGGGTGTGTTCGTTACCAGGAACTGTTTCTCAGCTACTTCTACGTCCTGGGTATGGAATACCGGATCAGGATCCCACACATGTAATTTGTTACATGGGCTATAGACAAGTGGATAATTGGGAAAGGATGATATATCTCTAGTAGTAGAGATGGTGCAATTGTTGCAGCCAAATCAGTTGGCAAATATCATATTGTGTTACCAACAGGTAATACATTGATTCTTAGCGACTGTTATTTCGTACCAATAATATCGTGAATATTTTCCTAAATCAAGTGTTGATTGGGTAAAGTATGTTGTATAACAGTATAGACGTTCTGAATCAAACTACAATTCTAAACGTAAAGAACACACACAAGAGGAACAGTTCAAAAATGAACGAAGTTTTCTTATGGTATTGTAGACTGGGTCATGTCGATGAAATAAGACTACCTTAAGTTCCATAAGGATGCATATTTGAATCCGTTCGAATTTACATCTTATGAAACTTTTCAGTCATGTCTCAAAGACTAGGTGACCAAATCTCCGTTTACTAGAAACGGAGAAAGAGCTACTGAACTCTAGGAAAGATACATGTTGATATATGCGGTCCTATGCCTACACATGCCAGGGATGGTTCCGCGTACTTTATTACATTCTCAAATGTTATCTCAAGATACGGACATGTGTTCTTATTGAAATACAAATCTTTATCTTTTGAGAATTTCAAGGAATATAAGTACAAAGATGAGAACCGGATGGGTAAAGGTATTTAAATCCTTCGATATGACCGGGGAGAAGAATGCTGGAGCACGGAATTTTGAGACTATTTAAAAGAGAATGGGATTCTCTCTCAGCTTACTCCTCCGTATACACCACAGCACAACGGTATATCGGGGTGGAGGAATCGCACCCTATGAGATATGGTGCGCTCTATGATGAGTACTACTGAGTTGCCTATTTCCTTTCAGGGACATGCACTTGAGAAGATGCATACCTATTGAATAGAGTTCCGACCAAATCTGTTGCCTACCACTCCATATTAGATATGGAATGAAAAGAGACCATCTATTAAACGAGTTAAGATATAGGGTTGTCCGGCCTATGTTGAAAAGCAAAATCCGGACAAGCTCGAGGCAAGGTCAGTTCTGTGCAAGTTTGTAGGATATCCCAACCATTCGCGAGAATATATCTTCTACCACACCGAGGAACAAAAGATATTTTGTTTCTCGATATGCCACCTTTTTAGAAAAGGAATTTCTTGTAGAAGAAATTAGTGGCAATGAGGTAGAACTGGAAGAAGTTCAAGCAAACACAAATTATAACTGACGATTTGTTGGAACCGGAGGATTCAATAGTACCTTAAGAACCAAAGCCACTCCGCAGATCTAGTAGGGTTCCTCATCCACCTGAGAGATACTACGGTTTTCTCGTAAATAGTGAGAGCGAGGATTGCATCATGGAGATGAAGACCCAACTAGTTTCAAGCAGTCCATCACAAGTGGAGACTATATAAAATGGCTGGATGCTATGCGATCTGAGATGATTCCTGTACACCAACAAAGTATTGATTTTGGATATTGCTCCTGAAGGGGTAAAACCCATCGGGAGCAAGAGGATCTTTGAAAAAGATAATTTGGTGTAGATGGAAAAGTTGAGACTTTCAAAGCTAGACTTGTCGCCAAGCTTAAGTCCATCAGGATCCTACTTGTCATTGCTGCATACCATGACTACGATATCTGGCAGACTGCACATCAAAACCGTTTTTCTAAATGGTGATTTAGAATAGAGCGTGTATATGATACTGCCAGAGGGCTTCAAAGACAGTGGGAGCAGCGAAAGCATGTGCAAGCTGCTTAAATCCATCTACGGGTTAAAGCAGGCATCGCGGAGATGGAACATCTATTTTAATGAAGCTGCCAAAGAGTTTGACTTTATCAAAAAGATATATGAACCATGTATAAATAAGGAGGTTGTTGAGGGTATGGTAGTCTTCCTCGTGTTGTACGGGAATGACATACTCTTGATAGGAAAGGGCGTTCCTATGCTACACTCAGTCAAGCACCTCTTATCACACAGGTTCTCCATGAAAGATCTAACTGATGTCTCCTACATTCTAGGGATATAGATCTATAGATATAGATCTAAATGGATTTGGGATTGTTCCAATCTAGGTACATAGACACCATGCTAAAGAGGTTTAGTATGGATGATTCTAAGCGTGGTAATGTACCCGCTTGTTCAGGAATCACTCTTTCCAAAGAGATGTCTCTCGAGACTGATTTGGAGAGGACTCGCATACAAAGGATACCCTATGCTTTCGCAGACGGGTCAATCATGTATGCGATGTTATGTACCAGACCAGATATAGCTTACTCACTGGGTGTAGTGAATAAGTATTGAAAAAATCTTTGGGAACACCACTGGACAGCTGACGAACATTCTTAAGTGCTTGAGAAAGACTAAAGAGATGTTCTTGGTGTATGGTAACGGTGAACTCCAGATGGAGTCCTTTACCGATTCGAGCTTCCAGAGTGATAAGGATGACTGAAAGCCAGTCTCGAGTTTTGTCTTCACCCTCAGTGGAGGGACGATATGTTGGAAAGGTTCCAAGATATATACCGTAGCAGACTCATTGATAGATGCTAATTTTATTGTTACCAACGATGCTGCCAAAGAGGTTGTCTGGATGAAAAGATCATATGATGAACTTGGTTCCTACTATTGGGCATCCAGTACCTGCGTATTGTGATGACAATGGAGCTATGTCTTTGGCCTAGGAACCCCGGTCTTGTCAGCTATCCAGACATATTCTTAGACAGTATCACCTGATCAAGGAGATAGTTGATCTCCGGGAGATCGATGTTAGGAGAGTTGACACAGAGGATAACACAGCGGATCCACTTACTGAGGCCATCCCCAGATGCTATTTGAGAGACTTTTGGGACGTTGGGTATGAGATACTACAACAACTAGCCTTAGTGCAAGTGGGAGATTGTTAGTTATATGTATGCCCTAGAGGTCATTATTGCACATATGATGTAGATTATAGCGGATGCTTGGACATATATAGGGAGGACTTTCTTCCTCGACATGATAGTATTCTATTTGACTACCTTTATCTTAACGTGAAGACTGGTATTGATCCTGTCTTGCTCTCACGTGTTGATAAATCCCTTAGGATGTGTACTTGACTATCAGGACTATGATGGAGATCATACTAGTGGGGCCAAGATAGTCCACAAGTTCATCCTTTAATTGTTCCTAATCGAGGGTATATCGAGACAGGGCATCAATATTACAGAGTAGACTAGCGTATACGCTTCTTGACCCATATGATGGGTGATGGATGATCCCACATCCATTAATGTTTGACATCAAAGATGGTATACGGGTGCTCAGTGGAGACTGAGTATACTGAACAGGACTCGCCGATGACTTCTATGTGGTAGTATACCTATCGTCAGATAACAGTTCTCTAGTGACACTGGTACTGGTTAGTCTGTAGACCCGAGATCGTCATAGAGTCTTATGAGGCTTCCACTGTGCTTTGATTTCCTCCCTACCACGCTCAAAGGAGACGTGCAAACTGGTGGATTTTGGGTACAGTCCCAAGTCGTATGGAGGCAATGGGCGATAGGAAAGGTTTCATCTCTCCCGGTATTGGGGGTTGATGTTGCGCTATGCTCGATTGGTTATAACTGGAAGTCCCTGACCAAGGCTGCTTGTGAGATTTACTGATAAATGTTATCAGTAGTTTCTCAAACCGTTATAAGCCAGACATCGGCATGACTTATCACGTTACTGAGGTCTGACGATTTCCACCCCTAGACTTGATATGTGATATATCAGACGAAAAGACCGGACTATACGGTAGTGTTACTGATAGGTTTCATGGAGACGATAGACAAGGTTGCTTGTTGATTTTCATATCGCTCAATACCCAGGTAGCCGTTACGTCCAGCTAGTACCACTGACGGCTTGTAGGTGACTGATATGATCATCACCTACTGCTGGCGTATTGACGAGTCTTTAGAGTCCTATACAGAAGTTCTCTGGTTCAAGCGAAACAAAGTAGGACACATATGTGATATGTGTGTGGGCCTCATTAAATACGTGTATGTGATGCCGTATTGTAATCTGGCAGTTATCTGTTATCGGTTCGGTTATATGTGATATAACCAGATTGTCGAATCAAGTGTTGATTTGATAATATGATATACAGATAAATGATATTAGTCGGTCATATGTGATATAACCGGATTATTAAATCAAGTGTTGATTTAATAATGTAATATATATTATATGTGATATAATTATATCTTAACTAATATCATTAGCTCACTAATTATTCTTCATTATAAATATATTAATATATATATGATATATATATATATATAATAATGAAGCATGGCATATGAATTTATATTTTGTGAAAATAGAAATGAGGTGGAAAATGAGAGCATGGTTGCAAGCATGGGATTTACATTTGTTTATTCATCTTGACTCACTATTCAAGTATGGTTGCAATTTTATATTGTTAATTCCATGCTTGAATGAGTGAGAGGTCAAGAGTTTCCATTCATTCTTGCTTCATTTTCAACACTTAGCCATTTTCTTGAGTTGCTCCCTGTAACAACTCCATTTTTAATGTACAAAGAATTGATTTAAATTCAATGTATACTTGGAGTATTTATTGCAGCTGATATCTTTTTAAGTATTTATTTCACTCCATAATTATAAGAAAGAGCTTGTAGCTCATTGGTAATACCTTGCACTGCTGAACCAAGCTACCAGAGTTCAAATCTCATGCCCCACATTATTTTTGTATTTATTTTATTTTAAATTTTTGGAAAGTCAATAATAAAAAGGCCATAACTCACAAAATATGTACGGGACAACAAAAAGTAAATATACCAAATTGTACCCCCGAAGAATCCCCGTCCATTGGACGCCTGACTCGGCCCGACTCGGCGCCTCCGGCCGGCGACTCGGTCCGGCGCCGCCGGCCGGACTTGGCCGGACGGCCGAGTCACCAACAGAGAAAAGTTGTGTCTTGACCTAGTCCACCCTCATGCATACTCTAAATGCTTGGATCGGTTATCATTTGGCCAATAAATCCCTTTTACTCCTATGTTTAATGAATTTTTAATGATTTTGTATATTTTGTATATTTTTCTTAATTAAAACCCTAATCCTATATAAACACCCCTACACTCTACCCTCTCACCCTATATTCCTAAGTCCACTCTGTAAAAATTTCAAGAAAACTCGGTACGTTAGAAAACGAGCGAAAGGCGAAGCGCTGCCGAAATCGACGGCGAAATCCCGGCGATCATACTAGGACTCTTCACTACGTTTCGACACACCGACAAACCCACTACCTTCCTAGCACTCTCTAGCGTTGTCCAAACCCGTAAGTCCCTCTTTTTCTACATTTCTTTCTTCCATTAAAATACGATTTTTCAAACCCGACGGAAATCGGAACAAACCGATTTCCGATTCGGTTTTTTCTATCAAAACTCACTTGTCACTAATTCCATAATGCTTAAACATATTCATGTTGACTACTAATCACTTAAAAATCAATTTGGATAAAGTTTCTCACATGAAATGATAACTTTTGCAAAATACCGTATTTTCACACTTAAATACCACCATGTTTAGTTTATCACATTTAACCCTTTAACATTGCTATACCTTAAAATAGATCACGAGGTAATGACCTACCTCCACACACATGCAAATACAACCATAATTGATATCATCAAAACTTAGAATATGATAATACAAGATTTTTTTCATTAAAATACCATTTTCTTTATAAACCTTTTCTGAAAGTTCTAAGTTGTATACAATTTTAAAACAAAATATTTTAATAGGAAAATACGATATGTCATAGACATCGATCGTTTATCTAAACCTGACTTTGTGGTGTCTAGACAAGTGTGTCTAAGGCGAGTGGTTACTTAATTAGGACTACTACTTGTAGTGGAGAGCCTCCCACTCACCTGGCACTTACCTGGCCGCAATTAGCGGTGAAGAGGCGATTTGAGGCTTCTAATGACGTGTCGTTTAGACCATTTAGAAATAGGCTAGTTGGCTTAGGAAACCCTAGAATCTAAAATACGGAAATTTACACCCTTTTACATAAATACCTTATCTTTATAAAACCGTTTTCTAAATGACTAGTATTTATTAAATCTTTGCAAAGCGCCACTACAACCCATCTTTGGGGAACTCGTTAGGGATAGTACGGTTTATCGTGCACCCTCAGGCTTAGTAGTGCGAGATTCAGACCTCCGCAAGGAGCATTTGGTCTCGAAAGGTTTAGAATACGACATGTAAGAAAAATGAGATTTTTGGAAAATAAAATATTTATTAAAAATTATTCTTGTATAAACATATGTATATTTATCATTTAAACATCTATTTTATTATAAGATAAAGTTTTCACCTTTTCCTAAAAAATACAAGATTAAAAGTTACATTAAAATACCATGAATTTCAAATAAATCAATATTACAAATTAATACCTTTATTTATGTAATTAGGATATTTTCATTAGAAATAACACTAAATGAAATCACACTCATTATAACTATAAAGACGAATAATAAATACTTGAGGTGTATCTTGAAAACTATACAAAAGTATTTTTACATAAAACCCCCTCAAGTTTTATAATTTACAATAAGGACCCTAACAATTATAGAACTTCAAATTACATTTCTTTTAGTCTGACTCGGGTTTGGGTCTGATTATTTCTGACTTGAATATGATTCAAGTCAATCTATATTCTTTAATATTCCAACTCAATATGAACACATGAATCCCAGAATCCAGTTAACAATCTATACAGCTTGACTGAATCAAACCATGGATATACATCCATTATTCCGTTATTCCATTTACCTGATTATGCAGTTACAATCTGTTTACTGATATCATAGTTTTGGTCAGTCATCCAACTTACACAATACAATACAACAATACTGTCAAAACACTACAGGGTTTAAGGGGTAGATTGGTACGGAAGGTGTTAAAGGTGGCACGAGGTGGTCAGATTAAGACACCTAACCTATATTCCGTTGCTGTTGTACCGTGGCTTAACGGTTCCTTGTACATTCTGTTTGCCCTGGTCTCTAGCATATAGAGACCCCTCTCGTATATACTGGCATCCTTCTGTACCAAGCTACAAACAACAGCGTTAACACAATATTCTATAATATTTTACAACCTCTTTAGAAAATTATTCTTATTCTGTCTTTCCTAATTCTTCTTTATCTTTAGGACTTACCGAGCGACCTGTTCGCTGACGACATTCTATTTCTTTCTTCTTTGAATGTCGTCAGGTGCTTTGGACCCAGCAGAGATCGAGCCCACCGGTGAAGACTTAGAGCAGTTTCACGAAGACCCTGAGCTCTAGACATTGTACCTTGTTCTATTCAGTATTTCCATTTCCTGTTATGCCATTGTTTAGGCATCGTTTTTCATTTCAGTTGTATTTACTTTTCATGCATTGTACAAAAGAATGTTATTAATAAAGTTGTTGTTATTTCTATATTTCTTGTCTCTTGTGATTTACTTTTATATTTCTGAGATACGCTTAGCGTATGTACTTCTGAGTACACACGTAGCGGACATCGTCGTGTCTCCTTCGTCGTACACCGGGAAGCGGGGCGTGACACTTCCATAGTTGCTCTCTAGCTTCTTCTTCCTCCTCATGTTATGGTTCAAGCTTCAACCCTCACATGTGATGTGAACCATAGAGCTTAAACACAAACTTGTGAGCTTTTAACATCCCCTACTTCACCATCCTACACTTGACTAGCGATCGAGTATAGCGTGTTTCCTACGCTAAAGAGTTTAGTGTAGAGGTAGCTTGAGTTGGAGGGACTTCGTGTGGATCATCTTTGGCACGAAGGTCATCGAAGGAACTCGTCCAAAGCCTCATGTAGAGCCTAGTGGAGTCGCGGGACTACTACATGGAGCATGTGAAGTGATGGACCGGTCTATAAAGATTGTATTCCTTGTTCACTTGATGTAAAGTTGTTTACATTCTTGTATCGTCTAATTCCCTATTTAAGATTCTAGGGTTAGGGTTATTTAGCATGGCAAATTTTTGAAAATGGCATGGATGATACCTCCCGAAACTTTGCTGTCGTGCTAGGTAACCCAACAGTTGTTAGGAATATGTATGCCCTAGAGGCCATTATTGATGGTATAGTGGATGCTTGGACATATATAGAGAGGACTTTCTTACTCGACGTGATAGTATGCTATCAGATTACCTTTATCTTAACATGTAGACTAGTATTTATACTGTCTGACTCTTACATATTGATAAAGCTCCTAGGATATGTATTTGACTGCCAGGATTATGATAAGATCATACTAATAGGGCCAGGGTGGTCAACAAGTACATCCTTTAATCAGTTCCTAGTCGAAGGAATATCGAGACTAGGGCATCGATATTCCAGAGTACACTAGTGTGTACGTTTCTTGTCTCTTAGAGGGCGATGGTTTATCCCACAACCATTGGTGTGTGACATCAAAGATTGTACAAATGTGCTCATTAGAGAATGGTTACTCCAAACAGGACTCGCCGAGAACTCCTATATGGTAGTATACCTATCGTCAGAGAGCAGTCTTCTGGTGATACTGGTACAGGTTAGTCTATAGACCCGAGATCGTCATAGAGTCTTGTGCGGATCCCACTGTGCTTTGATTTCCTTCCTACCACGCTCAAAGGAGATGTGCAAACAGGTGTATTTTGGGTATAGTCCCGAGTCACATGGAGGCAATGACCGATAGGAGGGGTTTCGTCTCTCCTGGTATTGGGGGTTGATGTTGCGCTATGCTCGATTGGCTATAACTAAAAGTCCCTGGCCACGACTGCTTATGTGATTTACTGATAAGTGTTATCAGTAGTTTCTCAAACCGTTATAGGCCAGACATCGACAGGACTTGTCACGTTACTAGGGTCTAACGTTTACCATCCCTAGACATGATATGCGACATATCAGACGACGAGACCGGACTGTACGGTAGTATTACTCACAGGCTTCATAGAGACTATAGACAAGCTTGCTTGTTGATCTTCATATCGCTCAATATCCGGATAGCCGTTACGTCCGGCTAGTACCGCTGGCGGCTTGTAGGTGACTGATGTAATCATCACCTACTGCTGGCGTATTGACGAATCTTTAGAGTTCCACACAGAAGTACCCTAGTTCAAGCGAAACGAAGTAGGACACATATGTGATATGTGTGTGGGCCTCATTAAATAAGTGTATGTGATGTCGTATTGTAATCTGGCAGTAATCTGTTATCGGTTCGGTTATATGTGATATAACCAGATTGTCGAATCAAATGTTGATTTGATAACGTGATATACAGATATATGATATTAGTCGGTCATATGTGATATAACCGGATTATTAAATCAAGTGTTGATTTAATAATGTGATACACATTATATGTGATATAATTATATCTTAACTAATATCATTAGCTCACTAATTATTCTTCATTATATATATATATTAATATATATGATATATATATATATATAATAATGAAGCATGGCTTGACTTTCTATTTTTTTGAGAAAAATAGAAATGAGGTGTAAATTGAGAGCATGGTTGCAAACATGGGAGTTATATTTGTTTATTCATCTTGACTCACTATTCAAGCATGGTTGCAATTTTATATTGCAAAGTTCCATGCTTTAATGAGTGGGGGTCAAGAGTTGCCATTAATTCTAGGTTCATTCTCAACACTTAGCCATTTTCTTGAGTTGCTCCCATGGTTGCTCTTTAGCTTCATCTTCTTCCTCAATTAACATGGTTCAAGCTTCAACCCTCACATAAGATGTGAATCATGAAGCTTGAACACAAACTTGTGAGCTTTTAACTTCCCCTACTTCACCATCCTACACTTGACTAGCGATCGAGTGTAGCGTGTTTACTACGCTAAAGTGTTTAGTGTAGAGGTAGCTTGAGAAGGAAGGACTTCGCGTGGATCATCTTTGGCATGAAGGTTATCGGAGGAAGCTCATCCAAAACCTCAAGTGGAGCCGCGGGACTACTACACGGAGCATGTGAAGTGAAGGACTTGATCCTAAAGGGTATAGCCTTCTTTCACTTTCTCTAGATGTTCACATCATCAAACCATAACCCTAATATTCTAGCAAAGATCATGTTTAGTCTAGCTTAGCACTACTAAAAATTAAAATTGGGCATGCTTGATGCCACAAGAACCTCATGGTGGTGCTAGGGTCGACTTTCATGGTATCAGAGCCAAACTAGAACATTAGGGTAACTTGTAGCGACGATAGAAATCCGTCGTTTTTGTCGCACAAAAACTGCCGATAAAAACAGTTTTCCAAAATGATGTTTTGAGTTGTTTGCACACCCCGCGGGTTCACGGTTTGAACCGAGAAGCCGCATGGTGGAGCGTGCGCACCCCGGGGACACCCTGAAGGGGAACGAATGGCTAGGCCCATTCCCCAAGACCACCACAAGGTGGTCTTGGCGGTGGGGACCCAAAACTGCCCCACCTTAAGCGGTTTCGGGTCTGCCTCACCCTATAGCCACCTCGTGGTAGATTCGGAGGTGGGGTACCCCCTCTAGTCCCCCCATTCGATAGTTAATTTTTGTATCTTCGCCCCCGCGAAGATTCGGGTGGGTTTGGAGTTTGTTTCGACTCTCAGATTGGCTTAAAACGATCGGTTTTGGAACTTTAGCTCACTGGATTTTTCATGTCTTGGAAAAATTGGTTAAGTTTTCTAATTGCATGCGAAATTCTAATGTCGTGGTTACTTTACATGCTTGGTGATGTGTGATACAATTATTAGAATCCGAATTGGTTAGTTTTATGAGAACTAGTTAGTATATTATAAACCTAGCCGTTTAGTTTCAATTGATCGATTGCCACTAAGTTTTGATTCGGATCAAAACTCCGTCGTAATTGCGTATTGTACGCGATCACTAAGTCGGGAATCTTGTTGAATTATCCGACAACCAATTGAAAAGAGTTTCAATTTGAGACTAAAATGCAAGTTTTATAAGTTAGGCATGAAATCCGGAATATGAGATATTCCGGGTTTATGATGTCTAAGGATATTGCGGATTCTAATTATTGTAGTTTTCTGTTTTATTTTCTGCGACCATAAGTATAATATGTGGGGTATCCCAATCTCGTTGCTATATGTCAACAATTTTTAGAGATACGCATATTTTCTTACGTTGATGATATGTGATATCATGTGTTACTGTTGATATGATTTATTGGATCGTTGTGAAAGAATAGCCAGGGGTTTTTATGTGAGATGAAAGTTTTTATTTTCATTCATTTAAAATATGTATGTAATATTATTTTATTGGGGCACTTCCAGGTTGAGAATGAGGTCGCCACTGTTGTATATTATTTACTTTTCCGCATTAAGATAGACCCAAGACGGGGAGCACAAGTAACCGGGTTCTAGAGTCCAGTGGGAGACCATCTCAAGGAGTTGAGACCGGGTCTCCTAACTCTAGAATTGGAAGGGTTACTTGCCACTCTCGTAGGGGTATAGGGATGTGGGTTTGTCTATTCATCACAACCGTGGAATCCGTGTTTTACATTACTGGATAAATTTAAAATACAGGCATCCTAATATATCCAATATATCATATGTTGCTTCTGCTGCTTAATTCTGTGATGTTGATCATATAACTGCGTGAGACGAATGTAATATTATATATATGATATATAATAAATGTTGCTTATGTTTTGCACCCGGACTAGTCCAGCCCCCGCTCTGCCGGTAGTTAAGTAACCTAACGGTGCATGACAAGGCCCCGTGACGAATGCGGATGGCATAAAAGTACGTTCTATTTTCGTTTTATTTTTCTGTAATATTTAGGAAACATTAATTGATAAGACTTCATTAATGAGATTAATGAAAAGAAAGAAAGCAAAAGATGTTGTAGAATCAAATTTTCAAAAAGGGTAGCTCTACTTCTTGCTTTGCATAGTGGTATTCCTTGATGAATATCCAGCACCTCATTCGATGAAGAAAGAGCCGAGATCCCTTCACCGGGAGTGACCTCTTTAGCAAAACTAGCAAATGCTACAACTCACTCGGTTTTGTTTTTGATTGCTTCTTCAGTTATTTCTTTGCATAGGTATTCCTGAATATCCTGCACCTCATTTGATGAGGAAAGAGCCGAGATCCCTTCACCAGGAGTGACCTCTTTAGCGAGACTAGAAAAAGTCTCAAAAACACTCCTTTTCAAAATCATTAGATTCTACAACGATATCAAGTTCATTACGCTCATGGTTTTCTTAAAAACCTTTGTAGCCCTCCGTCATTTCAGATAAGTACTATTTAGTATCCGTGCTATGTTTGTTGACCTTATCCAAGGCGTAGTGTGCAGTAGATAATTAGTGCTTGTCTGCGGCATGTGATGCGATTGGATTAGGGTAGTCGCGCGGCTTTGTTGACCTTATCCGAGGGTCGCACGGGTGGGTTTGATTCAATCAAAAAATGACGGGTTGAACTTGGCTAGCACTTATGATTTGTTGACCATAGCCAAGATCGTAAGTTGCTAGGGGTAAAAACCATTATCGGGAATTTCAAGTGTTGAAATTTGCAATGAGATTCCATATCTTCTATATGATAGTTGTATCCCGATACCCGCTGCGAGTAAGAATTACTCCTGTGAGAGTTTTGCACTTTACTATTAGCTAATCAAGTAGGTGTCTAGAAATGTGTCAATGGGGTTATGCCTCTAGGGAAACGATGTTTATTTTAATAGGTCCGTGCGAAAGCACGAGAAACCTCCCTCGGAGTACCGACACCTTCCTGGCTGAATGATTGGCAAACCTGTAAGGTGTAATTAATCCCGGCTAATCTTACCTTTTAGGGTTTGAAGGAAGATTTGATAAAAACAGTAGGAGCCATCCTGATTAGAAAAGATAATAACCAATCTAATCTTGCAAAGAGCGCACGCAAAGTGATTACCCTTCTCTCTCTCCTGGTAGCGACCAATGACATGCCTTAATCAAGATAATAATATAGATGTATTGACCGAACCTACTTATTATACTGGGCTAGGTTCCGCTCTATCTTATAATTGTCATAAGTCTGAGTAAGGAATAGGGGAATATTTGGATTCCCATGCCACCCAAATGAAGAAAAAGCATGTTGATGCATTGTCTTCGGGTGTGTTCGTTACCAAGAACTGTTTCTCAGTTTTCTCTACATCCTGGGTATGAGATACCGGATCAGGATCCCAAATATGTAATTTGTTACATGGGCTACAGAAAGGTAGAGAACTGGGAAAAGGTGATATGTCTCTAGTAGTAGAGATGGTGCAATTGTTGCAGCCAAAACAGTTGGCAAATATCACTTTCTGTTACCAACCCGTAATATATTGATTCTTAGCGACTGTTATTTCGTACCAATAAATATTGTGAATATTTTTCATAAATCAAGTGTTGATTGGGTAAGATATGTTGTATAACAGTGTACACGTTCTGAATCAAACTACAGTTCTAAACGTACAGAACACACACAAGAGGAACGGTTCAGAAATGAATGAAGTCTTCTTGTGGCATTGTAGAATGGGTCATTTCGATGAAACAAGACTAGCAGAAGTTCCATAAGGATGCATATTTGAATCCGTTGGAATTTACATCTTATGAAACTTGCCAGTCATGTCTTAAAGACTAGGTGACCAAATCTCCGTTTACTGGAAATGGAGATAGAGCTACTGAACTCTTGGACAGATACATAGTGATGTATGCGGTCCTATGTCTACATATGCCAGAGATGGTTCCGCATACTTTATTATATTCACCGATGTTCTCTCAAGATACGGACATGTGTTCTTGTTGAAACACAAAACTGAATCTTTTGAGAATTTCAAGGAATATAAGTACAAAGAAGAGAACCAGATGGGTAAAGGTATTCAAATCCTTCGATATGATCGGGGAGAAGAATACGGGAGCACGGAATTCCGAGACTATTTAAAAGAGAATGAGATTCTCTCTCAGTTTACTCCTCTGTATAAACCACAGCACAATGGTATCGAGGTGGAAGAATCGCACCCTATAAGATATGATGCGCTCTATGAGAGTACCGCTGAGTTGCCTATTTCCTTTCAGGGACATGCACTTGAGAAGCTGCATACCAATTGAATGGAGTTCTGATCAAATCTGTTGCCTACCACTCCATATGAGATATGGAATGGAAAGTGACCATCTCTTAAACGAGTTAAGATATGGGGTTGTCCGTCCTATGTTGAAAAGCAAAATCTGGACAAGGTTGAACCAAGGTCAATTCTGTGCAAGTTTGTAGGATATCCCAAACATTTGTGAGGGAATATCTTCTACCACACCAAGAAACAAAAGATGTTTCGTTTCTCAACATACCACCTTTTTAGAAAAGGAATTTCTTGTGGAAGAAATTAGTGGCGATGAGGTAGAACTGGAAGAAGTTAGAGCAAACACAAACTATAACAGACAATTTGTTGGAATCGGGGGATTTAATAGCCCCCGAAGAACCGCAGCCACTGTGCAGATCCAGTTGGGTTCCTCATCCACCTAAGAGATGCTACGGTTTTCTCATAGACAGTAGGGAGCGAGGATTGCATCATGTAGATGATGACCCAACTATTTTCGAGCATGCCATCACAAGTGGAGACTATGTGAAATAGCTGGATGCTATGCGATCTAAAATGGAATCCATGGACGCCAACAAAGTATTGACTTTGGATGTTGCTCCTGAAGGGGTAAAACCCATCAGGAGCAAGAGGATTTTTTAGAAAGATAATTTGGTGTAGATGGAAAAGTTGAGACTTTCAAAGCTAGACTTGTTGCTAAGCTTAAGTCCATCAGGATCCTACTTGCCATTGCTGCATACCATGACTACGATATCTGGAAGACTGTGCGTCAAAACTGCTTTTCTAAATGGTGATTTAGAAGAAAGCGTGTATATGACACTGTCAGAGGGCTTCGTAGACAGTGGGAGCAGCGAAAGCATGTGCATGCTGCTTAAATCCATCCACGGGTTAAAGCAGGCATCGCGGAGATAGAACATCTGTTTTAATGAAGCTGTTAAAGAGTTTGACTTCATCAAAAAGATAAATGAACCATGTATAAATATGAAGGTTGTAGAGAGTATGGTTGTCTTCCTCGTATTGTACGCTGATGACATACTCTTGATAGGAAACGGTGTTCCTATGCTACACTCGGTCAAGCACCTCTTATCACACAGGTTCTCCATGAAAGATCTAACCGATGTCTCCTACAACTTGGGGATATAGATCTATAAAGATAGATCAAAATGGATTTGGGATTGTCCCAATCCAGGTACATAGACACCATTCTAAAAGGGTTTAGTATAGATAATTCCAAGAGTGATAATGTACCAGCTTGTTCAGGAATCACTCTCTCTAAAGAGATGTCTCTCGAGACTGATTTGGAGAGGGCTCGCATACAAGGGATACCCTATGCTTTCGCAGATGGGTCAATCATGTATGCAGTGTTATGTACCAGACCAGAAATAGCTTACTCACTAGGTGTAGTGAATAAGTATCGAAAAGATCTTTGGGAAAACCACTGGACAGCTGAAGAATATTCTTAAGTTCTTGAGAAGGACTAAAGAGATGTTCTTGGTGTATGGTAACGGTGAACTCCAGATGGAGTCTTTTACCGATTCGAGCTTCCAGAGTGACAAGGACGACTGAAAGTCAGTCTCAGGTTTTGTCTTTACCCTCAGTGGAGGGACGGTGTATTAGAAGGGTTCCAAGCTATATACCGTAGCAGACACATTGATAGAAGCTAATTATATCGCTACCAACGATACTGCCAAAGAGGTTGTCTGGATGAATAGAGTTCATGAGATGAACTAGATTCCTACCATTGGGAATCCAATACCTATGTATTGAGATGACAATGGAGCTGTGGTTTTGGCCTAGGAACCCCGGTCCCGTCAGCGATCTATACATATTCTTAGACAGTGTTGTAGGGTTGCTAGGCACGCATACAAGGTTCTATGAGGCATCAACCATGCCCGATTTAAAAATTAGCCGTGCCGAACAACCCGAAACCGGATCTTTAAACTAGAGTTTAGGCGAAAACAAGTATGTTAAACACTTTAACACTAAGTGAGAGGGATTACAACCTTTTTAGAACCGGTCCTTCACTTCTAAAGCTCCGTGTTGAAGTCCCTTCGCTGCGATCATCGTGTTCCGGACTCTCGAGAGGTTCCACGAAGAGAAAGATGCAGTCTTGCTTCCGATCTTCGATAAAAAGATGATCTACCTTGAAGTTTCGTTAACACAAGCTAACACTCATAATATGAAGTGAACACTCTCATCTAAATGGTAAGGATAGATGAGGATGATGAAGTAGGATTTTTTCTCTCTTTTATTATTTTTTTCTCACACTCATTCATCACTTGGAAAAAACTAGTAAGCTTTTTCATGAAAGAAAGAAGAAGGAAGAAGAAGATAAATAATGATTAGAATCATTTTGTGATGAATAATGAAAAGATGATAATGATGAATAATGCAACCATGGTTGACTAAATCTTTGTAGAGATTTAACTAGGGCTAGGGTTTGGGTTGGGTTAAGAATGAGTAATAACAAAATATCTTAACACAAAACAAAAAGAAACCTTCTAGAAGGTTTATGAATGCACTAACCCAAATCAAACCCTAATCTTGTTTAATCTCCACTGAACATGTTGCATTAGTAATCATATCATGTTACAATATTATATATCACATATATAATATTTATTGTAACAAAATAAAATAATACAATTAACATATATCGCATATATATCAATGTATTACCCGAGTGAGAAAAAGAATCTTTTAATGAGCTAATATTAGTTAATGTAATTTAATATATCATATATATTATTATACATTAAATTATCGAATCAACACTCGATCCGACAATCCGGTTATATCGCATATAACCGACTAATACGATGACCCGGCTATATCACATATACCCGGCCGATGTCTCATATCGCGAGAATCCATTACGGTATCACATACTGCATTATCCTCGGTCACGCACATATCACATATGTGCTCCTACTTCGTTTTGCCTGAGCCAAGAAACCCCTGTGTAGGACTCTAAAGAATCGCCAATATGCCGGCAGTAGGTGATGATCATATCAAACACCCACAAGCTGCAAGCGGTCAGCTAAACGTAACAGCCACCCAGGTATTGAGCGCTCAGAAGATCAACAATCAAGCCTGTATATTCTCCTGTGAATCCAATCGGTAACACTCCCGTACAGTCCGGTCTCGTCGTCTGATATGTTGCATATCTCGCCTAGGGGTGGTAAACGTCGACCCCAATAGCTTGATAAGTCGTGTCGATTTGAGGTCTATAACAGTTCGGGAAACTACTGATAACACTTACCAGTAAATCTCAGCAACCCTGGCCAGGGATTTCCGGTTATAGCCAATAGAACACAGCACAACATCAACTCCCTATACCGGGAGAGACGAATCCCCTCCTATCACTCATTGCCTCCATGTGATTCGGGACTGTACCCAAAAGCCACCTTTTTGCATGCCCTATTGGACGTGGTATGATGGAAATCAAAGCACAGTGGGAATCACACAAGACTCTATGACGATCTCAGGTCAACAGACTACTCTGTACCGGTGTCACCGGAGAACTGCCATCTGACGTGAGGTATAATACCATCTGGGAGTTCTCGGCGAGTCCGTCCAGTGTACCCAGTCTCTACTGAGCATCCGTACACCATCCTTGATGTCAAACACCGATGTATATGGGATCATCCATCGCCCATCATATGGGTCAAGATGCGTATACGCTAGTCTACTCTGGTGTATCGATGCCCTGACTCGATACACCCTCGACTAGTAACTGTTATAGGATGTACTCGTCGACTACCGTGGCCCCACTAGTATGATCTCATCATAGTCCCAGTAGTCGAGTACATATCCTAAGGGCTTTATCAACATGTAATATAAAGACAATCAGAGTACATGTTAAGATAAAGTACAACCAGATAGCATACTATCATGTCGAGCAAGAAAGTCCTCCCTATATATGTCCAACCATCCATTACAATATACATCGTATGTACAGTAATGGCCTCTAGGGCATACATATAACTAACAATCTCCTACTTGCACTAGGGCCATCTGTTGTGGTATCACATACCCAATAATTAGCTGCGGTTGAAGTATCTCATACTCAACCATCCGATAAAAGTCTTTACTGGGAAAAAGGCCTTTGTGAGTGGATCCGCGCTGTTGTCCTCTGTGTCTACTCTCCTAACTTCGATCTTCCTGGAGATCAACCATCTCCATGATCAGGTGATACTGTCTAAGAATTATATCCGGATTTATGATGGGACGGGGGTTCCTTGGCATAAGCCACAACTCCATTGTCGCACAATGGTAGGAACGAAGTTCATCTCATGAACTTATATATCCAGACTGGCTCTTTGGTAGCATTCTTGGTAACGATGTATCTTGCCTTTATATCGTCTAGTATGTCACGGTATCTAGCTTGGAACTCTTCCAACATACCGTCCCTCCACTGAGGGTAAAGACAATGCCTGCGACTGACATTCAGTCGTCCTTATCACCCTGGAACCTTTCCAGTAATTCTCCCCAGGATCGATTGATACCATCTCACTACAACTAGTGAGTATCCTAACATCCAATTAGATCTATCTCATAGATCCAAAACCCAGGATTTAGGAGGTATCACTTTGATCCTATATGGAGAATCCTTGTGATAAGTGGAGATTGACCGAGCGTAGCATAGGAAACTCCTTCCCTATCAAGAGTATGTCATCCACGTACTCTACGAGGATCACCTCCATACTCCCTACTAACTTTTTGTATATACAAGGTTTATCTACCATTTTGATGAAGTCAAACTCTTTGACTTCCACATCAAAACAGACGTTCCAACTCCGCGATGCCTGCGTTATCACATAAAACATCTTGCTCACGTTTCCGCCGCTCCCACTGTCTACGAAGCCCTCTGGCTGTATACTTATAGACGCTCTCTTCTAAAACATCATTTAGAAAAATAGTCATGACACCCAACCATCAGATATCGTAGTCATGGTATGTAGCCGTGGCAAGTAGGATCTGGATGGACTTAAGCATAGCTTTGAAAGTCTCAACTTTTCCATGTACACCTAGTAATCTTCTCAAGATATACTTGCTTCTGATAGGGATTTAATCCTTCAGATAAAGCAACCAAAGTCCATACTTTGTTGGTGTATAAGGATTCCATCTCAGATCGCTAAGCATCCAGCCATTCTTACAGAGTCCCACTCCTGATGGCCAGCCTGAACTAGTTGGGTCATTATCTCATGATGCAATCCTCGCTCCCACTGTCATAGAGAAACCGAAGTATCTCTCAGGTGGGTGAGGAACCCTACTAGATCAGCGGAGAGGCTGAGGTTCGTTGGAAACTATTGAATCCTTTGGTTTTACCAAATCATCAGCTGCAGTTTGTATAGCTGGAACCTTTCCAGTTCTACATAACAGACCTTGCCTCGAGCTTGTCTGAATTTTTCTTTTAGACATAGTCCGAACAACCCCAAATCTTAACAAACTTAAGATATGGTCTTTTCCCTTTCCACATCACATATGAAGTGGTAGGCAACTGATTTGATTTGAACCCTATTCAATAGGTATGCAGCTTCTCAAGCGCATAACACCCAAAAAGAAATAGGAAACTCAGTAGTACTCATCATAGAGCACACCATATCATATAGGGTGTAATTGCTCCGCCCCGATAGACCGAGGTGCTGTGGTGTATTTGGAGGGGTAATGCTGAGAGAAAATCTCATTCTCTTTTAGAATAGTCCAGAAATTCCGTGCTCAAGTATTCTCCTCCCTGATCTCATCAAAGGACATAATACTTATACCCTTATTTTGGTTCTCTACTTCTAACTTATATTCTGTGAATATCTCAAAAGCTTCGGACTTGTGTTTCAACAGGAACATATGTCTGAATCTTGAGAGATCGTCAGAGAATGTAATGAAATACAAAGAACTAGTCTTGGCAAGTGTAGACAAGGGACCATCATACATCATCATGTATCAATCCTAAGAGTTCAATAACTCTTTCTCTGTTTCCAATAAACAGAGCTATGGTCATCGTATCTTTATGACATGACCGGCAAGTTTCACAAGATGTAAATTTAAACTAATTTAAATATGCATCTATATGTAACTTCAGCCAGTCGTGTCGCATTGATATGACCTAGTCTACAATGCCTCAAGAAGGATTCATTCATTTCTGAACTCTTCCTCTTGTGTGTGTTCTGTACGTTAAGAACTGTGGTTTGATTTAGAACGTTTATGTTTTTAGATAACGTGCCTGAACCGATCAACTCTTGATATAGGAAATGTTCAAAACATTATCCAACAATACAAAATTATATCCTTTCTTTACTAATAAAGAGACTGATATGATATTGTATATCAGGTTCGGTATCTAATAACATTCGTTCGGAATCAATGTATTATGGTAATACAGGGTGATAGTGACCAACAGACTTGGCTGCAACACTTGCACCGTTTTCTATCTCATGAAACTTATCACCCGTTCTCAGTTCTCTACCTATCTGTAGCCCATGTAACAAATTACATATGCGGGATCCTAATCCGGTATCTCATACCCAGGACGTAAAGGATACTAAGAAACAGTTCTCTGTAATGAACACACCCGAAGATGATGCATCAACATGCACTTTCTTCATTTGGGCGGCACGGGAAATCTGGTATTCCCCAATTTCCTGCTCTGTCTTATAACAGTTATAAGTTGGAGTGGGACCAACGTTCCCCAGCTCAGTATAACAAGCTGGTTCGGTCAATACATCCGTATTATTATCTTGATTAAGGCGTGATATGGTCGCTACCTGGAGAGAGAGAGAAGAAAACACTCAGCGTATGCTCTTGCAAGATTAGATTGGTTATCTAATATATCTAATCAGGATGTCTCCCACTGTTTTAATCAAATCTTCCTTCAAACCCTAAAAGGAAAGACTAGCCGGGATTAATTACACGCTACAATTTCGTCAATCTTTCAGCCAGGCCAGTGCCGGTACTTTGAGGGAGGTCCCCCGTGCTTTCGCACGAACCTAATTAAAGTAAACCTCGTATTTCCAGGGGCGTAACCCCGTTGACACCTTTCTAGACACCTACTTGATCGACTAATTGTAATGTGTAAAACTCTCCCAGGAGTAACTCTTACTCGCAGCGGGTATCGGGATCCAACTATCTCATAGAAGGTGTGCAATCTCATTGCAAATTTCAACATTTGAAATTCCCAATAATATATTACCCCTAGTACTTATGACCTTAAATAAGGTCAACATATCATAAGTACTAGTCAAGTTCTGCCCGTCATTTCATGATTAATCAGACCCACCCTATATGACCCTCAACTATGGTCGACATAATCACATGAATGTCCTAACTAATCGCATCATATGCTGTGTAGGAAGACATCACTTAGCTACCGTACACTACGCCTCAACTAAAGTCGACATACGCAGCACGAATACTAAGTACTCTACTTCCTAAAATGATGGAGGACTACGACAGGTTTTTATGAAAACCTATTGCGTAATGAACTAGATATCGTTGTAGAATCGAGTGATTTTAAATGGAATGTTTTTGAGGCCTTTTCTAGTTTCGCTAAAGAAGTCACTCCCGGTGAAGGGATCGTCGGCTCTTTCCTCATCAAATAAGGTGCAGGATATTTCACAAATATCACTATGCAAAGCAAGAACTATAGAAGCAATCAAAAGACAAACCGAGTTTGTAGTATCTGCTAGTTTCACTAAAGAGGTCACTCTCGGTGAAGGGATCTCGGCTCTTTCCTTATCGAATAAGGTGTTGGATGTTCTATAAGGAACACCGCTATGCAAAGCTAAAACTAGAGCTACCAGTTTTTAAACAAGTTTCTACAATATCTTAGGTTTCTTTTAGTTTCATTAATCTCATTAATGAAGTCCCATTTTAATATATTTCGCAAGCATCACATCTGAAACGAAATCTGCAATATAAAATATATCCCATATATATATATAATATAAACATTCGTCTCAGGCAGTAATATAATCTCATCACAGAACATTGCAGCAGAAGAACATATATGAAATATTGGATATACTAGGACGTCCGTGTTTTAGTACGGCCTGTATAAAACACGGATTCCACGGTCGCGATGAATAGCCAAACCCACATCCCTAGACCCCTACGAGAGAGGCAAGCAACACTGCCAATTCTAGGGTTAGGAGACCCGGTCTCGACTCCTCGAGATGGTCTCCCACTGGACCCCAGAACCCGGTTACTTGTGCTCCCCGCCTTGGGTCTACCTAATGCGGAAAAGTAAATAATATACAACGGTGACATCATCCTCAGCCCGGAAGTGCCCCAATAAAAGAATATTCCATACAAATGAATTTTACATGAATGAAAAAGAAAAACTCGCATCTCACATAAAACCCTCGGCTATTCAGAATGCGACGGTCCAATATAACATATCACAGCAACACATAATATCACATATCATCAACGTAAGCAAGTATGCGTATCCGATTGTCGTTGATGTATAGCAACGAAGCCGGCGATACACCACATACTACGCTTATGGTCACAGAAAAGAAAGTGTAAAACTACAACAGTTGGAATCCGCAACCTCCTTAGACATCGCATTTCTAACCAAATGAATTCCTTAGACATCGCATGCCTGACAATTATAAACCCCGCATTTTAGTCTCATTATCGAAAACTCTTTTCAATATCAAGTCAGGCAATTCAACAAGATTCCCGACATTCTGATCGAATGCTCGTCGCATCTTTTAGTAGACGGCCGCACCCCCGGATGCCGTCGACGAAGTGCATTAAGGCGGATCACCGCTGCCGCGAGCACCCGAACGGATGCTTTTGGCGACGGGGTTCTCCTACAGTCACTTGGTCGGGGCTTTGGGGCGCGGCTGTCTATTAAGTTTACTCGGCGAGTATCCGCGTACGCTACGTGATTGCGACGGACTTTTAATCACATCAAAATCCCGTGGCAACCGATCAATTGAGACTAAACGGCTAGATTTATAACATTCAAATTAGTTATCTCATAACTACATGTGGATTCCAAATATTGTATCACTATCCAGATAAATAGACAATGTTAAACTTTCCGATCGAATAATCAAACACCCAAGATTTTCCCAATATTTCTCAACACTTGAAATCAGTTTAAAAACATCCATCACATGCCACAGTACCAATGGTCCAACCGTAGAAGGGTCAAGCCAACGCCTCACATGCGGCACGCTGTACTGCCCCAAACCCTTAGGTTTATAGGCAGTTCAAGACGGTCACATAATCGAGTTAAGGTTTGTTGTCTTCTAGAGGGTCCACCGCGTTACTTACATGACTTTACGAAAGTTTCAAACACAAGAAAAAATCCAACTTTTGAAAAATTTCCGACATGGGAAAAAGTGAGTTATTGATATCCGTTCGAACTTTTTAACAGTTTCTAAAAATTACCCGGACAAAACTAAACGAAGTTAAATTATCCGATCGAATCAACGAGTACCCAATACAACCCAGAAAACTCAACACTTGAGTAAATATAAAAATATCCAGAAGAATCAGGAATTACAGACGGACATTACTGTGCAAACCACGTGCCATGATTCAACTTTTTGGCCGCAGAACCGCCGCGCAAGCCAGGGTACGGCCGCGGTTTCGCGACGCTTTGATGGAGTTAGGAGCACGTGCTGCACAGTAATTCCTAGAAAATCTTGCTGATTTTTTGAGTATTTTTAATTCAGAAAAAAATTACATTTTGAAAAAATTTCCAGAAACTAGGGTATATCGGCTTTTCCGGGTTCGATCGGGCTTTAAACTTCGTCTAGACTTCGCCTAAAGCTCTAGCTTGGCTCTGATACCATTGTCGGGTTGCTAGGCATGCATACAAGGTTCTACGAGGCATCAATCATGCCCGATTTAAAAATTAGCCGTGCCGAACAACCCGAAGTCGGATCTTTAAACTAGAGTTTAGGCGAAAACAAGTATGTTAAACACTTTAACACTAAGTGAGAGGGATTACAACCTTTGTAGATCCGGTCCTTCACTTCTAAAGCTCCGTGTTGAAGTCCCTTCGCTGCGATCATCGTGTTCCGGACTCTCGAGAGGTTCCACGAAGAGAAAGATGCAGTCTTGCTTCCGATCTTCGATACGAAGATGATCTACCTTGAAGTTTCGTTAACACAAGCTAACACTCATAATATGAAGTGAACACCCTCATCTAAATGGCAAGGATAGATGAGGATGATGAAGTAGGATTTTTGCTCTCTTTTATTATCTTTTTCTCACACTCATTCATCACTTGGAAAAAACTAGTAAGCTTTTTCATGAAAGAAAGAAGAAGGAAGAAGAAGATGAATAATGATTAGAATCCTTTTGTCATGAATAATGAAAAGATGATAATGATGAATAATGCAACCATGGTTGACTAAACCTTTGTAGAGATTTAACTAGGGCTCGGGTTTGGGTTGGGTTAAGAATGAGTCATAACAAAATATCTTAACACAAAACAAAAAGAAACCTTCTAGAAGGTTCATGAATGCACTAACCCAAATCAAACCCTAATCTTGTTTAATCTCCACTAAACATATTACATTAGTAATCATATCATGTTACAATATTATATATCACATATATAATATTTATTGTAACAAAATAAAATAATACAATTAACATATATCGCATATATATCAATGTATTACCCGAGTGAGAAAAAGAATCTTTTAGTGAGCTAATATTAGTTAATGTAATTTAATATATCATATATATTATTATACATTAAATTATTGAATCAACACTCGATCCGACAATCCTGCTATATCGCATATAACCGACTAATACGATGACCCGGTTATATCACATATACCCGGCCGATATCTCATATCGCGAGAATCCATTACGATATCACATACTACATTATCCTCGGTCACGCACATATCATATATGTGCTCCTACTTCGTTTTTCCTGAGCCAAAAAACCTCTGTGTAGGACTCTAAAGAATCGTCAATACGCCGGCAGTAGATGATGATCATATCAAATACCCACAAGCTGCAAGTGGTCAGCTAAACTTAACAGCCACCCAGGTATTGAGCGCTCAGAAGATCAACAAGCAAGCCTGTACATTCTCCTATGAATCCAATCAGTAACACTCCCGTACAGTCCGGTCTCGTCGTCTGATATGTTGCATATCTCGCCTAGGGGTGGTAAACGTCGACCCCAATAGCTTGATAAGTCGTGTCGATTTGAGGTCTACAACAGTTCGAGAAACTACTGATAACACTTACCAGTAAATCTCAGCAACCCTGGCCAGGGATTTCCGGTTATAGCCAATCGAACACAACACAACATCAACTCCCTATACCGGGAGAGACGAATCCCCTCCTATCGCTCATTGCCTCCATGTGATTCGGGACTGTACCCAAAAGCTACCTTTTTGCACGCCCTATTGGACGTGGTGTGATGGAAATCAAAGCACAGTAGGAATCACACAAGACTCTATGACGATCTCGGGTCAACAGACTACTCTGTACCAGTGTCACCGGAGAACTGCCATCTGACGTGAGGTATAATACCATCTGGGAGTTCTCGGCGAGTCCGTCCAGTGTACCCAGTCTCTACTGAGCACCCGTACACCATCCTTGATGTCAAACACCGATGGATATGGGATCATCCATCGCCCATCATATGGGTCAAGATGCGTATATGCTAGTCTACTCTGATGTATCGATGCCCTGTCTCGATACACCCTCGATTAGGAACTGTTATAGGATGTACTCGTCGACTACCGTGGCCCCACTAGTATGATCTCATCATAGTCCCAGTAATCGAGTACATATCCTAAGGGCTTTATCAACATGTAATATAGAGACAATCAGAGTACATGTTAAGATAAAGTACAACCAGATAGCATACTATCATATCGAGCAAGAAAGTCCTCCCTATATATGTCCAGGCATCCATTACAATATACATCGTATGTACAATAATGGCCTCTAGGGCATACATATAACTAACAAGTATCACCTGATCAGGGAGATAGTTAATCTCCGAGAGATCGAAGTCAGTAGAGTTGACATAGAGGATAACACAGCGGATCCACTCATCGAGGCCATCCCCCAGATGCCATTCGAGAGACTTCTAGGAACGTTGGGTATGAGATACTACAAAAACTGACCTTACTGCAAGTAGGATATTGTTAGGAATATGTATGCCCTAAAGGCCATTATTTATAATATAGTGGATGCTTGGACATATATATAGAGGACTTTCTTGCTCAACATGATAGTATGCTATCAGGTTATCTTTATCTTAATATGTAGACTAGTATTTATACTGTCTGACTCTTACATGTTGATAAAGACTTTAGGATATGTACTTGAATGCCAGGATTATGATGAGATCATGCTAGTGGGGCCAGGGTGGTCAACAAGTACATCCTTTAATCAGTTCCTAGTCGAGGGAATATCGAGACTAGGGCATTGATATTCCTGAGTAGACTAGTATGTACGTTTCTTGTCTCTTAGAGGATGATGGTTGATCCCAAAACCATTGGTGTGTGACATCAAAGATTGTACATAGGTGCTCATTGGAGAATGGGTACACCGAACAGGACTCGTCGAGAACTCCTATGGAATAGTATACCTATCGTCAGATAGCAGTCCTCTGGTGACACTGGTACAGGTTAGTCTGTAGACCCGAGATCGTCATAGAGTCTTGTATGGCTCCCAACGTGCTTTGATTTCCTCCCTACCACGCTCGAAGGAGACGTGAAAACAGGTGGATTTTGGGTACAGTCCCGAGTCGCATGGAGGCAATGAGCGATAGGAGGGGTTTCATCTCTCTCGGTATTAGGGGTTGATATTGCGCTATGCTCGATTGGCTATAACTGGAAGTCCCTGACCAGGGCTGCTTATGAGATTTACTAATAAGTGTTGTCAGTAGTTTCTCAAACCGATATAGGCCAGACATCGGCATGACTTATCACGTTACTGGGGGCTGACGTTTACCATCCCTAGACATGATATGCGATATATCAGACGAAGAGACTGGACTATACGGTAGTGCTACTGATAGGCTTCATGGAGACTATGGACAAGCTTGCTTGTTGATCTTCATATCGCTCAATACCCGGATAGCCGTTACGTCCAGCTGGTACCGCTGACGGCTTGTAGGTGACTGATGTGATCATCACCTACTGTTGGCATATTGACGAGTCTTTAGAGTCCTACACAGAAGTTCCCTGGTTCAAGCGAAACGAAGTAGGACACATATGTGATGTGTGTGGGACTCATTAAATATGTGTATGTGATACCATATTGTAATCTGGCAGTAATCTGTTATCGGTTCGATTATATGTGATATAACAAGATTGTCGAATCAAATGTTGATTTGATAATGTAATATACAGATATATGATATTAGTCGGTCATATATGATATAACCGGATTATTAAATCAAGTGTTGATTAAATAATGTGATATACATTATAGGTGATATAATTATATCTTAACTAATGTCATTAGCTCACTAATTATTCTTCATAATATATATATTAATATATATGATATATATGATATATATATATATATATAATAATGAAGCATGGCTTGATTTTTCTATTTTTTGAGAAAAATAGAAATGAGGTGTAAATTGAGTGCATGGTTGCAAGTATGAGAATTATATTTGTTTATTCATCTTGACTCGCTATTCAAGCATGGTTGCAATTTTATATTGCAAAATTCCATGCTTGAATGAGTGGGGATCAAGAGTTGCTATTAATTCTAAGTTGATTCTCAACACTTAGCCATTTTCTTGAGTTGCTCCCATGGTTGCTCTCTAGGTTCATCTTCTTCCTCGATTAACATGGTTCAAGCTTCAACCCTCACATGAGATGTGAATCATGAAGCTTGAACACAAACTTGTAAGCTTTTAACAACCCTTTCTTCACCATCCTACACTTGACTAGCGATCGAGTGTGGCGTGTTTACTACGCTAAAGTGTTTAGTGTAAGGTTGCTTGAGATGGAGGAACTTCGCGTGGATCATCTTCGGCACGAAAGTCATCGGAGGAAGCTCGTCCAAAGCCTCAAGTGGAGCCTTGTGGAGTCGCAGGATACTACACGGAGCATGTGAAGTGAAGGACTTGATCCTAAAGGGTGTAGCCTTCTTTCACTTTCTCTAGATGTTCACATCATCAAATCATAACCCTAATATTCTAGCAACGATCTTATTTAGTCTAGCTTAGCACTACTAAAAAATAAAATTGGACATGCTTGATGCCACAAGAACCTCATGGTGGTGCTAGGGTCAACTTTCATAGTCTGGAGATGATAGAACGGGGGCAATGGTAAGGGAACGTTTAAGCGATTCAAAAGCAGCCAAGCATTCCGAGTCGAAATGAAATGTTGTATTCTTGGCCAAGAGAAGAATTAAGGGTCTAGCAATCCTACTAAAGTTTTTAATGAATCGTCTATAAAAACCGGCATGACCAAGAAAGGTTCGTATATTTTTGACGCATTTGGGAGGAGGAAGGTTGGAAATAATATCTATTTTAGCTTTGTTTGCCTCAATGCCATTTCGTGAAATGATATGCCCTAAGACAATTCCTTCTTGAACCATGAAATGATATTTTTCCCAATTCAAAATTAGATTCTTATCTTTACAGCGGGTAAGAACAGTGTCAAGATGATATAAGCATTCCTCAAAGGAGTCCCCAAATATGGAAAAATCGTCCATAAATATCTCCAGAAAATTATCGACCATGTCTGAGAATATCCCCATCATACACCGCTAAAATGTAGCAGGAGCATTGCATAACCCAAAGGGCATGCCTCTATAAGCGATAGTGCCAAAAGGACAAGTAAAACTTGTCTTATCTTGATCCTTTTCGGCGATGGGAGTCTTGTTACAGCTTGAGTATCCATCCAAGAAATAGTAGAACTCATGCCTAGCTAAGCATTCCAACATTTGGTCAATGAAGGGTAGATGGAAGTGATCTTTCCTCATCTCGGCATTGAGTTTTCTCTAATCAATACATACCTACCATCCGGTTTGGGTGCGAGTTTGAATCAACTCATTTGCCTCATTAGTTATGACCGTGATGCCAGACATTTTAGGGACAACGTGAATAGGACTTACCCACTGGCTATCAGATATTGAGTAAATTATACCATTATCTAAGTATTTGACGATTTTCTTCTTCACCGCCCCTTTCATGACGGGATTTAACTGTCTTTGTGGAGTCACGGGCTAGTTTGGCCTCATCCATCAAATGTATATGATGTTCAACAATTATGGGATTAATCCCTTTGATGTCCGTTATTGTCCAACTGAAAGCTTTCCGATTCGATCTCAAGACAGACAAAAGAGCTCTCTCTCTAGAGAAGCTGATATGATAACGGGTAAAAATGCATTCTCACCTAAATATGAGTACTTAAGATGAAATGGAAATGGCTTGAGATCAAGTGTCGGCGGAGAGACGATAGAAGGTAGGATAAGGGAACAATACTCGGACTCCATGAGAGGTTCATAGCTAGCATAAGAAATTGACTCGGATGGCTAAATAACTCGTTCGAAAAGTCGAAGGATTGGAACTCGGGGGTGGACTTGTCGACATAAGGGTCCCGTAAATCAAGATCATCAAAGAAAGTGAACCCTTCGTATTCCCTATTCTTGTAAGGAGCAGCTGGATCAAACAATAACGCACTAGTGGAGTCGAGATCATTATCATAGAACAAAAACTCCTCAAATTCGCAGCTGTCGGAAGCTATCTCATAGACGGAACATATATCTATCATATGAGCAGAAGGTTCCAAGGGTTGACTTCCTACCCTAAAAATGTTAAGTTCAATTTCATCTTCCTAAAGGATAGGTTCATGGAACCATTACGACAATTGATTACCGCATTCGAGGTTGCGAGAAATGGTCGACCTAGAATCACCGGAATTTGGTTCCGTGGGTTCGCCACAGGCTGTGTATCTAAAATTATAAAGTCCACAGGGAATATAAATTTCTCGACTTTTATCAACACGTCCTCTAGCTCTTCCTAGGGTGGGTGATAGATCGATCGACCATCTGAAGAGTGCAGTGTATGGATTTCAACTCTCCTATACCTAATTGCTCATAAACAGAATACGGAAGTAAGTTAAAAAAGCACCTAGATCAAGTAGAGCGTGATTGATGCTTTTACCCCCAATAGTTATAGAAATTGTAAGACAACTGGGGTTCTTATATTTCTTGGGCAAATTTTGGGTAAGAGCATCACTCACATTGCTCACTAAGAAAATCTTTTTAGGTACTTGAGTTTTCCTTTTCTTAGTACATAAGTCTTTAAGAATTTTTGCATAAGATGGAACTTGTTGGATAGCATCTAAAAGAGAAATATTAATGTTAACTTGCTTAAACATTTCCACTATCTTCTACATCTGTGGACTTGGTTTGTTGGGTCTCAACCGGTTTGGAAAAGGAGTTTTATTAACATGGGTTGGGTCCAACACTCATGGAGAAGTTTGTAGGGATCAAATGGATCCTAAAATTGGATTTGTGGTGGCCTAAGAGGGTAATTAATTCAAGAAAGTGAACTGAGAGTTCAAGCTCGGTGGAGAACGGAGAATAGGCTTAGAAGAAGATATTTGATTAGACGAAGTAGAAGTAGTAATAGCCGGGGTGTCATCGATATCATCAACTTGTTCTCCAATATGGTTGTTCAGCATCCTTCCCGATCTCAACGTAGTTGCGGCACCCACATTATGATTTTGTTGGTTAAGGACAGTGTTAGCGTTTTGTGGATGGCCGGGATTTGGTAGAGTTTGAAATGGAAGTTTCTCTTTCTCTCTTTCTCTCTTTCACTCATCGCGGCATTTAACTATACAATTTGTGCATCGATAGATTTGATACTTTTACCGTGTAAAGCAGTGTGTTGCACTAACGTTTGGATAGAAGAAGTTAAATTAGCCGACGTTTGCGCGGATTGTTTAATAAATGTTTATACGCTTCTTTCGAGTGCAGAGATTTTATCGGTACCGGCAGGAGGAACATTATTCTGTGGTTGGAAAGAATTGTTATAAGGGACAAAGTTGTTAGCCGGGTTTTGGAATGATTGCGGCTGAAAGGGTTGTTGCATTTGTTGTGGTGGTTGTTATTGCTGTGGAGGAAGCCTTTGGTAGTTATTTTTACTTTGAAACTGATTTTGATTTTGGTTTTGGTTCCAAGCAAAATTAGGATGATTCCTCCCTTCCAGGTTATATGTGGAGGAATAGGGATCGTTTCTAGATCGTTACTGAAAAGCAGTATTAGTTTGTTCTTGACCTTGAGACGGAGGATTCAAAATACATTCTTCCATTAAATGTGGCGAATCATAATAGCAACCACACACGGTTTTGGAGAGCGTAACTTGGTTTAGGAAGGCTGAAGAGAATTTGCTTTCAATAGCTTCGAGCATCTTTTGCATCGCGGCCATTTCGGCTTTCATTGCGATGAAAGCGTCGACCTGATGGATACCTACCCTAGATGATGACAAAGATGATGTTGTTGGTCTTGTGCTCTCCCACTATAGTGTTTGTTCGGAGAGATTTTCAAGAAATTGCCACGCTTCCTTGTCAGATTTTGACATGAAATGATATTGACAAATGGTTTCTAGAATTTGTTTTGTCGCTGGATTAACACCCTCATATATAATTTGGCAAAGTTGCCATTTTTCAAATCCGTGATGAGGGAATTGGACAAAGAGATCTTTAAACCTTTCAAAGCATTTCCAAAAGAATTCGTTGGGAAGTTGGGCAAATTGGTTAATCTCGCTCCGAATACGGACAGTCTTATGATTAAGATAAAATTTCTTCAGGAATATGTCACGCCCCGCTTCCCAGAGTGCGCTATGATCGGCACGTGACAGAGCCAACCATGCTATCGGTGGCTAGAAAATATCCCTCCACAGTCACATTACGATTGTCTATAAGATATCAAGAACAGTAGAAATAAAAATAAACTATCTAGTACATGTCCATATGCCAGAATAAACAAATCAAGAAATAATATGCGGAAGCAATAAATCCAATAAAAAATAACATCTGGAAAGTATGTCACAAATACGGGCTCACATCAAGAAATGAAAGTACGGAAATAAAACTAAACTAAACTAGATACTAACAGGATTCTCACTGCTCGGCCTGACGGCGGAAATACTCCTGATCAGCCTGCGACAAAGATAGAGGATCTGGGCCATGCAGAACCCAGAAGTCAGTGCGTCATAATATCAACAATAATAAATGAACAGGATACATGAGATATGCACGCATGAATATAAACGATGACATGAATATAGAAAGTAAACACGGAAATGAAACAGTGAGGTGTATGTACATGTTGCGTGCAACTTATTTCTGAACTCTAGGTTATCTAATCTAAAATCTTTAAAATCAATTAATGTAATTCTCATCGTAACCCATCAGACTATGCCCCGTTCATTCCCCACGAAACCACGGTAACATGATTATTCAGTATATGCCCCGTTCATTCCCCACGAGACCACAGTAACAGGATTTTTCCGTAATGCCCGGAAATACGGCAAATAATATAATATCCATTTGAGTTACGTTCGGTTACATTCTTTATTTTCCCTTACCCCCAAGATTATGTGTTCAAGTCAGGTATTGATAAATCTGAAACTAATGCCAACACAGGATCAAGCAGGTAGAGGTTTGTCTATGCAGACAACAGGATACGTCCGTCAGGACAACATGTCAGGATTGTCGGCATTAGAACAGGATCAGGTAACATGTCAAGTAGTGGTGTATCAGGTCATGACAGGTAGTGCACAGGTATCAAACGGATGCTCCTAATAAAACTGTGGCAAGTACGGATGCATGATAAAAGTACGGATGCACAGTAAAATACGGATACACAAATATCTATCAGGGATTTCATCTGCAACTCCATGACTACGTAGGATACACATTATCAAGAATGGGGTGCTAATGTAACAATAATATGAATTAATATAACAAGGCATGCAATTAGATATATAATAAATTGTACGGATGCGAACGGATATCGGGAAAACGGTAAAACTGTAACATGGATGCACAATACAATAAATATGCAGTCTTTTTATTAATATAGGTGCAAGTATAATAATATAGTATGTATCAAGCTAACTTGCATGCAACCAGATATGTAATTAATGATATGGATTCGTACGGCTATCCGAAAACAGTAAAACGGTAACATGGATGTACAATGCAGTAAACATGTGATATTTTTATTCATATGGATGCAAAATAAGTATCATAGCATGTAGCAAGGTAAACTTGAATGCTACTATATATGTGATAAATGATACGGATACGAACGGCTATCCAAAACAGTAAAACAGTAACATGGATGTATAATGCAATAAACATGTGATATTTTTATTCATATGGATGCAAAATATATATCATAGTATGTAGCAAGATAAACTTGCCTAATCGGATCTCAAGATAGGATGCGTACGCTGTATCTGACGTCGGGTAAACGTCGCAATGTATACACGCGCACACGGGATAGGACCAGGCAAAGCAAGAAGGTGACCACGCTGGCTGACGGCCATGGCTTCGACGACGACCGGAACCCAAGAAACCAAGAAGGAGAAGAAGATGAAGAAGAAGAAGAAGAAAAGGAAAAGGGAGTGGTCTGGGATTGGTGCTCTGTAGTCAGAGATGAGGCAAAGGGAGACGACGGCGACGATAGGTCGTCGACGACGACATCCACGGCAAGGACAGTGGCTATGGGGAGGTGCCGGGTAAGAAGGGGAGAGGTGAGTGGAAGAGGAGAAGGTGGAGGTGAGGATGATGATGGGATGAAGTTAGGGTCGCCGGAAGTAAGGAAACGGCGACGAGGTCGGGGGTTCCGGCGTGTGTTCTATGCAGGGATAGATGCTCGAGAAGGAGAGTTGTATGGGAAAGGAGAGATGTGATGTGGTTATGAGGGCAAGGAACCTGGGAGGAGAGGAAGGTGGAGGAGATGGAGGCGAAGTCGAGGGTGAGGCGGCGACGGTGACGCGGGCGAAGGCTAGGGTTAGGATTTCTCGTGACGAGGCGGAGGCGGGAAAAAGAAAACGAAGACGAGAGAGAAAGATGACGTGGAGTAAATATGAGTTTAAAATAAAGAATTAATATATCTAATATATGTATATAGGTACGATATTTATAAAGAGAGAGGAGAGAGACAGTGAGGGATCTGTGTGTATAGGATAGTTAGGATTTTATAAAAATATTTTAGTTAAAATATATATAGAATATAACATAACAGATGAAAAATATGAGGAATATTGTATTGTGTATTTTTGAGTTTTCTGGCTAATACAAAAAATAGTCCAAAACATGCACGGGTCGGGTCTAAAATTATGGTTTGAAAATACATATAATATACATATAAACCAAAACCAAAATACGATATCCGGGGAACGAAAATGTATACCCCCAAGAACGGATACACGTAGCGTGCACGTAGCGATCCAAACAAGTTCGTTTCACTGAACGGAATGAGAACACAATGTACGGATGCTACAACAGGGTTAGGGGTATGATGCAGGCCATGTAAGATATTTTTAAAATATTTTATTTGACTTTATATGTTATATTGAAAAATGCAGATGCCAGATATAATGCAGTTATATAACAAGATGAAAGTGCACGGATTCTCATAACCAGACGGGATCAATCATAAACAGGAATCAAGATGAGTTTCCAGCAAGCGGGTCGGGTCGGATGCAAATACATACACCAATTATACTATTCGCACCCAAAACAACAATAAATCAAGAATAGCCATCCAATATATAAATTAATCAAATCAAGTCATGGTATAACGAACTAGGGTGTTACATTATACCCAACTACAAAAGAATTTCATCCTCGAAATTCCCGGAACAAGAAAATGTTAGTAATATGTATGCCCTAGAGGCCATTACTGTACATGCGATTGTTCCCCTCCGAATGGCGGCGCAGACATGGGTGTCTTGCCTGAGATTCGAGGCAGATGCTAATTGGATTTATCCGTCCACCTCTCCGAAGATGCCAAGTTGATTTATGGCACCGTGTATCAAAGGTTTAGACGGATGCGTCCGATGTAGCAGACTTCGTCAGATTCCCCCTCGCTTGAGGGGTTTTTGATTGTGGGGATGCTCTTCCCTGCAGGCGCAAGCCCCTGCAGTTAATTACGCTACTGCACTGCGGTAACCACTTTCTCCTCCAGCTGGTCACTTCGTGTCATGGGTTTTTTTTTTGTTTGTGGTTGCCCGTGGATTGTATACGGAGACTAATTTATGTAGTCGCCCGTAGGACGTGGATTAATCCAAATCCGTATTTTCTTAGATTTGGTTTTGGGGTTTTGGTTTGAGGACACGTTAGCCATATTTGAGGCTAAGATCAACTCAAACGTTTGTTAAGGATACGTTAGTCTGGTTTGAGACTAAGATCAACTTAACGGGATTGTTTAGATCCGACAAAAGAGTGTTGGGGCTCTATTGTTCCAGTTTAGGGACATGGTGGTCCGTTGCATGTATGGCCGTCAGGACCCATCACCTCTCAGACGACGTTGAAGGATTACAACGACAGGTGTCAGAGGAGTTCAGAGATGTACCCTTGAACCAAAGTTGATTGGGGGGATTCATAGTCCAACTTGGGACTAAAGTCTGTTTGAAGGTTTAAGGATACGTTAGCCATATTTGAGGCTAAGATCAACTTAAATGGTTGTTAAGGATGCGTTAGTCCAGTTTGGGACTAAGATCGACTTAACGGGATCGTTTAGATCCGACAAAAGAGCATTTGGGGGCTCTATTGTTCCAGTTTAGGGACATGGTGGTCCATTGCAAGTTTAGGGACATGGTGGTCCATCTCCAGTTTAGGGACATAGTGGTCCATCTCCAGTTTAGAGACATAGTGGTCCATTGGTAGTTTAAGGACGCATAAGTCCATGGGTTTAAGGACCCCACAGTCCATATGGGTGTGTTTAAGGACGCATTGGTCCGTTAGTTTAAGGACGCATTGGTCCGCGGGTTTAAGGACCCCACAGTCCGTATCTTGGTTTAAGGACGCATGAGTCCATAAGTTTAAGGACCCCACAGTCCGTGTTGATGTGTGGTTGTCGGGACCCGTCACCTCTCTGAAGACGTTGAAGGATTACAACGACAAATATTAGAGGAGTTCAGAGATGTACCCTTGAACCAATGAGTTGGTTGAAAGAGCAGATGCGCTCAGTTCAAGATGATTTGAGGACTTCTGGCCAGTTTAGGCTAAGTCCAATTATTTTTGAAATATTGGCCCTCTGTTTGCTCATTGAAGGAGAGGCTTTGCCTCTAGAAACTTAGCCAATTGGGCTAAAACTAGTGTTAAACACTAGAGAC
The DNA here is from genome assembly GCA_030015575.1 of Agapanthus africanus. NCBI lineage: Eukaryota > Viridiplantae > Streptophyta > Magnoliopsida > Asparagales > Amaryllidaceae > Agapanthus > Agapanthus africanus. Next base: position 11,208,359 of record CM057346.1, on the reverse strand, counting down.
CAACAGTGTTGAACACTGGGAATAAGATTAGCAAATTAGTGTTAAACACTAAAAGATAATCAGTGTTATCAACAGGGCTTTCAAATTAGTGTTAACACAAAAGCAAATCAGTGTTAAACACTGGTAGCAGAGATTTCAAACTAGTGTTAAACACTAAAGCAAATCAGTGTTAAACACCGGGAACAGAGTTTTCCAATTAGTGTTAATCACTAAGAAAATCAGTGTTAAACACTGCAAATAGAGTTTTCCAAATTAGTGTTAAACACTAAAAAAATCAGTGTTAAACACTGCAAATAGAGTTTTCCAAATTAGTGTTAAACACTAAAAAAATCAGTGTTAAACACTGCAAATAGAGTCTTCCAATTAGTGTTAAACACTAAGGAGGGAGGGGTCACGTGCGGACACGTGAGAGCGCCCTGATTTCCCTTATTTTATTCTGCAGATCAGTGTTTAACACTTTTAATTTCCTGGCTATCACGTATGGGCACGTGATGGAGGCCCCCGCTCTGGTCTGTTAGAATGCTCATTAAGGGTCACGTGGTGATACGTGAGGGCGCCCTAAATGTGGAGCCAGATCTCCCTTTGGTTTATCCTCAAATCTGCGAATAAGTGTTAAATACTTTTGTTTTTATTTTAGAGCATCACGTGTTGGCACGTGATGGGGATCTGTGCGCCAATTGTTAAAGCATTTGCTGAGGGGTCACGTGATAACACGTGAGAGCGTCCAAAGCTTTCATTTCCTTTGCTTTTTCTTTCTGCGTTTTGGGAGTCACGTGGGAGCATGTGGGGTGATGCTTCAAAGTTCTTTACAGGGGATCTTTTCAAGGGTCACGTGGGGGCACGTGACCCTAGTTCTTTTCATGAACGGAGATCTTTTAAGAATTGAATTCTTTGTAGGGTTAAACCCTAATTATGATTTTGGAGGAATTAAATTCCTATTGTGAAAGAACTAAATTCTTATTTAAGATAAAACCCTGATTTCTTTTCAAAGGAATTAAATTCCCAGATATGTAAAAGAATTAAATTCTTGATTATGGTTAAACCCTAGTTTTGTTTTAGGAGGAATTAAAATCCTGTGAGTTAGGGAGAATTAAATTCTAAAAAACTCAATTCCTCCTCTGTGTTTTAGATCTGCATGGCAGGATCTCAACCCAATGAGAATTAAATTCTCAATTCATGGGGAGATGTACACTTTGCAGATCCTCAACCAGAGAAAGAACTAAGTTCTTTTCTTTATATAAGAGTTAAACTCTTTTGAGAATTAAATTCTCTTTTGAAGCCTTTCTTTTCTTACCTAGGGTTTTTCTTTTGCAGAGAATTAAATTCTCTTCTCTTTTCTTTTTTCTCTTGAGAATTAAATTCTCCTCCCTCTGTTTTTCTCTCTCAAAAGGTTCCCTTCTCTTCTTTTCTTGGCTCCTATTTATAGGAGAAGGAAGAGAATCAATTTGTTTAGCAAATCTCTCATTGAAAGATTTGATTTGATTTCATAATTAATATGATCCTTTAGATCATTCAGTGAATTTTATTCACAGTTGGATTTTAAATCCAAAGATATTCTGTTTGTTATTTTCGGTGAGATTTTAGGGAAATCTTTCCTTATATTAAATCTTTCCATAAATTGGTGATCTTTAATCACCATTTGATTTTTAATCCAACGGTCCCCATAATCCTTTTCCATTTGGAAAGATTTAGAGAAATTTAGAATTTTAATTCTATTTCGAAAGATTTTAGAGAAATTTAGAATTTTAATTCTATTAAACTGTAAGGCTTTCAAAGCCTGTCACGTGCTGGCACGTGACCCTTGGTCACGTGTGAGCACATGACCTCCAAATTGGTTCCTTTAACAGCCGCTTGTTTATGTTGTTGTTTTAACCATCATGTCAACACGTGACCATTGGTCACGTGTGAGCACGTGATACCTCATTGAGGTAACTTCTGATTTTTAATCAGGGAACAAATTTTAGAATTTAATTCTATTCATTATTTTAGAGGCCTTAAGAGCCCATCACGTGTCTGCACGTGACCCATGGTCACGTGTGAGCACGTGATGCCCCATTGGGGTCTTTTCTGAGTTTTTATTATATCTTTTAACTCCTCCAGCAGTTTCTTAAAGGTCCATCACGTGTGGACACGTGATACCTCATAATTTTTGATCCCGGATGAATTATGAGGCCCATAATATATCAAATCAAAGGGTTTTCGATACACTTTCAATACCATCAGAATTTAGCTGTTTCACATTTGGGAGTTTATCAAAATACAGTCCGGAAGATACTGATTCGCATTTCCTTAAGCGTATCGCTGCCATTTGATACCTTGGGCTCTTCTGCGCAGAAATTTTTGGCGGGAACAAATGCCCCCCACTACTTTGCCCACGTAAGTGTATACGTGGGTGAAGTAGTGCAAAGTAATGCATAGCGTATGACCAGTTTCGGGTTGGTATATTACTTTCAGAATATTGATCTGAGAAGATAACGAGCGGACACAAGCGTCGTCATTTATCATTGACTCAAATCTCGACTCTTAAGAGATATAGTTCCAAACCCTTAACTCCATGAGCCGCACCCTTCTATCTCTTTATATCTTACTCTGGCGTGAAGTAGTTTATATGCTCATGAGTAGCTTTTCCATTTCAGTGGCATGTAGCTTTGGCGAGTGTGGCTCATAGATGGTCCATCTTGACCACTTTGCTGGGCGGTGATGGCTTAGAAGACAGGGTTAGGATCTGTCACGTAAGACTTTTCAACTTTATGAGCCGTGAGGGTCTCATAAAGGATTTTCTCCCTACGAGTCGAGAGGATCCCGCAGGTGTATTTTCTCCTTAGGGGTCGTGAGGACTCCTAAGTGTGCTTAGGAAACAGGTTTTTTAATCCCTACCGCCTAAGGCTTTATCTCACGAGTCGAAACGAATCGAGAAGTTCTCACAAAGACATCAATTTCCTCACGAGTCGAAACGAATCGAGCAGATCTCGCAAGAATATCCTAACGTCACAGTTAACCTCTGCTATTTACGACAGAAGTCCGTTAGGGTCTGTGGTACTTAGGGTTTTGGCCGTCGTACCGTCGCATGAGCTGATATATTCCTCGATAGGCAATCGTGCTGTTCGAGTAGCCCTGCGACTGCCGTGTCTCTGATCCCTTCGGAGGCTGGACAAGACGTCTTCAAGCAATCCTCCTTGGCAGTTTGACCGTCGGAAGAGCAAGCGTTAGGAATTTGCCATGTCGCTTTTTACTTGAGATTAGGCTCATTTTGGAGAGCCCCGATGAATCATAACCACTCCGCGCTGGTGTGGGATGATCTCCGATAGTCTTTCAGGCTTTATATGACTTGCCCTTAAGACCCTGAAGCTAGGAATTTGGCCTTTGCTTCGTTTTCTAGCATTGCGTCCTCTGTATCGAGACGAATATCGTGGTTGTCTCTAGGTTGCTGGTGAACCGTCAAGGTTTGGAACTAGGGATTTTGCCGTGGCTCCTTTTGGTGATGTTGCGTCTGTTGTATCGAGACGAACGTCGAGGTGGTGACCACTCCGCACTGGTGCAAGATAATCTCCGATTGTCTTTCAGGCTTTTTATGACTTGCCGTCAAGACGCATGAAGCTAGGAATTTGGCCTTCGCTTCGTTTGCTGGCATCGCGTCCTCTGTATTGAGACGAATGTCATGGTTGTCTCTAGGTTGCTGGTGAACCGTCGAGGTTTGGAACTAGGGACTTTGCCGTGGCTCCTTTTGGTGATGTTGCGTCTGCTGTATCGAGACGAACGTCGAGGTGGTGACCACTCCGCACTGGTTCGAGATGATCTCCGATTGTCTTTCAGGCTTTATATGACTTGCCTTTAAGACCCTGAAGCTATGAATTTGGCCTTTGCTTCATTTGCTTTGGCGCGTCCGAATCCTACTGGGGGAAGAACGCTGGGGTGGCATTTCATCTGCTGTATCGAGACGATCGTAGAGGTGGTGACCACTCCGCGCTGGTGCGAGGTGATCTCCGAATGTCTTTCAGGCTTTATATGACTTGCCGTCAAGACCCTGAAGCTAGGAATTTGGCCTTTGCTTCATTTGCTTTGGCGCGTCTGAATCCTACTGGGGGAAGAACGCTGGGGTGACATTTCATCTGCTGTATCAAGACGATCGTCGAGGTGGTGACCACTCTGCGCTGGTGCGAGATGATCTCCGAATGTCTTTCAGGCTTTATATGAGTTGCTATCAAGACCCTGAAGCTAGGAATTTGTCCTTTTGCTTCATTTGCATTGGCGCGTCCGAATCCTGCTGGGGGAAGAACGCTGGGGTGACATTTCATCTGCTGTATCGAGGTGAATGTCGAGGTGGTGACCACTCGGCGCTGGTGCGAGATGATCTCCGAATGTCTTTCAGGCTTTATATGAGTTGCCGTCAAGACCCTGAAGCTAGGAATTTGGCCTTTGCTTCATTTGCTTTGGCGCGTCCGAATCCTGCTGGGGGAAGAACGCTGGGGTGACATTTCATCTGATGTATCGAGACGATCGTCGAGGTGGTGACCACTCTGCGCTGGTGCGAGATGATCTCCGATTGTCTTTCAGGCTTTATATGACTTGCCGTCAAGATCCTGAATCTAGGAATTTGGCCTTTGCTTCATCTGCTTTGACCGTAAGGTCTTTTGTTGACGCTGCGTCTGCATCTTGCTGGACTGCGAAGGAACGCTGCTGTTGACATTGCGTCTGCTGTAACAAGACAAATGCTGAAGTGGAGCTGGGATTTTTCCGTCACTCCGCTTAATGGTGTAACATCTGTGTCATGTTGGAATAAGGAGGCCCACCGTCGTTGGTCTCCAGGCTGCAGATGTGGCCATTGAGATTTGGAACTAGGGACTTTGCCATGGCTCCATTTCGTTGCGACTCTGAGGTCGGTTGTTGACGTCATGTCTGCATCTGGTTGGAGTGAGGAGAAACGCCGTTGGTGATCTTTAAGTTGTCGATATTGACGTCGAGACCCTGAAGCTAGGGATCTTTCTTTTGCTTCGTCTGTTGACATTATGTCTGCGATATTACGACAAATGTCGAGGTTGTCTCTGGGTTGTCTATGAACCGTCAAGATTTGGCTTCGCTTTCTGGTGGAGCCTGTTGGGAAGGTATAGTTCCCTCTTTGTTTGTGCCCCTGGATTGTATACAGGGATCGATATGATCTCACTTTTAGGGCAAAAAGTTTCATTCTTTCATCATTTTTTTTATTCTTTCCGCGATGCTCTATCATTTCAGCTTTTTATATCGTGAAAATCGCGATTGCCCAATCATTTCGGCTGTTTTTGTATGCATACATTTTTACTTGCTGATTTCGTTGCAAGTTGCCCCATCATTTCGGCTATTTCATATGCATTTTTGGCTCGCTGATTTTTTTTATCGCGAGTGGGGGATTTAGGATCTGATACCAATCTTAGAATCAGCATCGCTGCGACTGGAATATTGCCAGGAGCGAATCATCATTTGCCGTAAAAGGACATGGAATTTGATACCGTTTTAGGCATCAGCATCGCTACCACTGGGATATTGCCAGGAGCGAATCATCATTTGCCTTCTTCGATGTCGAACAAAGGTGGCTTAATAAACAGGGTTAGAATTCTGTCGACTAAGGCTTTTGACTTCATGAACCGTAAGGGTCTCACAAAGTTATTTCTCCCTACAAGTCGTGAGGATCTCGTAGGTGTGTTTTCTTCATACACCCTTGCCACCAACACTTAAAGGAGTTGCAGTCTTCAGTAGGATATGTGATCTTCTGATGATATAAGCAGAAGTTAAGATGTACGTCCGCTTCATCAAGATGTATACCGCCAGGAGAATTTTCTCTGAAAGAGGGCAGCTTCATCCCCATCGATATGGCTTTGGCGAATCGTTTCCTTGTCTTGATCCTGCTTTCATTTGCGTTGGATGTACTTTGATCCGGTGGGAGTGTTTCGACCCTTTCATCTAGTCGTCGGCGTTTGGCTTTCTCGAATATGGCCATCTCACGCTCTCGATCAGCTTTGCTTTTAAGACGGGCTTCGTTCAGGAAGGCATCGATCATCTCGTCTGATGTCCACAGAAGTTCTGGTTCAGGACCCGCCCCTGGTTTCTCGGTGCAAAGATCCTCTTTATCATCTATCAATGAGTGAGGGATCACATAAAAACTTGCTACGTAGTCCTCAGATTCATCTGATGAGTCTTCTCCATCATTTTCGTCCTCGAGGACGTGGCTGAGGAACTCTTGGAGCGTGATTGGAATCCGCGCCTTCTGGTTATACTCTTCCAGCATGTCAATCTGTTTCTCCAAATCCGTGCGCTTGTCGCCGGGCTTCACGGGCTTCTTGGAGTTCTTCTTGTTTTTCTTTGAAGATTTTGACGCCTTGAAGATGGTTTCCTCTTTGACTGCTGAAAGAGCCTGAGGAGGATTAGATGTCTCCCCTCTATCGTCTTCAGTAATGATTGGAGGGTCTTCAGCTGGAGGGTCCGGCTGTAACATCATCCCTACCATATCTTGGAAGAGAAAAGCCATTTGTTTTATGTTGGCAACTTGTTCTGTTGCCTCTCTGTCCTTCTTTTCGAGGACTCTGCGTAGGAAATCAGCGTCAGTTTCTTGTTCATGATGCTGCTCTGATGATGCCTCCGAGCTTTCCTTTGGCCCGGTAATTGCGGCCATTGCAGTCATCATCTCCTGAAGCTTCTGTTGCTGCTCCTGGGCTTTCGTTACGGATCGGGTGAGCGGTCGGTGACCCGTCGAAGCACGGCTTTCCTCCTTTCCAGAAGCCATATAAACAGTGTGCACCACCATGCCCCCAGACTTGGGGTGTTTGTGCTCAGCACGTTTACGGTTCGCCATGTTCACAGGGGCTTTTTGCGGCCTCCTTTTCTTTTGAGTGGTTGAAGTTGAGGGGGCCGTTGTAGTGGGCGCCCAAGTAGCCGTTGCTTTTTGTGGCTTGATGGAGTAATCCTTCCCCTGCCGAACCTTCATCGTTTTCTGTCGGTGGAGATAGTCTTGATCAATCACCAACTTCTGGATCTGTCGCCAGACTTTGTAAATTTTAGAGGATAGCCGTTGAGAGGGCTGCTCCAGCTTCTTCTCTGGAGTATCCTCCACGTGTGATGGAGTTCTCTTCAGCATCGCAGTAGGAGAGTTTCTGCGCACCGTGTTCAGCAATTCAAAGCCGTTCCCGGTTGGAACATGTTTAGACCATAATATTGCATTTTTCATTCCCCTATTCTTATCCGTTTTATAAATAAACAGGTACTCTTGACGCACTTTTGTTGCATGTTAAAGGATACAGGCTCTTGGAGCAAATACAGTGAAAAAGAAGAAGTTGATACAGAAAATGGACTTTTGACCAACAAGCAGACGGATCTTACTCAAGCCGAGACGAAGAATAGTGCAAGGTCTAAAGTGTCAGGTGAACGGTTAAAAGATCGCTACAAGTATTCACTGAAACATCTGGAGGAGAATAAGAAGCCCAACAGAGAAAATACATATAAAAATAAAGAGCCCAAGAACCCCTGAACCAAGCCCAAAAGTTGCAGAGCCCAACTCCCTTCATTGGCCGCGGAACCGCGGCCAAACCCAGCCTTTAGCCGCGGTTCCGCGGCCGTCTAATGCCCGTGTCGGTGGATTTTTCTTCTGTTGCCGTGTCGGTGCGGGTGTTGGGATTTTTAGGGGTCAAATCTGTAATTTCACATATGCGAGAGTCTGTAACCCTAGTTTTTATGTTTTCCTATAAATTGTATTTCCAGATCTGTAAAAACTCATGCCTCTTTTCAATAAATAAAATTCAGAATTTCTGGGAATTATATTCAGATCTATTCTGTCTTCTACTTGGAGGGAGCCATCAAATCAGTAGGTAATTTTATTTCCTTGCTTTTATTTTCTAGTATATTTTATCATCCCCTAATGAGCGAGTAGTCGACTCGCTTGTTAGGGTTAGCCTTAGGGAAAGGGTTGAGAGATGAGATCTCTCACCCCTTTCAATGCCACTTTCACCTAATGAATTAGAACTCCACGCATACGAGCACAACCGCTCCCTGCGGCATCCAACCCTTCGAGGTAACGATGAACCGTAGTATAAAGGGCCGGTTGCACGCGTTTTCCGTGGGGGTTAGGGTAATTATCAACAAAGGAAGGATACAAATCTAGAGGAAGAAACATCTTCCCAAAAGATTTGGATCCACTTTATTAATAATTACCTTAACATCTAATAGATCTAAAAAAGAAGGCATTGAAAGCGGTGAAGGAAACGTTAATCTCCAAAACTTCCCCTAAGCCTAACCCTAGCAAGACTCTTAATTAGATTAATTAGATCCAGTTTTTCTAGATTTTTATAAACCAACCAAAACGACATTTTGAATCAACTCGTTAAAACACATAAAAGAAATTTACCCGTCTCTGTGGATCGACCCGTACTCACCGGCTAGCTGCAAAGCGACACCGTTCTTGATTGCGGTTAAAAATATTTTTGATCTATCTTTTAGAAAGCGCAAGCACGCTAAATCATCTCAATCAAATGGCGCCGTTGCCGGGGATGGCGTAATTTTTCTTTTTGTGAATTTTCGGGTTGGTATAAATTTTAAAAATTATAAAAATCTGAAAATATAAAAAAAATACAAAAATTATCAACTTTGATCTGTTTGAAGGGTGTATCTTTTGAATCTTGCAGGAACAGCGAAGAATTGAGGATCTGGAAATTTACAGAGGGCAAAACAAAAATTGGTACATAAGAACAGAGAGGAACTGAAAGTACAGAACAACAGAATTTTTTTCAGAGCCTGATCACCTCACCAGACCGCGTTTCCGCGGCATAAGTGGCCCCCAGACCGCGGTTCAGCGGCCATTTGGCCGCGTCAGCACCTAAAATTTCGTGGGTTTGTTCCTCCTTCTCCCCTCTGTCAACCTCCATATAACTCACTATAAAAACTTTCTGCAGGAATTCTTTGCGCTAAAAATCTTTTCTCCCCTTCTAAATAACAGATTTTCTGCAGGTTTCTTTGCGCCGCGCTAAAAAAAAATTTTTTGATTGCAAGTGAAATTTTATTTGTTTTGCATAATTTAACCGGACTCTAAGGGGCTAATTGACCAAACTCAGATTGGGTGGGGATTTCATCACCCTTCACAGGACCCCAGAAAACACCTAAAGCATGTGCATTTACCACAATTAATTAAAAAAAAGACTAGACTCAGACCTAAGGACATCGAGCTCAATAGGAAAAGGACTAGTATAGGCATCGGCCGTTTATCCTAACCGACATTGCGGTGTCTAGGCTAGTGGTTATTAATTAGGCCCACTGTAGTGGTGGTTCCTTCCCACTTACCTGGCCGTACTTGTCCGTGAAGAGGCGGTTTGAGGTCCTATTTCTAGCCCTAGTTAGAAGCTGTCTAGCAGACCTAGGTGACCCTAGATCTAGGTCTGATTGTGCATTTCTGGTTGATTACATTTGTGTTTAAAGCCCTTTATCGATATTTTTTTTTCTGCAAACAGTCTCAAATAAAGAGAAAAAGAAAAAAAAAAGGAAAATTTTTATAAAAACTTGCAAAAATTTTGTCGCTAAGAAATCCTTGCACCCCACTTGCACCACCTACCTTCTTTCTTTTCTCATTCTTCTATCATGGGTACCCCACATCATAAATCTCTTGCCGAATTTTGGTATCCCGAATCTAACTTTGCGTCGTTCGTCAATTGTTTCGGTCAATTTAAAAACGATCCCTCCTTGCCAAAAATTTCGTTGAAAGATCAAATAGAGGCGTCTAGGAGAAATAGTTTGACTTTTCAACCCACTTTGTGTCAACCGAGTCAACCTTTACAACCTACATATGTTGATACCACTTCTTCAAGTCCTTCTGTCACTCTTAGGCCGATGTCCATTGCTGAGCATATTGCTCAATCTCGCAGTCGATCTTTCACCCCTCTCCACTCATCTAGTTTTAGGGATCCGCACGATTATTCACCTTCTTATCCATATGTTGACCCTACTCCTGTCTTACCACCCACTTCCTACCAGTCATACCCGACCTTCCCACCTTCACTAGACGCTGTTTCGACACAGCCATTAGGGAGTTTCACATACCCAACTAATTTTGAATCTTTTACTGAAACCCCCTCACCACCTAAGTCTAGTTTGGAAGAGTCGTTGGAGGCTTATATTGCTGCAACAAACAAAATGATGAGGAATGTGGAAGCGTCCATGGCCACCCTTATGCAACCGAGTGAACCTGTAGCTAGTTTCCCGCTAGCTCCAAATTTTTCAATGTATGAGGAGGAGATTGGACAGAGTGAGAATGAGAGAGGATTTCCAAATCAAACCTACCCATACCCAATTGAAGCCCACAACTCCTGTTTTCCATTGATTGCCCTAAATAGTTCACCTGTTGAAAATAAAAATGAGTTGTGTGATTTTGTAGTGCTTGATTTGCCAAATTGTGAAGAACCCCTTTCGAGTGAAACCGCACCTAATCCGTTTAACCTTTACACATCCACTCTAGAACCTACATTGATAAACATCCATGCTTTTGAGGAGGTGTCTAAAGAAATTGATTTTCACTTGATTGAGGATATAGACGCCGGGAATATTTCGGATGATGAACCTGTCGATTTGCTTGAAATTTTATGTTCAAATCATCATCCTGAGTTATTAAATGTTTCCCCCGAATCTCATATGCGTCTAGATTTTGATGATAATGGCATGGATGAATTAAATATTGAGGATAGTACTGAGGAGAGTCTTGAGGATAATATCGAGGTTGAACCATTTTTATTTGATGTGTCGGATTTTCCAATTCAGCCTCCTGAACCTTTGACTGTTATATCACCCTCCCTTCTTCCTATTGTTCCGACCGAACAAATGACCGTTACGCTTTCATCTCCTATACCAAGTTCGGCGTACCCATGTTTTCTTGCGAATCTTGAGGGATTTGACCCCATTGCACGACGAGTTGGTAGGTTAGCGCAATCGCTTTTAACACATCGGTCATCACAAATTGCGCTAATTTATTCACTCAATTTACACTCTCAAGATCGCACTGCACTTCTTTTTTCTTTCCGTCTTTCTTCTCCCCCACCTAGACCATATTCTACCATTCTTCTTTCCACACGGTCTCGCGTGCTTTTCATCTCTTTTCTTTCCATCCCATTCTTGCACCAACTCTACCATTACCATGATAAGATTTTTGAATGGTTGGTGCTAACATTTGGCTTGTGTAAGGCCAAGCTTAACTTTGGGGGGAATCTTGTTGTATATATGTATATATCCTTTTGTTTTCTTTTTCTATAAAAAATAATAAAAAATTCAAAACATTAAAAAATTATAAATAAATAAACAGGGGAGTATCGGTATTTTGACCCTCTTGGTTTAGCATGATAGTGAGGACACTGTCAAGTTCAAGTTTGGGGGTATGCTCGGTACGTATTCTTCCTTCGTATTCATTTGTACATATTTTTGCATTTGCATACTTATTTGAAAACCCATAAAAAAAATTGGAAAATTTTGAAAATCATAAAAATTATTGTATTCAATTTTGGCTTATTTGACTAGAGTTTGACAAATAGGTTAATTGGCTAGGAGCAACTAGATCTTAGACTTAGTGAATTAAAAACCCTAAAAATAACATTCATTAAAGTTTAACGGTAGAAAGTATATGCCTTGTAGTTTATTTAGAAATAGGCAAATTTTGGATTCACTTCTTGGGCTAAGTCGAAACAAGGGAAGAGTATTGATGTTCTTATTAGAGTATAAGTTTGAAAAATAGTTCCTAGCTTAAGTCTAGATTCTGAAAACGTATACCCTACAATTTGCACAATCACGCACCTTGAAGCTTGGAATAGTAGAAGAGACCTTGAAATGCTCTTGTCTAAAGTCCTTAGTACGAAGAAAATAAAAGAAAAAAAAGTGTGAACAAAGAAAAGAAAAAAATGGACACTGGTTTTTGTGATTACCTAAGGCTGTAAAAATAGAAAAATATTTAGCGAGGGTGCCTTATCACCTAGTGCCTTAGACCAACTGGTTTGGGAGTCACTGCTAAAGCCTTGGGTGTTGCAAAACTAGGAAGTACGCTTTAAAGTGCTAACGCATCTTGTAGTCGGTTGTTGGTACCTCAAGAAGTATTAACGGTCGCATGAAGGATGTGTAAGCAAATTTCATTTAAAAATTCACTAATTAATAAATGCTTTGGACAAAGGACGAGAGTACGATTGCTTGATTTGAATTTCCAAGTGTAGGGATGATCTATACACACACGTAGGGATATGTGATTGGAATTTAGATAAGAGAGAGGAATGAAAGATAAAATTTGTATCTTTAATAGAGTTGATAGAAAATTCCTAAGTAGAGATGAAACCCTAGAAGGAAGACTTAAGAAATGCCGAAAGCTAAATAAGTCTATAGAACATATATAATCTTAAGTTAAATGATGAGGAAGCGTGAAAAATATGGGTGGATAATTTGCGGGTCAACGATAATAGAATTCCTTGTTAGAAAACCTAATTGGAGAACAAAAGTCAATGTGCTGAATTGATAGGATTTTGTGGGTAGTATCCGCTGAAAACCCTCAGGAGACAACACTCCTCCTACTAGGGACACCTAGAGGTTTAACGGCTTGTTGCACATGCTCAGTGCAATCGCGTTTCCCTGCGAAAGTGCGATTAGGAGTTTAGTGAATAAAATAATAAGTTTGCTCGAGGACGAGCAAAAGGTAAGTTTGGGGGTATTTGTTTAGACCATAATATTGCATTTTTCATTCCCCTATTCTTATCCGTTTTATAAATAAACAGGTACTCTTGACGCACTTTTGTTGCATGTTACAGGATACAGGCTCTTGGAGCAAATACAGTGAAAAAGAAGAAGTTGATACAGAAAATGGACTTTTGACCAACAAGCAGACGGATCTTACTCAAGCCGAGACGAAGAATAGTGCAAGGTCCAAAGTGTCAGGTGAACGGTTAAAAGATCGCTACAAGCATTCGCTGAAACATCTGGAGGAGAATAAGAAGCCCAACAGAGAAAATACATATAAAAATAAAGAGCCCAAGAACCCCTGAACCAAGCCCAAAAGTTGCAGAGCCCAACTCCCTTCATTGGCCGCGGAACCGCGGCCAAACCCAGCCTTTAGCCACGGTTCCGCGGCCGTCTAATGCCCGTGTCGGTGGATTTTTCTTCTGTTGCCGTGTCGGTGCGGGTGTTGGGATTTTTAGGGGTCAAATCTGTAATTTCACATATGCGAGAGTCTGTAACCCTAGTTTTTATGTTTTCCTATAAATTGTATTTCCAGATCTGTAAAAACTCATGCCTCTTTTCAATAAATAAAATTCAGAATTTCTGGGAATTATATTCAGATCTATTATGTCTTCTACTTGGAGGGAGCCATCAAATCAGTAAGTAATTTTATTTCCTTGCTTTTATTTTCTAGTATATTTTATCATCCCCTAATGAGCGAGTAGTCTCCTCGCTTGTTAGGGTTAGCCTTAGGGAAAGGGTTAAGAGATGAGATCTCTCACCCCTTTCAATGCCACTTTCACCTAATGAATTAGAACTCCACGCATACGAGCACAACCGCTCCCTGCGGCATCCTACCCTTCGAGGTAACGATGAACCGTAGTATAAAGGGCCGGTTGCGCGCGTTTTCCCTGGGGGTTAGGGTAATTATCAACAAAGGAAGGATACAAATCTAGAGGAAGAAACATCTTCCCAAAAGATTTGGATCCACTTTATTAATAATTACCTTAACATCTAATAGATCTAAAAAAGAAGGCATTGAAAGCGGTGAAGGAAACGTTAATCTCCAAAACTTCCCCTAAGCCTAACCCTAGCAAGACTCATAATTAGATTAATTAGATCCAGTTTTTCTAGATTTTTATAAACCAACCAAAACGACATTTTGAATCAACTCATTAAAACACATAAAAGAAATTTACCCGTCTCTGTGGATCGACCCGTGCTCACTGGCTAGCAGCAAAGCGACGCCGTTCTTGATTGCGGTTATAAATATTTTTGATCTATCTTTTAGAAAGCGCAAGCACGCTAAATCATCTCAATCAGAACAGCAGCATCGATCCCCACCGTTGGAGTTGGCGGAGTTATCCCAGATGGGGAGTTTCCCCCAGCCTTCCTCACTCGGCGCCAGTGGCGACGTCGAGCGTGTCGTGTGGATGGAGTTGTCTCAGCCGTAGGGGTGACCTCCTCATGCCCCCTGCTTTGAGGAGAGACCGTTATTGGTGCTGGCCTGTCGAAAACTGACACCCGTTGAGAAGCAATGTCTAATCTGTCAAAGACAGACCTCTGGGCAGAGGAAGCAGCTTTGAGGACCTCGCCTGGAGCAGAAGCCGGAATGGCCATCCTTGTAAAAACTGACTTTTTGGAAGGAGAAGCCTTTCCAATGATTTCGTCCGCTTGAGCCGGGATGGCTATCCGCTTTGGGATGGCAACTTCGGGTATCGCGGGCTTGTAGACGCTGTGGCCCAATCTGTTGGAAACTAAGGTATTGAAGTTGGGCGACCCGTTGAGAGGGGTCGCGGCAATGGTAAACCGATCAAAGACCGACTTCTTTGGGTATTCTTGCAACGTCATTGTGGCATTGAAGATCAACGGTGGGAGCATGGTCCCGAAGAATAATCCAGTGGTGGCCTGAGTTACCTGCTCCACTGACATCTTGAAAAGGGAGGCCGCTTGGGGCCCATAAGTCACTCCTCTAGCAAGGACCGAGCGAGAGTTGCAGTTGCAGGCAGTGCAGTTTGAAGCCATTGATCTTCTGTTTTCTGCACGGAGCAAGACACCAAATCTTAGTACTTCGAATCCACAGGAAACCACAGTAAACCGCGATTCGTTCGCGAACACGACACACGAAGTGTGGAGTGGAAAGAGAAAAAGGTCCCACCGGGCGTGCCAGAATCTGTTCCCCTCCGAATGGCGGCGCAGACATGGGCGTCTTGCCTGAGATTCAGGGCAGATGCTAATTGGTTTTATCCGTCCACCTCTCCGAAGATACCAAGTTGATTTATGGCACCGTGTATCGAAGGTTTAGACAGATGCGTCCGATGTAGCAGACTTCGTCAGATTCCCTCTCGCTTGAGGGGTTTTTGATTGTGGGGACGCTCTTCCCTGCAGGCGCAAGCCCCTGCAGTTAATTACGCTACTGCACTGCGGTAACCACTTTCTCCTTCTCCAGCTGGTCACTTCGTGTCGTGGGTTTTTGTTTTGTTTGTGGTTGCCCGTGGATTGTATTCGGAGACTAATTTATGTAGTCGCCCGTAGGACGGGGATTAATCCAAATCCGTATTTTCTTAGATTTGGTTTTAGGGTTTTGGTTTGAGGACACGTTAGCCATATTTGAGGCTAAGATTAACTCAAACGTTTGTTAAGGATACGTTAGTCTGGTTTGAGACTAAGATCAACTTAACGGGATCGTTTAGATCCGACAAAAGAGTGTTGGGGCTCTATTGTTCCAGTTTAGGGACATGGTGGTCCGTTGCATGTATGGCCGTCGGGACCCATCACCTCTCTGACGACGTTGAAGGATTACAACGACAGGTGTCAGAGGAGTTCAGAGATGTACCCTTGAACCAAAGTTGATTGGGGGGATTCATAGTCCAATTTGGGACTAAAGTCTGTTTGAAGGTTTAAGGATACGTTAGCCATATTTGAGGCTGAGATCAACTTAAATGGTTGTTAAGGATACGTTTGTCCAGTTTGGGACTAAGATCGACTTAACGGGATCGTTTAGATCCGAAAAAAGAGCATTTGGGGGCTCTATTGTTCTATTTTAGGGACATGGTGGTCCATTGCCAGTTTAGGGACATGGTGGTCCATCTCCAGTTTAGGGAAATAGTGGTCCATCTCCAGTTTAGGGACATAGTGGTCCATTGGTAGTTTAAGGTCGCATAAGTCCATGGGTTTAAGGACCCCAGAGTCCATATGGGTGTGTTTAAGGACGCATTAGTCCGATAGTTTAAGGACGCATAAGTCCGCGGGTTTAAGGACCCCACAGTCCGTATCTTGGTTTAAGGACGCATGAGTCCATGAGTTTAAGGACCCCACAGTCCATGTTGATGTGTGGTTGTCGGGACCCGTCACCTCTCTGAAGACGTTGAAGGATTACAACGACAAATATCAGAGGAGTTCAGAGATGTACCCTTGAACCAATGAGTTGGTTGAAAGAGCAGATGCGCTCAGTTCAAGATGATTTGAAGACTTCTGGTCAGTTTGGGATAAGTCCAATTATGTTTGAAATATTGGCCCTCTGTTGGCTCATTGAAGGAGAGGCTTTGCCTCTAGAAACTTAGCCAATTGGGCTAAAGCTAGTGTTAAACACTAGAGACCAACAGTGTTGAACACTGGGAATAAGATTAGTAAATTAGTGTTAAACACTAAAAGATAATCTGTGTTAGCAACAGGGCTTTTAAATTAGTGTTAACACAAAAGCAAATCAGTGTTAAACTCTGGTAGCAGAGATTTCAAACTAGTGTTAAACACTAAAGCAAATCAGTGTTAAACACCGGGAACAGAGTTTTCCAATTAGTGTTAATCACTAAGAAATTCAGTGTTAAACACTGCAAATAGAGTTTTCCAAATTAGTGTTAAACACTAAGAAAATCTGTGTTAAACACTGCAAATAGAGTTTTCCAAATTAGTGTTAAACACTAAGAAAATCAGAGTTAAACACTGCAAATAGAGTCTTCCAATTAGTGTTAAACACTAAGGAGGGAGGGGTCACGTGCGGACACGTGAGAGCGCCCTGATTTCCCTTATTTTATTCTGCAGATCAGTGTTTAACACTTTTAATTTCCTGGCCATCACGTGCGGGCACGTGATGGAGGCCCCCGCTCTGGTCTGTTAGAATGCTCATTATGGGTCACGTGGTGACACGTGAGGGCGCCCAAAATGTGGAGCCAGATCTCCTTTTGGTTTATCCTCAAATCTGCGAATAAGTGTTAAACACTTTTGTTTTTATTTTAGAGCATCACGTGTTGGCACGTGATGGGGATCTGTACGCCAATTGTTAAAGCATTTGCTGAGGGGTCACGTGATAACACGTGAGAGCCCCCAAACATTTCATTTCCTTTGGTTTTTCTTTCTGCGTTTTAGGAGTGGCGTGGGAGCACGTGAGGTGATGCTTCAAAGTTCTTTGCAGGGGATCTTTTCAAGGGTCACGTGGGGGCACGTGACCCTATTTCTTTTCATGAACGGAGATCTTTTAAGAATTGAATTCTTTGTAGGGTTAAACCCTAATTATGATTTTGGAGGAATTGAATTTCTATTGTGAAAGAACTAAATTCTTATTTAGGATAAAACCCTGATTTCTTTTCAAAGGAATTAAATTCCCAGATATGTAAAACAATTAAATTCTTGATTAGGGTTAAACCCTAGTTTTGTTTTAAGAAGAATTAAATTCCTGTGAGTTTGGGAGAATTAAATTCTCAAAAACTCAATTCCTCCTCTGTGTTTTAGATCTGCATGGTAGGATCTCAACCCAATGAGAATTAAATTATCAATTCATGGGGAGATGTGCACTTTGCAGATCCTCAACCAGAGAAAGAACTAAGTTCTTTTCTTTATATAAGAGTTAAACTCTTTTGAGAATTAAATTCTCTTTTGAAGCCTCCCTTTTCTTACCTAGGGTTTTTCTTTTGCAGAGAATTAAATTCTCTTCTCTTTTCTTTTTTCTCTTGAGAATTAAATTTTCCTCCCTCTGTTTTTCTCTCTCAAAAGGCTCCCTTCTCTTTTTTTCTTGGCTCCTATTTATAGGAGAAGGAAGGGAATCAATTTGTTTAGCAAACCTCTCATTAAAAGATTTGATTTGATTTCATAATTAATATGATCCTTTAGATCATTCAGTGAATTTTATTCACAGTTGGATTTTAAATCCAAAGATATTCTGTTTGTTATTTTCGGTGAGATTTTAGGGAAATCTTTCCTTGTATCAAATCTTTCCATAAATTGGTGATCTTTAATCACCATTGGATTTTTAATCCAACGGTCCCCATAATCCTTTTCCATTTGGAAAGATTTAGAGAAATTTAGAATTTTAATTCTATTTCGAAAGATTTTAGAGAAATTTAGAATTTTAATTCTATTAAACTGTAAGGCTTTCAAAACCTGTCACGTGCTGGCACGTGACCCTTGGTCACGTGTGAGCACGTGACCCCCAAATTGGTTCCTTTAACAGCCGCTTGTTTATGTTGTTGTTTTAACCATCACGTGTCAACACGTGACCATTGGTCACGTGTGAGCACGTAATACCTCATTGAGGTAACTTCTGATTTTTAATCAGGGAACATATTTTAGAATTTAATTTTATTCATTATTTTAGAGGCCTTAAGAGCCCATCACGTGTCTGCACGTGACCCATGGTCACGTGTGAGCACGTGATGCCCCATTGGGGTCTTTTCTGAGTTTTTATTATATCTTTTAACTCCTCCAGCGGTTTCTTAAAAGTCCATCACGTGTGGACACGTGATACCTCATAACTTTTGATCCCGGATGAATTATGAGACCCATAATATATCAAATCGAAGGGTTTTTCGATGCGCTTTCAATACCATCAGAATTTAGCTGTTTCACATTCGGGAGTTTATTAAAATACAGCCCGGAAGATACTGATTCGCATTTCCTTAAGCGTATCGCTGCCATTTGATACCTTGGGCTCTTCTGCGCAGAAATTTTTGGCGGGAACAAATGCCCCCCACTACTTTGCCCACGTAAGTGTATACGTGAGTGAAGTAGTGCAAAGTAATGCATAGCGTATAACCAGTTTCAGGTTGGTATATTATTTTCAGAATCTTGATCTGAGAAGATAACGAGCGGACACAAGCGTCGTCATTTATCATTGACTCAAATCTCGACTCTTAAGAGATATAGTTCCAAACCCTTAACTCCATGAGCCGCACCCTTCTATCTCTTTATATCTTACTCTGGCGTGAAGTAGTTTATATGCTCATGAGTAGCTTTTCCATTTCAGTGGCATGTAGCTTTGGCGAGTGTGGCTCGTAGATAGTCCATCTTGACCACTTTGCAGGGCGGTGATGGCTTAGGAGATAGGGTTAGGATCTGTCACCTAAGACTTTTCAACTTTATGAGCCGTGAGGGTCTCATAAAGGCTTTTCTCCCTACGAGTCGAGAGGATCCCGCAAGTGTATTTTCTCCTTAGGGGTTGTGAGAACTCCTAAGTGTGTTTTCTTTTGAGAGTCGTAAGGATCTCACACGAGAATTTTTCCGCTTATAAGTCGAGAGGACTCGTAAGCGGTTGTTTCCTTCCTTGTCGAGATTCGAATTTGGAGAGTGTGACCCATGGATAGTATGCAAGAGAACGTTTTGGGCCGACTTGCAGGGTCCCAGTGCTTAGGAAACAGGTTTTTTAATCCCTACCGCCTAAAGCTTTATCTCACGAGTCGAGACGAATCGAGAAGTTCTCGCAAAGACATCAATTTCCTCACGAGTCGAAACGAATCGAGCAGATCTCGCAAGAATATCCTAACGTCACAGTTAACCTCTGCACTTTATGACAGAAGTCCGTTAGGTCTGTGGTACTTAGGGTTTTGGCCGTCGTACCGTCGCATGAGCTGATATATTCCTCGATAGGCAATCGTGCTGTTCTAATAGCCCTGCGAATGCCGTGTCTCTGATCCCTTCGGGGGATGGACAAGACGTCTTCAAGCAATCCTCCTTGGCTGTTTGACCGTCGGAAGAGCAAGCGTTAGGAATTTGCCATGTCGCTTTTTTCTTGAGGGTAGGCTCATTTTGGAGAGCCCCGATGAGTCATAACCACTCCGCGCTGGTGTGGGGTGATCTCCGATAGTCTTTCAGGCTTTATATGACTTGTCGTTAAGACCCTGAAGCTAGGAATTTGGCCTTTGCTTCGTTTGCTGGCATTGCGTCCTCTGTATCGAGACAAATGTCGTGGTTGTCTCTAGGTTGCTGGTGAACCGTCGAGGTTTGGAACTAGGGATTTTGCCGTGGCTCCTTTTGGTGATGTTGCGTCTGCTGTATCGAGATGAACGTAGAGGTGGTAACCACTCCGCACTGGTGCGAGATAATCTCCGATTGTCTTTCAGGCTTTATATGACTTGACGTCAAAACGCATGAAGCTAGGAATTTGGCCTTCGCTTCGTTTGCTGGAATCGCGTCCTCTGTATCGAAACGAATGTCATGGTTGTCTCTAGGTTGCTGGTGAACCGTCGAGGTTTGGAACTAGGGACTTTGCCGTGGCTCCTTTTGGTGATGTTGCGTCTGTTGTATCGAGACGAACATCGAGGTGGTGACCGCTCCGCACTGGTTCGAGATGATCTCCGATTGTCTTTCAGGCTTTATATGACTTGCCTTTAAAACCCTGAAGCTATGAATTTGGCCTTTGCTTCATTTGCTTTGGCGCGTCCGAATCCTACTGGGGGAAGAACGCTGGGGTGGCATTTCATCTGCTGTATCGAGACGATCGTCGAGGTGGTGACCACTCCGCGCTGGTGCGAGGTGATCTCCGAATGTCTTTCAGGCTTTATATGACTTGCCGTCAAGACCCTGAAGCTAGGAATTTGGCCTTTGCTTCATTTGCTTTGGCGCATCCGAATCCTACTGGGGGAAGAACGCTGGGGTGACATTTCATCTGCTGTATGGAGACGATCGTCGAGGTGGTGACCACTCTGCGCTGGTGCGAGATGATCTCCGAATGTCTTTCAGGCTTTATATGAGTTGCCGCCAAGACCCTGAAGCTAGGAATTTGGCCTTTTGCTTCATTTGCTTTGGTGCATCTGAATCCTTCTGGGGAAAGAACGCTTGGGTGACATTTCATCTGCTGTATCGAGGCGAATGTCGAGGTGGTGACCACTCCGCGCTGGTGCGAGATGATCTCCGAATGTCTTTCAGGCTTTATATGAGTTGCCGTCAAGATCCTGAAGCTAGAAATTTGGCCTTTGCTTCATTTGCTTTGGCGCGTCCGAATCCTGCTGGGGGAAGAACGCTGGGGTGACATTTTATCTGCTGTATCGAGACGATCGTCGAGGTGGTGACCACTCTGCGCTGGTGCGAGATGATCTCCGATTGTTTTTCAGGCTTTATATGACTTGCCGTCAAGACCCTGAAGCTAGGAATTTGGCCTTTGCTTCATCTGCTTTGACCGTAAGGTCTTTTGTTGACGCTGCGTTTGCATCTTGCTGGACTGCGAAGGAACGCTGCTGTTGACATTGCGTCTGCTGTAACAAGACGAATGCTGAGGTGGAGCTGGGATTTTGCCGTCACTCCGCTTGATGGTGTAACATCTGTGTCATGTTGGAATGAGGAGGCCCACCATCATTGGTCTCTAGGCTGCAGATGTGGCCATTGAGATTTGGAACTTGGGACTTTGCCATGGCTCCGTTTCGTTGCGACTCTGAGATCGGTTGTTGGCGTCATGTCTGCATCTGGTTGGAGTGAGGAGAAACGCCGTTGGTGATCTCTAAGTTGTCGATATTGACGTCGAGACCCTGAAGCTAGGGATCTTTCTTTTGCTTCGTCTGTTGACATTATATCTGCGATATTGCGACAAATGTCGAGGTTGTCTCTGGGTTGTCTATGAACCGTCAAGATTTGGCTTCGCTTTCTGGTGGAGCCTGTTGGGAAGATATAGTTCCCTCTTTGTTTGTGCCCCTGGATTGTATACAGGGATCGTTGTGATGTCACCTGTAGGACAAAAAGTTTCATTCTTTCATCATTTTTTTTATTCTTTCCGCGATGCTCTATCATTTCAGCTTTTTATATCGCGAAAATCGCGATTGCCCAATCATTTCGGCTGTTTTTGTATGCATACATTTTTACTTGCTGATTTCGTTGCAAGTTGCCCCATCATTTCGGCTATTTCATATGCATTTTTGGCTCGCTGATTTTTTTATCGCGAGTGGGGGATTTAGGATCTGATACCAATCTTAGCATCAGCATCGCTGCGACTGGAATATTGCCAGGAGCGAATCATCATTTGCCGTAAAAGGACTTGGTATTTGATACCGTTTTAGGCATCAGCATCGCTACCACTGGGATATTGCCAGGAGCGAATCATCATTTGCCTTCTTCGATGTCGAATAAAGGTGGCTTAGTAAACAGGGTTAGAATTCTGTCGACTAAGGCTTTTGACTTCATGAACCGTAAGGGTCTCACAAAGTTATTTCTCCCTACAAGTCGTGAGGATCTCGTAGGTGTGTTTTCTCCTTAGGGACCGTAAGGATTCCTAAGTGTATGTTCCCCCGTAAGTCGTAAGGATCTTACAAAAGGGTTTTCTCCTTATAAGTCGAGAGGACTTATAAGGGTTATTCACCATATGGACATATCCCTAGTCACGGGTGGGACTTTGCTGGGAAAATGTTTATTCGCGCCCGTGGATTGTATACAAGGGTCAGTATGAGCTGCTTGTAGGGCAGTATCGAAGGTTGTGGGGGTTGCTTAAGAACAGGTTCAGATCTCTGTAACTTAAGACTTTCAAATCTTATGAGCCGTGAGAGTCCCATAAGAGAGTTCTCCTTACGAGTCGTGAGGATCTCGCAAGTGTAATTTCTCTTTAGGAATCGTGAGGATCCCTAAGTGTTTTGCTCCCTTATGAGTCGTAAGGATCTCACACGGGTGGTTTCTCCTTACAAGGTCGAGAGGACCCTGTAAGTGTTTTAACGAGATTGCGCCCTTGCGGGTTTTCACAAACACTCGCCGGTAGCCCTTGCAGTTTTTACTCACGGAGCCCTTTCGGGTTTTCATCCGTGCCCATTTTGCTTATGGACATATCGTTTTCTTTTTTTTCTTCTTTTTTTTGTTTATTCTTTCTTTTTTTTATTCTAACGAGGTTGCGCCCTTTCGGGTTTTCACAAGACTCGCCGGTAGCCCTGCTGTTTTTACTCACGGAGCCCTTTTGGTTTTTCATCCGTGCCCATTTTGCTTGTGGACATACCGTTTTTTTTTGTTTTTTTTACCACGCCAGCCTGAGGATGCCGCGGGTTGATAGTAGTTTAACGATGTTTCGGTCATTTGCAAGTTTTAGGACATTGCGGTCCGCCGTCGCCGTATTTGAGGCGAATCTTTAGTTTACTAACTTTTCGGTCTAGCGTCGCCGTATTTGAGGCGAATCTCTAGTTTACTGACTTTTCGGTCTATGGGGCTTTCCCTATGAATAAGCATGATGCCCCCGGCATATCCATCTTTCTCGAGGCGTGTGGTTGTGGCGGGCTCACCTTCCAGTTTTCGGACAGCGCGAATTTGCCTTGTTGGTATTGGTCTTCAACCCAGTTTTTGAAGACGTAGCAATTTTCGAGTGGGTGACCCATTACTCTGTGGTAGGGACAATAGTTAGGATTGTTAACGTCACCTGGCTGCAACGGATGTTTTGGATCTGGCAGAGTGATGAGCCCGCTGCACACTGCTAGCTCGAACAATCTTTTTGTTTTATCTTTGGGAAACGAGTAAGGACGTTTCAACTTCTCATTGAGGTATCGCGGGTTGTTGTTTTGACGACAAAACGATCTCGGGTTACTCGGCTGTTGTTGAGCATTGGCGACGAAGGTCGCTTTTCCATTCCCCTTATCCCTTTTGTTCGATCCCTTGTTCGCAAATCCGAGATTCTTTCCGGGTAGCGTGCAATTGCACGGCTGAATGTTCTCGCAGCTCCTCAATTCTTTCATTTCAGAGATGGATTCCTTGAAGAGAGGACCGTGGGCTAATTTTTCGTTGGAGTCGCTCCCGAAGGTGAGAACTCGCGATCCCCCGGGATCAACCCTATGACAATTGCCGGCAATTCTTTTACGCTCATCTGTCGCATTTTTCCGCTGTCTATGAGCTTCACGCTTTGTCCTGTTGGAGTGTTGCCTGTGAGCGACATACCCTTGCCACCAACACTTAAAGGAGTTGCAGCCTTCAGTAGGATATGTGATCTTCTGATGATATAAGCAGAAGTTAAGATGTACGTCCGCTTCATCAAGATGTATACCGCCAGGAGAATTTTCTCTGAAAGAGGGCAGCTTCATCCCCATCGATATGGCTTTGGCGAATCGTTTCCTTGTCTTGATCCTGCTTTCATTTGCGTTGGATGTACTTTGATCCGGTGGGAGTGTTTCGACCCTTTCATCTAATCGTCGGCATTTGGCTTTCTCGAATATGGCCATCTCGCGCTCTCGATCAGCTTTGCTTTTAAGACGGGCTTCGTTTAGGAAGGCATCAATCATCTCGTCTGATGGCCATAGAAGTTCTGGTTTAGGACCCGCCCCTGGTTTCTCGGTGCAAGGAGCCTCTTTATCATCTATTAATGAGTGAGAGATCACATGACAACTTGCTACGTAGTCCTCAGATTCATCTAATGAGTCTTCTCCATCATTTTCGTCCTCGAGGACGTGGCTGAGGAACTCTTGGAGCGTGATTGGAATCCGCGCCTTCTGGTTATACTCTTCCAGCACGTCAATCTGTTTCTGCAAATCCGTACGCTTGTCGCCGGGCTTCACGGGCTTCTTGGATTTCTTCTTATTTTTCTTTGAAGATTTTGACGGCTGGGTGTGAGTGCTGGGGCCTTCACCATCGATCTTTGGAGTTGGGTGCGGCTTCAGCCTCCCTTCGACGATCTGTGGTTCTAGCGAGTTCTTCCACCCGATCGTCGGGCATGTCTGGAGATCATTCAGCATCTTTTTGGTTTTGGCTGACAGCACGACCTCCCACGAAGCTTCTTCAACAAAAGAACAAGTTGCCCCCGGTGTGTCCGACTTCTTTGGAGTGTGCGGTTGTGGTGGGTTTATTTTCCACTTCTCGGACAACGCAAACTTGCCTTGTAGATACTGATCCTCGATCCATCCTTTAAAGACGAAGCAATCCTCGATCGAGTGACTTACCGTTTGGTGGTAAGGACAATAATTGGGATCGTTGACATCGCCTGGCTGCAACGGAAGCTTTGGACTCGGCAGATTGATGGGTCTGTTGCGTACTGCCAGCTCGAACAGTCTCCGCGTTTTATTCTGAGGAAATGAGTAAGGACGTCCTAGTCTCTCCTCGAGGGATCGGCGTGGACGCACGTTTTGGCGAACAACTGGCTTTAAGTTTCTCGGCCGTTGCTGAGTATTGGCAACGAAGGTTGCTTTCCCTTTGCCCTTTTCATTCCAAGGCTCTGTCTTTGAAGAGGAAGGCCTATGGCCCATCTGGTCCATTTGGGTCAGCTTGTCAATCAAGGCCTGGAAGGTGGTCGGCTTGAAGAACATCATGAATTGGGAGATGGTCGCTTGAGGGTCGAGAGTACCCACGAACATGCCCACGGCAAGAGTTTCTTCGATGCGCTGCTCGCACTTTGACCATAGATTACGCCACCGTATCGCATACTGGACCCAAGTTTCTCCAGGCTTCACCCTGGAATTGATAAATGTCGTGATTGGGGTGCGTTCGCTAGCACTTGCGAAACGCCGGGTGAATAGCAACTCCATTTCTGTAAACGTTTTGACGGAGTCGCCAGGAAGCTCCGAGTACCATTCAAAAGCTGTGTCTGCTAAACTACCGACGAACTGGCGAAGTAGAAGTTTATCATCACCTCCAGTATTGCCGTAAAGAGCCCTGAACTGAGCGACAGGTTGATGGGGATTGCCTGTCCCCTTGTACACATGGAATTTAGGGATCGTATACCCGGCGGGTATTTTATCTGGTCATACCAGCCCGGATATGGTCGCCCAGTTTTAACAACTTGCCCAGCCGCTTCATTCGCCTGGTGAACTCGCATCTGCTGAGCGATATAATCATCGAGGGCGGCCTTGAAGATGGTTTCCTCTTTGACTGCTGAAAGAGCCTGAGGAGGATTAGATGTCTCCCCTCTATCGTCTTCAGTAATGATTGGAGGGTCTTCAGCTGGAGGGTCCGGCTGTAACATCATCCCTACCATATCTTGGAAGAGAAGCGACATTTGTTTTATGTTGGAAGCTTGTTCCGTTGCCTCTCTGTCCTTCTTTTCGAACACTCTGCGTAGGAAATCAGCGTCAGTTTCTTGTTCATGATGCTGCTCTGATGATGCCTCCGAGCTTTCCTTTGGCCCGGTAATTGCGGCCATTGCAGTCATTATCTCCTGAAGCTTCTGTTGCTGCTCCTGGGCTTTCGTTACGGATCGGGTGAGCGGTCGGTGACCCGTCGAAGCATAGCTTTCCTCCTTTCCAGAAGCCATATAAACAGTGTGCACCACCATGCCCCCAGACTTGGGGTGTTTGTGCTCGGCGCGTTTACGGTTCGCCATGTTCACAGGGGCTTTTTGCGGCCTCCTTTTCTTTTGAGTGGTTGAAGTTGAGGGGGCCGTTGTAGTGGGCGCCCAAGTAGCCGTTGCTTTTTGTGGCTTGATGGAGTAATCCTTCCCCTGCCGAACCTTCATCGTTTTCTGTCGGCGGAGATAGTCTTGATCAATCACCGACTCCTGGATCTGTCGCCAGACCTTGTAAATTTTAGAGGGTAGCCGTTGAGGGGGCTGCTCCAGCTTCTTCTCTGGAGTATCCTCCACAGGTGAAGGAGTTCTCTTCAGCATCGCAGTAGGAGAGTTTCTGCGCACCGTGTTCAGCAATTCAAAGTTGTTCCTGGTTGGAACAGCAGCATCGATCCCCACCGTTGGAGTTGGCGGAGTTATCCCAAATGGGGAGTTGCCCCCAGCCTTCCTCACTCGGCGCCAGTGGAGACGTCGAGCGTGTCGTGTGGATGGAGTTGTCTCAGCCGTAGGGGTGACCTCCTCATGCCCCCTGCTTTGAGGAGATACCGTTATTGGTGCTGGCCTGTCGAAGACTGACACCCGTTGAGAAGCAATGTCTAATCTGTCAAAAACAGACATCTGGGCAGAGGAAGCAGCTTTGAGGACCTCGCCTGGAGCAGAAGCCGGAATGGCCATCCTTGTAAAAACTGACTTTTTGGAAGGAGAATCCTTTCCAATGATTTCATCCGCTTGAGCCGGGATGGCTATCCGCTTTGGGATGCCAACTTCGGGTATCGCGGGCTTGTAGACGCTCTGGCCCAATCTGTTGAAAACTGAGATATTGAAGTTGGGCGACCCGTTGAGAGGGGTCGCAGTGGTAAGCCGATCAAAGACCGACTTCTTTGGGGATTATTGCAACGTCATTGTAGCATTGAAGATCAACGGTGGAAGCATGGTCCCGAAGAATAATCCAGTGGTGGCCTGAGTTACCTGCTCCACTGGCATCTTGAAAAGGGAGGCCACTTGGGGCCCATAAGTCACTCCACCAGCAAGGACCAAACGAGAGTTGCAGTTGCAGGCAGTGCAGTTTGAAACCATTGATCTTCTGTTTTCTGCATGGAGCAAGACACCAAATCTTAGTACCTCGAATCCACAGGCAACAACAGTAAACCGTGATTCGTTCGCGAACACGACACACGAAGTGTGGAGTGGAAAGAGGAAAAGGACCCACCGGGCGTGCCAGAATCTGTTTCCCTCCGAATGGCGGCGCAGACATGGGCGGCGCAGACATGAGATTCGGGGCAGATGCTAATTGGTTTTATCCGTCCACCTCTCCGAAGATACCAAGTTGATTTATGGCATCGTGTATCGAAGGTTTAGACAGATGCGTCCGATGTAGCAGACTTCGTAAGATTCCCCCTCGCTTGAGGGGTTTTTGATTGTGGGGACGCTCTTCCCTGCAGGCGCAAGCCCCTGCAGTTAATTACGCTACCGCACTGTGGTAACCACTTTCTCCTTCTCTAGCTGGTCACTTCGTGTCGTGGGTTTTTGTTTTGTTTGTGGTTGCCCGTGGATTGTATACGGAGACTAATTTATGTAGTCGCCCGTAGGACGTGGATTAATCCAAATCCGTATTTTCTTAGATTTGGTTTTGGGGTTTTGGTTTGAGGACACGTTAGCCATATTTGAGGCTAAGATCAACTCAAACGTTTGTTAAGGATACGTTAGTCTGGTTTGAGACTAAGATCAACTTAACGGGATCGTTTAGATCCGACAAAAGAGTGTTGGGGCTCTATTGTTCCAGTTTAGGGATATGGTGGTCCGTTGCATGTATGGCCGTCAGGACCCATCACCTCTCTGACGACGTTGAAGGATTACAACGACAGGTGTCAGAGGAGTTCAGAGATGTACCCTTGAACCAAAATTGATTGGGGGGATTCATAGTCCAAATTGGGACTAAAGTCTGTTTGAAGGTTTAAGAATACGTTAGCCATATTTGAGGCTAAGATCAACTTAAATGGTTGTTAAGGATACGTTGGTCCAGTTTGGGAGTAAGATCGACTTAACGGGATCGTTTAGATCCGACAAAAGAGCATTTGGGGACTCTAGTGTTCCAGTTTAGGGACATGGTGGTCCATTGCCAGTTTAGGGACATAGTGGTCCATCTCCAGTTTAGGGACATAATGGTCCATTGGTAGTTTAAGGACGCATAATTCCATGGGTTTAAGGACCCCACAGTCCATATGGGTGTGTTTAAGGATGCATTAGTCCGTTAGTTTAAGGACGCATAAGTCCGCGGGTTTAAGGACCCCACAGTCTATATCTTGGTTTAAGGACGCATGAGTCCATGAGTTTAAGGACCCCACAGTCCGTGTTGATGTGTGGTTGTCGGGACCGGTCACCTCTCTGAAGACGTTGAAGGATTACAACGACAAATATCAGAGGAGTTCAGAGATGTACCCTTGAACCAATGAGTTGGTTGAAAGAGCAGATGCGCTAAATTCAAGATGATTTGAGGACTTCTGGCCAGTTTGGGCTAAGTCCAATTATGTTTGAAATATTGGCCCTCTGTTGGCTCATTGAAGGAGAGGCTTTGCCTCTAGAAACTTAGCCAATTGGGCTAAAGCTAGTGTTAAACACTAAAGATCAACAGTGTTGAACACTGGGAATAAGATTAGCAAATTAGCGTTAAACACTAAAAGATAATCTGTGTTAGCAACAGGACTTTCAAATTAGTGTTAACACAAAAGCAAATCAGTGTTAAACACTGGTAGCAGAGATTTCAAACTAGTGTTAAACACTAAAGCAAATCAGTGTTAAACACCGGGAACAGAGTTTTCCAATTAGTGTTAATCACTAAGAAAATCAGTGTTAAACACTGCAAATAGAGTTTTCCAAATTAGTGTTAAACACTAAGAAAATCAGTGTTAAACACTGCAAATAGAGTTTTCCAAATTAGTGTTAAACACTAAGAAAATCAGTGTTAAACACTGCAAATAGAGTCTTCCAATTAGTGTTAAACACTAAGGAAGGAGGGGTCACGTGCGGACACGTGAGAGCGCCCTGATTTCCCTTATTTTATTCTGCAGATCAGTGTTTAACACTTTTAATTTCCTGGCCATCACGTGCGGGCACATGATGGAGGCCCCCACTCTGGTCTGTTAGAATGCTCATTATGGGTCACGTGGTGAGACGTGAGGGCGCCCTAAATGCACGTGATGGAGGCCCCCGCTCTGGTCTGTTAGAATGCTCATTATGGGTCACGTGGTGACACGTGAGGGCGCCCTAAATGTGGAACCAGATCTCCTTTTGGTTTATCCTCAAACCTGCGAATAAGTGTTAAACACTTTTGTTTTTATTTTAGTGCATCACGTGTTGGCACGTGATGGGGATCTGTGCGCCAATTGTTAAAGCATTTGCTGAGGGGTCACGTGATAACACGTGAGAACGCCCAAAGATTTCATTTCCTTTGCTTTTTCTTTCTGCGTTTTGGGAGTGGCGTGGGAGCACGTGAGGTGATGCTTCAAAGTTCTTTGCAGGGGATCTTTTCAAGGGTCACGTGGGAGCACGTGACCCTAGTTCTTTTCATGAACGGAGAGCTTTTAAGAATTGAATTCTTTGTAGGGTTAAACCCTAATTATGATTTTGGAGGAATTAAATTCCTATTGTGAAAGAACTAAATTCTTATTTAGGATAAAACCCTGATTTCTTTTCAAAGGAATTAAATTCCCAGATATGTAAAAGAATTAAATTTTTGATTAGGGTTAAACCCTAGTTTTGTTTTAGGAGGAATTAAATTCCTGTGAGTTTGGGAGAATTAAATTCTCAAAAACTCAATTCCTCCTCTGTGTTTTAGATCTGCATGGCAGGATCTCAACCCAATGAGAATTAAATTCTTAATTCATGGGGAGATGTGCACTTTGCAGATCCTCAACCAGAGAAAGATCTAAATTCTTTTCTTTATATAAGAGTTAAACTCTTTTGAGAATTAAATTCTCTTTTGAAGCCTCCCTTTTCTTACCTAAGGTTTTTCTTTTGCAGAGAATTAAATTCTCTTCTCTTTTCTTTTTTCTCTTGAGAATTAAATTCTCCTCCCTCTGTTTTTCTCTCTCAAAAGGTTCCCTTCTCTTCTTTTCTTGGTTCCTATTTATAGGAGAAGGAAGAGAATCTATTTGTTTAGCAAATCTCTCATTGAAAGATTTGATTTGATTTCATAATTAATATAATCCTTTAGATCATTCAGTGAATTTTATTCACAGTTGGATTTTAAATCCAAAGATATTCTGTTTGTTATTTTCGGTGAGATTTTAGGGAAATCTTTCCTTGTATCAAATCTTTCCATAAATTGGTGATCTTTAATCACCATTGGATTTTTAATCCAACGGTCCCCATAATCCTTTTCCATTTGGAAAGATTTAGAGAAATTTAGAATTTTAATTCTATTTCGAAAGATTTTAGAGAAATTTAGAATTTTAATTCTATTAAACTGTAAGGCTTTCAAAACCTGTCACGTGCTGGCACGTGACCCTTGGTCACGTGTGAGCACACGACCCCCAAATTGGTTACTTTAACAGCCGCTTGTTTATGTTGTTGTTTTAACCATCACGTGTCAACACGTGACCATTGGTCACGTGTGAGCACGTGATACCTCATTGAGGTAACTTCTGATTTTTAATCAGGGAACATATTTTAGAATTTAATTTTATTCATTATTTTAGAGGCCTTAAGAGCCCATCATGTGTCTGCACGTGACCCATGGTCATGTGCGAGCACGTGATGCCCCATTGGGGTCTTTTCTGAGTTTTTATTATATCTTTTAACTCCTCCAGCGGTTTCTTAAAGGTCCATCACGTGTGGACACGTGATACCTCATAACTTTTGATCCTGGATGAATTATGAGGCCCATAATATATCAAATCGAAGGGTTTTTCGATACGCTTTCAATACCATCAGAATTTAGCTGTTTCACATTCGGGAGTTTATCAAAATACAGCCCGGAAGATACTGATTCGCATTTCTTAAGCGTATCGCTGTCATTTGATACCTTGGGCTCTTCTGCGCAGAAATTTTTGGCGGGAACAACGATGTATATTGTAGTAGATGCTTGGACATATATAAGGAGGACTTTCTTTCTCTACATGATAGTATGCTATCTAGTTTCTCTTTATCTTAACATGTACGCTGATTGTCTCTATATTACATGTTGATAAAGCTCTTGGGATGAGTACTTGACTACCAGGATTACAATGCAGATCATACTAGTGGGGACAGTGTAGTCGCTAAGTACATCCTTCAAATGTTCCTAGTCGCAGGTGTATCGAGACAGGGCATCGATATACCAGAGTAGACTAGCGTATAGCTCCTCGACCCATGTAGATAGGCGATGGATGATGATCCCATATCCATTAGTGTTTGACATCAGAGACAGTATACGGGTGCTCAGTGGAGACTGGGTACATTGGACGGACTCGCCAAGAACTCCCAGATGGTATTATACCTAACGTCAGATGGCAGTTCTCTGGTGACACTGGTACAGGTTAGTCTGTAGACCCGAGATCGTCATAGAGACTTGTGTGATTCCCATATTGCTTTGATTTCCACCTTACCACGTTCAAGAGAACGTGCATAACGGTGGATTTTGGGTACAGTCCCGAGTCATATGGAGGCAATGAGCGATAGGAGGGGTTCGTCTCTCTCGGTATTGGAAGTTGATGTTGCGCTGTGCTCGATTGGCTATAACAGGAAGTCCTTGGCCAAGGCTGCTTCAGAGATATACTGGTAAGTGTTATCAGTAGTTTCTCGACCCATTACGATCCTCATATCGACATGACTTATCGAGTTACTGGGGTCTAACGTTTACCACCCCTAGACGAGATATGCGACATATCAAAAGAAGAGACCGGACTGTACGGTAGTGTTACTGATTGGATTCACAGGAGTGTAAGCAAACATGCTTGTTGATCTTCTGATCGCTCAATACCCGAGTGGCCGTTACGTTTAGCAGACCGCTTGCGGCTTATGGGTGTTTGATATGATCATCACCTACTGCCTGCATATTGACGAGTCTTTAGAGTCCTACACAGGGGTTTCCTGGTTCAAGCGAAACGGGGTAGGAGCACATAAGTGATATGTGCGGGACCGAGATTGATACGATATGAGATACCGTATTCTATTCTCGCGATATGAGATATCGGTCGGTTATATATGATATAGCTGGGTTATCGGATCAAGTGTTGATTCGATAAGTTGATTCATATAATATTAGTCGGTTATAGGTGATATAGCCGGATTATTAAATCAAGAGTTGATTTGATAATCTAATGTATAATTATATATTTGATATATTACATTACATTAGCTAGTATTAGCTCACTTATGATTTCTTTTCTCACTTTGGATACATTGATGTATATGTGACATATGTTAAATGTATCAAGTTAGGTTACAAATGCAACTAAGGTTAATGAGGGTTAAACCATGCTAGGGTTAAGATTAGGGTTTATAATTTTATCATTAAGTAATTCAAAAATTGTGGAATTAGTCATGGTTGATATTTGTTGAAAGCTTGTAGAAGCTTATAAGCATTTTTGACTTTGTCCACTCCTTTTGTCTAGCTTAAGATATTATTTGACCTAATCTTTAACCCTAACTCATGGTTAACTCTCTACAAGGGTTAAGCATGACATGCTTAACCCTTGGTTGCATTTCTAATCTCACACAATAATTCATTTGATGAATTAGCTTTTCTTCTTCTTCTTCCTCAAAAGCTTTCTAGCTTCAATGGAGGTATGAGAAAATGAGTGAGAAAATCATTTCTAATGTGATCAAACTTCCTACTTCATCATCCCCGAATAATTTTCATTTAGTATAGGGTGTTTGCTTCACTAATTTTATAATTAGTGAAGAGATAGCTTAGGTTTGTGTCTCCTCGACGTAGATCATCTTCGGTCTCGAAGACTTCGAAGCAAGCATGTTCGTTTCTTCACGGGAGCCTCTCTAGAGTCCAGAGTTCACGATCGCAGTGAGAGGGAATACTACACGGAGCTATTGAAGTGAAGGACCGGTTTACAAAGGTTGTATTCCTTGCTCACTAAACTTGCAAAGTTGTTTGCATTACTTTCCGTCGATTTCTAGTTAGCGATTCTTAGTTAGGATTAGCTAAAACGGCAAATTTTTGAATTTGGCATGGACGATACCTCCCGAAACCTTGCTGCCGTCGTAGGTAACCCTGCAGAAAAGACAAGCAAACATTAATCTATGAAAAGAGGTATGGAAACTTCTGTCGAATTTCGTCTTCTCGTTCCCAAGTCGATTCTCCGTGCGAGCGATTCCCCCATGAAACAAGTATGAGAGGGATAACCTTGTTCTTGAGGACCTTTTCTCTTCAATAAACAATCAACGTCGGTCATTCCTCATAGGTCAAATCCTCCCTTACAGTCAGCTCCGAATGATCCAACACGTACGTCTCATCTCGAACATACTTACGGAGTTGAGATACATGAAACACGTCATGAACACTCGCAAAAGATGGTGGTAAAGCCAATCGATAAGTCACTTCTCCAACACGCTCAATAATATCGAAAGGCCCTACGAATCGAGGACTAAGTTTGCCTCGACTCCCAAAACGAATCACTCCTCTAGTCGGTGATATCTTCAAGAATACCAGATCACCAACAGTAAACTCTAGAGGTCTTCTCGATGTATCACCCCGACTCTTCTGTCGATCCTGTGCTGCCTTCATGTGATTCTGGATAGTATTAACCTTCTCTACTGTTTGCACGATCAAATCGGGTCCCAACAATCTTCTTTCTCCAACATCGTCCCAACAAACGGGCGAGCAACACTTGCGACCATATAACGCTTCGAATGTAGCCATCTGAATAGTCGCCTGAAAGCTATTATTGTAAAAAAACTCCACCAAGTGCAGATGATCCTCCCACGAGCCCTTGAAGTCTAACATGCAGGCTCTCAACATGTCTTAAAGAGTTTGGATCGTTCTCTCCGACTGGACATCTGTCTGAGGATGATAAGCAGTGCTAAACTTCAATTGCGTCCCCAAAGTTTCCTGTAAATTGCTCCAAAAGTGTGATAAGAATCAGGTATCACGATCGAAAATGATGCTTACAGGTACTCCATGCAATCTCATAATCTCCTGCATGTACTGTTCTGCTAATACTTCTGTCGACTGACCAACTCGAAACGGAATGAAATGAGCTGCCTTGCTCAATCGATCAACGATCACCCAAACTGTATTGTTGCCCTTTGGACTCCGCGGTAAAGCTGTCACGAAATCCATGGTTATATGTTCCTACTTCCATTGAGGAACCGGAAGTGGTTGCAATAAACCAGCTACCCTTTGATGTTCAGCCTTAACTTGCTGACACACCAAGCACTTCGCTACAAAGCGGGCAATCTCCCTTTTCATGCCTTTCTACCAGAAATGTTGTCGTAGATCACGATACATCTTCATGCCTCTTGGATGTACAGAATATGCGGAACTGTGTGCCTCCTTCATAATCTCTTCTCGAATGTCTCCTTTCGGCACACACAAACGGCTACCATATCACAACGAACCATCTTCATGAATCAACAAGTTTATTCGAAGTCCCGCTTCAACCTGTTCTTGAAACTTCTGCAATCTTGGATCGTGCAACTGCGCTGCTTTAATATTATCGATCAATAACAACTGTACTTGCAGCTGCATCAGCTGTCCTGAAGAATGCGGTAACACGATCTCCAAATCGAATCTCCGAAAATCATCGATAAGCTCCCTCTGTGCAGTCAACATCTGAATTGCTGGCAACCGACTAAGAGCATCCGGTACTACATTAACCTTCCCCGGATGGCACTTGAGATCAAGATCATAGTCAGCCATCAGCTCCAACCATCTACGTTGTCTCATGTTGAGCTCTTTCTATGTGAACACGTACTTTAAGCTTTTGTGATCGGTGAATATTTCAACCCTTTCGCCCAGTAATTAGTGTCTCCAAATTTTCAAAGCGAAAATCACTGCTGCAAGCTCCAAATCATGAGTTGGGTAATTCTTCTCATGGGCCTTCAACTGTCTCGATGCGTAGGCTATAACCTTCTAATGCTGCATAAGAACGCATCCCAAGTCTTTCCCAGATGTGTCGCTGCGAATCACCAATCCTCTGGAACCGTCTGGTACGGTTAAAATAGGAGCGGTTATCAACCTTTGCTTCAACGCCTCAAAAGCTGAAGTACAACTATCCGTCCATACGAACGGTACCTCCTTCCGTGTAAGCTTGGTCGAAGGCTCAGCCAATTGAGCAAAATTCTCCACGAATCTTCTGTAGTATCCTGCAAGTCCCAAAAAACTTCTGATCTCCACTACATTCCTCGGAATCGGCCAATCTTGAACTGCTGCAATCTTCTTAGGGTCAACGACAATTCCATTTTCGGATACGACATGCCCCTAAAACTTCACTTCTTCAAACCAAAACTCACACTTGCTCATCTTTGCATATAACCTTTCTTGCCTCAACGTCTGCAGTGCGATCTTCAAGTGTTCTGCATGCTCTTCTAGGCTCCTCGAGTAGACCAGAATATCATCGATGAACACTACCATAAACTGGTCCAACAATGGTGAAAAGATTCGATTCATCAAGTCCATAAATATCGCCGGTGCATTCGTGAGTCCGAATGGCATCACTAAATACTCGTAATGTCTATATCGAGTTCGGAACGCAGTCTTGCAAATATCCTCTGATTTAACTCAAACTTGATGATATCGGGATCGCAAATCTAGCTTTGAGAATACCCTCGCGCCACTAAATTGCTCGAATAATTCGCCAATGCGAGAAATCGGGTATTTGTTCTTAATAGTCACCCGGTTTAATTCTCGACAATCGATGCACATTCTCCTTATGCCATCTTTCTTCTTAAATAGAAGAACTGGAGCCCCCCAAGGTGAATTGTTGCTGCGAATCCAACCTTTCTCTAGCAATTCAGTAACATGTTTCCTTACTTCTTCCAACTCCACTGGTGCCATCGGATAGTACGTATTCGAGATTGGCGATGCACCAGGAACAAGATCGATCGCGAACTCCACATCTCGTTTTGGTGGTACACCTGAGATGTCCTCGAACACGTCCATGAACTCTTGAACTACAGTTAGCGCTTCCTCCTTAACAACTTCCATCGACGAAAGAACACAGTTTTTCGGCCTAGCCCTAAACTCGACCGGCCCGACAGAACTGCTACCTCCAGCAAAAACAAACTCCGGATGTCCGGGAATCTGGAAAATCACTTTCTTTGCCCTACAATCAATGTGAGCATGGAAAGTGCCGAGAAATTCCATTCCCAAGACGACATCATAACTTCCAGTATCGATCACCAAGAAATCTGCAAATAACTCTCATTTGCAGATAACAACTGAACAATCCTTGCACTCACTACTAGATATGATCTTCCCGTTCCAGTGTATATGTCCCAACAACTAAACAGAGTCGTGCAATAAATCGAATGTGCAGCAATAAACTTGGACGACATAAAACAATGGGATGAACCAGAATCGAATAATATTAATGCAGGAAAATCATGAACAAGTAGGATACCTGAAACGACTTCATCCTAAGCTAAGATACTGAAGAAGATTAAGCACGGTAAACAGGATTCAAGCTTGCGATAAAACATGAACTAGTAAGCAATGAAACTGAGAGAAGCAAAGTAATATCATGACCATAAATCAAGGAAATGAATCAAGACTAGGACTCCAAGTTACTCAAATAGAGTACCGCATTGTAACCATGGTGCAGTTCATAGTTACAATCACGTAACTCCATTCAAGTCGCCCAAATTAGAGTATCAGAATCAAAGGAATAGGAAATAAGAAACAGTAACGAACCAAAAGAGCCGAGATGCAAAGTCATTCCATCTCGTCAAGATAAAGGGTTAAGAGAAAGATAAGATTCAAATATCACGACAACAATGTGGCAGGACATGTTCCTAATCACGGGTTTTCTGATTCGTGTATTGGGTCCAATACCCAACTACAAAAGAATCAAACCCGATTAACCTAAATCCTATGTCTCTGATACCAAACAAACCATGTCACGCCCCGCTTCCCAGAGTGCGCTACGATCGGTACGTGACATAACCAACCATGCTACCTGTGGCTAGGAAGCATCCCTCCACAGTCATATTACGGTTGTCTATAAGATATCAAGAACAGTAGAAATAAAAATAAACTATCTAGTACATGTCCATATGCCATCATAAACGGGTCAAGAAATAATATGCGAAAGCAATAAATCCAATAAACAATAACATCTGGAAAGTATGTCCCAAATACGGGCTCACATCAGGAAATGAAAGTACGGAAATAAAACTAAACTAAACTAGATACTAACAGGATCCTCACTGCTCGGCCTGACGGCGGAAATACTCCTGATCAACCTGCGACAAAGATAGAGGATCTAGGCCATGCAGAACCCAGACATCAGTGCGTCATAATATCAACAATAATAAATGAATAGGATACACGAGATATGCAGGCATGAATATAAACGATGACATGAATATAGAAAGTAAACACGGAAATGAAACAATGAGGTGTATGTACATGTAGTGTGCAACCTATTTCTAGACTCTAGGTTATCTAATCTAAAATCTTTAAAATCAATTAATGTAATTCTCATCGTAACCCATCAGACTATGCCCCATTCATTCCCCACGGGACCACGGTAACATGATTATTCAGTATATGCCCCATTCATTCCCCACGGGACTACGGTAACAGGATTTTTCCGTAACACCCGGAAATATGGAAAACAATATAATAGCCCTTTGAGTTACATTCGGTTACATTCTTGATTTTCCCTTACCCCCAAGATTATGTGTTCAAGTCAGGTATTGATAAATCTGGAGCTAATGCCAACACAGGATCAAGCAGGTACAGATTTTTCTATGCAGACAACAGGATACGTCCGTCAGGACAACATGTCAGGATTGTCGGCATTAGAACAGGATCAGGTAACATGTCAAGTAGTGGTGTATCAGGCATGACAGGTAGTGCACATGTATCAAACGGATGCTCATAATAAAACTGTAGCAAGTACGGATGCACGATAAAAGTACGGATGCACAGTAAAATACGGATACACAAATATCTATCAGGGATTTCATCTGCAACTCCATGACTACGTAGGATACACATTATCAAGCATGGGGTGCTAATGTAACAATAATATGAATTAATATGACAAGGCATGCAATTAGATATATAATAAATTGTGCGGATGCGAACGGATATCGGGAAAACGGTAAAACTGTAACATGGATGCACAATACAATAAATATGCAGTATTTTTATTAATATAGGTGCAAGTATAATAATATAGTATGTATCAAGCTAACTTGCATGCAACCAGATATGTAATTAATGATATGGATTCGTACGGCTATCCGAAAACAGTAAAACGGTAACATGGATGTACAATGCAGTAAACATGTGATATTTTTATTCATATGGATGCAAAATAAGTATCATAGCATGTAGCAAGGTAAACTTGCATGCGACTATATATGTGATAAATGATACGGATACGAACGGCTATCCAAAACAGTAAAATAGTAACATGGATGTATAATGCAATAAACATGTAATATTTTTATTCATATGGATGAAATATATATATATATTATAGAATGTAGCAAGATAAACTTTCTTGATCGGATCTCAAGACAGGATGCGTACGCTATATCCGACGTCGGGTAAACGTCGTAATGTACACACGCGCACACGGGACAGGACCAGGCAAAGCAAGAAGGTGGCCACGCTAGCTGAAAACATCCACTGGGTTGCCGGATCGTCAGTGACGGCCACAAATCCGACGACGACCGGAACCCAAGAAACCAAGAAGGAGAAGAAGAAGAAGAATAAGGGAGTGGTCAGGGATTGGTGCTCTGTAGTCGGAGATGAGGCAAAGGGAGACGACGGCGATGATGGACAGCAAGGGCAGTGGCTATGGGGAGGTGCAGGGTTTCTTGGTGTCGGGTAAGAAGGGGAGAGGTGAGTGGAAGAGGAGAAGGTGGAGGTAAGGATGATGATGGGATGAAGTTAGGATCGCCGGAGGTGAGGGAACGACAACGAGGTCGGGGGTTCCGGCGAGGGTTCTGTGTAGGGATAGATGCTCGAGAAGGAGGGTTGTAGGGGAAAGGAGATAGGTGACGGAGGCGAAGTCGAGGGTGAAGCGGCGACGGTGACGCGGGCGAAAGCTAGGGTTAGGGTTTCTCGTGACGAGGCGGAGGCGGGAAAAAGAAAACGAAGACAAGAAAGAAAGATGACGTAGGGTAAATATGGGTTTAAAATAAAGAATTAATATATCTAA
Organism: Agapanthus africanus; assembly: GCA_030015575.1. Lineage (NCBI taxonomy): Eukaryota > Viridiplantae > Streptophyta > Magnoliopsida > Asparagales > Amaryllidaceae > Agapanthus > Agapanthus africanus. The sequence continues at coordinate 11,168,903 of CM057346.1, read as the reverse complement.
TATCTGTATATAGATACTATATTTATAAAGAAAGAGGAGAGAGACAGTGAGGGATCTGTGTGTGTGTATAGGATAGTTAGGATTTTATAAAAATGTTTTAGTTAAAATATATATAGAATATAACATAACAGTTGAAAAATATGAGGAATATTGTATTGTGTATTTTTGAGTTTTCTGGCTAATACAAAAAATAGTCCAAAACATGCCCGGGACGGGTCTAAAATTACGGTTTGAAAATACAGATAATATACGTATAAATCAAAACCAAAATACGATATCCAGCTAACAAAAATGTATACCCCCAAGAACGGATACGCGTAGTGTGCACGTAGCGATCCAAACGAGTCTGTTTCACTGAACAGAACGAGAACACGATGTACTGATGTTACAACAGGGTTAGGGGTATGATGCAGGCCATGCAAAATATTTTTAAAATATTTTATTTGACTTTATATGTTATATTGAAAAATGCAGATGCTAGATATAATGCAGTTATATAACAACATGAAAGTGCATGGATTCTCATAACCAGCCGGGATCAATCATAAACAGGAATCAAGACGGATTTCCAGCAAGCGGGTCGGGTCGGATGCAAAAACATACACCAATTATACTATTCGCACCCAAAACAACAATAAATCAAGAATAGCCATCCAATATATAAATTAATCAAATCAAGTCATGGTATAACGAACTTGGGTGTTACAGAATACTTTAAATAATTCATCCGAATTGGTTATAGAATGTGAGGAGGTGCTATAAAGTCACTTCTCTGCAAGATCGCACAAGGTAAAAGGGAGAAGACGTAATCGTATAGCATCCCCTGAAAGTTGGGTGGTGCTCATCATTGCACATACGTTTTGGAATTTGGTTATAAAAACGTATGCATTCTCGAATTCAAGCCTGTGAAATTTGGGCAACAAGTTGATGAAGTGGGGTTTAATTTCGAAATTATCCCCATTGGCTAGTGGAAGAGATAGACACGTAGGAAGGGGTCCGTATGTGGGGTAGCATCGGTCTTGGAGAGCGATGCGTGGTGGATTCTCAATTTGCACACCTATGGATGGTGGCAATGCGGAGTTGTTAAAACTCGGTGGAGATCTACCCATCTTGAGAGATGTGATAGGTGGAGGAGAAAAAAAAGGTGAAGAAGTATCGACCTCAGAGTCGACAGCAAAAACACGGACTAGACAAGCACTAGAATCCCATGTCCAGTCGATTATGCACTAAGCGGGTTAAGTGCACATGAAAGCGTGTGATACATGTGAGAACGATTTTAAAAAAGCTTGTTTAGACAAGAGTGACGGACACAAGGCTTGACTCAACCAATCACAAAATGAACAATCATTCCCTAGAGCTAGGGTCACTTAGGTCAAATCACAAGACCGCTCCTAGTCTTCCAAAGGATAAGACGTAGAATAAATCCTCTATCATCTCCTTATCTATCTTGCAGCAAGGTAAGTGCCGGATAAGTAGAAGGTATCCGTATACGAATCACCGAAATAGCGGGCTTAATTAAGTAACCACTTTTCTTAGTCATACTTGCTTTAGACAGCACAAGAGAAATGCAGATAAGCAATAAATTACCCACGACCCTCTTTTGTCCTAATTGAGTGTGATTTTCCTTAGAGGCTTGTTCTAGATATTTTTTTATTAATGTAGGGTGATGCGTATGCTCGTTTGTGATTTGTGGGGCCTAGAAAGGATGATGAAATCACCACCTTATCTGAATTTGAGTTTCTTGCCCCTTAATGTCCGTTTTAAATATGCAAAACAAACCAAAATCTAAAACACACAAAAAGATTTTTTTAGCGGAGCTGTTTGAAAAGAATCCTACAGGTAAAAACAGTGTATTATAGCTTTAGAAGAGAGAGTAAGACGATAGGATAATACCAGAAAATTTTGGGGGCTTAACTCCCCACTAGGGTCGCGGTTCAGCCGCTAAAAGCTTCCTTAAGCCACGGTTCCGCCGTACTATGGAGTCTCGTCTCCAAACTTTTTCTCAGCACTCCAATGCTCCTCTAGTCCAATTTGAAAGTCTCTGAATCTCTGTTGGTTCACTCCAATTACTCCAGATTTCTTTGCAAAACTCGCACAATAATCGTTAAAAATACAAAATGCGGGGTTTTTTCTCTCTTTTTATTTTTTCTGGTTTTATATTAGAAACAACCCGAATAACAAGAAAAATATTATGACCATTTCTCCGGCAACGGCGCCATTTGATTGGTTCTGTAGAGTGTGTCTATATATGTTCTAATTACCGCAATCAATAACGGTGTCGCAATAGCTAGCTGCTAGTGAGTACGGGTCGTCTGCAAGGAAACGATGAACTATTTTTCTTGTTTTAAAAGAGTTAATGGAAAAAATGTGGGAATTTTTTTTATCATTTTATACTAAGAAGGTTTGAAAAGTTTATAGGAGAAGGGCTTGTAGGGTTTAAAGGATTTAGTAGTTAATGGATGGAATTTTTTAAACATTATTATTTTTATCTTTTAATTATTTAATACTAGAGAAATAGTGATGAATGTGGATTAGGGTTCTTGGAGGGAATTAGAGTTTCTCTCTACTGACCCTTGTCCTTCTATTGATTCCTATTTATCTCAAGTCCTCAACAAAGCAAATATTAACGAATCTCAAATCGTGGTCGTGACTATCGTGAATTTATAGCACGCCCGATAAGAGGGTCACTATTAAAGCAAATATTAACGAATCTCAAATCGTGGTCGTGACTATCATGAATTGATAGCACGCTCGATAAGAGGTTTAATATTCATTTTGCTAAAATTTATAAAAATTAAAACTTTAATAAAAATTAAGAGATATTTTTCATCCATTATTCTACTGTATCCTACAAAGTCTAATAAGTGAAAATTTACTCACTCATGGAGATCAACGAAGTAAAAGAAAGGTGGATGAATACGGAGCCCATAAGTTAAAAAAAAATTAAAATTGCGGAAAGTAAATGCGACAAAATTAAAAGAAAGAACTACCTTTTATTGAATAAATTATTGCATTACAGAAGTTGCTCGCTGAAAAAGTAAATTACAAAAACTAAAAACCTAGTCTGCTCGATAGATCTAAATTGATCGATGGATAGATAATAACCCTAATTGCTCTCGGACCTTTATAGAAGATATGGAACTTGAAACCCTAGACGTCATATTGAAGTGTGTGCAAAGACGATCAAGCCCCTGATTTTTCACATTCTACGGCCATCAAAGAACCGCGGTTTAGCCGCCCAATACCCCTATTGGCCGCGGATCCTCCGCCGTATCGTGGGTTTGAGTTTCCAGATTCTTCGTGCTTTCTTCTCTCGATATTTGAGTCTAGACCAGGCCGTTGATGGAAGCCTTTGGCGACAAGGCGAGCTTTGTATCGGGCAATAGTGTCAGCGGAGTTATGCTTGATTTGGAAGACCCATTTGCAACCTACAAGATTCTGCTTTGATTTGGGAACAAGATCCTATATTCCATTCTTCATGAGGGCATCAAACTCTTTGGATATTGCAGCACACCAATTAGGATCCTTCACATCTTGAGATACACAGGCTGGTTTAAGGATTTTAGGTATTGGGTGAACAGTGGTATGATTTATATATTGGGAGTTGAAGTATTTTGGGTTCGGTTTACGTTCATTGTTGATGCAGAGATTTGGGGGTTGGGAAGAAGGTAAATGAGATTGAGTGGATGTGGAGGAAGGTGGGGAGGTAGAAACTGGGAGTTGGCAAGATTATCGAAATTGGAGTATGATGATTGTGAAAAGTCAGTAGAGGGGGAGAGGTCGATAGTATGAGATGTTAATGATTTCGGTTCAGTGAGGGTTGGGTTAGGTAAGGTTGGATATACTTGATTGGTTGTGATATTGCACCAGGGGAGGCCAAATCTTGCGGAAGAGCCTCTTAACGTCTACTAGATTTCTGCATGGGAAAATTGGTTTCAACGAATTTGACATGACGATAAATGTAAATTTTGTGAGTGACAGGATCTAAATATTTATACGCAGATTGAAACGTTGAATAACCTAGAAAAATGTATGGAGTGGATCTAGGTTAAGGTTTGGAGGAGGTGTACGGCCTTAATCAGGGATGGTAAAGACACCCAAAAATCTTAAAACGTTTGTAGTTTGGGCAACGTTGAAATAATTTTTCAGATGGGGATTGGAAATTAAGAACCGGTGTGGGAAGCCGATTTATGAGATAAACAACGGTTTTAAAGGCTTGACTTCAATATTTAGAGAGAAAAGAGGTCGTATGCACGAGTGTAAGAACGATTTTGAAAACATGAAGATGGCGACGTTCTGACGTGCCATTATTTCCAGGTGTGTATGGAGGAGTGGTGAGATGAGAGACACCATAGGATGTGAGAATGGAGGCAGGAGATGTGTATTCACCGCCATTATCAGAGTCTATTAATATGAGCGGTAATTGAAAATACTTTTCAACAAGTTTTTTGAATTGGGAAAAATGGTGGTAATATTAGATATACATTTCATAGGGTATAACCAGACATATTTTGTATAATAATCAACAAAAATTACGTAGTAGCGAAAACCATCAAAAGACAATTCAGTGGGTCCCCAAATATCAGTGTAAATTAATTGCAAAGGTTTAAAAGTTCAAAGTGAATTTTCAGAAAAAGAAAGTTTATAAATTTTATTGCAATCGCAAAAGTTGCATTGAAAATTATTAACTACCGAGATATTAGACACTAAGTTATTTTTCCTAACAACTGACTGAAGGATGCGGATGGAGGGATGACCAAGACGACAGTGTCACTCATTTATTTCTGATTTGGAGGTAATGTGAATTTGAGGTTGGATGGATCGTGGAAGGTTATAGACATCATTATGGTTATTCCTAAGAAAAAGAGGCGCCACTGTGCGAAGATCCTTCACCAAAAAATTAGAGGGAAAAAACTCAAGTGAGATTTTGTTCGATTTGCAAAATTTGACAACAAAAATTAAGTTTTAAGTAATAGATGGTGCACATAGAACATTATCTAAAAGAAAGGGTTTTTGGGGTGAGTGCAGTTTTGTTTTACCGATATGGAAAATTTTCAAACCAGAACCATCATCTATGTTAATCTCATCGGAACCACCGTAATCGGTGTAGCTGTGAAGAGACCCAACATCAGACGTAACGTGGTGAGAAGTAACGATGTCCAATATCTAGGAGGAGGGAGCGGGCCGGTTGGTGTTGGTGTTGTTGGCAACAGGTGAAGAGGGGTCTGCGAGAGATTGACTTGCACTGCGTTCTCACGAAGGGAGCGAGTGAGTTAGCAAAAGTATTTAGTGTTGTGACCGGGACGCTTGTAGAAGTTGCAGTAGGAGTAGAAGCGGGGCGAGTTGTTGCCAGAGTACTGGTTGTTATTGTTGTTACGAGCGAAGTTGATGTTGTTGGTGTTGCGATTGTAGGAGGCGCTTCCACGTTGTTGCGGAGGGAGATAAGAGGAGCGATTGGATTGGTTGGCATAGTTGGCACTTATGAGAGAGAAAGACACATACACACACCTGTATCTTTCTTCTTGAGATGGCATCCATAGTCTATGAGTTTGTCATAGAGCTCGTCAAAGGTGATGGCATTATCATGAACTCGGATAGCAGTGACGACTTCTTTGAATTCAGGTGTCACGCCCCGCTTCCCAGAGTACAATAAAGATACATGACGAGTCACGCGACGTATTTACTCAGAAGTAAACACGCTAAGCGTAAATAAGCAATATAGTAAAGTATACAAGTAAGACATGAGATGTAAATGAACATCAACTTTTATTTATTAAATATCCTTTACAATACAACTGGAAATGTAAATACAAGACTGAAAGGCAATGCTAAAATAATGGCATGAACTGAAAGTAAAATGTATACAAGTGACTAGAGCTCTGGGTCTTCTGAGAACTGCTCCAAGTCGTCTGTGCTGGGTTCGATCTCCAGAGAATCAAACCCCCCTGACAACATTCCAAAGAAAGAAGAGAAAAGGAATGTCGTCAGCGAACAATTACTCGGTAAGTCCCAAAGAGATGTAGAATGAGAATAGACAGGTAATAGATTAAAACTGGTATAAAGTTGATAGTTATGTTAACGCAGTTGTTTGTAACTTGGTACAGAATATGCCAGTGTAAACGAGAGGAGTCCATCTTACCCCGTGGACTATGGTATACGGATCACAAGGCCCCGTCAAAACCCACGGGACAACGGCAACGGATATTCATGTTAAGTGTATTAAAGTGATCATCTCATGCCACTTCTAACACATTCCATACCAGTCTACCCCTTTAAAAACCCCGTAATGTATTTTGTATTGAATGTATTGTTTTGTAGTAAATTGTTGATGTAAGACTTGCCAAAACCATGATGTAAATTGTTCATGTAAACGGATAAGGATAAAAATGGATAGTCATGTAAACAAGTCAATGAATATCTATGGTTCGGTCAGTTCAACTCATGTTGATTATAGATGGTATTCTGGGATAAACGGGTTCTTGTTGTATTGGATTGTATTCAAGTATAGATTATATTCGGATTGACTGAGACTCAGATTGAGTCAGACTCTTTAAACATAATTGAAGTCCTGAATTAGTTTTGATGTTATCGGTAACTGCTGCACATGGACGGTAGGATGTGTGTCTTTTTCCAAGACAATTACCGTATTGATAACACCGTTTTTTGTTTGTCTACCTTAAATAGGAAAACACCTACTTTCTCCGGCTCCCTAAGGCTCAAGAGAATTGATCCTGCTTGAACCTATATTTACTAGGGTCCTTATTGTAAATTTGTATAACTTGAGGGAGTTTTATGAAAAATAATTTTGATATAATTTCAAAATAAACCTCAAGTATTTATTTATCATCTTTAGGGTTTTCATAGATGTAATTTTTATAAGATGGGATATTCTAGTTGATATAAACCTAACTTTAAAAGTATAAGATATTTTCATGTAAATTTGACTTGTATTGATCTTGATGGTATTTCCATGAACTTTTGTGATTCTTTTCTTTTGATTTAGAAAACTTGGAAATATTAAATATATTTAAAATGGATATTTTGATAATATATATATATATATATATTTCAAAAATAGAATTTATTTATTAAATAGAAATCACGTTTTCTTAAAAATTATCGAGATCGTATGCTCCGTGAGAAGGTCTGCATCTCGCCCTACCAGTCTGATGGATGTGCGATAACCCGCACCAACCAAATCGGATTCTCCAAAATGGGTTGTAAGGACATAATCGTATGAAATTTTATTAAAACATTTTGAAGAATACGGTTTTGATAGTTCATGATATTTAAATGTAAAATTCGTCTTAGCCACAAAAATATCATTCTAAAGCCATCATACTATGTCAAGATGAGTGTTGTGATGAGGTAGGTCATTACCTCATGCAATTTTCTAAAGGTAATATGAGCAAAATGAAGAAATAATGTCATAAGTAAACTTGATAGGATTTAACCGTAAAAGTGAACTAAAAGTTGTATAATATTATAATCTTGAATTGAAATTTGTTCTACATATTGTCTTATGGTTGTTAAATAAGATATGAAGAGATGGTTAATTTGTGGTTAAAAAAATGAGTTTTTAAAGAAATTAGAATCGGAAGTCGGATTAACTCCGCTTACGACGAGTTTTAAAAAGATAAGTCTTTTTAATAGAAAGAGAGGAGGGGAGAGGGGACTTATGGATTGAGAAGAGAGAGGGGAGGCAGAGGATGGGTTTGCAAGCATCGTGGAGTTTTGGGGTCGCCAGATTTATCCCGAGTCATCTCCGGAACTTGACCTTGAGCTAACTCCACTTGTACAATTTCTTGGACTTGGAAAATTTAAAGAGTTTTGGAAAAGGATTTCTGAATGAGGAAGGTTATGGTGTAAAGTGGTATTTATAGGAGAAATTAGGGTTTAGGGTATTGAAGAATGGAATTAAAATCCATTAACATTTTGGATTAATGCCTCATTTTAATTCTCTGGAAATGTGCAGGGAAAACAAACAGACAAGGGTTAGTGGGGGAGTTCAAGAGGTGCTAAGGAAATCTTTTTGGAGCATTAGCTATGGGGGGGCCGGCGGTGCCGGCCCCAAGCCCAATCTCGCCGACCAAGTTGGGGTATTTGGGCTCTAGATTCTTGCCACGTGTCCTAGTCATAGTTAATAGTATTTTACACATGTTTGATTTTTCGGTGACTTTTCATTTTACGTGTATTGCACGTGTAACTTTTGGCCTTCTAAAAAGTTTAAAAGAAAAATCAGTAAAAATAATATATTGCAGGGGGTTTTGAACACAGGGGCTATGGCACAACAGTGCAAGGCTTTACCAATGAGCTACAAGTGTTTCCTTGCTGTTTAAAAACAAATAAAATTTATAACTTATACTCAGGATTTATAAATACTCCATTTATACATTAACTTTAAAATTTTCTGTATATTAAAACAGAGTCGTTACATTCTACCCTCATTATAAAAATTTCGTCCTCGAAATTTACAATTATTTAAGGACTAATTTACAAACAAATGAGGGTATCTTGTACGCATGTCGACTTCGCTTTCCCACATTGATTCTCTTGGTGAGTCTTTCCTCCACATCACTCGAACCAAGTTTACTTCTTTATTTCGAAGTGACTTCACTTTTCTGTCCAGAATTTCAATGGGTTGTTGCTCACAAGATAGGCCCGTCTGTACAGTGAGCTTGGAGTGATCAAGAATGTGACTGGAGTCACTCACATACCTTCTGAGTTGGGATATATGGAACACATTGTGCACTCCTTCCAATGAGGGTGGAAGTACCAAGCGATAAGCCACTTCTCCGACTCATTCTAGTATGTCGAACGGTCCAATGAATCTCGGACTTAGCTTACCCCTCTTTCTGAAGCGAATCACTCCACGGTTTAGAGAAATCTTCAGAAAGACATGATCTCCCAGTTGGAACTCCAAGTGACGGCGTTTCGCATCAGCCCAGTCCTTCTGCCGGTCTTGGGGTATGCGCATTCTTTTCCTGATAGTGCGAACTACATCCACTGTTGCTACTATCATCTCAGGTCCAAGGAGTTATCTATCTCTGATGTCGTCCCAACTTAATGGTGAACGACACTTCCTTCCATATAGAGCTGCAAATGGTGTCATTCCAATACTCGCATGGTAGCTGTTGTTGTATGAAAACTCCACAAGATGTAAGTGATCTTCCCACGATCCTCCGAAATCTAGCATACAAGCTCTTAGGATCTGAATCGTTCGCTCAGACTGTCCATCTGTTTGTGGATGGTAAGTTATGCTAAAGTTCAGACTTGTTCCCAAGCTAGCTTGCTGACTCTGCTAAAATTGTGATTGGAATCTTGTGTCACGATCGGAGACAATACAAACCAGTACTCCATGTAATCTCATGATCTCCTACATGAGTTCATGGGTATCAGAGATAGTACACTATGAAGAGTTTAAATCTTACTTAGATTCTTACCTCCATGCATTTCTTTGCTGGTGTCTCGGCAGATTTGCCAATTCGAAAGGGAATAAAGTGAGTTGACTTTGTGAGTCGATCCACAATAACCCATACAGTATCGTTACCTTTCGTGCTGTGAGGAAGTGCAGTCACGAAATCCATGGTAATGTGTTGCCACTTTCAAACTGAGATAGGTAAAGGTTGAAGTAAACCAGCAGTCCTGTGATATTCAACTTTCACTTGCTGACACACCAAACATTTAGCGACGCTTTTGACTACTTCACGCTTTATTCCATGCCACCAGTAATGTTGGCATAGATCTTTGTATATCTTTGTACCATCAGTGTGTACTGAGTATGGGGAGATGTGACCTTTTTTCATCAACTCTTCCCGAACAGAACCTTGCGGTATACACAATCTACTGTCGTATCTCAAAGATCCATCTTCATGAATGATAAAGTCTATTCTAAGTCCACTTTCTACTTATTCTCTGATCTTTTGCAACTTGGCATCACTTGCTCGAGCTGTTTTGATCTGATTGACAATTGTAGATTGAACTTGTAAGTTCATCAAACTTAAAGCGTTACCTAGCATTACCACTTCTATCTCCATCTGATGCAAATCATACTGTAGCTTCCACTGTGCGGTAAGATTCATTGATAGTGGTTGGCGACTAAGTGCATCGGTAACTACATTCACCTTCCCTGAATGATATTGTAGGTTGATGTCGAAATCCACCATAAGTTCTAACCATCTTCTCTGTCGCATATTCAACTCTTTCTGAGTAAACACATACTTTATACTTTTATGGTCTGTGTAGATATCTACCCGTTCTCCAAGAAGATAATGACACCAAATCTTGAGTGCAAAGATAATGGCTGCCAATTCCAGATTGGATAGTTGCGCTCATGAACCAGCTGTCTTGATACATAAGCTACAAATTTATCATGATGATGTACAACATATCCTAATCTCTTACCGGATACATCACAATGCACTACGAAACTTCCAGATTGGTCCGGTATTACAAGAATAGGTTTTGATATCAATCTTGACTTGAGTTCTACGAAAGCTTGTTTGCATGCTTCTGACCACACGAATTCTTCATCATTATGCATGAGCTTGGTCAGGGGTATTGCAATCTTCGAAAATCCTTCGATAAATTTTTGGTAGTTGATTGATAAGAGTTTTTCTGTGCGTGTTTAAAATTAAGAGATTACCGCAATCAAGACGGTGTCGCCTGGTAGCTAGCCGGTTGAGTACGGATAGGTCCACAGGAAAATGGTGTTATTGTCTTTAAGTTCTAACAAGTTAACTCCTATTTTTGGTAGGTTTTGTTTTAAAATCTAAGAATGAGATTCAATTGATTTAAAGTCTTACTAGGGTTAGGATTAGATTAGTTTGGATTAGGGATTCTACTCACTGCTTTGTTTGCCCTAATTAAGAATATAGGTGTTAGGGTAATAGTCAACAAAGAAGATTAGCATGACTAGAAAGAAACTAACTTAGTTTCTTCCTTTTGGTCCTTGTCCGCCCTTTCTTGGCTCTTAGCCCTAACCTCCAATTAATTCAACCACAGCCGGTCTAACTAGGAAATTACCGCTATCATGTAGGATAGGGTGCCGTAGTGAGCGGTGTGTGGTTGGATTAAAAAGAGTCCGTATTTTAAAATATAAATGGGCAAAGAAAAGAGTGAGAGAGATTTTCTTCTCTCAAATCTTCCCTATCCTAACCCTAACAAGTGAGGAATTACTCACTCATTAGGAAGTTAACGATAAAATTCATTTTTTATAATTTTTATATTAGAAAACTAAATTGCAGATAAAAGAACATATAAAAATTGCAAGAATTTAAATTCAGATAAAAAATGCAAGATAGAAAAGTAACTTACTTTATTGATACCTCTCAACGATTACAAGGAAATTAAAAATTTTGAATCTAAGAATTAAAAAGAGTCATGCCAAATTAGGCTTTCGGCTTTCCTATTTATAGATAGGAGAAACCCTAGGTTTACATCTGATCCACATTTGAATTTACAGAACTACCTTAAGAAAGCCGGGTCAAAGCACCGACACCCACCAACACGTGCCCCGACACGTACATTGCACGGCCGCGGTTCCGCGGCAGAAAGCCCTGTTTGTCCGCGATTCCGTGGCCGTATAATAGGATCTTCATCTCCATCTTTCAGGGTTGCTTCATGTTGTTTTTTCCTTCTGTTTTCTTCATTTGGTTCCTCAGAATCTTTTCTACTTTCTTCCAGATTTCCTACAGTGGAGAATTATGTGGACTTTTACCGTGAGCTTTGCGTTGAAGTCCTGAACCTTTTGCTACCCTTGTGCTTTGTGCATTGAACTGTCTACTGATCTTCATTTGTTCCTTGAACTGGTAGACGACATCATATGGATTCATCTATTGTTGGTCGTATTCTCACATTTGTAACGTCTTTTCATGAATTTCACTGTATTGTTCTGAGAACCTATAACCTGCAACTATTTAGCAGACATGGATCAAAAGCACCTATTTATTTGTAATATGATTAAGAATGGGCGATATAATAATGCAAAATTCTGATATGAACAGTAGTATCCCGCTGATCCCAAGAAACTTCGAATGTCCTTCATTGTCTTGGGTGTCGACCATTTGCTTACTGCTGCTACTTTAGCTGGATCTACAGAGATTCCTTCACCTGAAACGATATGTTCGAGAAATCCAACTTGTTCTAGTTAAAACTCGCACTTGCTGTACTTGGCATAGAGTTGATACTGTCGCAAAGTCTCCAGGACAATGTAACGTTTTAGAAATCGTTTATGCGAATTTCCGATAAGAGGTAAAATAAGTTGCGTTTTCCGTAAAAACCCAGAAGTGATCATTTTTCAGTACAGAATTAACTGCACCTAGTTTAACTAGGAAATTGCTAGTTTGTGGTTTTTAGTTTTCACTTGAAAATTTTGGTTTACTTTAATATTTTTCCTTAATTAAAATATTATTATAAGCTTTTAATTATACACTTAATTAGTGGTAATTACAATTTTGATTGGGTTAATTATGCTAATGTGAATCCATGCTAACTTAATCACAAGATTAAGCAACTTTGACTTCTTTGAAAATATCCTAGAAAATATCTAGATATTTGTTGAAATTAAAGAAAATTCTAAATAAAGAATTAAAAGGATTAAGAGGTGGCATAGTGAGGTGTATTATTTAGCTTTATTATTGTTTTAAATCTAGATTTTTCCACAACATTCCACTCTTTTCCTCCACTTTGGCCGAGCTTCCCCCTTGCTGCCCCATCTTTTTCTTCACCCCGTTTGCACTTCTAAAAGCTCAAATAAATCATCAAAAATTATCAAATAATCCCACAAACTCAAATACAAATCCATACCCATTATTCTTTAACCCTAACCTAGCTTGATGCATGAGGAAAGTTAGCATTTTGGAGGCTAATTTGGAAGTTTAGTTGCAAGTTTGTGTATCTAAGTGAGGTATAAAATTCTAACCCTAAACTTTAGTTATTATTTAAATACTTAAATCTAGTTATTAGATGTTTAATTAAAGCTTGAATTAGCATGTTTTGGATATTCTAGAAAAGATTATGAAGATCAAGTTAGGGTTTTGATTATTGTAATGGTTAAGTGGGTTGTTTAGACAAGGAAAACTTAATCTAGTTGTGAGATTGTTATTTGTTATTTTTCTAATCGTCTAATTAAACTTAATAGCAAACTAACTTTTACTAAATCTTTTATGGGTGAGATTAAAATTGTAGTAAAGGTTTGTGTGCCTTAATCAAGCTATTATGGGATGATTGTGATCGCTAGATTTGGTTAAACTTTTAGATTTGAACTAAATTGATTAAAAGTGCTTACTGGGTTTTCGGTTAAATTAGGCGTGGGTTTCTATTGACGTTGTGATATTATATATATTAAATTTCACGATATATATTGTGTTGTGAATGCGCGATCGGTACGATCGGGGTCTAAGCTTGGTGGTTGTGTCATCCTAGTTAGGGTTGTGCCGATATCGTACGCGTTTTGTGCACTAGGTGCACAATGTGTATATCTTATGGACGTTATCATTGTGTTTCGTTGGCTTTGTATCAGCGCAGGATATTTAACCTTATATGTTGTGTTTGTGAAATTTAGGATTGCGAGCAGGAACTTCGGACGCTGCGAAGAAAGGGAAGCAGGTGGTCGGATTTACTTAGCTCGAAATCATCGGTGAGTAGATTTAAGATCTACAGGGGAATCGCCCGCATGGCGTTATGCGTCTGGGCTAGATTATATGACATGATTATTAGTTATAAGTATATGGACATTAATTGTGCATGTGTACCTTTTTTGCATATCTTATTTTCCTTTTGCATATGGACATAGTATTAATGTGACAAAACACCATTATTGACGGTTCATGCTACACGAGAACTAATTGTATGTTACACACACGCCGTCGATAATTGCTATGACACGCACAACCCATATACATATGTGATATTGTTTAGTTATAGACATTGAGACATGATCCTTATTTCCATTGTGCATATTAGATATAGCTGACACATATACATATGTGATATTGTTTGGTTAGGGACATTAAGACATGATCCTTATTTACATTGTGCATATGAAAGATAGTATATACATATACCTACATGCTTACACATATACCTATAGGGTATTGTATCATTATTGACTGGTATAGACACATATCTTGCTATAGCTACACATATATCTATAGGGTATTGTATCATTATTGACAGGTATATACACATATGGGATATAGCTACATGTACATCTTGCATACATACTTACATGTACACACATATACCTTGCTATAGCTACATGTTCACCCTTATATGATGTTGCGTTGGATGTTGGAGAAATTAGGAACTGCATGAAATATTTAATAATTTGTTGCATTTAAATAGCGGTTTTCCTTTATATGCTCATATTACTGTTTTATGTTGCATATATTATATTTCATGGATTTACGCATTGAGATATGGATTTCATATGATGTTTTCTGTATGTTTTACTCCTGATGATATATCGGTGGTATAGGACGATGTTATATATATATATATATATATATATATATATATATATATATCAGTGGTATGGGACGCTGTTATATATGTACATATATATAATATATATCATCATAATAATCTATGCAAGTATTCATATTCATTACTTGATGTTTTATGGATTTAAGAACCGTGGGGGTATTTCAAGAAAATTATGTATTGTTTGAAAAACCGGTTTCTCTTGATATGATATTTCAGTGCGTCCACCATGAGTTTTCTCAGTTCCGAGACTTGTGTTAGATACCTGATTCGAGGAGCAGATAGGCACCGTCTGCGGGTACATGGTGGACCCGGTATGGTTCCCGGGGCAAGAGGTGATTTTCGTGGTATAGATGATGAGCCTGGCAGGCGGGCTAGTACCTACCGGTGATAGTATTTGGATTCGATGGTTATCGTGGGAATACCGACCGAAGTTATGTACGGACATGACATCAGGTCCAGTCGTGGTGACGGCGCCTGACATATGAGAATTTACGTGTCGATACTGGACACTAGTTTTCATGATATTTCGAGTGTCAATGTTGGACACTCAGGTTCCATGATTTTGATGTGTCGTTGAGGGACACACACACACATACACATATACAGGCATATGTTTTCATGATGTTTTCGAGTGTCAATATTGGACACTCAGGTTCCATGATACTTACAGGATATGAGGGCCGATCTTAGAATGCAGTGTCTTTGGTTTTGGGATTTAGATTGTCTTGATGGACACTGGTCCTGCCACGATGAGGATTCCGTGAGGATGACATATTTTATCCCATACTCGGCATTTATTTGATATGCATTGCTTCATGTATTAGTAGTACCTGATAGAGTACCTTTCATGACTGTTGCATATACATATTGCTATTTATTGCTATCAGCTTACATGTGATAAATTATCGCAGTACGTGCATACCTGTGATTACCTGCATATGTTATTTAGTATTCACGAGTTGTCAACTCACCCCTCTTTAGCCACAGTGTTTTGCAGGTGACCCTCAGAGTGGTAGCGGCAGGGCTTCTTCTTATCGTATCATCTTTTGCAGTGATAACCGCTACGGCTGACCGTGAGCAGTTTTGCTATAGGTGGGTATTGCGGTTATCCGATGATGCTCATTCGTATATTCTTTGTATCTAGTACTCTCCATCTACTACTTCATGTATTGACTTAGAGACAAGATGTGAGGACGATATTGTATATTATTTTTGTGACTTGGGTGTCGTGCTCGTGTGAGCCGGCTTTTATGCAGCTTTATCTTTTATGTTGTTTTCACTTATATCGTCTTTTTCTTCGCTACGGCTTCGTATATCTTCTTGTGGTGGTTGTTTCCGCCTTTGGGCGTGGATTTGCTCCCATTGTGGATACTTTACTTATATCTTTTGTTGTACCTTTTTTTGGGGCTAATTTTTACAAAGGAGGTGCTGCCAAATTTTAAAGAAAGTAAATTTGGACTTTAAAGATTTTTATTTGAGATTCCCAAAATCTTTTAACAATTTTCTTATCACTTACTACTTTTGATAGTTTAGATTGCTGGGTTTTCGGCTTACTTGAATTGTGTTACACCTGTAGACATTACGTAGTTTAAGGGCCGTCGCGTGCCAAATCTCGGGTCGTGACAAAATTCGTAAATTTTCGGCGTGCTCTTTCCGATTCTTTGAATATACCGGGATGTCGTCGATGAATATGACAACGAGCATGTCTAGGTACTTTTGGAAAACTTGATTCATTAGGTTCATGAATATGGCTGGTGCATTGGTCACTCCAAATGGCATTACGAGAAACTTATAATGTCCATAGCGAGTCCTGAATGTCGTCTTCGGAATATCAGACTCTTTGACCTTCACCTGATGATAATCTGAACGAAGATCTAATTTTGAGAAAAAGCAAGACCCACTTAGTTGATCGAACAGATTGTCGATTCGCGGTAGTGGATACTTTTTCTTTATCGTGACTTCATTCAAAACTCTATAATCAATGCACATTCTGTATGAACCTTCCTTCTTCTTCACAAGCAAAACTGGAGATCCCCAACTTGAAATGCTGCGACGAATCCATCCTTTCTGCAGAAGTTCATCCAGCTGAGTACGGACCTCCTTCAAACATTCAGGGTTTAACCGATATGGTGCTTTGATCACCGGTTGTGCACCAGGTACTAAATCAATTCCGAATTCAAGAGCTCGATCGGGAGGAAAACCTGATATGTCTTCAGGAAATATATCGTCGAACTCTCGAACTACGTCTGGCTTGTCTTCTCCTGCCTGTAGAGTTGCAATCACTGCCTTCTTCGGTTTTTCTTTGTATGTGCTAAGCTCCAGGGTACGATCTCCACTTTTGAAACAAAAGACCGGATGCTCTGGAAACTCGAACACTACCCTCCTTTAACAGTCGATGGTAGTATAGAATGTTCCTAGCCAATCCATACCCAAAACTACATCGAAGTTCGGTATGTTTAGCACCTTGAAGCCAGCATAGAATTCTCTGCTGCAGACAACCACTAGACACATGTCGTATCCCATTATTGCCTTTAGAACGTCGTTCTCTGAACTGACATTCCAGTTGGATACGAGCGCTGTGACTGGAATCGCATGAGTTCGGACGAACCGTTGCGACATAAAGCAATGAGATTCTCCAGGATCGAAGAGTGCTAGTGCAAGAAGTGAGGCTACTAAGATTATACCTAACTTATGTAGGATAGGTTTTAGGTTTAGGAAAGGATATATGGATGTAAACAAGTATTGAATAGATTTGAAAGTTGGGAAGTTACCAATGATGAATTGGCCAGTAGCTTCAGCTTCTTCCACAGTCATTGTGAAAGCCTGTCGCCTAGGTACATTCCTCTTTACTGGAGGAGCATTCCTCTGTCCGTTCCTCTGTCCTTGAGGTAGGTTCCTTTGTACTTGATGGAACTGACGAGGAGGAGGTGCAGTAGGTCCACGAGGAGGTGGAGTTGGGAGAGCAAGACGTGGTGCAGGTGCCTGAATAGCTGGCCGCTACGGATAAGTGATTGCTGGTCTGGGTGCCTGATACCGATTGAGTCTTTTAGGACAAGACCCAATATCATGTGCGGATGAGCCACAGACTAAGCAGAGGCGATTACCACGTCTACAATCATTCGCCGGGTGTCCATTCCTTTTGCAATAAAAGCAGAAATCTGGACTGGACCGGTTATTTGGTACTCCCGGTCTCCTGGGCACAAACGGTGGCCTTGAAGAGGATCCTCCTTCTATCTGAGTAGCAGGGTGCTTCACACCGGCAGATTGAGGTCTATCCTTCTTCTTCACTACTGCCTCGTACCGACGGGCAGCTTTTAGAGCTAGGTCATGGGTTGGGAAATCCCATGTAGCTAGAGCAGCTTGGATTTCCTGGTCCAACCCCTACTGAAATCGTCTGGCCCTGATCTCAGCAGTCGGAATAAGGTGTGCCGCGAACCTGTTACGGTCTTATGTTAACTGCGTAGTATGTGATATTAGATAATCGAATATTAAGACATATCTTACCTGCTCAACATGGTGAACTCTGCATCATACTCATCCACTGATTTGCTCCACATAGAGCCTTATTGTAAGTGGATGAATTGCTGCTCCATGTCGAATCGGACAGTCTTTGGAAATTACTTCACGTCGAACATATCGCGAAAAGTCTTCCATTCGATCGGCTGGGCAAGACGGCTTTCTTCCGCCTTCCACCATACTCGGGCGTTATCTGTGAGTTGCAGTTTCGCAACCCTTACCTAAGCAATGTCTGGCATTTGTGCTGCTTCCAGATCGTCTTCGATCGATTGAGCTCATTTTTCAACTTCCAAGGGGCTCTCTTTCCCAGAAAATTGCTTCGGGTGAAGTGCCCGAAATTGCTTCACTCCAGGTGCTTCTGCTTCTGGACGGTTCATTAGTATGGCAGTCTGCTACTGCTGTCCTTTCAGGAGGCTCTTAATTGCCTTGAGAAGTACCGTCTGCTCGTTGATCAGAGCTACAACGGTAGGCGTAAGTGGAAGAGGTGGTGGTGTGTAGTTGACGTTTGTGCTTGTGTTGTTGGGAGATCCATAATCTTGAAAGAAAAATAGGGTTAGGATAGATTCAAAGATTATGAAATATCAAGAATGTATAGTTGCTGAGTCTTGTAATTCTTGTGTTATATTGCTTAAGTTTCCATGCAGAACCGACTTACATGGTAGGGTTTCATGCAGCACTGACCTGCATGGGCCACCAACAAAACCTGTCACGCCCAGCTTCCCAGAGTACGGTAAGGAGACATGACGAGTCACGCGACGTATTTACTCAGAAGTAAACACGCTAAGCGTAAATAAGCAATATAGTAAAGTACACAAGTAAGACATGAGATGTAAATGAACAGGAACTTTTATTTATTAAACATCCTTTACAATACAACTGGAAATGTAAATACAAGACTGAAAGACAATGCCTAAACAATGGCATGAACTGAAAGTAAAGTATATATAACTGACTAGAGCTATGGGTCTTCTGAGAACTGTTCCAAGTCGTCTGTGCTGGGCTCGATCTCCAGAGAATCAGATCCCCCTGACAACATTCTAAAAAAATAAGAGAAAAGGAATGTCGTCAACGAACAATCGCTCGGTAAGTCCCAAAGAGATGAAGAATGAGAATAGACATGTAAGAGATTATAACTGGTATAAAGTTGATAGTTATGTTAACGCAGTTGTTTGTAGCTTGGTATAAAATATGCCAATGTATACAAGAGGAGTCCAGCTTACCCCGTGGACTATGGTATACGAATCACAAGTCTCAGTCAAAACCCATGGGACAACGGCAACGGATATTCATGTTGGGTGTATTTAAGTGACCATCCACTTCTAACATATTCCATACCAGTCTACCCCTTTAAAAACCCTGTAATGTATTTTGTATTGAATGTATTGTTTTGTAGTAAATTGTAGATGTAAGACTTACCAAAACCATGATATCAGTTGTTCATGTAAACGGATAAGGATAAAATCGGATAGTCATGTAGACAAGTCAATGAATATCCATGGTTCGGTCGGTTCAAGTCATGTTAATTATAGATGGTATTCTGTGATATATGGATTCATGTTGTATTGGATTGTATTCAAGTATAGATTGTATTCGGATTGACTGAGACTCAGATTGAGTTAGACTCTTTAAATATAATTGAAGTCCTGAATTAGTTTTGATGTTATCGGTAACTGCTGCACATGAACGGCAGGATTTGTGTCTTTTTCCAAGACAATTATCGTATTGATAACACCGTTTTTAGTTTGTCTACCTTAAATAAGCAAGCACCCACTTTCTCCGGCTCTCTGAAGCTCAAGAGAATTGGTCCCGCTTAAACCTATATTTACCAGGATCCTTATTATAAATTTGTATAACTTGAGGGGGTTTTATGAAAAATAATTTTGATATAATTTCAAAATAAATCTCAAGTATTTATTTATCGTCTTTAGGGTTTTCATAGATATAATTTTTAGAAGATGAGATATTCTAGTGGATATAAACCTAACTTTAATAGTATATGGTATTTTGATGTAAATTTGACTTGTATTGATCTTGATGGTATTTTCATGAACTTTTGTGATTCTTTTCTTTTGATTTAGGAAACATGGAATTATTAAATATATTTAAAATAGATATTTTGATAATATTTATATATATATATATCGAAAATAAATTTATTTATTTAATAGAAATCACGTTTTCTTAAAAATTGTAATATAAATTCCATCGAGATCGTATGCTCCGTGAGGAGCTCTGCATTTCGCCCTACCAGTCCGATGGATATGCGATAACCCGCACCAACCAAATCGGATTCCCTAAAATGGGTTGTAAGGACATAATCGTATGGAATTTAATTAAAACAATTTGAAGAATACGGTTTTGATAGTTTATGATATTTAAATGTAAAATTCGCCTTAACCACAAAAATATCGTTTTCAAACCATCGTGTTATGTCAAGATGAGTGTTGTGATAAGATAGTTCATTACCTCATGCAATTTTCTAAATGTAATATGAGAAAAATGAAGAAATAATGTCGTGGGTAAACTTGATTGGATTTAACCGTAAAAATGAACTAAAAGTTGTATAACATTATAATCTTGAATTGAAACTTGTTCTACATATTGTCTTATGGTTTCTAAACAAGATATAAAGATATGGTTAATTTTTTATTAAGAAAAATTGAGTTTTTAAAGAAATTAGAATCAGAAGTCGGATTAACTTCGCTTCCGACGAGTTTTGAAAAGAGAAGTCTTTTTAATAGAAAGAGATGAGGGGAGAGGGTACTTGCAGATTGAGAATAGAAAGGGGAGGTAGAGGATAGGTTTGCAAGCGTCGTGAAGTCGTGGGGTCATCTGATTTGTCCCGAGTCGTCGCTGGAACTTGACCTTGAGCTAACTCCACTTGTACAACTTCTTGGACTTGGAAAATTTAGAGAGTTTTGGAAAAGGATTTCTAAATGAGGAGGGTTATGGTGTAGAGTGGTATTTATAGGAGAAATTAAGGTTTAGGGTATTGAAGAATGGAATTAAAATGCATTAACATTTTGGATTAATACCTCATTTTAATTCTCTGGAAATGTGCTTCTTGGACCAATCGAATGGAGCAAATTCAAGAAGTGTTTCTTGGACCACTATTTTCCTCCCACCGCCAAGGCAGAGATGGATGAAAGATTCAGTTTACTGAAGCAGAATGGCCGTCCCGTGGACGTATATGCGGCAGAATTCAACCGTCTGAGCCGATTTGCTCCGTATATAGTCGCTTCAGAGGCCACCAGGGCCAGGCACTTCTTACAGGGACTTGATTTTGAGCTACAACAGTTGATCGCGTCACTCGAATTGCAGACTTTTGCGCAACTACTCAACGCGGCACGAATTCAGGAGAAGCTGATCAATAAATTTAGGAAGCCCCCAGTTGTTCCAGCGCGCACCCACACACCGTCTCGAGGAGTCATACCAGTTCACAGGCCCGGAACGACACAGATGAAGCGTCCATTCGTGCCCCAGCATCGCCCCCAAAGTAAAAACTTAGTTTCCGGCTACTGCAACAGGGATGGGCATACCCAGAAGGACTGTCGCTGTGCCAAGGGACGGTGTTTGATCTGCGGATCCAGCCAGCACTGAGTCAGTGGTTGCCCCGAAGGAATAGAGCTACAAGGAGGGTCTGGGCCGCAGCAGCAAAGGTCACAGGAGCAGAGGCAATCCTACACAGGGCGCGATCAGGGATGGGCTTTCACCTTGACCGCCAAGCAGGCAGAGGCTTCAGGTGAAGTTGTTACAGGTATTCTACTCATTCATTCTGTGCCAGCTCGAGTACTGTTTGATTCTGGAGCATCACATTGTTTCATATCTACGCATTTCGTTGATACACACTCCATACCACATGAACTATTAACCAAGGGTTGGGAAATACATACGAGTAATGGTGTTATAGTATCCAGTCGAGAATGTATATCCTGTCCAGTTGTAGTGTGTGGCAGAAAATTCTATACGAATTTCCTTCTGATCGGAACAGGCAGCTATGACGCAATTCTCGGGATGGATTGGATGAGTACCTTCCATGAAATTATTGATTGCCGAGCAAGGAATATGACTTTCCGCATTCCCAATCACCCAGAGTTTATTTTCGAAGGCGGGAGCGAATCTTTGGGGCCAGCCAAGTATAGAGCCAAGCCAAAAGAGTTGACAGCTATGGAAATTGATGAGAGCCCAGCCCCAGAGATTGTTCCGGATTTCCTGGATGTGTTCCCAGAAGATTTACCAGGTTTACCACCTCCGCGCGTCTTGGAATTCTCGATTGATTTGATTCTAGGTACAACACCAGTTTCTAAGGCCCCGTACAGAATGGCACCTGTTGAGTTGGTGGAATTGATGAAGCAAATTGAAGAACTTCTGGAGAAAGGATTTATCCGACCAAGCGCTTCACCGTGGGGTGCACCTGTCTTGTTGGTGAAGAAAAAGGATAGATCGCTACGAATGTGCATAGACTATCGGGAGCTGAAAAAATTCACGATAAAGAACAAATACCCCATTCCGCGCATCGACGACTTATTTGATCAGTTAAGTGGGGCCAAGGTATTTTCGAAGTTGGATCTCCGTTCGGACTATCATCAGATCAAAGTAGCGGCCGAGGATATATGCAAGACGGCTTTCAAGACCCGATACGGACACTATGAGTTTCTTGTGATGTCGTTCGGTGTTACCAATGCTCCAGCGATCTTTATGGATTTGATAAACGGGATGTTTACGAAGTACTTGGACACGTTTGCCGTTGTATTTATCGATGACATACTAGTCTACTCTAAGACTCGGGAGGAGCACGTCGAGCACTTACGCACAGTACTACAAATTCTTCGGAAAGAGAAGTTGTACGCAAAATTGAGCAAGTGAGAGTTCTGGCTCGACAAGGTTCAGTTCTTGGGACATATTGTTTCGGGTGAAGGCATCTCAGTGGACTCGACAAAGATAGAATCTGTCGGAGATTGGACAACACCGAAGTCAGCGGCCGAGATCAGAAGCTTTCTGGGACTGGCAGGATATTATCGGCGGTTCGTCCAAGACTTTTCAAGAATCGCTGAACCTTTGACGAGGCTGACACGGAAGGATGTACCGTTTATGTGGACAGAGAAGTGTACTCGGGCATTTGAGGCACTGTAGCAGAAGTTAACCACGGCGCCCATTCTTACAGTGCCAGATGATCTGGTGGTTTGGTGATACATAGTGATGCCTCAGGGAAGGGCTTAGCTGTGTTCTGATGCAGCACGGTCGGGTGGTTGCTTACACCTCACGACAGCTGAGGAATCACGAGAGGAACTACCCTACGCACGACTTGGAGTTAGCCGCAGTGGTTTTTGCATTGAAGATCTGGAGGCATTACCTGTTGGGCGAGAAGGTGGAGGTGTACACGGATCACAAGAGTCTGAAGTACGTCTTCACTCAGAAAGAACTGAATATGAGGCGGCGCCAATGGCTAGAACTAATGGCGGATTACGACTTGGACCTTCAGTATCGTCCAGGAAAAGTAAATGTGGTACCCGATGCTCTCAGTTGAAAGCCAGCGGTCATGATGTTGACCAGTCAGAGGAGCATCATCGAGAATTTTCAGAGACTCGAGCTTGAGGTTGTTACACCGAGCACAATCAGACAGTTTTGGCAACTACAGGTGCAGTCTTCTCTTGTGGATCGCATCAAGGCTACGCAAGCGGATGATCTTCGATTGCAAAAGTTCAGAGCGCGGGTAGAAGCCGGGCTGAGAACGGACTTACTCGTACATGAAGACGGTTCTTTGAGATTCGGTAGCAGACTCTGCGTACCCAGAAGGGATGTCCGAGAGGAGGTACTAGCTGAGGCTCAGCTTATTCTGTGCATCCGGGAGGCACGAAGAT
The DNA here is from genome assembly GCA_030015575.1 of Agapanthus africanus. Lineage (NCBI taxonomy): Eukaryota > Viridiplantae > Streptophyta > Magnoliopsida > Asparagales > Amaryllidaceae > Agapanthus > Agapanthus africanus. Next base: position 11,145,039 of record CM057346.1, on the reverse strand, counting down.
GTATCGAGATCTAAAGCAGCACTTTTGGTGGAACGGGATGAAGCGGGAAATTGCGCGGTTTGTATCCAGGTGCTTGGTATGCCAGCAAGTGAAGGCGGAACATCAGAGGACAGCGGGACTGTTACAACCACTTTCGATACCAGAATGGAAGTGGGAGCACATTACTATGGATTTCGTGACGGTCTTACCACGGAGCCCTAGGGGCAACAACGCCGTTTGGGCTATCGTCGACCGCCTCACGAAAGCTGCACACTTTATACCCTTCCGGGTGGGACAGTCAACAGAGTCACTTGCGGAGAGATACATGCAGGAGATAGTGCGACTTCACGGAGTTCCGGTCAGCATTGTGTCAGATCGAGACACCAGATTTGTTTCGCACTTTTGGAAGAGCTTACAGAAGAGTCTGAGTACCCGCCTCAAGTTCAGCACAGCGTATCATCCACAGACGGACAGACAATCCGAGCGTACAATTCAGATGCTCGAGGACATGTTGAGAGCTTGTATATTGGATTTCCAGGGTTCTTGGGAGGATCGTCTTCATCTAGTTGAGTTTTCTTATAACAACAGTTACCATGCTAGCATCCAGATGGCCCCTTTCGAAGCACTTTACGGGCGTAAATGTCGATCCCCTGTTTGTTGGGATGATGTGGGCGAACGAAGATTACTGGGCCGTGAACTCATTGTGCAGACGGTAGACAAAGTCCAAATGATCAGACAGCGCATTAAGACGGCTCAGGATCGACAGAAGAGTTGGGCGGATGCCAGCAGGAGAGAACTAGAATTTGAAGTCGGAGATCACGTATTCCTAAAGATTTCCCCTATCCGCGGAGTTATCAGGTTTGGAGGTCGCGGGAAACTCAGCCGCCGTTTCATCGGACCTTTTGAGGTGCTAGAGCAAGTAGGAAAGGTGGCCTATCGACTTGCCTTGCCTCCATCGCTAGCTGGTGTGCACAATACTTTCCACGTATTACAGTTGCGGCCCTATGTTCGGGATGACAGCCATATTCTGGACTTTTCGGAATTAGCTTTGGGTACCGACCTATCTTACGAGGAGCAGCCCACCACCATCCTCGACCGCAGAGAAAAACTGCTGAAAAATAAAGTCATTTCGTTGGTCTGAGTGTCTTGGGGCGGTCGTTCCCCAGGGGAAACTATCTGGGAGCATGAGGAGGATATCCGTGCATATTTTCCACATCTGTTTGTATAGTGCTTTTGTTTCGTTGTTTCCTTTTAAATTTCGAGGACGAAATTTTTGTAAGGAGAGTATGATGTAAATTCCCGGTTCCGTCAATAAAAAATTTCTATAATTTTTCAAGTACACTGAATATTTTCTATTTTTACCGTTATTTTTGGAGGAATTTAGAATGCGTATACTTTGAATTTTAAATATTCTTAAACAAAACCCAAATCCCGGCCCAGCCCAATCCCTTACCAATGCCCGACTCGGCCCCGTGCCCAAACCTGACCCGATTCTCTTCTTCCCCACTCCTTTTCATTTTCCCGCTTCTTCTTCTTCCCACGTTGTCGATTCCACCACGCCTCGTCGCCCCACGTCCCCGCTCCTCGACCATGATCTCGCGCGTGCCCACTCACCCCTCTCGACCTCGTCTCTCTCTCCCTCTCAAAATAGAACCGAGCTCGCCTCATCCCCACTACCTTTTTCCCCTGCCTCCTTCTTGACCCTCGCCTACACGTCGACCGCCTCTCCCCAATAGCCTCACCTCCTTCTCTTCCTCCTCCTCTCATCGCCACTCCTTACACCCCCTTACAACCCCAAGACACCTCAACCCACCACCTCCGTGCACCCCGCTGAGCTCCCCTCAACGATGACACGTCGACGAACCTTGTCACGCCCCGCTTCCCAGAGTACGGCGAAGGGGACGCGACGAGGTCCGCTACGTATGTACTCAGAAGTACATACGCTAAGCGTAGCTAAGCAATATAGAAATAATTACACAAGAGACAAGAGTATAAAAAGAACAGCAACTTTTATTTATTAACATTCTTTGTACAATACATGAAAAGGAAGTACAACTGAAATAAAGATGCCTAAACAGTGGCATAACAGAAAATGTAAAGTACTGGAAAGAAAAGTGTACAATGAAATTATACTGCAGGGTCTTGAGTAAACTGCTCCAAGTCTTCTTATGATGGCTCAACTTCTGCCGGGTCCAAGTCACCTGACGACATTCAAAGAAGAGAGAAACAGAATGTCGTCAGCGAACAGATCGCTCGGTAAGTCCCAAAGGTAAGAGGGAAGTAGAGAAGACAGAATAAGAAGATACATTTTAAAGTGTAAACTATTGTTGTAATGTTATGTCAACGCTGTTGTTTGTAACTTGGTACAGAAGGATGCCAGTGTATACGAGGGAGATCTCTATATGCTAGAGACCAGGGCAAACGGAAAGTACAAGGAACCGTTAAGCCACGGTACAACAGCCACGGAATACAGGTTAGGTGTCTTAATCTGACCACCTCGTGCCACTTTTAACACCTTCCGTACCAATCTACCCCGTAAACCCCGTAGTGTTTTAACAGTATTGTTGTATTGTTTTATGTAAGTTGGATGACTGACCAAAGCCATGATATCAGTAAACGGATTGTATCATGTAATTGGAATAACGGAATAATGGATGTATATCCATGATTTGATTCAGTCAGGTTAAATAGGTTGTTAACTGGATTCAGGAATTCATGTGTTCATATTGAGTTGGAATATTAAAGAGTATAGATTGACTTGAATCATATTCAAGTCAGACTAAAAGAAAAGTAATTTGAAGTTCTATAATTGTTAGGGTCCTTATTGTAATTTATAAAAACTTGAAGGGGTTTTATGTAAAAATATTTTGTATAGTTTTCAAGATACACCTCAAGTATTATTTATTCGTCTTTATAATTATAATGAGTGTGATTTATTTTGTGATATATCTAGTGAAAATATCCTAATTACATATAAAGGTATTAATTTGTAATATTGATTTATTTGAAATTCATGGTATTTTAATGTAACTTTTAATCTTGTAATTTTTTAGGAAAAGGTGAAAACTTTATCTTATAATAAAATAGGTGTTTAAATGATAAATATACATATGTTTTAAACAAGAATGATTTTTAATAAATATTTTATTTTCCAAAAATCTCATTTTTCTTAAATGTCGTATTTTAAACCTTTCGAGACCGAATGCTCCTTGCGGAGGTCTGAATCTCGCACTACTAAGCCCGAGGGTGCACGATAAACTGTACTATCCCTAACGAGTTCCCCAAAGGTGGATTGTAGTGGCGCTTTGGAAAGATTTAATAAACACTAATCCTTTAGAAAACGGTTTTATAAAGTAAAAGGTATTTATTTGAAAAGTGTAATTTTCCGTATTTTAGGTTCTAGGGTTTCCTAAACCAACTAGCCTATTTCTAAATGGTCTAAACGACAAGTCGTTAGAAGCCTCAAATCGCCTCTTCACTGTCAATTGTGGCCAGGTAAGTACAAGTGAGGAGGGAGGGATCCGCTCACGAATCGTGAGGCGGGCCTTTTAAAGTTATCCAAGCTCACTTGCCTAGCCTAGACACCACAATGTCAGTTTAGATAAACGATCGATGTCCACAACTTATCGTATTTTCCTAGTAAGAAATATTTACTTAAAAATGTAACCTTTTAAGAATGGTTTTATGAAGATTATGGTATTTTAATGAAAAATTCGTTTTGTCGTATTCTAAGTTTTGATGATATCATTTTAGGGTTGTATTTACGTGTGTGTGGAGGTAGGTCATTAGCTTGTGACTTATTTTAAGATATAGTGAAGTTTAGGGGTTAAATATGATAAATTAAACATGAGGGTATTTAGGTGAAAGAATACGGTATTTGCAAAAGTTATCATTTCATGTGTGAAAACTCATTCAAATTGATTTTTACAAGTTTAGTGATCAAGATGAACATGTTTAGGAATGATGGAATTGATTAGAAGAAGAAAAATAAACATTATGGTATTATTATGAAAAGAATACGATATTACAAGAAAGCTATCATTTCATGTGAGAAACTTTGTCCAAATTAATTGTTATGTGATTAATGGTCATCATGAACATGTTTAGGTATTATGGTATGAGTGACAAGTGAGATTTTGTAGAAAAACCGAATCGAAAATCAGTTTGTTCCGAATTCCGTCGGGTTTTAAAAAGTCGTATTTTGAGAAGTAGAAAAGAGAGAAGAACGGGACTTACGGGTTTCAAACTCTTCTAAAGAGTATAGAAGAATAAGGCAAATGGCCGAGATGTTGTTTCGTCGCCGGTTGCTTCAAAGAACGTCGCCGGAAATCCGTCAGCGCTTCGCCGTGAACTCGGTTTCAAAGCACACTTTTCTTGTAGAAATTTCAAGAGAGTAAACCTAGAGTTTTGGGATGAGAAGGTAGGGGGTAGGGGGTCTATTTATAGGGTAGCTATGGTAGGGTAGGTGAAAGGTTTTCTTTATTAAAAAAAAGAAAAAAATTAAAGAAAAAGCATTAAAATTTTTATTAAATTGGTTATATTTATCAGTCGGAAACTGATATAATAAAATGGACTAAACAGGGAGGTTGGAAATACGAAAAGACAACTTTTTGGTCTTGGGACCTCGGCCGTCCGACCGAGTCCGGCAGGCCGACTCGGCCGATCCCGGCCGAGTCCGGCGACCAAAACGTAGGGGATCTTCTGGTGGGGCTTATGGCATACTCTGTTTTTAGGTTTCAGTTCAACATTTGGGAGTTATGGCCTGTGAACTGTTGGGCTTCCAAGAATTTTAAAAGAAAAATAAACTAAAAATAATGTAGGGCGTGGGATTCGAACTCTGGTGGCTTGGTTCAGCAGTGCAAGGTATTACCAATGAGCTACAAGCTCCTTCTTGTAATTATTGTAGGGAAATAGATACTTAAAGTGTTATCAGCAACATTAAATACTCCAAGTATACTTCAAATTTAAATCAAATTTATGTATACAAAAATTGGAGTTGTTACAATCTACCCTCCTTACAAAAATTTCGTCCTCGAAATTTACAACTTTTATTTGAGGACTAGTTTACAAAAATGTGAGGATATCTTGCACGCATTTCATCTTCCCTTTCCTACGTGGATTCTCCTGGAGTGTCTTTTCTCCACATTACCCGGACCAAGTTAACTTCCTTGTTCCGAAGTGTTTTCACTTTCCTGTCCAGGATTTCCACAGGTTGTTGCTCACAAGACAAGTTGGGCTGTATAGTGAGCTCGGAATGATCAAGTACATGGCTGGGGTCACTCACATACCTTCTGAGTTGGGATATGTGGAACATGTTATGCACTCCTTCCAATGAGGGTGGAAGCGCTAATCGGTGCCACTTCACCGACTCGTTCGAGTATGTCGAACGGTCCAATGTATCTCGGACTCAATATACCCCATCTTCTAAATCGGATCACTCCGCGGTTCGGAGATATCTTCAAGAATACATGGTCTCCTGGCTGGAACTCCAAGTGTACTTTGCATCAGCCCAGTGCTTCTGTCGATCTTGGGCTATACGCATCCTTTCCCTGATAGGACGAACCATATCAACAGTCGCTACTATCATCTCTGGTCCAAGAAGTTCCCTATCTCCGATGTCGTCCCAACTTAATGGTGATCGACACTTCCTTCCATATAATGCTGCAAAAGGTGCCATTCCTATGCTTGCTTGGTAACTGTAGTTGTATGCGAACTCCACAAGATGCAGGTGATCTTCCCACAATCCTTTGAAGTCTAGCATACATGCTCTGAGTATATCTTCCAAGATCTGAATAGTTCGTTCCGACTGACCATCTGTTTGTGGATGATAAGTCGTGCTGAAGTTCAGACTTGTTCCTAAGATAGCTTGCAGACTCTGCCAAAATTGCGATCGAAACCTGGTGTCACGATCGGAGACAATGCAGACCAGTACTCCATGAAGTCTCACAATTTCCTGTATGAGTTCATGGGTATCAGAGATAGTACATTATGAAGTGTTTAAATCTTAATTAGATTATTACCTCCATGTACTTCTTTGCTAGTGTCTCAGTTGATTGACCAACTCGAAATGGGATGAAGTGAGCCGACTTTGTGAGTCAATCCACAATGACCCATATTGCATCGTTACTCTTTGTGCTGCGAGGAAGAGCAGTTACAAAGTCCATCGTGATGTGTTGCCACTTCCATTCTGGGATTGGTAACGGTTGAAGTAGTCCAGCTGTCCTGTGATGTTCGGCCTTTACTTGCTGACACACCAAACATTTTGCGACGCTTCTGGCTACTTCACGCTTCATTCCATGCCACCAATAATTCTGACGTAGATCTTTGTACATTTTGGTACCTCCAGGATGTACTGAGTAGGGAGAGCTGTGAGCTTCTTTCATTAACTCTTCCCGAACAGGACCTTTTGGTACACACAATCTGCTGCCGTATCTTAAAGATCCGTCTTCATGGATGATGAAGTCTGTTCTGAGTCCATTCTCCACTTGTTCTCTGATCTTTTGCAACTTAGCATCACTTGCTTGAGCTGCTTTGATCTGATTGACAATGGTTGATTGAACTTGTAGATTCATCAAACTTGAAGCATCACCTGGCATGACTACTTCAATCTCCATCTGATGTAAGTCTTGCTGAAGCTTCCACTGAGCGGTGAGATTCAATGATAATGGTTGGCGACTAAGAGCATCAGGTACTACATTCACATTTCCTGGGTGATATTGCAAGTTGATGTCAAAGTCCGCCATGAGTTCTAACCATCTTCTCTGCCGCATATTCAACTCCTTCTGAGTAAACACATACTTCAGACTTTTATGATCTGTGTAGATGTTCACTCGTTCACCAAGTAGGTAATGACGCCAAATCTTGAGAGCAAAGATGACAGCTGCCAACTCTAAATCATGCGTCGGATAATTGCGCTCATGAGTCTTTAGTTGTCTTGAAGCGTAAGCTACAAGCTTACCGTGCTGATGTAGAACACATCCTAATCCCTTACCGGATGCATCACAATGCACTTCGAATCCTCCAGATTGATCCGGTATTACGAGAATAGGTGCAGATGTCAGTCTTGACTTGAGTTCTACGAAAGCTTGCTCGCATGCTTCTGACCACACAAATTCTTCATCTTTTCGTGTGAGCTTGGTTAGGGGTGTTGCTATCTTTGAGAATCCTTCAATGAACTTTCTGTAATATCCAGCTAAACCCAAGAAATTTCGAATATCCTTCACTGACTTTGGTGTAGGCCATTCGCTAACTGCCGAAACTTTCACTGGATCTACAGAGATTCCTTCTCCTAATACGATATGTCCAAGAAAACCAACTTGATTTAGCCAAAACTCGCACTTGCTGTACTTGGCATAAAGCTTATGTTGTCGAAGAGTTTCCAGGACAATTCTTAGATGCTCTGCATGCTCTTTCCGATTCTTAGAATATACCAGGATGTCGTCGATGAAGATGACAACAAACCTGTCTAAATACTCCCGGAAAACTTGGTTCATTAGGTTCATGAATATTGCCGGTGCATTGGTCACTCCAAATGGTATCACTAGAAATTCGTAATGTCCATAGCGAGTTCTGAAAGCTGTTTTGTGAATATCAGCTTCCTTGACCTTCACCTGATGATAACCTGAACGAAGATCTAGTTTAGATAAAACACAAGATCCCCTTAGCTGATCGAATAAATCATCGATGCGCGGAAGTGGATACTTGTTCTTTATAGTGACTTCGTTCAAGGCCCTATAATCGATGCACATTCTGTATGAACCTTCCTTCTTCTTTACCAGTAGTACAGGTGCTCCCCAACTTGAAGTGCTGGGACGAATCCATCCTTTCGCCAATAATTCGTCCAACTGTGTTCGAACTTCCTTCAAACCTTCCGGACTCGGTCTATAAGGTGCTTTGATCACCGGTTGTGCTCCTGGTACTAAGTCAATACTGAATTCAAGAGCTCGATCGGGAGGCAAACCTGATATATCATCAGGAAATACATCATCGAACTCTCGAACCACATCTGGTCTTGATTCTTCCTCTGCTTGAGCTGCTGCAACTACTGCTTCTCTTGGCTTCGCTTTGTAGGTACTTGGCTCTAGGGTACGATCTCCACTCTTGAAATAGAAGACCGGATGATCTGGAATCTCAAATACTACCCTCCTTTGACGACAGTCGATGGTAGCATAAAAAGTTCCAAGCCAATCCATTCCTAGAACCACATCGAAGTTCGGTATGTCCAGCACTTTGAAGTCAGCATAAAACTCTCGACTGCAGACGACTACTGGACACAAGCTGTATCCCATAGTTGCCTTTAGAACGCCATTTCCGGAACTGACATTCCAGCTAGATACAAGCGATGAGACTGGAATCGCATGGGTTCGGACAAACTATTGCGACATAAAGCAGTGGGATGCTCCAGTATCAAACAGTGCAAGTGCAGGTAGTAAAGCTACTAGGATTGTACCTAAAGTATATGGGATATGTTTTAGGTATAGGGAAAGTGTGTAGGTAAACAAGACTAAAAGATAAGTTTGAGAAGGAAGTTTACCAGTAATGACTTGGCCAGTGGCCTCAGCTTCTTCCACAGACATCATGAAAGCCGGGCGCTTTGGCCCATTCCTCCTGGCTTGAGAAGCATTTCTCTGAACGTTCCTTTGAGCTTGATGGAACTGTCGAGGAGGTGGTGCAGCTTGTGGTCCCCTGGGTGGTGCAGGCAGTGCAAGTCTGGGAGCAGGTGTCTGAAGAGCTGGTCGCTGCGGATAGGTAATTGCTGGCCTGGGTGCAGCAACTGGGTTCTGCCTTTGAGGATAAGACCCAATATCGTGAGTAGCTGAGCCGCAGACTAAGCAAAGGCGGTTGGCTCGACGGCAGTCCTTCATCATATGTCCAGGTCTCTTGCAATAGGTGCAAAAGGCTGGGCTAGGATGATGGGTTGGTACTCCGGGTTGCCTTGGCACGAAAGGTGGTCTGGACGAGGCTCCACCTGCCATCTGGTTGGCAGGGCGTTTGACTCCTGCAGACTGGGGTCTGCCCTTCTCTTTTATTACTGCCTCATAACTGCGGGCAGCTTCTAGAGCATCATCATGAGTCAAGAACTTTCCTGTGGCTAGAGCATCCTTAATCTCTGTATCCAAACCTTGTTGAAAGCGACGGGCTCTGATATCGTCCGTCGGTATCAAGTGTGCCGCGAATCTGTTTTAAGATTGTGTTAGCTGTGTTGTATGTGATAATTAAAAATTGAACTATTGTGACATATCTTACCGGCTTAACATGGTGAATTCAGCATCGCATTCATCTACTGATTTATCCCACATTGAACCCTGTTGTAGATGAATAAACTGCTGCTCCATTGCAAACCTGGCAGTCACAGGGAAATATTTCGCGTCGAACTTTAAGCGAAAGGTCTTCCATTCAATCGGCTGTACCAGACGGTTTTCTTCCGCCTTCCACCAGTTGCGAGCATTATCCGTGAGCTGTAGTTTCGCTACACGGACCCAAGCGATGTCTGGCACTTGTGCTGCGGCCAGATCATCCTCGATACTTTGAGCCCATTCCTTAGCTTCCAGTGGGGTCCCCTTTTCTGAGAACTGCTTCGGATGTAAAGCCCTGAATTGCTTCACTCTCGGAGCATCAGTCTCGGGACGGTTCAAAAATTGTTGTTGTCCCTCGAGAAGGCTGCGGATCGCCTTAAATAGCATTGTTTGCTCAGTGGGTGGTGCAGGAACAGCTGGTGTAAGAGGTAGTGCTGAAGGGGTGTTGTTGACGTTGGTGCTGGTGTTGTTCGGGGAATCCATAAGCTTGAAGAAAAATTTGGGTTAGGACAGATTCAAATACATGAAATGATAAGATTCAAGGAAAAGAAATTTACAAGATTCAAGAAACATGAATTGTAAAAAATGTTTTAGTTGCTGGTTCTTGTGTTATATTGCTTAGGTTGTTCACGCAGACCAAAACTGTATGACAGGGATTCATACAGCTCTGACCTGCATGGGCCACCAACAAAACCTGTCACGCCCCGCTTCCCAGTGTATGGCGAAGGGGACACGACGAGATCCGCTACGTATGTACTCAGAAGTACATACGCTAAGCGTAGCTATGCAATATAGAAATAATTACACAAGAGACAAGAGTATAAAAAGAACAGCAACTTTTATTTATTAACATTCTTTGTACAATACATGAAAAGGAAGTACAACTGAAATAAAGATGCCTAAACAGTGGCATAACAGAAAATGTAAAGTACTGGAAAGAAAAGTGTACAATGAAATTATACTGCAGGGTCTTGAGTAAACTGCTCCAAGTCTTCTTGTGATGGCTCAACTTCTGCCGGGTCCAAGCCACCAGACGATATTCAAAGAAGAGAGAAACAGAATGTCATCAGCGAACAGATCGCTCGGTAAGTCCCAAAGGTAAGAGGGAAGTAGAGAAGACAGAATAAGAAGATACATTTTAAAATGTAAACTATTGTTGTAATGTTATGTCAACGCTGTTGTTTGTAGCTTGGTACAGAAGGATGCCAATGTATACAAGGGGGGTCTCTATATGCTAGAGACCATGGCAAACGGAAAGTATAAGGAACCGTTAAGCCACGGTACAATAGCCACGGAATACAGGTTAGGTATCTTAATCTGACCACCTCGTGCCACTTTTAACACCTTCCGTACCAATCTACCCCTTAAACCCCGTAGTGTTTTAACAGTATTGTTGTATTGTTTTATGTAAGTTGGATGACTGACCAAAGCCATGATATCAGTAAACGGATTGTATCATGTAATTGGAATAACGGAATAATGGATGTATATCCATGGTTTGATTCAGTCAGGTTAAATAGGTTGTTAACTGGATTCAGGAATTCATGTGTTCATATTGAGTTGGAATATTAAAGAATATAGATTGACTTGAATCATATTCAAGTCAGACTAAAAGAAAAGTAATTTGAAGTTCTATAATTGTTAGGGTCCTTATTGTAATTTATAAAAACTTGAGGGGGTTTTATATAAAAAATATTTTGTATAGTTTTCAAGATATACCTCAAGTATTATTTATTCGTCTTTATAGTTATAATGAGTGTGATTTATTTTGTGATATATCTAGTGAAAATATCCTAATTACATAAATAAAGGTATTAATTTGTAATATTGATTTATTTGAAATTCATGGTATTTTAATGTAACTTTTAATCTTGTAATTTTTTAGGAAAATGTGGAAACTTTATCTTATAATAAAATAGGTGTTTAAATGATAAATATACATATGTTTTAAACAAGAATAATTTTTAATAAATATTTTATTTTCCAAAAATCTCATTTTTCTTAAATGTCGTATTTTAAACCTTTCGAGACCGAATGCTCCTTGCGGAGGTCTGAATCTCGCACTACTAAGCCCGAGGGTGCACGATAAACTGTACTATCCCTAACGAGTTCCCCAAAGGTGGGTTGTAGTGGCGCTTTGGAAAGATTTAATAAATACTAATCATTTAGAAAACGGTTTTATAAAGTAAAAGGTATTTATTTGAAAAGTGTAATTTTCCGTATTTTAGGTTCTAGGGTTTCCTAAGCCAACTAGCCTATTTCTAAATGGTCTAAACGACAAGTCGTTAGAAGCCTTAAATCGCCTCTTCACCGTCAATTGTGGCCAGGTAAGTACAAGTGAGGAAGGAGGGATCCGCTCACGAATCGTGAGGCGGGCCTTTTAAAGTTACCCAAGCTCACTTGCCTAGCCTAGACACCACAATGTCAGTTTAGATAAACGATCGATATCCACAACTTATCGTATTTTCCTAGTAAGAAATATTTACTTAAAAGTGTAACCTTTTAAGAATGGTTTTATGAAGATTATGGTATTTTAATGAAAAATTCGTTTTGTCGTATTCTAAGTTTTGATGATATCATTTTAGGGTTGTATTTGCATGTGTGTGAAGGTAGGTCATTATCTCGTGACTTATTTTAAGATATAGTGAAGTTTAGGGGTTAAATATGATAAATTAAACATGAGGGTATTTAGGTGAAAGAATACGGTATTTGCAAAAGTTATCATTTCATGTGTGAAAACTCATTCAAATTGATTTTTACAAGTTTAGTGATCAAGATGAACATGTTTAGGAATGATGGAATTGATTAGAAGAAGAAAAATAAATATTATGGTATTATTGTGAAAAGAATACGATATTACAAGAAAGCTATCATTTCATGTGAGAAACTTTGTCCAAATTAATTGTTATGTGATTAATGGTCATCATGAACATGTTTAGGTATTATGGTATGGGTGACAAGTGAGATTTTATAGAAAAACCGAATCGGAAATCGGTTTGTTCCGATTTCCGTCGGATTTTAAAAAGTCGTATTTTAAGAAGTAGAAAAGAGAGAAGAATGGGACTTACGGGTTTCAAACTCTTCTAAAGAATATAGAGGAACAAGGGAAATGGCCGAGATGTTGTTTCGTCACCGGTTGCTTCAAAGAACGTCGCCGGAAATCCGTCAGCGCTTCGCCGTGAACTCGGTTTCAAAGCACATTTTTCTTGTAGAAATTTCAAGAGAGTAAACCTAGAGTTTTGGGATGAGAGGGTAGGGGGTAGGGAGTCTATTTATAGGGTAGCTAAGGTAGGGTAGGTGAAAGGTTTTCTTTATTAAAAAAAAAAGTAAAAAATTTAAAGAAAAAGCATTAAAATTTTTATTAAATTGGTTATATTTATCAGTCGGAAACTGATATAATAAAATGGACTAAACAGGGAGGTTGGAAATACGAAAAGACAACTTTTTGGTCTTGGGACCTCGGCCGTCCGACCGAGTCCGGCAGGCCGACTCGGCCGAGTCCAGCAACCAAAACGTAGGGGATCTTCTGGTGGGGCTTATGGCATACTCCGTTTTTAGGTTTCAGTTCAACATTTGGGAGTTATGGCCTGTGGACTGTTGGGCTTCCGAGAATTTTAAAAGAAAAATAAACTAAAAATAATGTGGGGCATGGGATTCGAACTCTGGTGGCTTGGTTCAGCAGTGCAAAGTATTACCAATGAGCTACAAGCTCCTTCTTGTAATTATTGTAGGGAAATAGATACTTAAAGTATTATCAGCAACATTAAATACTCTAAGTATACTTCAAATTTAAATCAAATTTATGTATACAAAAATTGGAGTTGTTACAATCTACCCTCCTCCCTCCTCCTTCATCACCGAGCCTCCCTTGCGAACCCTCTCGCCGCCGACCACCTCGTCGATCCCTCAGCATCATCACCATCACCTCCTACTACCCCGAGCCCCCTCCATTGCTTCACTCCCTTCACTACACCGAAGCTTCAAGCCTCGACCCCCTCGCTGCACCCTCACCGGAGACCACCACATCCACTTCCGTTCACCTTGATGTCGCTTCCTCTCCTGGCCACCACCACAGCAAGCAACCCTGCCACCATCGACGCCTCCTCGTCGCAGTCGCAGTCGAGCTTGAGCCTAGTCGTCGCCGTGCCGTATTCGTGGCGCGATCGTGCCTTTGCCGCTGCCGTACCGTCGTCAACACGTCATTAGGCAAGTATATTACTTGCTTCATGCTATTAATCCGTATTAAATTTAGTTTCGAGTTTATATCGTACATGTACGCCTCGTGCGAGCCATTGAATGCAAGTGTTTGATACGAAACTATATGTGAAGACCTGTCTTTAAATAGAGGAACTTGTGATCATTAGACCCATCTACTATTTACCGATGTGCTGTAGAAATTTCGTTAGAAACCGCGGTCGCTTCACCTATGAAATGTTAATCCCGATAATCATTACGAAACCTGAATTTCCTGAACATGCTAGACCATTAAATTCACATTAAATATTTTACGAATCGGTTTTTGGCGTTCCCTGGCTTGTACCGAAGCCAACAGAACAATCTACAGAACCCTATTTTGATACCTAAATTTGAACTGGTTATGATAGATAAAATTGCGGTGAATTACGATTCTGGACTGCAGTCTAGAGCAGTAATTCCAGGTAACCCCTGTTTTTAATCCACTGAATATCCTTGAAAAATGCGTAAATGTGCATAACCCTATATCGTTACGTAGAGAATCTAGTTAGCTTCCTTATTCCACTAGTTTCACTGAATTCCTTAACTGTATGTTATTTTTAACACATTTTATGAAGTCGAGGTGTCCTGCTGAATTCTGCAGTGACAGATTTTACACATCGAGCATAACATGACCATAACTCCCTGTTGATATAGGATATCACTGATCCGCCAATTGAGTTGGAAACCTAACTGTAAAACCTAAACATCGTTCAACTATAGTATCGCCTAATTCTGATCCCAACAGGATGAAAACGGTGTTGCGAAACGGACTTTTAGTTCAGGAACTAGAATTCCAGCAGCGAACACTTAAAATGAAATGACTATAACTTGCGAATCCGAAACCCGATTGACTTGAAATTAATTTTGTTGAACTTCTGACTAAATTTACTTATTACCGCTTTTATATATTTTTGCTCAATTATGAATGCATGATTTAATACAAATTTTTCTATGTTCATAAGATGCATAACGACTTATACTGCACATAAACTGTTTAGCGACATGATTCATACTTCTACCCGACTACCGGACCTCTAGTGTTAGTGAATTCGTGTTAATTCTCAGTGTATGTTGCATTGTCGAACGTATGTAGTATTGGTGTGGTTGTGTCAAGTACGCCAATGAATAGTGAGTGATTCGTGACAATGAACCATACAGTGAACAGTGAAAGAAATCGTGTTATTGATGCGTACTTGTACACAACTAGCCTATACTCACGAATAGTGAAACCTGGGTAAAAAGGGGGAAATCGAAGTGGAAATGAAATTGTATTTAGTGAGGAAAATGATTTAGAGGATGATCATTCGAACAGCGACTCTTATATATTTTAGGTTGGGTCTGGCGGTGCGGCTGACAAGGTTATGTCCCGGGCGATAGCGGGATGTGGTCTCGGGTACATACGAGACCCTCGTTAAACATGATCCTCCTTTCCAAAACTCGATTTCAAAAATGACTTAGAGACTGATAGGAGCACAGATCATACATTGCATCAGTTAGTGATATATTGACTACCTGCATTTTATCTCCACTGTTATTACCTTCTTTTCTTGTCTCTTGTTATAATTATAATATTGCTATTATGTCGCTCTGACGACCTGAGTATGCATGCTCAGACCTTGAGGAAGAACCAGTTCAGGAGTCGGACCTGCCCTTCGAACTTGCAGAGAGTTAGACGGTCGTGCCTCCAGTACCTTTACTGTTTTCCCTAAAGAAACCTTGTATTCACACTTGGTTAGTAGTTCTTTCTTTGTTTTGTTGCAAATTGTGAACAATGAAAGTTGATGTAATAACTAGTGATGTATTTCCTTTACTTCTGTGCTATGTTTACTGATTACCATGTAATGTTAGAACCCGAAGTGTGACTACGGCGGGATTATTCTTTGACCGTAAGAGCATGGCTGGCCTACTCATCCCTCGTATTCCGTATTTTGGGAAGCGGGGCGTGACAATTTCTGAATAAGGAGGGCTATGGTGTAGAGTGATATTTATAGGAGAAATTAGGGTTTAGGGTATTGAAGAATGGAATTAAAATGCATTAACATTTTAGATTAATGCCTCATTTTAATTCTCTGGAAATGTGCAGGGAAAACAAACAGACTAGGGTTAATGGGGGAGTCCAAGAGGTGCTAAGGAATTATTTTTGTAGCATTAGCTATGGAGGACCGACGGCGTCGGCCCCAAGCTCAATCTCGTCAGCCAAGTTAGGGTGTTTGGGCTCTAGATTCTTGCCACGTGTCCTAGTCATAGTTAATAGTATTTTGCACATGTTTGATTTTTTGGTGACTTTTCATTTTACGTGTATTACACATGTAACTTTTGGGCTTCCAAAAATTTTAAAAGAAAAATCAGTAAAAATAATATGTTGCAGGGGGATTTGAACACGGGGGCTATGTCACAGCAGTGTAAGGCTTTACTAATGAGCTACAAGTGCTTCCTTGCTGTTTAAAAGCAAATCAAATTTATAATTTATGCTCAGGATTTACAAATACTCCATTTGTACATTAATTTTAAAAGTTTTATGTGCATTAAAACAGAGTCGTTACATCAGGTCCAAGGCCAGCGAGGATGTGAAGAACAAGGTCATTTTCGGGAAGACGATGATCCGCAAAAGTGAGATCTTCGGAGATAGATCACATCTCTTGTAGGTACTCGCTTATAAATTGCGAACCACGTTGATTTTTGATGAGGCGTTTCTTGATCGACATAACTTATGGGCGAGATTTGTTCGCAAGGAAAATAACAAGTAGATCCTATGCTTTCTTGAAGGAGGAAACATAAGAGATGTAGGGTTGGATCGTCTCGACACTACTGTGGAGGATAGCGTTGAGAATAAGTTGATCATGACGGTACCATTGATGGTAGTCGGGATTTTCGACACGCTTGGTGGTGTCATGAATGTCAGTGATAGTCCTCGGAGGCAGAAATGTCACGACCCGAAATAGCACGTGACTGGCACTTGAATCATATAAAGTCTATAGGACCCCATATAATTCAAGTAAGCCAAAAATCCCAGAAATCTAAACCATTTTAAGGAGGAAGTGAAGAAAACTTATTTAAAAGCAAGTGGTTTTAATAACATAAGCCTAAATATGCATTTTTAAAATCTCAAGTTTTTTCTGAAAATTTCGACAGAGTTTCCTTTGTAAATACTGGCCCCAAAAGGGTACAACATGCATAATATGAATAAAGGCATCCCCAAGCAGGAGCTAGCTCTTCGTCAATTGACGGTCACAACCACGCAAGCAATATAATATACAACGCCGAAAGGCAAGAATTAAAACTCAAAAGTAAACACAATCATCAAGAAAACCATAATAATACAACGCGCGACTCTAAGATTGAAAAAAATAAACAACTGGTCTTCTAAGGTAAAATAAAATACAAGTCTTGTTGATGGAGTTTCTAGATACAACTGAAATAAATACATGTACAATGGTGGTCACGATACAAGTGAGTCCACCTACCAAAGCAATTACCCGGAATGAAGCAGTGTGCCAGGAAAGCCGCAACGAAACCTGTACGGCAAAACCTGCAAGAACTGACGGGGGTGAGTTGCCAACTCGTGAGTAGAAAACATCACAGAGCAGAAATCGTATGTATGACTCATCCTAGGTCAATACGATCATAATATGTATATCCTCAAAATGATAAATTCTAAAGCATGATAAGGTGGCAAGGGTAAACATCTATATATAAGTGTAATATCATGTGCTCGTGTTAGTGCCTTAGATAGCAAAATATCATAAATATGAGGTGTGAATGCAATATAATGAAAACAGAATACATCATGCATGTGAAACTGTTTTCTTAATTTAGTGAGATTTCTTTATGTATATAAATCGAGGCATCATCAATGAAATCAACATGAAATCAGTGTCAAGTATCGACACAAAACATATATCCCAATATCTCAATATCTCAGGCTTCGGCAATCCGGACTGGCCTGTATCCTCGAATCTCAATATTTAAGGCTCCGGCTATCCGGACCGGCCCATATCATCAAATCTCAAAACCTCAGGCTCCGGCTATCCGAACTGGCCTGTACTCCGATCGGTATCCTCCGGATATCCGTCGAATCACAATAAAATCACCGGTCAGCAGTGCTCCCCTGTCACAGGCTCAACGCCATCATCTGCGACCTTCTCGTCCCGAGATACCGCATCAGGTCCACCATGCACCCACAGACGGTTCCTCCTCCTCGAATCAGGTGTATGATATCGCTTAAGAGCCGAGAAAACTCATGGTGGACATATCTCAAATCATATCATGAGAAAACCGCAACTTTCATTTTAAAATGATAATCAGTTCATAAAATCCTTGCGGTTTCTCCAAATCGAGAAATCTCATGGAAAACCAAAATCCCAAATCTCAAGGGTAAATAAATAATGAATTCTATAATGTTGGGCTCTGGCAATCCGAACAGGCCCATGATGTCATGGCAAATGAATATATAAATATGCATGAAAATCACAGTAATAAATGCAATGTCTAAGCTATCATATAAAAGCAAGCTCACTAGTACCATGTCGAAACTATCAGCTAACATTTTACACTAATGAAGTAGTATTTTCTAATGTGTATGTGACATGGCAATTACCGATGATGATGTGTGTGAGCCGGCAAGAAGGTGTACGTGGAGCATACGCATCATCGGTAATGGTGCTGGTATGCTGACAGCATGTTTTCATAATCACTACAGTACACAATAAAACATGCAATGCGATGATAACAACATGGATAAACGGAGAATGAATGATAAAAGCAGCAGTACCGAATATACAACAATGAATAGTAAATGCAACAATAAGGAATTTACAATAATATATATGGGTCATACAGTTTTGCCGTTTGAAATAAAACGAATCGTGGTGTTTAAAAAATAGAGCTACGATATTTTTAAGAAAAGGCACATCCTTTGAAATATCCGTAGAATCCATTGGCATATCTTTAAAATACTCACGATTCGTTAGTTTGAAATAGGTATGACCCGATTCTAGTCTAACATCTACAAGAAACTACCGGACTAAACTAACAGACTGATCGAAAGGGTAAGGAAAACCACCTAAGTCTGAGTCGATATATATATATATATATATATATATATATATATATATATAACAGTCGGTGATCCCGCCTCAATAGTATCACGTACGATACAATATATATAATATGACATTCTCGAGTCAAGAGTGCGGATCTATCATCAATATATAGCTCGTACGGTAAATCCATCGTAAGGCTTCCAAATCTGGGTACGGGTCGAATATCACATTTATCTCATTATTCATCTGGTATCCACTTCATCATATATCATGATCTGGGGGTACTGATCTAAGTCTAGTACAAACTGATACCATCTATATATATGTATGCGTGTATATGAAAACACATCGCCTAAGGACCCGCTAAAACATCATGTCGTATCTAATAATATGAACCAAAACACAACACCGATCTCATGGCCTCACGCCCAATCTCATCGACTCATCTCCAAATATCATATATTATCCGCATATCCAAGTATATATATATACACATACATATTCACATACCTATATGTATGTATGTATGTGTGTGTGTGTGTGTATATATATATATGTATATGTATATATATATATATATATATATGTATGTATATATATATATATGTATGTATGTATATATCCCCATATACGCACAAATAATTAAAATGTATGCATGTGTGTGTGCGTGTGGGTGTAATCTCTAATCTAGGGTTTCGCGACTAAGAATCTAAACTAAGTTACTTCTAATTACACTAACACTATATCATGAACACCTAGAATCTATCTTGATAATCAATAATCTCACAATAAACATATTTATATATATGTGTGTGTGTGTGTGTGTGTGTGTGTGTGTGTGTGTGTGTGTATGTATGTATGTATATATATACGTATTCGTATACTACACTACCAAACTGCGGGGGTGCTATACGCCATCCACCCGACTTCCCCCGTAAATATATATCTACTCACTTGATCTTCGCTTGCTGGTGTCGATGTCACCACGCGCTTGCTTGTCGTCTCGAAGTCCTCGTGAGAGTACCTACATATCATAACACATCGTATCGCATTAAAATCCAATTCGCAAATCGAAACGACACACGAATCACTCAAAGGTTAAAACCTATGGTCTACTCACGCAAATCAACCAAACAACACCCGATATAGACATACAAACGTCAAGTGATCGATACCAAACACGAAAATCAAAACTTCAATTTATAAACATCGCAAAACATAAAGCAGCAACTTTGAAAACATGCTCCGGATTTTACCCTAACTCAAATTAGCCAATTTTGCACATAGGAGGGGTCTAGTTTACTGGAGAATAAGACATGGACCAAACACGAAAGGGTTCCACCCTACCCCGGCCGCAATTTACGGCCAGGAAGAATAAATCTGCAGCCTGGGTTGGGTATTTGGGGTCAGGTCTCTGTGGTGGCTTCCTGGGTGCCTGCATGACTCACAGTGTTTGCTAAATAATTTTTAGAGTCCCCGGGTGTTAGCAGATATCAATTTCCCTTCACAATTCTCACAAATTCCCGATATCGGGGTTTCTAAATTTATGTTTCGGGGTTTGATCTATGGTTTCAGTCCATGATACAATCCCTACAGGGGTTTAAGGTCACTTTAAAGCCTCAATTACACCTTTGGATTCAAACCAAACGCTAACCCTTTCTAGAAATTTTCAAAGTTCACTAAACCGCATTAACACACTTCTAAACTTATATGGGTGATAAAGAAATTGAAATACAATACTAATAGTGCAGAAATTATCTCATTTGGCAACTCAAGAAATTTCTTGAGTTGCTCCAAGTGTCCAAAATCCTTACTTTCTTGGTCCAAAGTGTTTGTATGGAGCTTGTGCACATTTTTAATGAAGTGGGGATGGACTTTGGATGAGTTTTTGGTGGTGTTTTGAGGGTTTAGAGGGGGGGATAAAGGAGGCCAGCAGCCATGAAGAGAGGGGAGAGGAAAAATAAAGAAGGAAATAATGAAGGAGAGAAGCCATGGTCCAAGGTTGACCCCCTCACCTCTCTCTCCCTCTCACTTCTCTCTCTTGCCCATACCTAATATTCTAATCCCATTTTCTTTTTCTTTTCTTTTCTTTTCTTTGTTTTTCTTTTCTCTTCTTCTCATTTTAAAACAAAACCTTGCATAAAAATGAAGAAAAGCCATGACAAAACGTAACAAGTGCTAAAATGTGGCATGGTGCATGTCATGTGCACAAAACCGGATTAATGCAGGATTAGCGATATTTAATCGCGATTAGAAATAAAACGAAGTATAATTAATTATAGATTTTTATAATTTGCTTAAATCATATAAATCACTCTCATTTCAGTAATTCTTATAATTTTCCAAAATTTCCCCAATTTGTCGGTATTTAATTATACCGCCATATTAAAATATTCATAATATTTATTATTTAATTTTATAATTTCCCAAAAATAATATTTTATTTTTTTGAAATGTTACAGTCTTCCCCCCTTAAAGAAATTCGGTCCCCAAATTTAAATCTAAACCCCTCAAATACTAAAACATTTCGGTAAAATGATCCAGTCGTCGGGGCTCCGAAATCATAATAAATAAAACATGTCTTAGCGCAAGGCATGCGCATGAAAACGAGTATATAAACCAAAAATCAAAACTCCGTCAAGCATCCATCAATCATCGAAGTTATGGCGAAGACACCAATGTCAAAGCCCAATACGAAAACCAACATGATATACATCAAGCCATACATGTAAATATCATTAAAACATCTGAAAGGAATGCATGCCAAATCTTTTCAAGTCGATGTGCGATGTGTGTATCACTGCACAGCGGTGGACGTCTATTGTAAGAAAATAACTATATATATATATACCTTTTGTTTTAATATACATGCCCCGCCGTTTTGAAAACAATGTTAGAAGGGTTTCCTTTATAAAATGTTTCGTGTCATCTCGGAGGTGTAGGTAAATACTGAGACTGTAGCTCTTTCTATAGAAATTCCTTCGATAACTATCAATGCATGCAACAATATATTCAGGTAATGTCCTCGGACTAGTCCTGCTCAGCTTCTATACCAAATAGTAAATATCATAAAAACATACTGCTCAAAATCAATCCCAAAATGTATATAAGAATGCCACGTGCGTCTGGTGTGCACGGAAATCGAATCCATGAATGTGTCATACACGTGCATAGAAATAAAATCTAAGTGCAATGGTTATGCACAAAACACCTGTCCAAGGCAACGGGTGTGCCTGACAGCAATATCAGGTGCATCTGATATGCACGAAGAATATCGATTTAGTGCATCCGGCGTGCACCAAAATCGCATCAAGTGCCTAAGTATGTGCGAGAATCCAAATCAAGTGCACAAGGTGCAAGAAAACAAATATCGAATATCACAATCGAAATCGACGGTATACAATACATTTCAATCCAAATCCAAATCAGGTATATCGTGGTATATAATCTTACAGCCATGTGCATCAGCGTGCACAAAATCAAATCAAAATACTAAAAGTGTATGAAAACTATGCCGAAAGCATAAGTCAAATCACATGCATACCATAGGCATGAAATCAAAATCAATATCTCAAATGACATCAAACCGAAGACAAGTGCAACTGTGGTGCACAAAATTTTAATCATGCAAATAAATCGCTCAAAATACTGAAATCAAAGATAGCGGAAACAGTCCCGCTCTAGCACATCCTCTATAGATCTCTGGCCAACTGTCATAGTCACTCAAAACATATCTCGTCGACGATGCCGAACTCTGACCTGCTGGGTGTGCACAATATGACCGATCCTGGGTCCAAGTCTCCCCTAAATCTCTGGCCTGCTGGGTCCAAGTCTTCTCATATAGTATTCCAGAAAGGTTCTGTCGAATTCTTCCCTAAATCTCGTTTCTGCCGAACTGCCCGAAAATTATCACCTTTTACTAAATCTGTTTCATGTTCCGGAATGGCTGCATACTCATCGCGACTCTTTCTGGAAGATATATCCATGTACAACGCTTCTGCATGCGTATCACATTTCTGATGTCAGCGGAGTGGAACGTCATCTCGTCAAGATCTCATACGAACCTCTTACTCCACTTTTCTCTAATGTCGACTGCTTCGGACTTGTCTCTTCGTGGCTGCATGGACTGCGCTCCAACGACTATACTCGTATCTGGAGTCTCCCATGCAATGTATTCCATCACATGATATCCGAACGACGTCGAACCTTTCGATCGAGTAATCAAATTCCATAATCCCCGCAGAGCTCAACATCTTGAGTACAGTTTAATAGTATTCCAATACATGCCACAGTACCTATTGACCAGCCGTAGAAGAGCAAACTCAAGCCTCATTAATGGCACCGCAGAACTGCTGTAAACCCTAAGGTTTCAAAGCGTTCTCATGGTCATTATATCGAGTTAGGGTTTCATTCTTCTAGAGGGTCCACGGAATTACTTGCATATTTTTCCGAATACTTTAAACTTGGAAAAATGGGTTTCTGACATTCGATCGTCTTCTATCGACTCTCAACGTACCTGTATGAAGTTGTCTCAAGCTGGAATCAATCAATCTGATGACCTCGCATCGGGTAGGCAATGAATCATATGTCATAGTCCCTCATCCTTAGATGACTAGCGATCTTCTATCATATCTCTAAGTATACTCATGCGGCAATAGCTCCAAACATCTAGGGCGATATCTCATCATTCGCAGCAGCAACTGGCTCATTCGTCCACATGCTGAACAGTGCCTCAATCATCAAGTATAATCGATGCATCGACGGTCATCATATTCTGTCTGGCCTCTAGCAGTGGCCCAATCCTCTGGTGCTGATCTGCACGTCCGAGAAATCTTGTAAAAGCGATCCATCAAACGCTCATGGCGCGAAAACACAATAACGACACATCTATGCAAATCGTATGTCCCTGAAATCACGCCCTGGTCAGTTCTCGTCCGTGACGAGTTCATGCTGCCACAACTCTAGCTGTAGCTCTCTCTGCCCGCGTAATCGTGGCAGCAAAAACCATAAACTGATATTGATGAGGATAGATCATAGGAATGAATATAATACTGTGCAATGAAATGTATATCCTAAGGATCCTTAAGCGGAGTAGTGTATCGTAAGTATGCCGTGGAACATACACACGGTAGGTCACTCTCCTTAAGTCACCTACTCCATCAACCAAAGTCAACCTACGCGACGAAATTTCGGGTCTAATACCCCCTCAACTAAGTCCACGTTCCGTAAGGGCAAGCCTAGATTCTGTATATATACAAACGCCCTAGGCTCCGCATAGTCAAACATAGACTCGAACCAAAGTTAACCTAGCGCTCTGATACCAACTTTGTCACGACCCGAAATAGCACGTGACTGGCACTTGAATCATATGAAGTCTATAGGACCCCATCTAATTCAAGTAATCCAAAAATTCCAGAAATCTAAACCATTTTAAGGAAGGAGTGAAGAAAACTTATTTAAAAGCAAGTGGTTTTAATAACATAAGTCGAAATATGCATTTTTAAAATCTCAATACTTTTCTGAAAATTTCGGCAGAGTTTCCTTTGTAAATACTGGCCCCAAAAGGGTACAACATGCATAATATGAATAAAGGTATCCCAAGCAGGAGCTAGCTCTTCGTCAATTGATGGTCACAACCACGCAAGCAATATAATATACAACGCCGAAAGGCGAGGATCAAAACTCAAAAGGAAACACAATCATCAAGAAAACCATAATAATACAACGTGCGACTCTAAGGTAGAAAAAAATAAACAACTGGTCTTCTAAGGTTAAATAAAATACAAGTCTGGTTGATGGAGTTTCTAGATACAACTGAAATAAATACATGTACAATGGTGGTCACGATACAAGTGAGTCCACCTACCAAAGCAATCACCCGGAATGAAGTAGTGTGCCAGGAAAGCCGCAACGAAACCTGTACGGCAAAACCTACAAGAACTGTGGCACAACGGGGGTGAGTTGCCAACTCGTGAGTAGAAAACATCACAGAGCAGAAATCGTATGTATGACTCATTCTAGATCAATACGATCATAATATGTATATCCTCAAAATGATAAAGTCTGAAGCATGATAAAGTAGCAAGGGTAAACATCGATATATAAGTGTAATACCATGTGCTCATGTCAGTGCCTCAGATAGCAACATATTATAAATATGAGATGTGAATGCAATATAATGAAAACATGATTCATCATGCATGTGAAACTGTTTTCTTAATTTAGTGAGATTTCTTTATGTATATAAATCGAGGTATCATCAATGAAATAAACATGAAATCGGTGTCAAGCATCAACACAAAACATATATCCCAATATCTCAATATCTCAGTCTCCGGCAATCCGGACTGGCCCGTATCCTCGAATCTCAATATCTATGGCTCCGGCTATCCGGACTGACCCATATCATCAAATCTCAAAACCTCAGGCTCCGTCTATCCGGACTGGCCTGTACTCCGATCGGTATCCTCCGGATATCCGTCGAGTCACAATAAAATCACCGGTCAGTAGTGCTCCCCTGTCACAGGCTCAACGCCATCATCTGCGACCTTCTCGTCCTGGGGTATCGCACTGGGTCCACCATGCACCCACAGACGGTTCCTCCTCCTCCTCGAATCGGATGTATGATATCGCTCAAGAGCCGAGAAAACTCATGGTGGACATATCTCAAATCATATCATGAGAAAACCGCAACTTTCATTTTAAAATGATAATCAGTTCATAAAATCCTTACGGTTTCTCCAAATCCAGAAATCTCACGGAAAACCAAAATCCCAAATCTCAAGAGTAAATAAACAATGAATTCTATAATATTGGGCTCCGGCAATCCGGACTGGCCCATGATGTCATGGCAAATGAATATATAAATATGCATGAAAATCACAGTAATAAATGCAATGTCTAAGCTATCATATAAAAGCAAGCTCACTAGTACCATGTCGAAACTATCAGCTAACATTTTATACTAATGAAGTAGCATTTTCTAATGTGTACGTGACATGGCAATTACCGATGATGATGTGTGTGAGCCGACAAGAAGGTGTGCGTGGAGCATACGCATCATCGGTAATTGTGCTGGTGTGCTGACAGCATGGTTTCATAATCGCTACAGTACACAATAAAACATGCAATGCGATGATAACACCATGGATAAACGGAGAATGAATGATAAAAGCAGCAGTACCGAATATACAACAATGAATAGTAAATGCAACAATAAGGAATCTACAATAATATATATGGGTCATACAGTTTTTCCGTTTGAAATAAAATGAATCGTGGTGTTTAGAAAATAGGGCTGCGGTGATTTTAAGAAAAGGCACGTCCTTTGAAATATCCGTAGAATCCCTTGGCCTGTCTTTAAAATACTCACGATTCGTTAGTTTGAAATAGGTATGACCCGAGTCTAACATCTACAAGTAAACTACTGGACTAAACTAACAGACTGATCGAAAGGGTAAGAAAAAACACCTAAGTCTGAGTCGATATATATATATAACAGTCGGTGATCCCGCCTCAATAGTATCACATACGATACAATATATATAATATGATATTCTCGAGTCAAGAGTGTGGATCTATCATCAATATATAGCTCGTACGGTAAATCCATCGTACGGCTTCCAAATCTGGGTACGGGTCGAATATAACATTTATCTCATTATTCATCTGGTATCCTCTTCATCATATATCATGATCTGAGGGTACTGATCTAAGTCTAGTACAAACTGATACCATCTATATAAATGTATGCGTGTGTATGAAAACACATCGCCTAAGGACCCGCTAAAATATCATGTCGTGTCTTATAATACGAACCAAAACACATCACCGATTTTATAGCCTCAAGCCCAATCTCATCGACTCATCTCTAAATATCATATACTATCCTCATATCCAAGTATATGCGCACACACACACACACACACACACATATTCACATACCTATATATGTGTGTGTATGTATATATGTATATATCCCCATATACGCACAAATAATTAAAATGTATGCATGTGTGTATGTGTGTGTGGGTGTAATCTCTAATCTAGGGTTTCGCGAGTAAGAAACTAAACTAAGTTATTTCTAATTATACTAACACTATATCATGAGCACCTAGAATCTATCTTGATAATCAATAATCTCACAATAAACATATATATATATATATATATATGTGTATTCGTATACTACACTACGAAATTGTGGGGGTGCTATACGCTATCCACCCGACTTCCCCCGTAGATATATATCTACTCACTTGATCTTTGCTTGCTGGTGTCGATGTCGCCACGTGCTTGCTTGTCGTCTCGAAGTCCTTGTGAGGGTACCTACATATCATAACACATCGTATCGTATTAAAATCCAATTCGCAAATCGAAACGACACACGAATCACTCATAGGTTGAAACATATGGTCTACTCACGCAAATCAACCAAACAACACCCGATATAGACGTACAAATGTCAAGTGATCGATACCAAACACGAAAATCAAAACTTCAATTTATAAATATCGCAAAAGATAAAGCAGCAACTTTGAAAACATGCTCCAGATTTTACCCTAAGTCAAATTAGCCAATTTTGCACATTGGAGGGGTCTAGTTTACTGGAGAATAAGACATGGACCAAACACGAAAGGGTTTCACCCTACCCTGGCCGCAATTTGCAGCCAGGAAGAATAAATCTGCGGCCTTGGTTGGGTATTTGGGGCTCAGGTCTCTATGTTGGCTTCCTGGGTGCCTGCATGACTCACAGTGTTTGCTAAATAATTTTTAGAGTCCCGGGTGTTAGCAGATATCAATTTCCCTTCACAATTCTCACAAATTCCCGATATCGGGGTTTCTAAATTTATGTTTCGGGATTTATTCTATGGTTTCAGTCTATGATACAATCCCTACAGGGGTTTAAGATCACTATAAACCCTCAATTACACCTTTGGATTCAAACCAAACCCTAATCCTTTTTAGGAATTTTCAAAGTTCACTAAACCGCATTAACACATTTCTAAACTTATATGGGTGATAAAGAAATTGAAATACAATACTAATGGTGCAGAAATTATCTCATTTGGCAACTCAAGAAATTTCTTGAGTTACCTCAAGTGTCCAAAATCCTTACTTTCTTGGTCCAAAGTGTTTATATGAAGCTTGTGCACATTTTTAATGAAGTGGGGATGGACTTTGGATGAGTTTTTGATGGTGTTTTGAGTGTTTAGAGGAGGGGGATGAAGGAGGGCAGCAGCCATGAAGAGAGAGGAGAGGAAAAATGAAGAAGGAAATTATGAAGGGAAGAAGCCATGGTCCAAGGTTGACCCTCTCACCTCTCTCTCTCACTTCTCTCTCTTGTCCATCATACCCAATATTCTAATCCCATTTTCTTTTTCTTTTCTTTTCTTTGTTTTTATTTTCTCTTCTTCTCATTTTAAAACAAAACCGTGCATAAAAATGAAGAAAAGCCATGACAAAATGTAACAAGTGCTAAAATGTGACACGGTGCATGTCATGTGCACAAATCCGGATTAATACAGGATTAGCGATATTTAATCGTGATTAGCAATAAAGCGGAGTATAATTAATTATAGATTTTTATAATTTGCTTAAATCATATAAAACACGCTCATTTCAGTAATTCTTATAATTTTCCAAATTTTCCCCAATTTATCGGTATTTAATTATACCGCCATATTAAAATATTCATAATATTTATTATTTAATTTTATAATTTTCCAAAATAATATTTTATTTTTCTGAAATGTAACAAGAAACTTAGAGCCGTAGATGTGGCCAAGAAGATTGTGTCCGATTAAGGACGCTTTAATTTGAGATCTCTACATAATGAAGTTTGTGTTGGAAAGTTTTGTTGGGAAAGATAATTTGAAGATGATGGAGGTTGAGTTTTAAGAGGAGGTCATGGATCAAAAAATTGAGATTTTAATCGTAAGGCACTGATACCATATAAGATCTTGAGAATATGCAATTTTGGGGTTTGAACTTAATTGATTTGTATTAAATCTCAAAGGTGTATATATACACTTTATATGATGAAGAAATAAAATAAAAACTTGACGCACAAATAAAATCAGAAAAGTTATGAAAAGATTTGTAATCAAAAAAATCTGCATCACTTATGAAAATCTTTTCTAATCGCTTGACTGCAGCCCTTGGCTTATATATCTACCAAATAAATAAACAAATAACAACAAAATAAACTTAGCTCTATTCATATTCCATTTGTGCTTCTCCAGCTCAGTTTAGCCTCTAGCTGTTGGATAAAATATTCTTAATTTTTTACTCGTTAACATTGATTGCATCCACAAATTAAACAAAATGTAAATAGCTGACACATTCTTTCCAAAACTTAGAATCCAGGGTCAAGAAATGCATTAGACAGAGAGACCTCTGAGACTGTGTCTTATATATATGCTGGAATAATGAACATATATAAAATAAATCCTGCTGCTAATTAATTAATTAGTGCAAGCTAAGTTACAAGTGGCATCAGAAGCATTTTAATTAATTATTGCATGGACATAATTAATTAAGATGAGTACGTGCCTGTCACTTGTGTTTAAAAACACAAGCGTTGTTTTGTTTTTAGCATTGTCTTGATGGTCTTGGATACTGGCTCCGACCATTATTCCAGTTGAACTCCGAGATATTCTTTGCATTAGTGAAATTTTATGTGTTAATTATATATTATGCTAAGAGAGAATCTTTATATATGTTTATGATCTCTACACACAAGTTAGACTAGGATCACATGCGATTAATATATATAATTCATGATATGCACATATGGGTTAGATTGTGCTTAATTAGTAGTTTTGAATTATAAGATTTTCTTTGGCATATATGTCAATAAATCATATAAGTTCTGCAAATATTAGGTTAGGTGATGTGGAGGAACATGCGAAAATTACAGATATTTTCTTGATTTGTATCTTGGTGCGTTGATGTGTGATTGAATTATGGTTTCTTTAGTCTAAGGTGGATCTAAATGGCTATTGTTGCTACTCGGAACCTGGTTGTGCACATGAATTAAATAGGTTGGAAAACTACTAAAGTGCAGATAAGCTCAAATTAAACATTGCATACGTGCAAATGCTATCTTAAGAACTTAAGAGGGTGAGGTCAACTTAACCTGAGGGTGGGGTCTGTCCCAACTTAACCTGTTGAGATATGTGGATAACATAATCCCGCATTAGAAAAACTATGAGAGGTATATGGAATGAGACAAACCTGCTTGAGTCTTATTGGATAGAAGATGTCTATGTTGAAAGGCCATGTGTGCCCTCACATAAATAAATATATAACTGGTCTCACTCGTTCGTGTATTTAAATTTAACATAACCCAAGGGCCTCTGGGATATATCCTACAAGGAAAATCAATGGCCTATGGTGTTGTGGTCCCTATACTTAAATCTAGTAGCCGTGTGTTTTTACTTCTAAGAGATGTCATGTAATTCTTCATCTCAGCATATAAAAATAAATCTCTCAACTCTAATCATAACTCTAATAAATGTACATTTCACACTGCCTGTCAAATCTAACCTAACCTTGAAATGAAAATAGGCTTGCGGTTCTGCCCAAACAAGAGCCATCCAAATCCGTCCAATTAAATTTCTTCTGGGACTAATAGAAGCTTAAATATAGAGAAGGCCGGTTGCAATGAGCTCAATGGTCTCAATAAAGCCCGATCCACTTATCCGTTTCCTGGCCCAATAAAAATGCTTAAATATAGAGAGTCCTTATCCGCTTCCATGTCAATAAAAAGCCCATTTTCTGAAACAAATTTATGAGGAAATCTCAAAGGAGAGGGCAAATTGACAAAAAGCCCTCTAGGCCCGTTTGGAAGTTATTTTCAAAATTGTTGAGAAGGACTCGATTAAAAGCTTTGTGAAAAAACCTTGGCCGCATGTCATTTAGATGCTTAGATATTACAGGCAACTCTTTAGATATTACATGCAACCAGTAATGGGATTTTAATTGGGTCCGGTAGTTTTAAAATGCGCAGTTAGGTCAAAAAAGTTGTTTTTCCAAGAAGTGGCTGCGAGATGCCCTCAGCCTACATAGGCTGTAAGGAAAAGGGTAAGTATGCCAAAAAGACAGGTTTTTAAGAACCTTCGACTGTTTGAATAAGCTAATAACGGATCTTTTGCTTCGAGATGCGCCGTAGGTTTTTACACAGGTTTTCTGAAGCGGGCGAGGGCTTTTTGACAATTTAAACTTTATGAATAACTACATGGAAATATCATAAGAACCGATACATAGCCACATATTGATAAAAGTTTATCCCGCAATCTAAGGTTGCAAATTAAATAAGGGTAAATTGTTGAAAAGCTCCCGATACATCAAAAACTTGTTAAATAACCCCCGATATTTCAAAATAGAAAGTAAGTGCCTGCAATTTAAAATGTTTGTGGAAAACCCCTTAGCCCATCACTCTTTTGGCATGTTAGAAATTGATATGGAAAAATGACCAAAATATCCTTCCCATTTTCTTTCTCTTCTCTCCCTCTCCTGACCACCATTCTCTCGCCCTCACAAGCCCTAACCTTCCCCTTGTCGCCTCTACCATCCTCGCCGCCGGACCTCCGTCGCCTTCTCCTCAACCCCCTCGATCCCTGCTCCAAGTCATCGCCTCTAATTTGTGCCCTAATTCCTTGCCCCCATCTCGTCGTCCAAATTCGTCGTCCCCATCTCGCCGTTCCTTCGCCTCAACATCTCTGTTATTGTCGTCGTTCATGACGACCTCTCCTTAAATCTCATCCCCACCATCGGTAATCTCGTCGTCGCCGCCGCCAATAACGACGACCTTGTCCCTGTCATCTGCAATCTTTGTTCAAAATTGTTGAGATTGATAAAAGATGAGAAGAAGAATAAGATGGGTTTGAGATTGAATGGATGATTTGAAACTGAATAGGGCTCAGAGAAAGTTAAAGATGAGAAGAAGGGGATTGGGGTTGCATTGGGGAAAGTTTGTAGTAAGGTTAAGATTTGGTGGCCGATGATATCACTGTGGATATAAGTGTTTGTGTTTGTTTTTTTTAATAAAAGTTTTGATTTTGAGCTTTTGACCTATTTCATATATGGTTTGACGCCTGTTGCATACTATTGTTACATGCTTCATCTACAACAAGCATCAAATCATAATTAGAATGAATTCAGCTCGTGAATTTGCATGTATTGTGGTCTTTAATAAAAAAAATTCTGCTTCAATTGATTAGAACAAGAAATGGTTACCATGGAAATCAACAACATAATTTTTAAACATTTTTTTAGTTTGTTTGAAGATGTAGATATAGCGGAGCATGACGTCTGACCGAGGACCAAAACGCGGCGGATGCACTGAAGGAAATTTTTTTGGAGCAGTGGCGGCCGATATTAAATGGATAAATTCTACCGTCACCGCTAAAGGCTCAACAAAAGTCTTGATGTTGTTTGTTTTAAATTTAAATATTTTGTGAGTTTATTCGGAGATGTATTAATATACATTTATTTCACCGAAATTGGCCAATAGTATGGATTGTGTTATTCATGATTGGTATTACAGATCTTTGCTGTAATATTTAACCACTTGCTTGTAATATCTAATCACTTGCCAGTAATATCTAATCACTTACCTGTAACATCTAAGCAGTTATCTGCTGCATCTAAGCGGTTCCCTACAACATCTAAAAAAGTTGCACGTAACATCTAAAAAAGTTGCACGTAACATCTAACTGCTTTCCCGTAATTTCTACATAGTTGCCGTAACTTCTAAGCAGTTGCCTGCAACATCCAAACGGTTGCCTATAACATTAACCGCTTGCCTGTAACATCTAAACAAATTGCATGTAACATCTAACCGCTTGTTTATAATGACTAAAAGAGTTGTTTTTAATATCTAAGTATTTTTCTGTAACATCTAAATACTTGCATGTAATATTTTAAAAGGTTGCATCTTGCATGTAATATCTAACCACTTACCTGTAACATCTAAGCGGTTGTCTGGAACATCTAAACACTTGCCTGTAATATCTAAAAAAGTTGCATATAGCATTTAACCACTAACATCTAAGCGGTTGCCTGGAACATCTAAATACTTGCCTGTAGCATTTTAAAAAGCCGCACGCAACATCTAACCATTTACCCGTAATGTCCAAAAGAGTTGCCTGTAACATCTAAGAATTTGCCTGTAACATCTAAACACTTGCATGTAATATTTAAAAAAATTGCATGTAACATCTAACCACTTGGCCGTAATATCTAAGCGGTTGCTAATTGTATGTAATATCTAAGCAGTTGCCTATAACATCTAGACAATTGCATGTAATATCTAACCACTTGCCTGCAACATTTAAAAATGTTGTATATAATATCTAACCATTTGCCTGTAGTATCTACAAACTTGCATGTAACATCTAATAGTTGACTGCAGCATCTAAACATTTGTGTGTAGTATCTAACCACCTGCCTGCAATATCTAAATAGTTGTCTGTAATATCTTAAAAAATTGCATGTAATATCTAAACACTTGCCTGTAATATCTATAAATTTGCCAGTAACATATAACCAGTTGCCTGCAACATCTAAATATTTGCTCGTAATATCTAAAAAAGTTGCATATAATATCTAAAAAAGTTGCTTATAACATATAAAGAGTTACCTGCAACCTCTAAACAGTTACACATCTAATCACTTTCCGGTAATATCTACAAAGTTGCTTGCAACATCTAAATAGTTGTCAGTAACATCTAACCACTTGGTTATAATATCTACAAAGTTATCTGTAATCTCTAAGCAGTTGCCTGCAAAATCTAACCAGTTGCCTGCAACATCGAAGCAGTTGCTAGGAACATCTAAACAGTTCCCTGTGGTATCTAACACTACTTGATACTGTGTATATTAGAGACCGTACTAAACGGTCTCTAATACTTATCTAACGGTCGCTAATAGGTATTAGCGACCATCTAAATTTTATACGGTTGCTAATACCCGGTCGCAAAAAATGTAGTCGCTAATAAAGGTATTAGCAACCATTTATACGGTCGCTAATACATGCAGAATAAATTTAAAAAGGTTAAAATAATAGTATTGGAGACTGTCCAAACGGCCCCTTGTACTTGCATAATAATATTAAAAAAATACAGCCTTGATTCTCTCTCATCTCCCTCTCTGAATCCTTGCAACAACATCCTCCGTCTAACTTCGAAATCCTTGAGCTCGATGATTTCTCATGCTTTATAGAATCGATCGTCATTGTTTCCCCAACATTTCGATTGCCTTGAGGAAGAGAGGAAAAAACCTTAAATCCGTTGTTGAAACTCAAAACCCTACACCAAGAAACCTTACTCCGACGAACTCCGATCCTTTTCGAAGCGAACTCCTTTCCCTTCTCCAACGATCTCCATGTTAGGGATATGTATGCCCTAGAGGTCATTATTGTACATTGATGTATATTATAGTAGATGCTTGGACATATATATAGAGGACTTTCTTGCTCGAAATGATAGTATGCTATCTTGTTGCTCTTTATCTTAACATGTACACTTGTAATATTATACCTTCTCTCTGATACATGTTGATAAACCCCTTAGGATATTGGCTTGACTACCAGGATTATGATGTAGATCATACTACTGGGACTTGTGTAGTCTACAAGCACATCCTTTAACAGTTCCTAGTCGAGGGAGTATCGAGACAGGGTATCGATATTCCAGAGTAGACTAGTGTGTACGTTTCTTGACCCTATAGGAGACGATTGTTGATCCCATATCCATTGGTGTTTAGACTAGTGTCTACGTTTCTTGACCCTGTAGGGGGCGATGGTTGATCCCATATCCATTGGTGTTTGATATCAAAGATTGTATACAGGTGCTCATTAGAGAATGGGTACACCGAACAGGACTCGTCGAGAACTCCTAGATGGTACTATACCTATCGTCAGATAGCAGTTCTCTGGTGACACTGGTATAGGTTAGTCTGTAGACCTGAGATCGTCATAGAGTCTTGTGTGATTCCCACTGTGCTTTAATTTCCTCCCTACCACGGCTCAAAAGGTCGTGCAAATAGGTGGATTTTGGGTACAGTACCGAGTCACATGGAGGCAATGAGCGATAGGAGGGGTTTCGTCTCTGCCGGTATAGGGAGTTGATGTTGTGCTATGCTCAATTGGCTATAACAGGAAGTCCCTGGCCATGTTTGTTGATGAGATTTACTGGTAAGTGTTATCAGTAGTTTCTCGTACCGTTATAGGCCACACATCGGCATAACTTATCAAGTTATTGGGGTCTGACGATTCCACCTCAGACTCGATATGCGACATATCAAACGAAGAGACCGGACTATGCGGTAAGTGTTACCTATAGGCTTCGTGCGAGTTTGGACAAGCTTGCTTGTTGATCTTCTATTCGCTCAATACCTGGGTAGTCGTTACGTCCAGCTAGTACCTGTTCCCTCGTGAAAACTGAATAATAAATATAAAAAGCAATGGGAAAAGTCCTCAAATGGAGCATCACATGCCCACACGTGATAGGCACTGCGCTTGACAAAACAAAGCTGAAATTGAGCCTCACGTGCAGACATGTGACCTTTATATACAAAGTATATAAGTGCCTTCTTAAAACAAACAATTGGTCAGAAGAATTCACGTGATAGCACGTGATGCTCTTTGGTGGGCTTAACTTTGTGGGGTCACGTGCTACATGATGGTCTCAGATGCCTTCTGAGCCGATAGAATTAAATTCTAAATGAAAGGGATCAGAACCCTATTTTGGAAATATTTTTCCACAATCTTTCTAAACAAGAAAGATTGTGCTCTGTATATCAGAGCATCGTTGGATCAAAGATCCAATGGTGATTAAAAGTCACCAAGATACAGAATAAGTTCTGTATGGGAAAATATTTTGCCAGCCTTGTTAAAAACAAAAAAATGTTTTCTGAAAAACAGGAGTTCTTGGATCAAAGATCCAACGATGGATAAATTCCTTGAATCAATTAAGAAATCTCTCAATGAGAGATTTCCTCAACTGAATCAACAAATTAGCCTCCACTATATAAAGGATCCAAGACTTTAAGTCGAAAAAAGGAGAGAACCCCCCCATAAACTTCGAGTTAAAAGAGAGAAAACAGAAAGAAAAACCCAAAGTAAGAGAAGGAACAAAACACAGAGAATATGTCATCTCTTTTTCACCTCCATAAGAGTTTGACTCTTCTAAAAAGAGCTTAATTCTTCCTCTGGACGAGATCCCCCACAAGTTGAGAATTTAATTCTCATCGGGGAGATTTTTCCATGCAGATCCAAAACCTAGGGGGAGATCTAAGTTTAGAGAATTTAATTCTCCCAAAAAGTATGTAGGAATTTAATTCCTCTGATAAGACAAGGGTTTAACCCTTCATATAAGAACTTAGTTCTTCCTTATAGTGAAAATCTGCAGAAGCAGATCTCCCTACAAGTTGAGAACTAAATTCTCATCGAGAAGATTCTGCCATGCAGATCCCAAACCTAAGAGAAAAACTAAGTCTTAAGAATTTAATTCTTACAAAACAGTGGGCTTGAAAGTCTCGAAACTCAGGATCTCCATGCTGTAAAAGGATTGGCACCCAACATGATAACAGCCGATCACGTGCTCCCACGTGAGCACCTTTGATGAACAAAAGAGGATAACCAAGATTGGCTCACGTGATCACACGTGACCCTAAAGTAGTGCGTAGCACTTACAAAGAAAAAAGGAAATAAATCAAAGGCAGTTTCCATTTTTTAGGTGCCTCACGTGATCTCACGTGACCCAATAGCGCTTAGCACTCAGAAAAGAACAAGAAACAGCGTCTCAAATTTTTAGAGTTTAACACTACTTCAAGCGTCTCACGTGACCCCACGTGAGTGCCGCAAATTTTTAGGGTTTAACACTATTTCAAGCACCTCACGTGGGAGCATGTGAGCGCTGAACATATACTAGTGTTGAACACTATGAAAGACCAATATTAGCCAAACTCAGACCAGATTTTCCGAGGACCATCAATTGAGCCCCTCATGCTCAGGGTCTCCAAAACCGATCTCAGTCGAGAAGACAGCTAATGAGCTCCCAACTGATGGCATCTAAACTGATGTTCATCCCATCCCCCCGCAGTCGGGACATTGGTTCAAGGGTACATCTCTCCACACCTCTGATACATGTCATTGTAATTCTTCAACGTCTTCAGAGAGATGGAGGGTCCCAATAACCAATAACTTTTGGCGCATCCCCAAACTGTCAAACTAAAACCTCACAGACTATGATGTCTTTAAACATGGACTATGAGGTCCTTAAACTCATGGACTATGATGTCCTTAAACCCAATGGACCACAACGTCCCTAAACTAAACTCTATAGACTATGACGTCTTTAAACTATGGACTATGATGTTCTTAAACTCCATGGCCTATGATGTCCCTAAACCCAATGGACTGCAAAGTCCCTAAACTAAGACGATAGAGCCCAAATGCTCTGTCTTTGGATCTAAATGATCCCAAAATCCCGTTGAGTAGATCTTAGTCTAAAATTAGACTAACGTATCCTCAACAAACATTTAAGTTGATATTAATCTCAAAAGAGATTAACGAGCCTTAAATCAAACCAAACCCCAAATCTAAGAAAATACGGATTTGGACTATTCCCCGCCCTGCGGGCGACAACATAAATTAGTCTCCGTATACAATCCACGGGCAACCAAAAACAAAACAAACACACACGACACGAAGTGACCTTCTGGAACAGGAGAAAGTGGTTACCGCGATGCGGTAGCGTAATTAACTGCGGGGCTTGCGCCTGCAAGGAAAAGCGTCCCCACAATCAAAAACCCCTCGTAAACGAGGGGGAATCTGACGAAGTCTGCTACAACGGCCGCATCTGTCCAAACCTCCGATACACGGTGTCATAAATCAACTTGGTATCGTCGGAGAGGTGGACGGATAAAACCAAATAGTATCTGCCCCCAAATTCAGGCAAGACGACCTACGCGATCTCGTTTCTGTTTTCGGCGGTAAACAGATTCTGGCACGCCCGGTGGGACCCTTTCCTTTTACCACTCCACACTTCGTGTGTCGTGTTTTGCGAACAAATCGCGGTCTGCTATAGTTGCCTGTGGATTCGAGGTACTAAGATTTGGTGTCTTGCTCCTGTATAGAAAAGGAGAAGATCAATGGCTTCCAGCTGCACCAACTGCAACAACAACTTCCACTCCGTCCTGTCTGGAGGAGTAACTTACGGGCCCCAAGCGGTCTCCATTTTCACAATCCTGGTGGAACAGGTGACACAGGCCACCACTGGGTTGTTCTTCGGGACCATGCTCCCGCCAATGAGCTTCAACGCTCCAGTGCCGTCAAAGGAAGCTCCAAAGAAGTCGGTCTTCGATCGGCTTGCAACTACCACGGCCCCTCTCAACGGGTCGTCCATGTCCAACGCCTCAGTCTTCGACAGGCTGAGCCAAAGCATCAATGGGCCTGCAAAGAGGCCCGCGATACCAGAGAAGGCTATCCCAAAAAGGATAGTCCTCCCGATTCCTACTGCGGGTGAGGTCGTTACAAGTGCTTCCCCTACCCGAAAGTCAGTCTTCAACAGGTTGGACATTTCTTCTCAGCGGACGTCAGTCTTCGATAGGCTGGCGCCAACAACAGCCCTTCACCAGATCAGGGGCATGACGAAGCTACTTCCATAACCGAGCCAGTCCCATCTGCACGACATGCTCGACGTCGCCATTGGCGCCGAATGAGGAAAACTGGGGGCAGCTCTCCCTCTGGACTGACTCCACCAACTCCAATGGTAGAAATTGATGTTTCCATTCCAACTGGGAACAGCTTTGAGCCGCTCAGGAGGGTGCGCAAGAACTCTCCAACCGCCGTGTTGAAAAAGTCTCCTCCACCCGCTGAAAATATTGTTAAGGCGAAGCCGGAGCAGCCTCCTCAGCGGCTGTCTTCCGAAATCCACAGGGTCTGGCGAAGGGTCCAAGACTTTGTAATCGACAAAGACTACTCCCGCCGACAGAAAAAAATGAAGGTTCGGCAAGAGGAGGATCATCCCATCGCCGTCGTACCACGGAAAGCATCGGCTGCAACAGCCCCCTCAACTTCGACCACCCATAAAAGGAGAAGGCCGGAGAAGATCCCTGTGTCTGCAACAAATCTCAAGGGCACTGAATTTAAACGCCCCAAGCCTGGGGGCATGGTAGTGCACACCATTTACATGGCATCCGGAAAAAAGAATAGCCGTACCTCCACGGGTCATCGACCACTTACGCGATCAGTAACTAAGGCTTAGGAGCAACAGCAGCAAAAGATCCAGGAGATGCTGACAAAGATGGCCGCACTCACTGGGCCAAAAGAAAGCCCGGAGACATCGTCGGAGCAGTGCCAGGAGCAGGAAACCGATGCCGAATTCCTCCGAAGAATGCTCGAGAAGAAAGACAAAGAGACCGCAGAACAAGCGGCTAACATAAAGTAAATGGCGCTTAAGATATGGTCGGGATGATGATACAGCCGGATCCCTCAGCTGAAGACCCTCCGATTATCGTTGAAGAAGACAGAGGGGAGACATCAAACCCTCTTCCTGCTTTTTCAACAGCCAAAGAGGAGACGATCTTGAAAGCTGCCCTTGACTACTATATAGCTCAACAGATACGAGCTTATCAGGCGAGCGAAGCGGCTGGCCAAATCGTCAAAACTGGACAACCCTATCCGGGTTGGTACGACCAAATAAAGTACTTGCCGGGATATACGATCCCTAAATTCCACGTGTATAAGGGGACGGGTAATCCACACTAGCACATTGCTCAATTCAGAGCCTTGTGCAGTAATACTGGGGGTGACGATAAACTGTTGCTTCGCCAGTTTGTTGGCAGCTTGTCGGAGACAGCATTCGAATGGTACTCCGAGCTCCCGAATGACTCTGTCAAGACATTTGCAGAAATGGAGCTACTGTTTACACAAAGGTTCGCAAGCGCCAGCGAATGTACCCCGATCACGGTATTGATCAACGCCAGAGTGAAGCAGAGAGAAACCTGGGTTCAATACGCCATTCGATGGCGGAACCTACGGTAAAAGTGTGAACAACACATAGAGGAAGCTCCTGCCGTGGGCATGTTTGTGGGAACCCTTGATCCTCAAGCGACCATATCTCAATTTACGATGTTCTTCAAGCCGACCGCCTTCTAGGCCATGATTGACAAGCTGGCCCAGATGGATCAGATGGGCCATAGGCCGTCCTCTTCAAAAATGGATTTTCGGAATGAAAAGGGGAAAGGGAAAGCGATTTTCGTCGCCAACGCTCAACAACAGCCGAGCGATCCGAAACTAGCTGCTCGCCAAGGCAACAAATCACGATTCCTCGACGAGAAGTTGAGACGTCCTTACTCATTTTCCCGGGATAAAATGAGAAGACTGTTCGAACTAGCGGTGCGCAACAGGCCCATCACCCTGCCGGATCCGAAGCGCCCACT
Source organism: Agapanthus africanus (assembly GCA_030015575.1). Classification (NCBI taxonomy): domain Eukaryota; kingdom Viridiplantae; phylum Streptophyta; class Magnoliopsida; order Asparagales; family Amaryllidaceae; genus Agapanthus; species Agapanthus africanus. Next base: position 11,105,033 of record CM057346.1, on the reverse strand, counting down.
GCAGCCCGGTGACGTCAAGAATCCCAACTACTGCCCCTACCTCCGAATATTGGGCCATCCGATCAAAGATTTCTTCGTCTTCAAAAGCTAGATTGAGGACCGGTACCAGTAAGGCAAATTCGCGCTATCTGAAAACTATAGGGTAAACCCGCCACAACCACATGCTCCGAAGAAGATGAACACGCCGGGGCATCATGCTCATTTATAGAGGAAGCTCCATGGGAAGTTGTTCTTTCAGAAAAAACTAAAAGAATGCTGAAAGATCTTCAAACGTATCCGGCGAGCAGGTGGAAAAGCCCGCTAGAGCCAGAGATTATTGAGGGGATGCTGAAACCGCGCCCAATATCGAAAGTTGGTAGCGAAAGGCAAAACACCCAGGCCCAGTCATCAAAGTCTTCGAAGAAAAAGAAGAAGAACAATAAGCCCACGCAGCTTTACGACAAGTGCACGGAGCTGCAAAAGCATATTGACGCGCTGGAGGAATATAACCAGAAGGCGTGAAGCCCGGTCACACTCCAAGAGTTTCTCAACCACATCCTTGAGGACGGAGATGACGACAATGATGAGGAAGAAGACTCGTCGGATGAACCTGAGAATTATGTAGAAAGTTGTCACATGATCTCTCATTCACCAATAAACGATGAAGAAGCTCACTCAGCATCAGAAAATAACGTAGAGAAGCTGGGGGCAGAATTAGTGCCAAAATCCTTAGGACCGTCAGACGAGATGATCGACATGCTACTGAACGAAGCCCGTCAGAAGAGCAAAGCTGATCAAGACCACGAAATGGCCATATTCGAAAAAGCCAAACGTCGGCGACTGGATAAAAGGGTTGAAGCACTCTAACCAGATCGAAGCACGCCCGCGGCAGACAAAAGCAGGCTTAAAACGAGGAAACGGTTCGCTAAAACCCTGTCAATGGGAATAGAGCTGCCATCTCCCAAAGGAAATACTCCTGGCGGTGTACACCTTGACGAAGCAGATGTGCATCCAAACTACTGCTTATGCCATCAAAGGATTGCACACCCTACCGAAGAATGCATGTCCTTTAAAAAGTGGTGGCAGGGATATATTGCTCATCGACAGCATTTCAAGCGGATGAAACGCAAAACTCGTCGGGAGAAGAGAAATACGACGGATGAGCCCAAAAGAACTGTCGGCAACTGTCACATGGTTGACACCAGGAGATCGCAAGTTCTCACCTTCGGAAGCGATTCCGATGAAGAAGCAGCCCTCGGCCCTCTTTTCAAAGAATCCACTTCAGGAAATGAGGAAGAGACGAAGGACTGTGGGAATATTCAGCTGCGCAACCATACGTTGCCCGAAAAGAATCTCGGACCTACAAACAAGAGATCGAATAAAAAAGATAAGGGGAAGGAAAAAGTTCCTGAGGATATCGCCCTCGATGATCGAGTCGTCGAAGAGCTGACAGCTAAGGACCCACCCAAGAAAAGCAAAGTGGATTACAATGTCCTTGCACACCTGAGGAAAATACCCTCGCAGCTAAGCATTTTGGATGCCCTTCTGTTGTCTAAAGAGGCGCGAGATTCTCTGATTAAGGCACTACAAGAGCCCGACCAGTTTCAAGCTTTCCCTGCCAAAGAAAAGATGAAGGACGAGCTCGAAGAAGTGCACACACCTGACATCACTTTCGGCGATGAAGATCTCCTTCTCGGAACGTGCGAGCACAACCGTCCCCTGTATGTCACCGGATACTGCCATGACATCAAGATAGGGAAGATCCTAGTTGACAACGGGTCCTCTGTCAACCTCCTAAATGTGAGGGTATTAAACGAAATCTGCATGAGCATTCAGTGCCTCGCTCGGGATAAAATCACCATCTCTGGGTTTGACTCCCAATCATCACGGACACTCGGGTCTGTGATTCTGACGTTACGCTTTGGGCTGCTCGTCACTGACATCAAATTTCATGTCATTGACGCCAAGACCTGTTACAACGCTTTACTCGGAAGACCTTGGTTACACGAATACAACATCATCCCTTCTACACAAAATCAGTGTATGAAGTATTTCAAAGATTGTCTCGAATATACCGTGACGGGGGAACTGAACCCATTTTCTGTGAATGAAGTCCGAAAGTACGAGGATGCAAAGTATTTCCTACCAAACTTTGAATACACGGAAAGATGCCATAAACCGGAGAATAAGCAAAAAGCTGTCACCACTATCCCGGTCTTTGGGAGCAATACCGAGGAGGAGGAAGAGATAGTCTATTCGGGACCGCCCCAATGCAACAAGCCGGGACCATCTACCCCTATTCTGGTTTTTGGCAGTGACTTTGAAGATGAAGTCAACGCAGTGTTCTCGGTCTGTCCATCAATGCGGGCATTAACTGGAGATGATCAGAGTTTGCAAATCACCGTGGTTCCGCGGCAGCACTACAGAGAACTTGATGCGCTTGAAACATATAGTGTGCAAGAGCTGCAGACATTCTACGTCCCTCCCAGACGAAGAGGTGAAAAAGCGATCCTATTCTATCGATCCGGGGAGACTAAAGTCAAAAGAGAAGTCTGGCGTGGTGCAGAACCTGCGCTGGACAAGCTCCAACCAATCTGTCTGCCCAAATACTACGCAGAGGGATTAAAAAGGTTATTGAGATGCCAAGGCGTACTCTTTAAGCAAACCGCGCGACAGGCCCAATTCTACAACAAGATCTGGAACGTCCCCAGAACTCAGCGAAAATTGCCCAACGGAAAAATGGAAACGATCGAGCTTGGATATGTCCAGTCTAAGAAACGGGAGAAGTTCCATGGTTGCCATGTCATAAAGGACCTTGATGAAGAAGAGGATGCTCTTTTAAAAGACGCTGACGCTGAACCAGAACGCGGTCCTGTCATAAAAATGCCGAGTCCCTCGTTTGAAGAACAGATGGACAAGCTAATAAGGGAAGCGAGTCAAAAGGCTCGGAACGACCACAGCCGCGAAATGGCTATTTATAAGAAAGCCAAGACGCAACACCTCCTTCAGCAGGCCACGGAGAATGATGATGCCCTTCGCCGTCAGCCCGCCATGCATTCCCAAGACAAGAAAAAGGCCCGACGCAGAGAAAAAAACAAGTCAAAGAACGGAAAAAACGTTCGACAGCGGCAAAACGGATCCAAAAGTTCACGTAATCAAGAAAAGGTCAGCCGGAATCCGTCTCTTATGAAAAAGATGAGTCGAGCATATTCCTTCCCTCAAGAAAAGACAAGGAGAATCTTTGACCTTGTCATAAAACACCAGATGATGACACTCCCGGAGTCTCGGTACCCCGATCAAGCAAATGAGGTTCATCACCCGGATTATTGCTCCTATCACCGAGCGATAGGACATCGTCTCGAAGACTGCTTCACCTTCAAAAACTGAGTCGAAAACCAATATCAACTCGGCAGGTTTGCTCTATCCAACAGTTGGAGGGTAGCCCCACCACAAAGGCATGTGCCAAAAGCAACGTATATGGCGAGAGTAGAACCAGATCAACATCAGTCTTGGAAACGATCTCGTACCTGTCACGTGATAACGCTGTCAGAAGAAGGAGCGCCCAAGAACATGGATGACCTCTCCTGGTGCTTCAAAAATGAGGATGAAGAAGAGTTGATCTCAGAATCCCCACCGGCGCCAAAAGAATTGTAAGATGGAATACATACTACTGTGGACAACCTAAGGAAAATCAACTTAGGGACGGCAAACGACCCGCGGCCAACATTCGTCAGTGAGCTGCTGTCTAAAGAACAGGTGGCTACGCTAAAAGACGTGCTCATGCAGTATACAGACTGCTTCGCATGGAACTATTCTGAGATGCCGGGGCTAGATCCAGAAATAGCGGTGCATAAATTGGCGATATCTCCAGACGTCAAGCCAGTCAAACAAGCACCAAGAAGAATGCGGCTCGAACTTGAAATGAGTATTAATGCTGAAGTCAAGAAGCTATTCGACTCCGGCTTCATCCAAGAAGTTCAATACCCTGACTGGATTGCCAACATTGTTCCAGTGATGAAGAAAAATGGGACGGTGCGTATCTGCGTGGATTTTCGGGACCTCAACAAAGCATGTCCGAAGGATGACTTTCCCGTACCGGTTACCGAGCTGATGATAGATAATACGTCCACTCACGAAGTCTTCTCCTTCATGGACGGATCATCGGGGTACAATCAAATAATGATGCATCCTGAAGACCAGAAGCATACCGCTTTCCGGACTCCTCTGGGCATATTCTGCTACAAAGTGATGCCTTTCGGTCTGAAGAACACCGGTGCTACTTATCAGAGGGCCATGACGAAGATTTTCGATGACCTCATACATGAAATCGTTGAATGCTATATCGACGACCTCGTGGTGAAAAGAAAATCGTACAAGGAGCATTGAGAGCATCTGAAGATCGTGTTCCAGCGCCTTCGGAAATACAACCTGAAGATGAACCCTCTGAACTGCACGTTCGGAGTTTCCTTAGGCAAATTCTTAGGATTCGTCGTACGACACCGGGGCATCGAAATAGACCCGTCAAAGATCAGGGCGATTATGGAGATGCCTCCACCAAGAACTCTCAAGCAACTGCGGTCTCTCCAAGGAAAGCTCGTGTATATCCGGCGGTTCATAGCTAACCTCTTCGGCAAATGCCGCCCCTATAGTCATCTAATGAAGAAGAGAACCTCGTTCGTCTGGGATCGCAAATGCCAAAGCGTCGTGGACGAAATCAAGCAATACCTGCAGAATCCGCCGGTGCTGACCACTCCAGTCAAGGGAAAGCCCCTCATCTTGTACACAACCGCCCTTGAAGGTTCCTTAGGTGCGCTATGGGCACAGGAGAACGACCAAGGGAAAGAGAGAGCCCTCTATTATTTGAGTCGAGTTCTCCTGGGGGCAGAAAACAACTACTCTCCTATCGAAAAACACCACCTGGCGTTAATCTTCGCGATAACGAAGCTTCGGCATTATACTTTGGCACATGAGGTCCACCTCATATCAAAAGTGGACCCTCTCAAATATTTGATGTTAGGAGCCATACTAACAGGGCGGCTCGCTAAATGGGCCATACTCTTAATGGAATTCTCGATAACATATCGACCGCTCAAGGCAGTGAAAGGCCAGGCCATCACCGACTTCCTCGTTGAGCATCCGATACCTGACGATTCACCCCTAAATTGTGAATTGCCAGACGAGCACGGGTTTGACACAATCGACGGGGAGAGAAGAGAGGGTGATACCCGATGGGAACTCTACTTCGATGGGGCATCTTCCCTGAAAAAGCGAAAGCATAACTCCCCCATAATCAAATCTGGGGTGGGCCTCATCTTCGTAACTCCGCAGGGAGGGATAATGCGCTTTGCCTTTTCCTTAACAGAACCAAGGACAAACAATGAAGCGGAATATGAAGCTTTGATAGCAGGTCTTGAGATCGCTGTCGACATGAGAATCGAAAATCTCCTCATATACGGAGACTCCCAACTGGTCGTTAGTCAAGTAAACGGCAACTATTAAACGTGCAAACCAGAGTTAGTAAACTACGGAGAGAGAGTGCAACAGTTACTAACTTAAATTCCCTCCTACATCCTGGAAAGCATACCGCGTGTGGAAAATAGCAAGGCGAACGCATTTGCCAAACTCGCTAAAGAACTGGTTGACGAAAACCTCGATGACGTAAGGATCGTTGCACAAATTCGTCGGGTTCTCGCACCAGCGGAAATATCTCCGGAGTCGTATGAAGAAAAGAAGTGACCAAGCAAACGGCCTTATAAATAAAAGACCAAGGAAGGGTTAGGGATTGGAGAGAAGTCTTTATAGACTACTTCAAATCCCGTCGAACACCTGAGATGCATCCTCAAGACATCAGCTCATGAAACGAGCTCTGTCCTTCACCTTCGTCAATGATAATCTATATAAGAGATCGTTCGACTCTCCATGGCTAAGATGCCTGGGACCAGAAGAATCAAGGAAAGTCATTCAAGAAACTCACGACGGACTCTGCGGTTCTCATCAAGCCGGCCCGAAGATGAAGCTGAAGATCAAAAGGATGGGCTATTACTGGCCCACGATGATTCAAGATTGCCTTGAATACGCGAAGCAATGCCATGCGTGCCAAATTCATGGAGACTTCATCCACCAGCATCCAAACCCGCTACACCCAACAGTGGCAAGCTGGCCGTTCGAAATGTGGGGAACCGACATAATTGGGCCCATCGAATCAGCGTCATCCAAAGGACATCGGTTCATATTGGCGACAACTGATTACTTCTCTAAGTGGGCAGAAGCAGTACCGCTAAGAGAAGTGAAGACGGAGAATATTCTCCATTTCTTCAAGACACACGTCATTTATCGGTTCGGCACTCCGCGACGGATTATCTCCGATAACGGGCCAGCCTACAGAAGTCACAATATCAGCCGCTTCGCACAACAGCATAATATAGACTGGAGATACTCTTCGGTCTATAATCCCCGAGCTAACGGTCTAGCTGAGGCTTTCAACAAAACCTTGACGAAGATCATAAAGATGACGGTGTCCAAAAATAAAAAGGACTGGCACGAGAAACTGCATGAAGCTCTCTGGGCGTGTCGGACTACGTTCAAAACGGCTACGAGTACAACGCTATTCGCATTGGTATTCGGCATGGAAGCGGTACTCCCCTTGGAAATAGAGTTACCCTCTCTACGGGTGAAGGTTCGTTATAAGCTAATAGACGAAGAGAATGCTCATCTTCGGCTTGAGGAGCGAGACGCCCTCGATGAAACTCGTCTCATGGCACAGCAAAACTTGAAAGCTTACAAAGCAAAAATGACGCGCTCATACGAAAGATTGACTAGGCCGAGAACATTTCACCAAGGCGAACTTATGCTAGTGGTCAAGAGACCCATGATCCCCAATCGTGCCAAATGGGGGAAATTCGAGCCGAACTATGAGGGCCCATACATCATAGACAAAGTCTACCAAGGCGGGGCTTACTTGCTTATGCATATACATAGCGAAAGACCTTTCAGGCCAATAAACGGACGGTTCCTGAAAAAATACTACGCCTGACGAGTCGCGTCCTGGGTCAACGATAGATGACGACGTCTATGTCCGCTCGCTATCTTCCCAAGCCCAAACTCTATAAGGAGTATCCAGGGAAATCTCGCAGCAAAATCGCAATGGACCGAAACGTCCTTAAACTAACAATGGACCGAAACGTCCTTAAACTAACAATGGACCGAATGTCCTTAAACTAACTATGGAACGAAACGTCCTTAAACTAACAATGGACCATAATGTTCTTAAACTAACTGCGGAACGAAATGTCCCTAAACTAACAACGGACCGCAATGTCCTGAAACCAGCTACGGACCGAAACGTCTTTAAACTACTACAAACCGCAGCATCCTAAGGCTGACGCCAAAAAATAAAAAAAATAAAGGTACGTCCATAAGCAAGATGGGCATGGATAAAAACCCGAAAGAGCTCTGTGAGTAAAAACAGCAAGGCTACCGGCGAGTTTGTGAAAACCCGAAAGGGCGCAGACTCGTAAAAAATATTCATGCACACTTGCAAGGTCCTCTCGACCTTGTAAGGACAAAATACCTGCGTGGGATCCTTACGACTTACAAGGGAGCAACACACTTAGGGATCCCCACGATTCCTGAGGAAAAATTACACTTACGAGATCCTCACGACTCGTAAGGAGAACCCTCTTATGAGACCCTCACGGCTCGTAAGATTCAAAAGCCTTAAGCTACAGGGATTTGAACCTGTTCTTAAGCCATCATATCTCCTAGACTGCCCTACAAACAGTTCAATATTGACCCTTGTATACAATCCACGGGCACAAATAAACGTCTCCCCCACCAAGTTCCCACCAATGGCACGAAATTTCCCTACTTGGTGAACAGCACTTGTAAGTCCTCTCAACTTATAAAGAGAAAACGCTCTTGTAAGATCCTTACGAATTATAAGAGAACACACACTTAAGAATCCTCATGATTCCTAAGGAGAAATCACACCTATGAGATCCTCACAACTCGTAGGGAGAAACATCTTTATGAGACCCTTACGGTATATGAAGTCAAAAGCCATGGTCGACAAGATCCTAACCATGCTTGCTAAGCCACCTTTGTTCGACATCGACAGAGGAAAATGATGATTCTTTCCTGGCAATGTCACAGTGGTAGCGATGCTGATGCCTAAATCGGTATCAAATCACAAGTCCTTTCACGGCAAATGATGATTCGCTCCTGGCAACATTCCTGGATACATTAGTCTTGTTTGGGACTAAGATCGACTTAACGTAGTGATATATGGCCATCAGGACTCGTCACCTCTCTGACGTCGTTGAAGGATTACGACGACAGGTGTCAGAGGAGCTCAGAGATGTACCCTTGAACCAAAGTTGATTTGGAGTTTTATCATTCATTTAAATGTCTAAGGATACGTTAGCCGTATTTGGGGCTAAGATCAACTTAAACGGGACCGTTTAGATTCGGCAAAAGAGCATTTAGAGGCTCTATTGTTCCAGTTTAGGGACATAGTGGTCCATAGGTAGTTTAGGGACGTTGCGGTCAATGCTCCAGTTTAGGGACGTGGTGGTCCATATTCCAGTTTACGGACGTGGTGGTCCATATTCCAGTTTAAGGACGTGGTGGTCCCTATTCCAGTTTAAAGACGTGGTGGTCCGTTATTAGTTTAGGGACGTTTCGGTCCGATATTAGTTTAAGGACGTTTCGGTCCGATATTAGTTTAAGGACGTTTCGGTCCTACATTAGTTTAAGGACGTTTCGGTCCACCATTAGTTTAAGGACGTTTCGGTCCGATATTAGTTTAAGGACGTTTCGGTCCAACATTAGTTTAAGGACGTTTCGGTCCACCATTAGTTTAAGGACGTTTCGGTCCACGAGTTTAAGGACCCCGCAGTCCATATTGACGTATGTGGTCGTCGGGACCCGTCACCTCTCTGACGTCGTTGAAGGATTACAACGATAAGTGTCAGAGGAGCTCGGAGATGTACCCTCGAACCGGATATAAATTGATTTAAGAGAGAGTTGTGCTCAGTCAATTTTATTTAAGGACTTACGGCCAAAATTGGGCTAAGTCCAGTTGAAAATGTTCACATTTTGTTTGCATTTGGCCTGTTAGGCCACTGTTTGGGTTTTCCCCTTTTTAGAATGATGCATAGCATTACTTCATGCTATTCATGCCTATTTTGACTGGGCTCTACCCTTTTTATTATAATGCAGAGCATTTGTTTTGGTCCATTGGACCTCTCAGTTGGGCCCTGCCCCTTTAACTAATGCATAGCATTATTTTTGGTCTGTTTAGACTTTTTAATTGGGCTCTGCCTTTTTAAAATGATGTGCAGCACTTTTATTTGGTCCCTTGGACCTTCGATTGGGCTCTGCTCTTTAATAATGCATTGCATTAGATACCCCATATGGCTTGTCAGGTACTTTGCGCAATTAATGAGCGCAAGCGCTCGTGAAGGTGACACATGTCACGTTCTGGTGAGCGCAAGCGCAACAGCGCAGTGCGCTGCGCTGCTGTACTGCTGACACGTGGCGCTTCCTGGCGGCTTGCGTAATAGCGCAGTTTTGGCAAGTGCTGGGCACTGTTCTTATTCTTTTGGATCAATTTCAGATCAGAGAAAACAAGTATTTTCTTGTTTTCTAAAGAATCAGTGGTTCATATAAGGTGCAAGGCACTGTTATCTTGAGAATCTTTTAGATTCAGAACCAATGGTTCATAAAAAGAAGTGCAAGGCACTGTTTATTATCTATTTTTTTCTTTTCTTTTCATTAGAGATCCTAGATCTTGTTCTCAGATCAATGATCTGTTCCTAAGAGAATTTTCTCTTTTTCTAAAGGTTTTTACCTTTTTCTTTATTCTTAAGGATTTCTCTCCAATTCTTCAGAGTCTTCTCTGTTTAATTTTTCACCAAAAAAAAAAATGTTCCCCCCTTTTGAATTGAGGTCTAGGGTCCTTTTTATAGTGCCCATAAATTAGTTAAATTTGTTAAAGAGATCTTTCTCTGAGTGATTTGGGGAATTTTCCCCACCGTTGGATCTTTGATCCAAGTGCTTCTGTTTTACAGAAGAAAATCTTCTTGTTTTGACAAGAACAGAAAGATTTCTTTAAATCTCCATTCTGTTTTGCGTAACTCCCCAGTGCTTGACACGTGTCGCGCAGCGCCACGCTTGCGCAGCTGTGCTTGCGCAACTGTGCAGACACGTGTCGCGCAGTGCAGTACTTGCGCAACTGGCTTGCGCAACTGCGCAGACACTTGTCGCGCAGTGCAGCGTTTGCGCAACTGAAACGTTGCTTCCTTTACTTTTTTGTTTTAAACAGAGCTTTGCTCTGATTGGTTGCGCTGCCTCGGGCACTGTGCTGATGCGTCTGCGCCGGACACGTGGCGCCCCGCGCTCAGCGCAGAGGATCTGAAGCGTTGCTTCATTTATTGAAGTTTAAATTTTCAAAGCAAAACTTTGCTTCTGATTGGGGGAAGATGAAGCGTTGCTTCATCTTCCGCCTCGGAATTTGATCAGAGCTTTGCTCCGATTGGGGTAAACAAGTGCCCCCCACCGTTGCGCTTACGTGGCCCTGAAACGTGAGCGCAACGGTGACAGAATTCCAACCGTTGCAGTAACTTTTGGAAGTTGAAAGGGCACTTGGTGCCTATAAATAGGACCTTTGGTCCTTCACAGATGATCATCATCTCCAAAAATTTTATTTTCAGAACCTCAGAGCCCTGCTCTTGTTTTTAAGAACTCTTAGATTTTCTTTAAAAAGAACTATTTTGGTAAGAATTAGTCTTGAATTGAATCAATTTTAATTAATAGAGCTTTGCTCTTATAGAACTTTGATCTAAAGAAACCCTTCTGGGGTTTCACCAATAGAGCCTTGCTCTTAAGAATCTGTTCCAAGGTTTCTTGACCCATGAACAGAACCTTGCATCTTTGTCAAAACATAGATCTCTTTGATCTAAAAATGATGAACTTTTAAGAGTTTGAATATGAATAATGAAAATTAAAAATGGAGTTTTGTATTTTAATGGACTATATCATCTTTTAATAATAGTGATCTCAGAATTTTGGGGGACTTCTTTAAATTTCCCTTATTAGGATTTTGATAGTCACTCCTATTCGTAGAGCATTGCTCTCGAGGAGTTTAACTGTCTGTACTCGTTTTTTAACAGGAATTCGCTTAATCAGTCGGTCTGCTAATTCTGTTGATCTTCTTTCACAGGAACCATGAACACCCACATGTATGCCCTTAACGAGATCATCTCGTATGGGAACATCCGCCGACTTGGCCGTTCTCAAAATCGGGAGTTCACAAACGAGGAGTGCGCTGAAATAATGAGTCGCTTCGACGCGTACAATGGTCCACTGCTCCCCCGACGTTCCTCCCTTCTTAAGCTTATCGTGGGAGCCATCTGGGAAGCGCTTCCCCTCTTCTGTTCCGGCGTGCCGCTTAGGGCGTTGGATGCTGCTGAGGACAAGGTGCACTCGGTGTACCTGTTGAACTTTATCTCGAAGAGACGGCGGGACAGTCTTATCGATCTCTTGCACGAGGTCTTTCAACAGTCCGCCATACTTGCTGCTTATCGGAGGGTGGAAGACATCAGGGGGGACCCTGACGCTTGTGCTCGCGAAAGAAAGCATACTAGGATGGTCCGCAAGGCCTGGAAAGTCATAGATAGGGTTGCTTTCGAGTTCCTCAATCCATGTCCTGGGTTCGAGGTTATTCCCTTGTAATAATGTTTTTCATTTATTGCTTTTATGAATGTAAGAACTATTGTTCATATTAATGGAAAAATTTTATCCCAGCTTGTCTTTATTTTTCGTTTTGAGTCTTTCGCTTGTGCATGAACGAGTGTGTCTCGAACGCTTGATCAAACGTAAATTGGATGTTCCTTCTGTAGCTTTCTTCTTTCTCTTATTATCGGCATGCTATCTTAATAAACATGGTCGACGGATAATAGAGCACGCATCTTGACTTTCTTAAGAAATAGCGATGGCTTAGGCCGCAGGTTCAGATCTGCTGCCTAAGACTTTTCAACTCCATGAGCCGTGAGGGTCTCATAGAGACTTTTCTCCCTACGGATCGAGAGGATCTCGTAGGTGGGTTTTTCTCCTTAGGAATCGTGAGGATTCCTAAGTGTGGTTTTCTCTTATAAGTCGTAAGGATCCTATAAGAGAATTTTCCCTCTTACGAGTCGAGAGGACTCGTAAGCGGTTGTTTCCCTCCTTGTCGAAACTCGACCTTGGAGAGTGAGACCCGTGAATAGTATGCAAGAGACCATTTTGGATTGACTTGCAGGGTCCCATTGTTCAGGAAGCAAGTTTTTTAGTCCCTGCTGCCTGAGGCTTCATTTACAAGTTGAGACGAATCGGGAATTTCCCGCGGAGACACTGGTTTCTCTGCGAGCCGACGCGAATCAGGAGGCTCTCGTCAAGGAGTGTTTGTATCCGTGAGTCGAGGAATTTGCTAAGAATTATTTGTTTCCCTAGCGCCAAGGATTATTTGTTTCCTTAGGATTTGAAACGAGTCGAGAATTTCCCACGGAGGCACTGGTGGCTCTGCGAGTCGACGCGGATCAGGAGGCTCTCGTCAAGGAGTGTTTGTATCCGTGAGTCGAGGAATTTGCTAAGGATTATTTGTTTCCCTAGCGCCAAGGATTATTTGTTTCCTTGGGGTTTGAAACTAGTCGAGAATTTCCCACGGAGGCACTGGTTGCTCTGCGAGTCGACACGGATCAGGAGGCTCTCGTCAAGGAGTGTTTATATCCGTGAGTCGAGGAATTTGCTAAGGATTATTTATTTCCCTAGCGCCAAGGATTATTTATTTCCTTGGGGTTTGAAACGAGTCGAGAATTTCCCACGGAGGCACTGGTTGCTCTGCGAGTCGACGCGAATCAAGAGGCTCTCGTCAAGGAGTGTTTGTATCCGTGAGTCGAGGAATTTGCTAAGGATTATTTGTTTCCCTAGCGCCAAGGATTATTTGTTTCCTTGGGGTTTGAAACGAGTCAAGAATTTCCCACGGAGCCACTGGTTGCTCTGCGAGTCGACGCGGATCAGGGGGCTCTCGTCAAGGAGTGTTTGTATCCGTGAGTCGAGAAGTTTGCTAGGGATTATTTGTTTCCCAAGCGCCAAGGATTATTTGTTTCCTTGGGGTTTGAAACGAGTCGAGAATTTCCCACGGAGGCACTGGTTGCTCTGCGAGTCGACGCGGATCAGGGGGCTTTCGTCAAGGAGTGTTTGTATCCGTGAGTCGAGGAGTTTGCTAGGGATTATTTGTTTCCCAAGCGCCAAGGATTATTTGTTTCCTTGGGGTTTGAAACGAGTCGAGAATTTCCCACGGAGGCACTGGTGGCTCTGCGATTTGACGCGGATCAGGAGGCTCTCGTCAAGGAGTGTTTGTATCCGTGAGTTGAGGAATTTGCTGAAGACAGTGGTTTCTTCGGAGTTGGACTGAACCGTCGAGATTTGGCTTCGTCTTCTGGCGGAGCCTGTTGGGAAAGTATGGTTCCCTCTTTGTTTACGCCCTTGGGTTGTATACAGGGATCGATGTGATCTTAACTGTAGAGCCAAAGTTTTATCATCATTTTTTGTTTTATCTCCGCGATGCTCTATCATTTCAGCTTTTATATCGCGAAGGTCGCGATTGCCCAATCATTTCGGCTATTTTTCGCGGTGCCCAATCATTTCGGCTATTTTATTTTTTTTTATTTTTACTCGCTGTTTTTTTTATTGCGAGTTGCCCAATCATTTCGGCTATTTATTTTATTTTTACCCGCTGCTTTTTATTGTGAGTTGCCCCATCATTTCGGCTATTTCGTATGCATGTGCGGCCTATTGGCTTTTCGCTGTAAACCGATTTCGGCATCAGCATCGCTATAACTGGGATATTACCAGGAGCGAATCATCATTTGCCTTTGTCAATGTCGAACAAAGGTGGCTTAGCGACCAGGGTTAGGGTTCTGTCGACTAAGGCTTTTGACTTCATGAGCCGTAAGGGTCTCACGAAGTTATTTCTCCCAACAAGTCGTAAGGATCTTGTAGGTTTATTTTCTCCTTAAGAATCGTGAGGATTCCTAAGTGTATGTTCCTCTGTAAGTCGTAAGGATCCTACATGAGGGTTTTCTCTTTGTAAATCGGGAGGATTTACAAGGGTTGTTCACCATGCGAACATATCCCCCCGTCACGGATGGGACTTGGTTGGGGAAATGTTTATTCGCGCCCGTGAATTGTATACAAGGGTCAGTATTGAGCCACTTGTAGGGCATTATCGAAGATTGTGGGGGTTACTTAAGCACAAGTTTAGGTCTTTGTAACTTAAGACTTTCAACTCTTATGAGCCGTGAGGGTCCCATAAGAGAGTTCTCCTTACGAGTCGTGAGGATCTCGCAAGTGTATTTTCTCTTTAGGAATCGTGAGGATCCCTAAGTGTGTTGCTCCCTTGTGAGTCGTAAGGATCTCACGTGGGTGGTTTCTCCTTATAAGGTCGAGAGGACCCTATAAGTGTCCTTTAACGAGGTTGCGCCCATTCAGGTTTTCACAAACACTCGCCGGTAGCCCTGCTGTTTTTACTCATGGAGCCCTTTCGGGTTTTCATCCGTGCCCATTTTGCTTATGGACATACCTTTTTTTTATTTTTTTATTTTCTTTTTTGTCTTTTTTTTACGAGGTCCCGCCCTTTCGGGTTTTTACGAACACTCGCCGGTAGCCCTGCTGTTTTTACTCACGGAGCCCTTTCGGGTTTTCATCCGTGCCCTTTTTGCTTATGGACATACCGTTTTTATTTATTATATTTTTTATATTTTTTTATTATTTTTTTTTATCTCGTCAGCCTAAGGATGCTGCGGTATTAGTTTAAAGACGTTTCGGTCTGTTGTTAGTTTAAGGACATTTCGGTCCGTCACTAGTTTAAGGACGTCTCGGTCCGTCATGGAGAAGGCTGGCCACTGCTTAGAAAGCTCAAGCTTAGGAAGATAGCGAGCGGACATAGTCGTCGTCACCTATCGTTGACATAGGCTGTAGCTCATTAAGCGTAGTATTTCTTTAGGAAGCGACCGTTTATTGGCCTGAAAGGCCTTTCACCGTGCATATCCATGAGTAGATAGGCTCCACCATGGTAGACCTTGTCTATGATGTACGGGCCTTCATAATTTGGCTCGAATTTTCCCCGCTTGGCGCGATTGGGGATCATAGGCCTTTTGACCACTAGCACGAGTTCGCCTTGACGGAATGTCCTCGGCCGGGTCAATCTTTCATATGAGCGCGTCATCTTTGCTTTATAGGCCTCCAGATTTTGTTGCGCTATGAGCCAGGTTTCATCAAGGGCATCAAGCTCCTCAAGCCGAAGGTGGGCATTTTCTTCGTCCGTTAGCTCGTAGTGGACTGCCACTCATAGAGAGTGTAACTCTATCTTGAGGGGAGTACTGCTTCTGTACCAAACACCAACGCGTACGGCGTTGTGTTCGTGGCCGTCTTGAACGTAGTTCGATATGCCCAAAGTGCTTCTTGCAGTCTTTCGTGCCAGTCTTTCTTATTTCGGGACACCGTTTTCTTTATGATTTTTGTCAAGGTCTTGTTGAAGGCTTCAGCTAGTCCGTTGGCTCGCGGATTATAAACCGAGGAATATCTCCAGTCTATATTATGCTGTTGCGCGAAGCGGCTGATCTTGTGGCTTCTGTAGGCTGGCCCGTTATCGGAGATGATCCGTCGTGGAGTTCCAAACCGATATATGACATGCGTCTTGAAGAAATGGAGGATATTCTCCGTCTTAACTTCTCTTAACGGTACTGCTTCTGCCCATTTGGAGAAGTAGTCAGTCGTCGCCAGGATGAAACGATGTCCTCTAAACGATGCTAGTTCGATGGGGCCAACTATATCAGTCCCCCACATTTCGAATGGCCAGCTAGCCACCGTTGGATGTAGTGGATTTGGATGCTGATGGATGAAATCCCCATGAATTTGACACGAGTGACACTGCTTCGCATATTCGAGGCAGTCTTGAATCATCGTGGGCCAGTAGTAGCCCATCCGTTTTATCTTCAACTTCATCTTTGGGCCCGCTTGGTGAGAACCGCAGAGTCCGTCGTGAACTTCCTGAACGACTCTTTTCGCTTCGTTAGGTCCGATACACCTTAGCTATAGAGAATTAAACGACCTCTTGTACAGAGTGTCGTTGACGAAGGCGAAAGACAGAGCTCGTTTCATGAGCTGATGTCTTGTGGATGCTTCTTCAGGCATTCGGTGGGACTTGAAGTAATCGATGAAGACTTCCGTCCAATCCTCGGTATTTTCCCAATCTTTTACTTGTAGGGTTGTCTGCTCGTTCGCTCCTTTTTCTTCGGATGATTCCGGAGATATTTCTGCTGGGGCAAGCACTCGACGGCTTTGTACCACGATTCTAACATCATCGAGGTTCTCATTAGCCAGTTCTTTAGCAAGTTTGGCTAACGCGTCTGCTTTGCTATTTTCCGCGCGCGGTATGTTCTCCAAAGTATAGGAGGGAATTTGGGTCAACAGTTGTTGCACCTTTTCACCGTATTTCACTAACTCCGGTTTGCACGTTTGGTAGTCGCCATTTACTTGACTAACGACCAGTTGAGAATCCCCGTATATGAGGAGGTCTTCAATTCCCATGTCAATGGCGATCTCGAGGCCTGCTATCAGAGCTTCGTATTCGGCTTCGTTGTTTGTCCTCGGCTCCGTCAGGGAGAACGCATAGCGCATTATCCCTCCTTGTGGAGTTATAAAGATGAGTCCTACCCCCGATTTAATTATAGGGGTACTTTGTTTGCGCTTCTTCACGGAAGATGCTCCGTCGAAATAAAGCTCCCATCGGGTATTATCACCGTCGATCGCATCAAACGCATGTTCGTCTGGAAGATCGCAATTCAGAGGAGAATCGGCGGGTATCGGATGCTCAGCGAGGAAGTCGGCGATGGCCTGGCCTTTCACTACCTTGAGAGGTTGATAGGTTATCGAGAACTCCATTAAGAGCAGGACCCATTTAGCGAGTCGTCCCGTAAGTATGGCCTTTGACATCAAGTATTTGAGAGGGTCCACCTTCGAAATGAGACGGACTTCATGTGCTAATGCGTAATGTCTGAGCTTTGTTATCGCGAAGATCAACGCCAGGCAGTGTTTTTCAATGGGGGAGTAGTTGCTTTCTGCCCCCAGCAGAACTCGACTTAAGTAGTAGAGTGCTCTTTCTTTCTCTTGATCGTTCTCTTGTGCCCATAATACGCCTAAGGAACCTTCGAGGGCAGTTGTATAAAGAATGAGGGGTTTTCCCTTAACCGGAGCAGCCAACACCGGCGGGTTCTGCAGGTATTGCTTGATCTCATCTAGTGCGCTTTGATATTTTTGGTCCCAGACGAACGGGGTCCCCTTCTTCATCAGGTGGCTGTAGGGACGGCACTTGCCTGAAAGATTGGCTATAAATCGCCGTATGTATGCGAGCTTCCCTTGGAGAGATCGCAACTGTTTGAGAGTTCTCGGCGGAGGCATTTCCATGATCTCTTTGATCTTTGACGGATCTATTTCAATACCTCGGTGTCGAACAATGAATCCCAGGAATTTGCCTGAGGAAACCCCAAATGCACACTTGAGCGGGTTCATTTTCAAGTTGTATTGCCGAAGGCGTTGAAATACAGTCTTCAAATGCTCGAGATGTTCCTCATATGATTTGCTTTTAACAACGAGGTCGTCGATATAGCATTCGACAATTTCGTGTATAAGGTCATCGAAGATCTTCGTCATGGCCCTTTGGTAGGTGGCACCGGCGTTCTTTAAACCGAAGGGCATCACCTTGTAACAGAATATTCCTAGAGGGGTCCTGAAGGCTGTGTGCTTCTGGTCTTCCGGATGCATTTTTATCTGATTATATCCTGACGAGCCATCCATGAAGGAGAAAATCTCATGAGTGGACGTATTGTCTATCATCAGTTCGGTGACTGGCACTGGAAAATCGTCCTTCGGACAAGCTTTATTGAGATCCCGGAAATCCACGCATATGCGCACTGTCCCGTTTTTCTTCATCACTGGGACGATGTTGGCGATCCATTCAGGGTATTGAACTTCCTGGATGAAACCGGAGTCGATTAGCTTTTTGACTACAGCATTGATACTCATTTCAAGCTCGAGCCGCATTCTCCTCGGTGCCTGTTTGACTGGCTTGATGTCCGGGGATATCGCCAATCTGTGCACAGCAATTTCTGGATCTAGTCCCGGCATTTCGGAATAGTTCCATGCGAAGCAATCTTTATGCTGTAAAAGCACATCCTTTAACGCAGCCACCCTTTCTTCAGATAGCAGCTCGCTGATGAATGTCGGTCGTGGATCGTTTGCCGTCCCCAACTCAATTTTCTCGAGGTTATCTGCAGTGGTATGTATTCCATCCTCCAGTTCTTTCGGCGCTGGTGGGAATTCTGAGATTATCTCGTCGTTGCTGTTTTTGAAGCACCAGGGAAGGTTGTTCATGTTCTCGGGCTCTTCTTTTAATATTGTTATCATGTGACAAGTGTGAATTCGCTTCCAATCCCAATGTGGAGTTGGCTCTATCCTCATGGCTTTGGGTTCGTGCTTCTGTGGCGGCGTTACCCTCCAGTTGTCAGACAGAGCGAACTTGTCGAGCTGGTGCTGATCTTCAACCCAATTCTTGAAGGTGAAGCAGTCCTCGAGAGGGTGCCCTATTACTCGATGGTAAGAGCAACAGTCCGAGTGTGAGAATTCACCCGCTCGTCCGGGATGTTTAGACTCCGGCAATATAAGCATTTGATGTTTTAGAGCAAGGTCAAGTATCTTCTTCGTCTTTTCCCGAGGAAATGAGTACGCTCGACCCATTTTCTTCATGAGGGATAGATCAATGACGCTCGACTCCCGTTTGCGTGGCTTCTTAGCCCTGCTTTGTTGTTGTTGAGCGCCTTTTTGGCCTTTCGACTTATTTCTGCTTTTGCGCCGAGCCTTCTTTATAACAGGTTGACATGGAGCGGCCTTTTCATCTTTCACGGCCTGTTGGAGAAGGCGTTGCGTCTTGGCTTTCTCGTAGATGACCATTTCGCGGTTATGATCGTCCCGGACTTTTTGACCCGCTTCCCTTATAAGCTTGTCCATTTGTTCTTCGAACGACGGACTGGGCACTTTTGCATCTGGAACTTTCATTGTCTCAGGATTAACGTCTTCCCATTGAGCATCCGCTTCCTCATCGAAGTCATACACGACGTAGCAGCCGGGTAGTAACTCTCGTTTCTTTGACCGGACGTATCCAAGCCCAATTGTTTCCATTCTCCCATTAGGCAGTTTGCGTTGAGTCCCGGGAACGTTCCAGACTTTGTCATAGAACTTGGCTTTCCGAACGGTCTGCTTGAAGGATATCCCCTGGCGTTTCAGCGGTTTTTTTAAACCCTCTGTATAATATCTGGGAAGACGGATAGGCTGAAGCCTGTCGAGCGTAGGATCCACGCCATGCCAGATTTCTTTTTCTACCTGGGTTTCTTTAGAGCGGTAGAACAGAATTGCTTTCTCGCTTTCTCGCCCGGGAGGGATATAGAATGTCCGCAACTCTTCTACACTGTAGATATTAAGTGCATCCAGTTCTTTATAGTGTTTAAGCGGCACTATGGCGACTTGTAGACTTTGCTCTTCGTCAGCGGACGTTTGTATTGAAGGTCGAGCAGAGAATACATCATGGACTTCATCTTCCGAGTCACTGCCAAAGATCAATGTAGGAGCCGATGGTCCCGGCTTGTTGTGTTGGGGCGGACCCGAATACACTATCTCCTCTTCCTCCTCGGTATCACTGCCGAAGACAGGGATGGTGGCGTTAGTTTTATTCTCCGGTTTGTGACACTTCTCCGTATCTTCGAAATCCGGTAAGAAATATTTGGCATCTTCGTATTTGCGGACCTCGTTCACAGAGAACGGGTTCAGTTCTCCCGTCACGGTATACTCGAAACCATCCTTAAAATACTTCATACACTGATGTTGTGTAGAAGGGATGATGTTGTACTCGTGTAACCATGGTCGGCCGAGCAAAGCGTTGTAGCATGTCTTGGCGTCTATGACATGGAACTTAATGTCCTTGACGAGTAGCCTGAAGCGTAGCGTCAGTATCACAGACCCAAGAGTTCTTGATGACTGGGAGTCGAACCCGGAGATGGTGATCTTATCACGAGCAAGGTGTTGGACGCTCATGCAGATTTCTTTTAACACCCGCACATTGAGGAGATTAACAGAGGATCCATTGTCGATCAGGATTTTGTTTATCTTAATATCGTGGCAGTATCCCGAGACATAGAGAGGGCGATTGTGTTCGCACGTCCCAAGTAGAAGGTCTTCATCGCCAAAAGTAACATCGGCCGTGTGCACTTCTTCCAATTCATCCTTCATCTTTTCCTCGGCCAGGCATGCTTGGAATTGTTCTGGGTCTTGGAGCGCCTTAATCAACGAATCTCTCGCCTCTTTTGATAGCAAAAGGGCGTCAAGAATGCTGAGCTGTGAGGGCAGCTTCCTCAGATGTGCTAAGACGTTGTAATCCACCTTATTCTTCTTCGGCGGGTTGTTGGCGCTTAGGTCCTCCAGAACTTGGTCATCTAAGACGATATCTTCAGAGACCTTTTCTTTCCCTTTATCTTTTCTGTTTGAGGGTCCGAGGTTCTTTTCAGGCAGCGTCCGATTCCGCGGCCGAATATTTTCGCAGATCTTCGGCTCTTCTTCTTTTCCCGAAGTGAATTCTTTAAAGAGAGGGGCAAGTTCTAGCTCCTCATCAGAATCGCTCCCGAATGTAGGCACTGGTGACCCGCCAGTGTTAACCATGCGACAATTGCCGGTAGTTCTTTTAATCCCTTCGGTCGTATTTCTTTGCTCTCGACGAGTTTTACGCTTTTCCCACTTAAAGCATTGTCGATGAGCAACGTATCCTTGCCACCATTTATCGAAAGCTTTGCACTCTTGGGTGGGGTGCGAAACTTTCTGATGATATAAGCAATAGGACGGGTGCATTTTTATTTCATTGGTGATGCTTCCTTCATAGGATGGTAGCTTCATGTCCTTCGATATGGCCTTAGCAAACTTTTTCCTCATCTTGAATTGGCTTTTGTCAACGGTGGAGGCATTTTGCTCCAGCGGGATTATCTCAGCTCTTTCATCAAGTCGCTGGCGCTTGGCCCTTTCAAATATAGCCATCTCGCGTTCTCGATCAGCTTTACTTTTCAGTCGAGCTTCGTTAAGGAACGCGTCAATCATTTCATCTGATAGTTTCGGGAATTTTGGTTCAAGATTTGCCCCCAACGCTTCGGTACAAGGAGTTTCCTCATCACCCACGAATGAATGGGAAATCACATGACAGCTCGCCACGCATTCTTCAGATTCATCTGACGAACTTTCTTCCTCACCTTCCTCTTGAAAGGCGTGATTGAGAAACTCTTAGAGTGTAATGAGAGTTCGTGCCTTCTGGTTGTACTCCTCCAGCGCGTCAATTTGTTTTTTCAAGTCTGTGCGCTTGTCGCCAGGCTTCACGGGCTTTTTAGATTTCTTCTTCTTCTTTTTCGAAGATTTTGACGGCTGGCTGCAAGTGCTTGAGCCACCACCATCGGTCTTTGGAGTTGTACGCGGCTTCAACATCCCCTCAATGACCTGCGGTTCCAACGGGTTCTTCCACTTGATCGCTGGACATGCCTGAAGATCGTTTAGCATCCTCTTTGTCTTGGCTGATAATACAACCTCCCAAGGAGCTTCTTCAATGACGGAGCATGTTGCCCCGGCGTATTCGTCCCCTTAGAGGTGTGGGGCTGCGGGGGATTTACCTTCCATTTGTCAGATAACGCGAACTTGCCCTGTCGGTACTGGTTTTCAAGCCAATTTTTGAAAACGTAGCAGTCTTCGATCGGATGACCTAGTACTCGATGATAAGGACAGTAGTTGGGCTCGCTGACGTCACTTGGTTGCAACGGACGTTTTGGATCCGGCAGATTTATGAGTCTGTTGCGCAATGCCAGCTCGAATAACCTCCTCGTTTTATCGCGGGGAAAGGAATAAGGACGTCCCATCCTATCCTCAAGGGGTACGTACGGGCGCATATTATTTTGACGAGCAACCGGCTTCTAGTCGCTCGGTTGTTGTTGAGCATTAGCGACGACGATCGCTTTTCCCTTCCCTTTGTCATTTCGGGAGTCCGGCCTTGGAAAAGGGGGTTTATGGCCCATTTGATCCATTTGCGCTAGTTTGTCAATCAAGGCCTGGAAGGTAGTTGGCTTGAAAAACATCATAAATTGTGAGATGGTCGCTTGCGGATCAAGGGTTCCCACAAACATACCCACCGCAGGAGCTTCTTCAATGCGCTGCTCGCACTTCGACCACAAGTTCCGCCACTGTATAGCATACTGAACCCACGTCTCGCCTGGCTTTACCCTGGCGTTAATCAGTGCTGTCATCGGGGTACGTTCACTGGCGCTTGCAAAACGCTGAGTAAACAGCAGCTCCATCTCCGCGAAGGTTTTAATAGACTCGTTCGGGAGCTCAGAGTACCATTCGAACGCCGTATCTGATAAGCTTCCAACAAACTGGCGAAGCAACAGCTTGTCATCACCGCCGGTGTTGCCGCATAGTGCCCTGAACTGGGCAGCATGCTGATGAGGATTGCCCGTTCCTTTGTAGACATGGAACTTGGGAATTGTGTAACCGGGTGGGTACTTGATTTGATCGTACCAACTTGGATATGGCCGCCCCGTTTTTACGACCTGACCGGCCGCTTCGGTCGCATGATGAACCCGTATTTGTTGGGCGATGTACTCATCCAAATCAGCTTTGGAGATTGTATCCTCTTTAGCTGTCGATAGAGCTGGTGGAGGATTTGATGTCTCTCCCCTATCGCCTCCAAAGACGATCGGGGGCTCTTCGGCCGGAGGATCTTGTTGTATCATCATTCCTATCATATCTTGGAAGAGGAGGCCCATACGCTGTATGTTGGTTGCTTGTTCAGCAGCCTCTTTGTCCTTTTTCTCCAATATCCGACGAAGGAATTCGGCGTCTGTTTCTTCCTCCTGGCGCTCATCTGAGGACGTTTCAGGGTTCTCTTTTGGCCCTGTAAGTGCGGCCATAGCGTTCATCATCTCCTGGAGCTTCTGTTGCTGCTCCTGAGCCTTGGTCACTGACCGTGTAAGCGGTCTATGACCCGTAGATGCACGGCTGTCTTCTCTTCCCAATGTCATGTAAACCGTATGAACTGTTATGCCCCCTGACTTGGGGCGTTTAGGTTCAACATTTTTAACTTTTGCCGCTGACGCGGGAGTTTTCTATGGCCTCCTTCTTTTGTGGGCCGTTGAGGTTGAAGGGGCCGTTGCAGTAGGCACCCTGGCGATTGTTGTCCCTTACTGTTTAATGGGACGGTCCTTATCTTTTTCCACCTTCGCCTTTTTCTAGCGACGAGAGTGACCTGGGTCAATCACGGAGTCTTGAACCCTCCGCCAAACTTTATAAATTTTTGAAGACAGCCGTTGAGGGGGCTGTTCTTGCTTTGTTTCTGGATCTCTCTCCATAGGTGGAGGGGATCTTTTCAATGTAGCGGTTGGAGAGTTCCTACGCACCCTCCTCAGCAGTTCAAAGCTGTTCCCAGTTGGAACAGCAGCGTTGACTTCCACCACTGGAGCCGGTGGAGTTAGCCCTGAGGGGGAGTTGCCCCCTGCCTTTCTCACTCGTCGCCAATGGCGACGTCGAGCACGGCGAGCCATTGGGGCTGGCTCAGAGATAGAGATAGCTTCTTTTTGTCCCCTGTCTGAATGAGGCGCCGCCGGTGTTAACCTCTTAAAGACTGAAGTTGTCTTTTGAGGGGTGATATTCAACCTGTCGAAGACGGATCCTCGGGCAGGGGCAGGGGCAGGAATCGTCAGTCTTGAAAAGACTGACTCTTTGACAGGGGAAGCCGCCTTGATGACTTCTGGAGCAGCAGTTATTGCCTTCCTTGGGACAGCCAGTTTAGAGTTCTAATTTAGCCTGGTGAAAACAGAAGCTGTCGGTTTGGTAGCGGGCGATCCGTTGATAGGGGCCGTCGTAGCAGTGAGCCGGTCGAAGACCGACTTTTTGTTCACTTCCGGTGCAGGTATTGGCATAGAGAAGCTTGTAGGTGGGATCATGGTCCCGAAAAACAGGCCGGTGGTGGCCTGGATCACCTGGTCTACCGGCAGAGTCAGGAAGGAAGCCGCTTGGGTCCCATATGCTACACCTCCCAGTGAGGTGGAGCGTCCGTTGCAGTGGTACTTCGAGCAGTTGGTGCAGTTAAAGGCCATTGAATCTTGAGTTCTGCGCCAGGCAAAAGACCAAATCTTAGTAACTTGAAATCCGAAGGCAACCATTTACCAAACCGCGATTGGTTCGCGAAGACGACACGCGAAGTGTGGAGTGGAAAGAGGAAGAGGTCCCACCGGGCGTGCCAGAATGTGTTCCCCTCCGAAAGGCGGCGCACAGGACCGCGATGTCCCGACGCTGAGATTCGGGGCAGATGCTATTTGGTTTTATCCGTCCACCTCTTCGAAGATGCCAAGTTGATTTATGGCACCGTGTATCGGAGGTTTAGACGGATGCGGCCGATGTAGCAGATTTCATCAGATTCCCCCTCGCTTGAGGGGTTTTTGATTGTGGGGACGCTCTTCCCTGCAGGCGCAAACCCCTGCAGTTAATTACGCTACCGCATCGCGGTAACAACTTTCTCCTTCTCCGGAATTTCACTTCGTGTCGTGTATGTTTTGTTTGTGGTTGCCCGTAGATTGTATACGGAAACTGAGTAATGTCGTCGCCCGTAGGACGTGGATTAGTCCAAATCCGTATTTACTTAGATTTGGGTTTGGTATTTTAGTTTAAGGATGCGTTAGCCATGTTTAGGCTAAGATCGACTTAAACGTTCGTTAAGGATACATTAGTCTTGTTTGGGACTAAGATCGACTTAACGTAGTGATATATGGCCATCAGGACTCGTCACCTTTCTGACGTCGTTGAAGAATTACGACGACAGGTGTCAGAGGAGCTCAGAGATGTACCCTTGAACCAAAGTTGATTTGGAGTTTTATCATTCATTTAAATGTCTAAGGATACGTTAACCGTATTTGGGCTAAGATCAACTTAAACGGGACCGTTTAGATCCGGCAAAAGAGCATTTGGAGGCTCTATTGTTCCAGTTTAGGGATATAGTGGTCCATAGGTAGTTTATGGACGTTACGGTCTATAGGTAGTTTAGGGCCGTTGCGGTCCATACTCCAGTTTAGGGACGTGGTGGTCCATATTCCAGTTTACGGACGTGGTGGTCCATATTCCAGTTTAAAGACGTGGTGGTCCGTTATTAGTTTAGGGACGTTTCGGTCCGATATTAGTTTAAGGACATTTCGGTCCACCATTAGTTTAAGGACGTTTCGGTCCACGAGTTTAAGGACCCCGCAGTCCATATTGACGTATGTGGTCGTTGGGACCCGTCACCTCTCTGACATCGTTGAAGGATTACAACGATAAGTGTCAGAGGAGCTCGGAGATGTACCCTCGAACCGCATATAAATTGATTTAAGAGAGAGTTGTGCTCAGTCAATTTTATTTAAGGACTTACGGCCAAAATTGGGCTAAGTCCGGTTGAAAATGTTCACATTTTGTTTGCATTTGGCCTGTTAGGCCACTATTTAGGCTTTCCCCCTTTTAGAATGATGCATAGCATTACTTCATGCTATTCATGCCTATTTTGACTGGGCTCTGCCCTTTTTATTATAATGCAGAGCATTTGTTTTGGTCCATTGGACCTCTCAATTGGGCTCTGCCCCTTTAAATAATGCATAGCATTATTTTTGGTCTGTTTAGACTTTTTAATTGGGCTCTGCCTTTTTGAAATGATGTGCATCACTTTTATTTGGTCCCTTGGACCTTCGATTGGGCTCTGCCCTTTAATAATGCATTGCATTAGATACCCTGACAGTGTCCCGCATGGCTTGTCAGGTACTTTGCGCAATTAATGAGCGCAAGCGCTCGTGAAGGTGACACGTGTCACGTTCTGGTGAGTGCAAGCGCAACAGCGCAGTGCGCTGCGTTAGTGCGCTGCGCTGCTGTACTGCTGACACGTGGCGTTTCCTGGCGGCTTGCGCAATAGCGCAGTTTTGGCAAGTGCTGGGCACTGTTCTTATTCTTTTGGATCAATTTCAGATCAGAGAAAATAAGTTTTTTCTTGTTTTCTAAAGAACCAGTGGTTCATATAAGGTGCAAGGCACTGTTATCTTGAGAATCTTTTAGATTCAGAACCAATGGTTCATAAAAAGAAGTGCAAGGCACTGTTTATTATCTATTTTTTTCTTTTCTTTTCATTAGAGATCCTAGATCTTGTTCTCAGATCAATGATCCGTTCCTAAGAGAATTTTCTCTTTTTCTAAAGGTTTTTACCTTTTTCTTTATTCTTGAGGATTTCTCTCCAATTCTTCAGAGTCTTCTCCGTTTAATTTTTCACCAAAAAAAAAATGTTCCCCCCTTTTGAATTGAGGTCTAGGGTCCTTTTTATAGTGCCCATAAATTAGTTAAATTTGTTAAAGAGATCTTTCTCTGAGTGATTTGGGGAATTTTCCCCACCGTTGGATCTTTGATCCAAGGGCTTCTGTTTTACAGAAGAAAATCTTCTTGTTTTAACAAGAACAGAAAGATTTCTTTAAATCTCCATTCTGTTTTGCATAACTCCCCAGCGCTTGACACGTGTCGCGCAGCGCCACGCTTGCGCAGCTGTGCTTGCGCAACTGCGTAGACACGTGTCGTGCAGTGCAGTGCTTGCGCAACTGTGCTTGCGCAGTTGGCTTGCGCAACTGCGCAGACACGTGTCGCGCAGTGCAGCGCTTGCGCAACTGAAACGTTGCTTCCTTTACTTTTTTGTTTTAAACAGAGCTTTGCTCTGATTGGTTGCGCTGCCTCGGGCACTGTGCTGATGCGTCTGTGCCGGACACGTGGCGCCCTGCGCTCAGTGCAGAGGATCTGAAGCGTTGCTTCATTTATTGAAGTTTAAATTTTCAAAGCAAAACTTTGCTTCTGATTGGGGGAAGATGAATGCTTCATCTTCCGCCTCGGAATTTGATCAGAGCTTTGCTCCGATTGGGGTAAACAAATACGTCATCCAATGACCCCGTCTCGGAAATACGTCATCCAATGACCCCGTCGCAGAAATACGTCAGCAAATGACCTCATCTCGGAAATACGTCATCCAATGACCCTGTCGCGGAAATAAGTCAGCAAATGACCCCGTCGCGGAAATACGTCAGCAAATGACCCCGTCGTGGAAACACGTCAGCCAATGACCCCGTCTCGGAAATACGTCAGCAAATGACCCCGTCGCGGAAATACGTCAGCAAATGATCCCGTCGCGGAAATACGTCGGCAAATGACCCCGTCTCGGAAATACGTCATCCAATGACCCCGTCGCGGAAACACATCAGCAAATGATCCCATCTCGGAAATACGTCATCCAATGACCCCATCGCGGAAATACATCAGCAAATGACCCCGTCTCGGAAATACGTCATCCAATGACTCCGTCGCGGAAATACGTCATCCAATGACCCTGTCTCGGAAATGCGTCAACCCTGACACCGCAGAAAGTGGAGTACGTCAACCCCTGACACTCAGAAAGCCTTAGACAATGGGGATAAAGACCTGTTTTCTAAGCATTTGGACCCTGCAAGTCGGCCCAAGATGGGTCATTGTATACTATTCACGGGTCACACTCTCCAAAGTCGAATCTCGACAAGAAGGGAAACAACCATTTACGAGCCCTCTCGACTTGTAAAAGGGAAAAATTCTCTTGTGAGATCTTTATGACTCTCGAGGGAAATACACACTTAGGAATCCTCACGATTCCTAAGGAGAAATTACACCTACGAGATGCTCCCGACTCGTAAGGAGAAAAGTCATTATGAGACCCCCACGGCTCATAAAGTCGAAAAGTCTTAGGCGACAGATCTGAACCTGTTTCCGAAGCCGCCGCTGTCCTGCAAGGAGATCAGATAGACTATCTACAAAATGCATTTGCTAAAAAGGACACAACACTGCGAAACAAAATATATCTTTTATTCATGAATCCAAATGAATACAAGGTACATTGCATAAAAGAATCAAAAGATACTCTCATTCAGGAGTAAATACAAAAAGGAGTATAAAAAAACATATATATCTTCAAGCCGGCGGACGGTGCAATAAGTTCGTCAATTCGTCACTATTCCGCTGGGCCTCGGCTTCAAGCTTTGTTATAGCCACAAGACGGGTCTCCGCCTGAGACTATTGAGCCTGATACGAGGTGAGCGGGATTTCAAGCTAATTTTCAGCAACTTTGTGAGCTTCGACCATCTCGCGGGTAAAGATAACAATTTTATCAAGAGCTACCACCTTCGTGATAGCTTCTTGAAGCACCCGCCAAAGTTCGTACGCACGAGTGGTCTTAGTAGTAAGTTGAGCTTGAAGTTCCCCCAAAGCATTCGAAGCTAACTCCCTCTCCGAAAACTTCCAATCGAGCCTCTTCTCGCACGACTGCAGATTGGTCGCGCACCGTTCGATCCATCCTCACAGACTCGATTTCACGGTTAATATGTCAGAAGGAAGGCGGGTGCATTCAAGCATGTGTAGGCATACTTCCACTCGGCGACAATACTCAACCCAGATACGTACCAATGCTTCATCATGATATGTGGCGAGAACGGACAAGGAAGCATTGGCTTCGACAGCGAATTCTTCGGCCGGGACAAAGGTACCAACGCGAAGGTCTTCAATGAGAGCCGTCAGGGAGTAGATGCTTTGCCTCGCCATCCTTTCGGACGCATGCGGGGCATAGGGACCCGGTGGCATGAAGACCCAAGATTCCAACGCAGTTAAGGTTGGCAGAGCTGTCAGGATATGTGAACAGCCAGTGGGAGTCACCAACATAGAATGAGCAAATCAATGCCAAAGATAAAACCTTACTTACCCGCAGTCATGCAAGGAGGGTTTGATAGATCCCCAGGCCCGTCGAGGATCTCAAACTCGTCATTGGCTTCCAGAACTATGGAGCACATATCAGCATCATTATAAAAAAATAATTAAAAAAATGAAAAGGGTCAAAGAGCACCAACCTTGCCCGGAAGAAAGGACTATACTTTGCGGGGATATCGTCTGTAGGGCACCTATGTCAAGTAAGCGCTGGAAGGATTTTCTGGGAGATAGGTCCACAATAGAAGCCGCCAATTCCCGTAACTCTGAAAGGAAGGAAAAGTTCAAATAATGGAAAGACTATTAAAACAAAGTATAAGAAGGCTACCTTCGATGCTCTTCCCGCCTTGAACCGGAGGGATAGCAGCTTCGGCAGCCTCCTCCATTCCCTCAGGAACATCACCGGAGACATTTGCCGGTATGACAGCTTCCAATTGAGGGGAAATGGCCGCCACTTCAGGCTCCAATGAAGAAACAGCGGTCTCAACTACCCGTTCCACAATCTCTAGGCCATCACCGGAAATATCCATTAAATCCACGGCCGATAAGGGCACCTCTTCTGGGAGAACAGACACCGGGGGAACAGAGGCTACCAATGGAAGCTCCACAGCAGGAATAGCAGCTGTAACGACCTCCTCAGCACCTACTAGTGCCTCATCGGGGACATTTACATAGTCCACAGTCAGGACGCGACTCGAGCTCAAACTCTCTGTCATTACTGAAGTCCCTGCAAAGTTTTCGCAAAGATAAGGAGATATAAAAAGTGATACAAATTATTTGCCGAAAGAAAAATATGTAAAGCACACATACCGATGCGCCAAGATGCTTTTAGTATGACTTTTTCAAGCCGACGTTCCTTCCTGAGGAAGTGTGCTCGCCGGGGTTCAAATGCAGATTCGTGGCCACCGGTCTTCAATGCTAGCTCATCTTCGGTAGCGGTTGAGATAAGCCTCTTGAGGGCTATCTCATCCTCCTGTCGCAAGGGACCTATATGTACCCACCGCAGTGATGGGGGATCTTCGTAGAATATGACGGGAGGATAAGGTTTCTTCGGGACACCCACGTTCTCAGTTTCATCCTGTGAGCGCCTTATAGCCTCAGCCAATTATGTGGCTTCCTCGGCAGACGAACCCGGAAAGAGAAGACCATCATCCGGCTCTTGCATGGATATGGATTCGTCCTAAGCAAAAACTTCAGATTCGAGCAAGAGGTCAATCAGACCGGTAACCGTTTTCTTCCTCCTTTTCGAGCCGGAGCTAACACTAGAGGAAGAGGATCGCTTCCTCCCCTTTGGTGCTTTGATACGGCGCTGCCCAAGCTCGCCTCCAATATCCTCTTTTGGCGGCACTACCGATGATGACACTGCCATTGATGACACTGCGACTGATGAAACTACTGCTGGCGCCTTATCGGAAGCCTTTGCCTGGGCTCAAGTGCGCATTGGCATACCAACGGTGGAAGGAATCGATTCTAAATCCACCGCCTCAGGGATAAGTAAGGTGTCGTTACCCCTCAATAGAGGGCGAACCACCGTCCGCGGTCGCGGCGGAACGCCCGTGGCTTGGATCGGGGAGGGAGCTTTATATCCAAAGAGTATCCGCTTCTCCTCGGCAATGATGGGACCAACTCGAGGCGGTACCAACCCGTAAAAGACCCCACACACCTTGGGATATAGTCGGCCTCGGGAATCACGAAACGAGAGGCGGTGTTCAGCCGTATGAAGTGATGGGTGATGTCACGAAAGACTCCCAGAGACAAGCTGGGCTTCACCCAAAATGCTTTGAAGGGAAACCTGGTTGTAACCCAATTGCCAAGCAAAGCGGTGCGGATTATACCGCATGAAAAGAACCGTGTCATTTCGACAAAACACCAAATAACCCAGGCTAATCGAATACAAGTGCATAATTTCCTTAGGCTTTAAGGACGGTGCTCCCCCTTTCGATAAATCAAACAGTTGTTGAATAGATCCCGAAGGAGCAGAGAGGACTCGGTCATTGAATACCATCCCGCCTTCGTTAGCATACGGGTTAAGCAACACACGAAGATCCCCTAGCTGAGTCGGATCAGGAGCAGAAGCATCCACCAACCTCATGAGCCGCGGGAAGGTGTAAGCATCATAGAAATCCGGCCTCTGATGCGCTGCGAACGCCCCCAATACATGCATCTCAATCCACGACGTAAAATAGTGGAGGGAGAAACTCACCACATCTACACCTGAGGGCGAAGTATTGGCCGCAATGCTCAGCCCATGGTATAATTGTGATAACCCTGCAATACCAACAGCCAACCGTGCCCCTACGGCTACACGATGAGCGAGGTAGAAGACAGAGGCTTTCATGAAGCGTCGATGCGTCGGCATGGCGAACCAACTGAGCCAAAGAATGATGAAGCCGACGAAGAAGGTCTCTTCGTCTATGCCAGGGGCCGCAATTGAATCGAAGGGCACGGTCGATGAAACCGGAATGTAAAACTGCGGCAAGTCCTCTTCTTTGGCCGGCAGCTTATTCAGCCCAAACCCAAAGTGGTCGTTAATATTCGCAAATTTTGGAGCCTCCTTTGATAAGACATCTTCACGAAGGAAGCAGGCGATGAAGCTCTTAAAAGTGACGCCATATCCCTCTGACTCCGCGAACAGCTTATCGAAAATACCCAGAGTCTTGATTAGACTGGGGTACTTATGATGGACGGTATTTTTAGTCGTTAAGCCGTCAAGCATAGCAGGCACGATCGCGAATACATACTCATCGGGAGGCAGCAACTCTTCATAGTGCTCTCCCCTGATCGGCAATCCAGAGATCTCGCGGAACTCTTCCAGAGAAATCGAGACCTCACGATCCCCTAGCAAGAAAGTGTTGGTGGGAAGATTCCATTGATTCAGGAAAGCTTTAACCCACCAGAAGTGAGGAGCCAGGTAATGAAAAAAAGACGAGTATACCGCTTGATATAACCCAACCATCTGCAACCGTGCATGGTGGGCAGAGAGGACATATTGAGCCCAAGGAAGATAGCCGATTGGATGACGAGGGGTACGCCATATCTTATAAATTTGTCCCCATGGTTGGGCTTCACCTAAACAAATGCGACGCCCCAAGATGTTTATGGCCGGCAAAGGCTGGTTAGGTATCCCAGTTGTTGACGGCTCAAGCCGGCCTATAGGAGTCCAGTCAACCGCCTCCACCGCAAAAGCAGTATGCGGACGCTCCATCGACAAAATAGGGCGAAGAGGCTCTGCTGGCACTTTACAAACAAAGCTGTGGCGGCCCTGGATGATATGCCCATACCAAGTTCCCCACAAGAGCAAACTGGTACAGTCCTTGTTATAGGCCCGAATCATCGCCATTGTTTCTTCGTCCGACGACGATTGTGGAAAAGCAGCGTCTGAGCGAGTAAAAGGAAAGTAAGGAAGAGAAGCCATTGGTCCTGAAACAAGGGAAAGAAAAAAACCATTAGTGAAGCCCATATATATATATATATATATATATATATATATATATATATATATATTGTAGGGTGTTTTTCGTCACCCCATTGAGATGGGAATACACGCGCGCTTGTCAGGCGCATTATAGATTTCCCCTGCCTAGCGTAGACTGGGGTTTATTGATTGTGGGGATCTGAATCTTCGGCAGCCACGGACTAAGCTGCCGTTAATTACCCTTCGCCTTTAGGGCGAGGGAACCTCCGATTAACGGGTTAAACTGGTCATGCGAACTCAATGTGCAATGTTGTTTTTTGAAGAGGTTTTGGATATATCGGGAGGCTCGCAGAGTTTTTATGGGGGTCTCGCTATCCGGATAGCGGGCTGGGGGTCAAGGGGGCCAGCAGCCCCCTTGCGGGGTGCGGGGCAGCTCCCCGGCCCAAATTTTTTTGAGAGGGACAATGTTGTAGAGTATGTGTGTGTGTGTATGTATACATACATACATACATACATATATATGTATATATATATATAAGGGAAAGGGATATATGTATAAGGGAAAGGGCATCCAAAGGATGCGTGGGGGTCAGCGCCTCGCGTGTCTAACACGCGAGCGCTGGGCGCTTAGGCACTGGCGCACCACGTGCCCGGCACGTAGGCGCAGGGCGCTCGAGCGCCAGCGCACCACATACCCGGCACGTGGGCGCTGGGCGCTTTGAGCGCAAGGCGCTCGAGCGCGAGCGCACCATGTGCCCGGCACATGGGCGCTGGGCGCTTTGAGCGTAAGGTGCTCAAGCGCTAGCGCACCACGTGCCCGGCACGTGGGCGCTGGGTGCTTGAGCGCTCGGGCGCCAGGAGCTCGGGCGCCGGCGAAAAAAAGGGGGCTTTTAGTCCTAGAAATATGATTTAAAATCCCAAAAGAGGATTTAGAGTGGAGTTAGACTCCTATGATGTTTTGGAGTTGATGAAAGGGGTTCTTCTTTGGAGCCCTGGGTCTTCCCCAAAATGGGGTTTTTGGAGATGAGCCTCCTTCTTCCTCCTCTGTTGGCAGGATCTTGAAGATCAAGAGATGTGAGATTTTAAAAATCTCTTCTTTTTGAGATCTGATGGGAGTTCTAAGCTCCCCTTTGTGTGTTTTGTGGTGAAAAACTATTTAGTTTTGGAAAAGGAAGAGTAAAACTCTTGATTTAATTCAAAAGAAAGAAGAAGGTTTAGAACCTTCAGAAAGGGGAAGGAGGCACAAACCCTAGTTTTTTTTGGGAGAATGAAAAAGTGTATATTTTATTCATCATCATGTTGCCTTATATAGGCTTATATATTTACATATAGCCCATTGGGCTTTACAAAATGGAATTTTTCCCATCTCATGTCTCATGTGCTATTTCTTTTTGCACATAAGCCATGAGCTTACAAAAAATTTGGCTTTATGCCCATTTTGTTTACATTCATGCATAAAAAATTACATAAAAATTATTTATTACATGATTTCATTTTGGCATGGGGGAGGGTCGGCCGCTTCATGTTCGGATTCGACCTGGGCATGGGCCCACTTGGCTTGGGGTTGACTTTGACTTTGACTTGGTCAACCGGGGTGCAATTTTCGACTTCAACAAAGTGCCCCCCATCAATAAATGCACACCACATATATGAGTTGTATGCATGAAATTGATGGATCTTCTTTCGCGTGGAGGCGAATTGCTTTGGTTCCCACTTTTTGGGATGCACTGCCCTTTTTACGACATGGACGGTCAACGCTTGATGCGTCTCCGAGACGGAGTGTCTATGGTAGACGTTTCCCTAGCCCGGAGCGATTTGATTCCCGCTTTGTAGGAAGCCTGCACTGCCCTTTTTGCGACATGGACGGTCGACGCTCTGATCCGGAGCGATTTGGTTCCCGATTTGTGGGAAGCCTGCACTGCCCTTTTTGCGACATGGACGGTCGACGCTCTGATCCGGAGCGATTTGGTTCCCGATTTGTAGGAAGCCTACACTGCCCTTTTTGCGACATGGACGGTCGACGCTCTGATCCGGAGCGATTTGGTTCCCGATTTGTGGGAAGCCTGTACTGCCCTTTTTGCGACATGGACGGTCGACGCTTGACGCGTCTCCAAGATGGAGTGTCCGTGGTAGACTTTTCCCTGGCCCGGAGTGATCTAGTTCCTGCTTTGTAGGAAGCCTGCACTGCCCTTTTTGCGACATGGACGGTCGACGCTCTGATCCAGAGCGATTTGGTTCCCGATTTGTGGGAAGCATGCACTGCCCTTTTTGCGACATGGACGGTCGATGCTCTGATTCAGAGCGATTTGGTTCCCGATTTATGGGAATCCTGCACTGCCCTTTTTGCGATATGGACGGTCGACGCTTGACGCGTCTCCGAGACGGAGTGTCCGTGGTAGACTTTTTCCTGGCCCGGAGTGATCTGGTTTCTGCTTTGTAGGAAGCCCACACTGCCCTTTTTGCGACATGGACGGTCGACACTCTGATCCGGAGCGATTTGGTTCCCGATTTGTGGAAAGCCTGCACTGCCCTTTTTGCGACATGGACGGTCGATGCTCTGATTCAGAGCGATTTGTTTCCCGATTTGTGGGAAGCCCGCACTGCCCTTTTTGCGACATGGACGGTCGACGCTTGACGCGTTTCCGAGACGGAGTGTCCGTGGTAGACTTTTCCCTGGCCCGGAGTGATCCGGTTCCTGCTTTGTAGGAAGCCTGCACTGCCCTTTTTACGACATGGACGATCGACGCTCTGACCCGGAGCGATTTGGTTCCCGGTTTGTGGGAAGCCTGCACTGCCCTTTTTACGACATAGACGGTCGACGCTCTATTTGACTTGCTCTACCTCTTGCAGTGTCAGGGGTGATTTTGACTTGCTCCGCTTCTTGCGGTGTCGAGATTGGATTCTGACTTACTCCTCTTTCTGCGGTGTCGGAGTTGAAGTTGACTTGTTGATTGTGATTTGGGTTGACATCAGCATCGCTACACTGGAATATGGTACCATGGGCGAATCATCATCTGCCTTTGATAGGATTTGGGGATTTTGGTTTTGGTTTGGCATCTGCATTGTTGCAGTGGAATAATACCATGAGCAACTCATCATTTGCCCTTGGAGGATTTGGGAATTGGTGACTTAGGAGACAGGTTTAGATCCCTATCACCTAAGGCTTTTCAATTTTATGGACCGTAAGGGTCCCATAAAATCATTCTCTCCCTACGAGTAGAAAGGATCTCGTAGGTGTATTTTCTCCTTAGGAGTCGTGGGGACTCCTAAGTGTGTTGCTCCTTTGTGAGTCGTAAGAATCTCACGCGGGGATTTTCTCCTCACAAAGTCGAGAATATTTTGCGAGTGCATTTCATCTCTTTTTACGAGTTTGCGCCCTTTCGGGTTTTCACAAACTCGCCGGCAGTCCTGCTGTTTTTACTCACGGGGCCCTTTCGGGTTTTCATCCGTGCCATTTTGCTTGTGAACATACCATTTTTTTTGAATCTTCACCGCCGGTGGGACTTTGAATGTGTTCTCGCCGGTAGGACTTGGAAGAGATTGGGATCGTTTTACGCCCGTGGATTGTATACGGTTTTGCAGGATGTATGATCCAGACCGCAGGGCCGGAAAAATTTTGGGACTTTGTCGGCGTCTGCATCGCTGCACTGGAATATGGTACCAGGAGCGACTCATCATTCGCCGTTGGGGTATGGGATTTGGAATTTGGTTGGCGTCTGCATCACTGCACTGGAATATGGTACCAGGAGCGACTCATCATTCGCCGTTGCCTATTGGGAAGCGATGGCTTAGGAGACAGGTTTAGATCCCTATCACCTAAGACTTTTCAATTTTATGGGCCGTAAGGGTCCCATAAGAGCACTTTCTCCCTACGAGTCGGAAGGATCTCATAGGTGTACTTTCTCCTTAGGAGTCGTGGGGACTCCCAAGTGTGTTTTTCCTTCGTGAGTCATAAGGACCCCACGAAGGTGTTTTCGTACGAGTCGTGAGGATCCCGTAAGGTTTTTTCTCCTCATGCATCGTGAGGACACATAAGTGGATTTCCCTCGTTCCCAGTTTAATGACTTAGAGGTCATCTGTTTCCAATTTAACGACTTAGAGGTCATCTGTTTCCAGTTTAACGACTTAGGGGTCTTCTGTTTCCAGTTTAACGACTTAGAGGTCATTTGTGCCCATTTTATCGACTTAGAGGTCATCTGTGCCCATTTTATCGACTTAGAGGTCATCTGTTTCCAGTTTAAAGACTTAGGGGTCTATTGTGCCCAGTTTAAAGACTTAGCGGTCATATGTTCCCAGTTTAAAGACTTAGGGGTCTATTGTGCCCAGTTTAACGACTTAGCGGTCATCTGTTCCCAGTTTAAAGACTTAGAGGTCTACTGTTTCCAGTTTAACGACTTAGAGGTCATCTGTTTCCAGTTTAACGACTTAGAGGTCTATCGTTCCCAGTTTAACGACGTGGTGGTCATCTGTGCCCAGTTTAGAGACTTAGGGGTCTTCTGTTTCCAGTTTAACGACTTAGAGGTCATCTGTGCCCAGTTTAACGACTTAGAGGTCATCTATTTCCAGTTTAAAGACTTAGGGGTCTATTGTGCCCACTTTAACAACTTAGCAGTTATCTGTTCCCAGTTTAAAGACTTAGGGGTCTATTGTGCCCAGTTTAACGACTTAGCGGTCATCTGTTCCCAGTTTAAAGACTTAGGGGTCTACTGTTTCCAGTTTAACGACTTAGAGGTCATCTGTTTCCAGTTTAAAAACTTAGAGGTCTATCGTTCCCATTTTAACGACGTGGTGATCATCTGTGCCCAGTTTAGAGACTTAGGGGTCTTCTGTTTCCAGTTTAACGACTTAGAGGTCATCTGTGCCCAGTTTAACGACTTAGAGGTCATATGTTTCCAGTTTAAAGACTTAGGGGTCTATTGGATCTGAAGCTAAGAATTTTGGGGTAGGGGTCGGCATCGGCGTTGCTAACACTGAAGCAAATGTGCCAGGAGCAATTCATCATTTGCCTTTCCCTGTTGGGGAGCGATGGCTTAGGAGACAGGTTTAGGTCTCTATCACCTAAGACTTTTCAATTTCATGAGCCGTGAGGGTCCCATAAAAGAATCTTCTCCCTACGAGTCGAAAGGATCTCGTAGGTGTATTTTCTCCTTAGGAGTCGTGAGGACTCCTAAGTGTGTTTTTCCTTTGTGAGTCGCAAGGATCCCACGAAGGTTTGTTCTCCTCATGCATCGTGAGGACACATGAGTGGGACTTTGTCGGCGTCTGCATCGCTGCACTGGAATATGGTACCAGGAGCGACTCATCATTCGCCGTTGGGGTATGGGATTTGGAATTTGGTTGGCGTCTGTATCGCTGCACTGGAATATGGTACCAGGAGCGACTCATCATTCGCCGTTGCCTATTGGGAAGCGATGGCTTAGGGGACAGGTTTAGATCCCTATCGCCTAAGGCTTTTCAATTTTATGGGCCATAAGGGTCCCATAAGAGCACTTTCTCCCTACGAGTCGGAAGGATCTCGTAGGTGTACTTTCTCCTTAGGAGTCGTAGGGACTCCCAAGTGTGTTTTTCCTTCGTGAGTCATAAGGATCCCACGAAGGTGTTTTCTTACGAGTCGTGAGGATCCCGTAAGGTTTGTTCTCCTCATGCATCGTGAGGACACATGAGTGGATTTCCCTCGTTCCCAGTTTAATGACTTAGGGGTCATCTATTTCCAATTTAACGACTTAGAGGTCATTTGTTTCCAGTTTAAAGACTTAGGGGTCTTCTGTTTCCAGTTTAAAGACTTAGGGGTCTTCTGTTTCCAGTTTAACGACTTAGAGGTCATCTGTGCCCATTTTAACGACTTAGAGGCCATCTGTTTCCAGTTTAAAGACTTAGGGGTCTATTGTGCCCAGTTTAACGACTTAGCGATCATCTGTTCCCAGTTTAAAGACTTAGGGGTCTATTGTGCCCAGTTTAACGACTTAACAGTCATCTGTTCCCACTTTAAATACTTAGAGGTCTACTGTTTCTAGTTTAACGACTTAGAGGTCATCTGTTTCCAGTTTAAAGACTTAGAGGTCTATCGTTCCCAGTTTAACGACGTGGTGGTCATCTGTGCCCAGTTTAGAGACTTAGGGGTCTTCTGTTTCCAGTTTAACGACTTAGAGGTCATCTGTGCCCAGTTTAACGACTTAGAGGTCATCTGTTTCCAGTTTAAAGACTTAGGGGTCTATTGTGCCCAGTTTAACAACTTAGCAGTTATCTGTTCCCAGTTTAAAGACTTAGAGGTCTATTGTGCCCAGTTTAACGACTTAGCGGTCATCTGTTCCCAGTTTAAAGACTTAGGGGTCTACTGTTTCCAGTTTAACGACTTAGAGGTCATCTGTTTCCAGTTTAAAAACTTAAAGGTCTATCGTTCCCAGTTTAACGACGTGGTGGTCATCTGTGCCCAGTTTAGAGACTTAGGGGTCTTCTATCTCCAGTTTAACGACTTAGAGGTCATATGTGCCCAGTTTAACGACTTAGAGGTCATCTGTGCCCAGTTTAAAGACTTAGGGGTCTATTGGATCTGAAGCTAGGAATTTTAGGATAGGGGTCGGCATCAGCGTTGCTAACACTGAAGCACATGTGCTAGGAGCAATTCATCATTTGCCATTCCCTGTTGGGGAGCGATAGCTTAGGAGACAGGTTTAGGTCTCTATCACCTAAGACTTTTCAATTTCATGAGCCGTGAGGGTCCCATAAAAGCATCTTCTCCCTACGAGTCGAAAGGATCTCGTAGGTGTATTTTCTCCTTAGGAGTCGTGAGGACTCCTAAGTGTGTTTTTCCTTTGTGAGTCATAAGGATCCCACGAAGGTTTGTTCTCCTCATGCATCGGAGGACACATGAGTGGGTCTTCCCAATGGAGCATAATTCCGAGGGCGGAGACCAGCCGCGTAACTGGTGATTGCGGTGGGGCATGGATATGACGAGAATTATTTGAGCCCATGGATTGTATACTGTAGTCAATTTGGGGACTGGCCGTAGGGCTGGAAGAATTTTGGGAAATTGGATTTTGATTGGCGTCTGCATCGCTGCACTGGAATATGGTACCAGGAGCGGCTCATCATTCGCCACTTGGGGATTTGGACTTTGGTCGACGTCTCCATCGCTGCACTGGAATATGGTACCAGGAGCGACTCATCATTCGCCGTTTTTTTACCGTGGTTGCTCTATCATTTCAGCTTTTCTTATCGCGAAGGTCGCGATTGCCCTATCATTTCGGTATTTACTCGCGGTTGCCCCATCGTTTCGGCTTTATTTTCCTCTTTATTTTTACTCGCTGATTCTTATTGCGAGTTGTGATCAGTCGAAAATATTGTATATTTTAGCCGGCAATTTCCTTAACATTTGCATACATTTAGAAGTGTTCGGCATTCATATTCTACATATTAGCAAATCTGTCACAAAATATGAGATTGCAT
Source organism: Agapanthus africanus (assembly GCA_030015575.1). Taxonomy (NCBI): domain Eukaryota; kingdom Viridiplantae; phylum Streptophyta; class Magnoliopsida; order Asparagales; family Amaryllidaceae; genus Agapanthus; species Agapanthus africanus. Next base: position 11,065,243 of record CM057346.1, on the reverse strand, counting down.
GTGTTAGACTTTTAAACCGACACTTTGAAGGAAATTAACCGCATTTCATGGCATCGCATCATTTCTGTATTTGCGCAACACTTGTCTTGAGTCTGTGCAGGAAATACGGAAGAAAATCAAAAGAAGCTGATCAAACAATACGCCAACTAAATCATTTCAGATCTGGTAGCAATTCAGAAGGAATTATATAATTCTATACATCAAAAGAAGGCCCATGAGATATACCAAACAAGTACCAGAAGAATAGAAGCCCAAAGCCTCTAAGCAGCCGCGGATCCGCGGCAGGAACACTACTTGGGCCGCGGATCCGCGGTTGGTCCAAAGCTTCAGCTCCAAAACTTCAGTGCATAATTCCTTTCTCTGGGCCCACAGTCCTTTCTGATACTTAAAATTCCATAATTCTCTCGAACCTACTGCCAGATCAGCAAAGAAGATTAAGCAAGGCTAATCCTAATTAAGCTCCTAACTAATCCTCTTCTAGAAGCTCCTCCTAACTAATCACATCTAGAAGTTTCTCCCCTAACTAACTTTTGGAGGGAAATTTGAATTTCCTCAACAAACTTTAGGAGGGAAACTTAGAATTTGAAATCCTAGATCTAGGGTTAGTTATCTATAAATAGGAACCTAGACCTAGGGTAAAAGGTTGTTCATCATTAGGTTCATCATTAGGTTCATCATTAGCTAGTTCATTAGTTAAACATTCTCTCTTTCATCATCTTCTTCCACAAGTCTCGTGATAAGGCTTGTGCGAAACCCTAACCCTAATTCCACTCCAAATCCAAGATCTTGAGTACCAAATCAAGCGACAAGACTTCAACCTTTTAGGAGCCGAGCCGATCTTCAATCGGGCAAGTGATCCAAGCCGATCCGCGATCCACGGAGACGAGCGAAGCCAAGTCGACGATCAAGTTCTTCCTCTTGTAGTTCTTAAGCGAATGTAACTAAATTTGTTGATATAAATAGAAGGTGAATTTCTTTAATCTTGCTTTCTTTTAATTCTTGCATCATGATTAGATCTCAATTTGTAATTGTTGCTCTTGTTGTGATGTTTGAGTGAAACTCCGCTCGTTAAGGAGTCGAGACGATTGTAGAATGATGATGTAACAAATCTTGATAGTATTTTTAAGTCCTACGAGTTTTGTAAACCCTAGCAAGTTCAAGAATCGATGACCTAGTTTCGTAGCGATGCTTTCTTGATTGTGATCGCTCGAAATTAGGGATCTACGATCGTTTCTTGAATTTACTAGAGGCTAGAATGTGAATGATATCGACGAAAGAACAAGGGATAAGATGAAACCCTAGTTTCACAAGAAATCCCTAATTCTCGATCGATCATCATCGATCTAGTATCAATTCATCGAAGGATAAGAATACGTAATTGTAAGATTACATCACATCTATAGATCCGATCGATTCCTAAGAGCCTCATTTCGATTCTTGAGATTTGGTTTGAAAAAAATCACAAACGATCAATTCTTGATTCTATCTTTTCTTGTTATTAGATCTATATTTTTCTAATTCTTGAACTTCAAATACAAATCTTGAATTGTTGTTTTCTTTTCATTAAAGTTTCAATTCATCTAATTCAAAAGACGAACGATTACACTTTCCCTGTGGACGATCCGCACTCACATACTAACTACAATCCGACACCGTAGTTGATTGCGGTCAAATAATTTTTGGTTGTGATTTCTTTACAATTCCATACTACACATCGAGAATTCTTTACAATCAAATGGCGCCGTTGCCGGGGACTATTTGATTCGATTTATTACAACAAGATTTTATTACAATCAAATGGCGCCGTTGCCGGGGATAGTGCGCTAATAGTTCGTATTTTGAAATTTGAGTTGAACAATTTATTTCATCATAATTTTTAGATCTAAATTCGTGCAAACACTAATACGTGTGTTGTGATTTGTTGCGAGAAAATCTGGAATCATTGGAGTTGGAGAAAAAATTTTCTGAAAATTCCAGAGAGTTGTAGAATTCAACAGAAAGCTACTGGTGAAATTTGGTAGAGTGAACAGTGTATTCAGGCGCGCTTCGGCGGCAAGAACCCCTCATACGCGGCGGATCCGCGGTGGGTTTGAGTCCTCTCTGCACCAAACTTTCAGGTATACTCCTCTGCTTTCTTATCTTCTCCTTTCTCTGCTCCAACTAATATTTTGTGCAGGATTCTTTGCAAATAAATCGCTGCGCGCAAAAGCAAAATAAAATTTGTGCGTGTTTTTGATTCTTGGTTGTTTGCATATTAATACGGAAATTTAAGGGGCACGACCAAATCCAAATTAGGTGGGGATTTCATTACCCTTCCTAGGCCCCGAAAACCACCAAACTTGCATCCGCATTGACCCACATTAACTAAAAGAAATCTAGAGATGACTCTAAGGACCGTCGCGCTCAATTAGGACAAGAGAAGGCCGTGGGTAATAAATTGCTTATCCGAGTTTTCTTGTGGTGCCTAAGGCGAGTGTGTCTAAGGCTAGTGGTTTTTAATTAGGCCCACTACTTACGTAGTGGAGTACCTTCCCACTTACCTGGCACTTATCCGGCCACAGGGGGACAAAGAGGCAGTGGAGGATTGATCCTGCGACTTGTCTTTTGGCAGTTAGGAGCGGTCTAGAGCTTTGACCTAGGTGACCCCTAGATTTTAGGGTTTTGTGTGTTGCATTTGTTGTGTTGCATCATATTTTCAAAAATCCGTATCAATTTTCAAAACAAACACCGCATTCATATCATTTCCCCTAATTATAAATTCACGCTGCCACTTGTACTAACCCTTTTTAGTGCAAGATAGGCTGGACACGGGTGTCTAGTGCCCGTTAAGTCCGCGTTCCCTTTGATCGACCAAAAGTCGGTATTTCTACATTTACCTTTCTTTTACCCACCACCACACCCACATCAATGGATCCACCTCCATCGAATTTCTTTTCCACTACTCTGCCGCCGTCCGTTGGTGCGCAGAATCTACCTCGCATCTCTCTCCAAGAGAGATGTTATCCTACACGAGGCCCACTTTCCACATGTCTTTCCACACCACCAGCCAATGGGGAAAATTTTCAAATAAAACCCCAATACATCAACCTTCTACCAAAATTTCACGGTCTCGAGTCTGAAGACGCATACGTGTTTATCACGAAATTTGAAAATGTATGCACAATGATGGGTACTTCACAGCTTTCTGAGGATGCTTTACGTCTTCTTCTTCTCCCATTTACCTTGTGCGATTTAGCCGAGAAGTGGCTATATAACACTACCGCACATTCCATTTCAAATTGGGATGAATTCGTTAAAGCATTCCTTAAGAAATTCTACCCACATCAAAAGACAGCTCGAGTCCGTAGCGAAATCTATCAATTCACCCAGCTTCCAAATGAAACATTTTCAAAATGTCTTGACCGCTTCAAGGATCTGTTAGTCCAATGTCCACATCACGGCATCCCGAGATGGGAATTGTGCCGAATCATTTATGAGGGCATTACTCCTTACACAAGACAGTCCCTTGAATCCATGTGTCAAGGCAACTTTATGACCAAAGATGATTGGGAAGCCTGGAAATTTCTAGAAGATTTCGCTGAAAAATCTTTACAGTGGGAGGGTGTGAGTCAATCGTCTAGGGATTGCAATGATATTTCCATAGAAGTTAGAGCTGACATTTCAGCTATACAAAAGAAACTCGATAATATGGAAAAATTCTTAGCTGCCCTAAGTCAAATATCACTCTCCAAAACTGTATGTGGTTGTTGTTTTGATCCGTCTCACTTGACGGAAGAATGTCCGTTTCAAGGTCATGAGCTTACCAATGCATCATTTCAAAGACCTAGAAACGATCCATCTTCCTCCACATATGATCAGGGTTGGAGGAATAACCCTAACTTTGCTTGGAACCAATCACAATTTCAAAACACGGTTCCAACCCAAAACAATTTCCAAGGGGTCCCTCCACCACAACAGCACCCACCACTTCTTTTGAGTCAGCACCCCTTCCAATCACAAAACTTCCAAAATCCGACCAACACTTTTGCACCGTCTAGTCCTTTGCAATTGACCGGTACAGATAATACCTCTGCACTAGCACAAACCTTGGATACTTTCATGAAACAATCCATCCAAGGGACGGCAAGTTTGCAATCTTCCGTCGAAAATGTAATGAAGATCATTATCTCTCAAAATGAGAACATCAAATCGATGGAAGAACAAATTGCACAACTAAAAGCCGAAATGAGTGCACGAGAGAAAGGGAAACTTCCAGCTCAACCTTTACCCAATTCTAGCTATTCACATGATGTGGATGCAATCACATTGATATCTGGAAGAGTGCTTGACCATCACCTTGGGAAAGAGTTTGATGATACTGATAAATCAATCAATAACACCCCGGCTGAGACCTTTCCACACACTTCTTACCCCAGTTCTTCTACCCTACCATCTTCTTCCGAGCCTATTCTTCATTTCCCAAAAGGCTCGCCATTACAGCCCACCTCTTTTACCCCTCCACGGACGATCCCCACTTCTATTCCGGGATCGGTTCCACACACACTTCCTTCTCCTATGATGGACCCAGCGCTTATTGCTAAAGCACCTTATCCTAATCGGTTAAGGGCTAACACACCGAGTCCACATATGGAGAAGATTATGAACATTTTTAAGCAAGTAAACACCAACATCCCTCTCCTAGATGCCATCCAACAAGTTCCGTCCTATGCGAAAACTCTTAAGAACTTGTGCACTAGGAAGAGGAAGAATCCAGTGCCCAAGAAGATTTTCATAGAAAAGACAATAGACACGGCTTTCCCCCAACAATTACCGAGGAAACGTAAGGATCCAGGATATCCTACTGTTTCCGTTTCTATTGGGGAAAAACACATTAACCGTGCTCTATTAGACCTTGGCGCTAGTGTTAACTTGCTTCCATACTCAGTCTATGAGTAATTAGGAATCGGAGAGTTGAAGCCAACCAATTGCACTCTCCAAATGGCTGACCGATCTATCACCAAACCTAGGGGTGAACTGGAGGATGTGTTAATAAAAATCGGTGAATTTATATTCCCGGTAGATTTTATTGTAATTGATACACAGCCTGTAGCGAACCCACGGAATCAAATTCCGGTGATTTTAGGTCGCCCCTTTTTGGCCACTTCCAATGCAATTATCAACTGTCGTAACGGTTCTATGACCCTATCTTTCGGGAATAGGTCAATAGAGCTGAACATTTACAAGTTGGGAAGTGTACCCTCCGAACCAATTGCTCAGGTATGTTCTGTCGACTTAATGGATGTTGACAGCAGCGAATTTAATGATCCTCTTTATACTGATCTTGACTCTTTTCATATGTTATTGTTTGACCCAACTATGTATCATACACATATGGACTCTTCCACCGAGATGTCCGGGTCAACAACTAACACTGATTATGAACTGTTTTTAGAGTCTGAAGATCACCCCGCACTTTGTGATGACATTATTCACCGGGGTATAGATGGAACTTTTGAGGAGATCTTCGCTGATGAACTCGCATTTTTGAATGACACGGGTGTTGAGATGAATCATCTCCCAATCAATGAAAGTGAACCTCCACCCCTTCTTCTGACTTGTAAAAAGAACGCGAGTAATCCATCACAAACACTGCATCGTCTCTCCAAAATGAGACGCACACACATTCTATACCACCACTTAACCTTTCCCCACTTCTTCTTCCACCAACCAGAGCACTGCATTGATAAATTTTTTGAATGGTTGGTGTTAACATTCGGTCTTTGCAAAGCTTGGCATCGACCACTGATTTTTGACCCCCACTCATGATTTTCAAAGTTTAACATTGCATAACTCAAGTTTGGGGGGGTACATTTTTCTGGCTCCTGAAAAGAAAATTTTTACAAAATGATGAGCCAAAAATAAGTTTGAGGGAGGTTCTTCACTTAAATATTTTGCCTCCACTAATAAATTCCTCCCAAGCTTACAGGTTTTTTCGAGATTTAGCGGAAGGCAACAGTGAGGACACTGTTGAAAACAAGTTTGGGGGAGGTTTGTGCTTATTTTCGCATCATTTGCATATCATTTGCATAAGCACAAAACATTTCTTTAAAAACCATAAAAATTTAAAAATTTTCAAAAATTATAAAAATATTTTTTGTACATAAATAAGATAATGAAAGTTTAGATAGTGAAAAATTACATCTATGAGATTAGAAAAATTTAAGAAAACTAAGAAAATTACCACCAGCCAACGGGGAAAATTTTCAAATAAAACCCCAATACATCAACCTTCTACCAAAATTTCACGGTCTCGAGTCTGAAGACGCATACGTGTTTATCACGAAATTTGAAAATGTATGCGCAATGATGGGTACTTCACAGCTTTCTGTGGATGCTTTACGTCTTCGTCTTCTCCCATTTACCTTGTGCGATTTAGCCGAGAAGTGGCTATATAACACTACCGCACATTCCATTTCAAATTGGGATGAATTCGTCAAAGCATTCCTTAAGAAATTCTACCCACACCATAAAACATTCGCTCGAGACGATCGAAATTAAGTTTGGGGGTATTTGATCAGTCGAAAATATTGCATATTTTAACCGGCAATTTCCCCATCATTTGCATACATTTAGAAGTGTACGGTATTCATAATTCACATATTAGCAAATCGGTCGCAAAATATCAGATTACATGTATTCGACCTTAGAACCGGCATTTCTAGGGAAATTGACTGCATTTGCATGACATGGCATATTTTCTATATATCGCAACCCGTGTTTCGAAGTCTGTGCAGGAAAAGAGAAGCTTGCTCGACCATTACATCGCTCGTAAACTTACTAAATTCAAATCCGGTATCATTACAAAGGAGCAATTGGAATTCAATATATCATACAAAGCCCTAAACAGCAGTACCAAGCAACAGAAGAAGACACAGATCCCAAGCTCCTCAATGAGCCGCGGATCCGCGGCTAAAGGCTGGCTTGTGCCGCGCATCCGCGGCTAAGGGGTGACGTCATCAGTTGATTTTTGGTGCACAATTCTTCTCCCAGGGCCCACATTGCTTTCTGATATGTAAAGTTCCAGAATACCCTCAAAGATACTGCCAGATCAGCAAAGAAGATTAGGGAAGGCTAATCCTAATTAAGCTCCTAATTAATCCTCTTCTAGAAGCTCCTCCTAACTAATTACATCTAGAAGCTTCTCCCCTAACTAACTTTTGGAGGGAAATTTGAATTTCTTCAACAAACTTTAGGAGGGAAACTTAGAATTTGAAATTCTAGATCTAGGGTTAGTTATCTATAAATAGGAACCTAGACCTAGGGTTAAAGGCTAATCAATAACCATTGGTTCATTCTACACCATTTTCTTCCACAAGTCTCGTGACAAGGCTTGTGCGAAACCCTAACCCTAAATCCACTCCAAATCCAAGATCTTGAGTACCAAATCAAGCGATAAGCCTTCAACCTTTTAGGAGCCGAGCCGATCTTCAATCGGGCAAGTGATCCAAGCCGATCCGCGATCCACGGAGACGAGCGAAGCCAAGTCGACGATCAAGTTCTTCCTCTTGTAGTTCTTGAGCGAATGTAACTAAATTGTTGATATAAATAAAAGGTGAATTTCTTTAATCTTGCTTTCTTTTAATTCTTGCATCATGATTAGATCTCAATTTGTAATTGTTGCTCTTGTTGTGATGTTTGAGTAAAACTCCGCTCGTAAAGGAGTCGAGACGATTGTAGAATGATGATGTAACAAATCTTGATACTATTTTTAAGTCCTACGAGTTTTGTAAACCCTAGCAAGTTCAAGAATCGATGACCTAGTTTCGTAGCGATGCTTTCTTGATTGTGATCGCTCGAAATTAGGGATCTACGATCGTTTCTTGAATTTACTAGAGGCTAGAATGTGAATGATATCGACGAAAGAACAAGGGATAAGATGAAACCCTAGTTTCACAAGAAATCCCTAATTCTCGATCGATCATCTTCGATCTAGTATCAATTCATCGAAGGATAAGAATACGTAATTGTAAGATTATATCACATCTATAGATCCGATCGATTCCTACGAGCCTCATTTCGATTCTTGAGATTTGGTTTGGAAAAATCAACAAACTATCGATTCTTGATTCTATCTTTTTAATGCTTTCTTAGATCTAGTTTTTTTTCTAATTCTTGAACTTCAAATACAAATCTTGAATTGTTTTGTTTTCTTTCTTTAAAGATTCAACTCATCTAATTCAAAAGACGAACGATTACACTTTCCCTGTGGACGATCCGCACTCACATACTAACTACAATCCGACATCGTAGTTGATTGCGGTCAAATAATTTTTGGTTGTGATTTCTTTACAATTCCATACACACAATCTCAGAAATTATCAACAACCAAGTTGCCCCATCATTTAGGCTTTTTATTTATTTTTATTTATTTATTTATCTTTTTTTTGTTTTATTTACATATTTTTACATTCCCAGTTTAACGACTTAGAGGTCGTTTGTTCCCAGTTTAATGACGTGGTGGTCTTTGGTGTTCCCAGTTTAACGACGTGGTGGACCTCTTTGCTTATCCCAGCTCCTTGAATTTTGATCTCGGCGGAGCTGTGTTGATGACCGTAGCTTTGTGGCTTGCCGATACATCCGAAGACTGTGAGGTTTTTCCAAGCTTGTATTGGTCCTCTACCCAATCTTTGAAAACACGGCAGTCTTCAATGGTATGACTCACCACCCTATGGTATGGGCAGTATACGGGATTGCCGGTTATATTCATTTCATGTGGCCTCTTCGAAATAAGCAATTGCAGCCCGTTGTTCAAGGTTTCCTCGAACATATTGCGGACCTCATCCCTCCCGAAAGAGTACACCTTCTTCTTTCTCTCCATTAGAGTAGGGGCCCTTACTGATGCTGGTCCTTGAAGCCGATCAGTCCTTGGTTCGCCCTTTTCAGATAATGGCACATGTCTGAGAGGATTGGGTTCCTGAAAGCCTTCGGTCTCCATCTGTGTGAAATCAGCGGTCGTAGCTTGACTGTTTGCTAGCACGCCTTTAGACAGTTCTATCTCTCCCGTCTTGTATTGTCTTTCGACCCAATCTTTGAAGACGAAGCAGTCCTCAATGGCATGACCTATCACTCTGTGATAGGGGCAGTATTTGGGATCGTCGGTCATATTCGCTTCCTGCGGTCTTTTTGACTCTGGCAGTTGTAGACCGTTCCTCAGGGCGTCTTTGAATATTTTACGGATTTTGTCCCTTTTGAAGGAATAGACTTTATCCAGCTTCTCTTTCAGTGGAGATTCTCCTCCGGTGTATGTACCGGAGGGACTGGAGGCTGATCGCGGCCGTTTTTCGCGAAGGCGCTCCGCTCTTAGGTTGAAGGGGGTATCAGTTGGCTGCCTCCGGGTATCAATCCCTGGCTCATGAACCAAACTTTGATTCTGCTGTAATTGCAATCGGGCGACTTGGGTCACGAGATCTGCCGCGACGTTTGCCAATTCGTCGACCTTAGATTGTACCTTGGCTAACTTCTCATCCCTGTCCTGAAGCTTCCTCTGAAGCCATCGGAATAATGCTTGTTCTGTAGTTCCGGTTACAACCGGGTCATCCTTATTGCCTGAGCTCAATTCCGCAGGAACCCCAGGATCTTTTGGCTTATCGGCCTGAGCGAGCTCTTCGTCATTTAGACCGAGTTGACGTTGGGCAGCGTCCACCGTATCATCACCCTGGCTGTGAAGTATAGGAGGGTCCGTTTCTTCATGTCCGACCATGTAGACAGTGTGGACCACATATCCAGCCGTCTTTTTATCTTTGGCGGGGTAATCCCGTTCTTGGAGCCTCATGAAGCTCAGCCTAGTATGAGCCCTAACCCTTTTGTTGGCTCTGTATCTGAGCCTTTTCTGCCTTAGATTCTTGATTTTGAGGGCTTGGCCGGCATCCATTTTCTGTGAAGCCACCGTGAGTCAATTGATAGGGAGCTTAAAGAAGATACACGATCGCAGTTGTCGGGGGTACCACCGGAGCTTGCCCGAGATGCCCTGTTGCTTCGTTGACGTTGATGGCCTTGCCCCCAGCTGGAGCGATGGAGGGTGGTTTGAAACGGATTTGTGCTTGGGCAGTGGTGCCCTCGCAACCATGACATTCGGCCTTTTCCCTTTTAAGACCGGTTTGTCTGTTACCGGAGCTTGAGGAGCTGGGACGGCGTTAGCTGACATGAACAGGATATAGCCGAATGGTAGCGGCAGTTCCTCCCATTGTCACCTGAGACTGGCAGGGAGGACCGTCCTGGAGTCCATCTTCATCGTGTAGGAGATGGGAGCCGTGCTAAGAGCTCAGCTGATCCTTGGAGACAATTTTGCTGCGTCCGAAGATTGCAATTGGAGAACGTTAACCTGCATAAAAAAGCATGATTTCAGTACAGGCAATTGATATGCATATTAATTAAGTTCGCATGAACGTTTAACCCGAAATATGGGAGGAGAGATAGGTCCCACCGGGCGTGCCAGAATCTGTATGATGATTTTCGTCACCCTGTTGAGATGGGAATACGCGCACGCTTGGCAGGCACATTACAGATTTCCCCTGCCTAGGGTAGGCTGGGGTTTATTGATTGTGGGGATCCGAATCTCCGGCAGCCGCGGACTAAGCTACCGTTAATTACCCCTCGCCTTTAGAGCGAGGGAACCTTCGATTAACGGGTTAAACTGGTCATGCGAACTCAATGTGCAATGTTGTATTTTGAAGGGGTTTTGGATATATCGGGGGCCCCGCAGAGTTTTTACGGGGGGCCCGCTACCCGGATAGCGGGCTGGGGGTTAAGGGGGCTAGCAGCCCCCTTGCGGGGTGCCCCGGCCCAAATTTTTTCGAGAGGGACAATGTTGTAGAGTATGTGTGTGTGTGTGTGTAAGGGAAAGGGCATCCAAATGATGCGTGGGGGCCAGTGCCTCGCGTGTCTAACACGCGAGCGCTGGGCACTTATGCGCTGGTGCACCACGTGCCCGGCACGTTGGGCGCAGGGCGCTTGAGCGCTGGCGCTCCACATGCCCGGCACGTAGGCGCTTTGAGCGCAAGGCGTTCGAGCGCTAGCGCACCACGTGCCCGGCACGTAGGCGCTGGGCGCTTAAGCGCAAAGCGTTCGAACTCTAGCGTACCACATGCCCGGCATGTGGGCGCTGGGCGCTCGAGCGCCAGCGCACCACGTGCCCGGCACTCGGGCGCCGGGCACTCGAGCGCTCAGGCGCTAGGCGCTCGGGCGCTTGGGCGCCGGCGAGAAAAAGGGGGCTTTTAGTCCCAGAAATAGGATTTAAAATCCCAAAAGAGGATTTATGTCACGCCCCGCTTCTCAAAGTGCGCTAAGATAGGCACGTGACAGAGCCAACCATGCTACCTGTGGCTAGGAAATATCCCTCCACAGTCACATTACGGCTGTCTAGAGATATCAAGAACAGTAATAAACTATCTAATACATGTCCATAAGCCATAATGAAAGAGTCATGAAATAAATGCAGAAGCAATAGATCCAAGTAAAATAATAATCTGGAATGTACGTCCCAAATACGGGCTCACATCAGGAAATGAAAAGTACTGAGAAGAAACTAAACTAGAATACTAACAAGTCTTCACTGCTCGGCCCGTTGACTGAGATACTCCTGAACGGCTTGTGTCAGAGATAGCGGCTCTGGGCCATGCAAAACTCAGACGTCAGTGCGTCATAATATCAACAATAATGCAATCAGGAGGTAACAAGACAGGCAGGTATGAATATAAACAGTAACAAGAGTATAACAGTAACACGAATAAGGAACAGTGAAGGGTATAAGCACATGTGACGTGCGGGTGAAGTAATCTGAACTAAGCTACTGGGTTAATTACTCTCAAGTCTTTGAAATCAATTTAATGAATCGTCGATGTAACTCAATAGTATCCCATGCGTACCCGGGACCATGGTCCAGACTCTCGGGGCTGAATCCGAGACGTGCCGCTAGGCACAAACAGGAAATATGTACAGACGAATGATGTCAGCAACATCATCCCGGGACTGGCCTAGCCCCCCAAAACTGATCGGTATAAGCGTCGAACTGTTGAGTTACAAGTCAGGTTTCATCATTGATTTCCCCATACCCCCAAGTTATGTGTTCAGGTCAGGTATTGATAAGTCTGAAGCTAATGCCAACACATGAATCAAGAAGGAACGGGTTTGTCTATACAGACAACAGGATATGTCCATCGGGACAACATGTCAGGATTGTCGGCATTAGAAACAGGATCGGGTAACATGTCAAGTAGTGATGTACCAGGTCGTGTCAAGTAGTGCACAGGTATCAGGTCGTGTCAAGCAGTGCACAGATATCAAGTCGTGTCAAGCAGTGCACAGGTACTAGGTCGTGTCAAGTAGTGCACAGGTATTAGGTCGTGTCAAGCAGTGGTGTATCAAGCGGAAGCTCATAATCAAAATGTAGTAAGTATGGGTGCATAAAATCAACTATGAAGTACTAATAAAATGAAATAATATGAATGGTATGCAAATAGATACAAAATCAATGACATGGATGCACACTATCGATTAGGGTTCCTTTTATAGTTCCAATACTAATTAGGATGCACTTTATTAAATATGGGGTGTTAATATAACAATATTATATATTAATGTGATCTATAAATGCATCTACATGTGTACTATGTGATATAGATGCAAACAGGTATCCGAAAACTGTAACACTTGCATATGGATGTATAATATGATAAACGGGTAACAGTTTACTCATATGGATGCGTAAAACTATACCTAGCATGTAGCAAGATGATTTAGCATGCGACTAGATATGTAATTCATGATATGGATGCATACAGATATCATATAACCGTAAAATGATAAACAGGATGCATGATGTACAATTAAACAATATGAGATGTAAATATTCCATTGAGTGCAGTATATTGTAATATAGTATGTAACAAGATAGGTTTGCATGCACTAGAGGTAAAATAACATGTACAGACGCATACGGATGTCCGAAAACGGTGTAATATGAAAACTGATAATGTGGATTGCAAAACCAACCATTATGAAGTGTTATAATTCAATAGATGTAGAATATAGTAGTATAGCATGTAGCAAGATAAACTTGCCTCAACGGATCATGAAACGGATGTGTACGGCACGTCTGACGTCGGTAAAACGTCGCAACGCACGCACGGCTCACGGGACGGGTCCAAGCAACGCAAGAGGGTGATCACGCAGGTAAGGTACGTCCTCTGGGTCGTCTGGATCGGCAGCGACGGTCATGGCTCCGGCGATGGCTGCAAATCATGATTTCAAGAACGGGAAAAGAAAAGAAAGAAAAGAAGAAGAGGAAGAAGAAGGGAGAAGGAGGGGCTTACTGATGTGGTGTTCTGTGCACAAGGCGAAGCGAGGGGAGATGTGACGACGAGTCGTGGGTTTCCGGCGACGATCGGAAACACGGATCAAGAAACAAGAAAGCAAGAGAGAAGAAAATAAGAAGAAGAAGAAAAGAGAAGAAAGAAACAAGGTTGTTCTGGGTTTCTTGAAGTCGGGGCTGTGGGTGATGGATGTGAGGTCAGAGGCGACGACGAAGTGGGGTGGCCGGAGGTGAGAGAGCGGCCAAAGGAAGTAGGATCCTGGGGTCGGGTTGAAACGGGGTGTGTAGGGATAGCTTGGGGTGCAGGGAATTGGAGAGGAAGAGGTGATAAAGGGACGTCGACTAGACTGGTCGGCGGTGATGGTGCCGCCAACGACGACGTGGGCGAGGTGGAGGATGCAGGGGCAGTTTCTTGGTGTCGGGGTCGAGGGGTTTGTAGAGGAGGAGAAGGAAGGAAAGTGGAGTGGAGGAAGAAGAGGAAGGAGATGATGAATGAGGAGATCGGGGTCGAGGGGACGGCGACGGCGGTGAGGCACGGAGGTGAGGCGATGGGTTCTGGCGATGATGACAGGAGAAGAACGGAGATGAAGAAGAAGAAGAAGAGAGAAAAAGAGTCGGTGCTGGTGACGAGGGAGATGAGGAGGCGAAGGAAAAGAGACGTGGTCGAGGGTGGAGGCGGCGACGGCGAGGCGAGACGAGTGGCAGAAGCGGGGTTCGAAGGTTGTGGGTTAGGGTTTACTGTGGGTTCTCGTGGGGATGGAGCTCGGGGAAGGAGAGGGAAGGAGATAAGAGGGTGGTGGCCGAAGCTGAGGTCGGCGACGATGAGCGCGACGCGTGGCGTGGATTCGAGCGCGGCCACGAGGAAGAAGAAAGGAGGCGGGAAAAATAAAAATGAAAAGAAGGAGAAGGTGATAATATGGGAGATAGGGTGATGGAATTCGTGTGGGTTCTGTGAGTTATTACTATATATAGGGAGGGAGAGGGAGATAGAGAGAGAACGAGAGAGAGAGGAGAGAGAGCGAGATCGAGAGGAGAGAGAAAGTTGTTTTTTAGTGGTAGGATTTTAGTTTTAAAAATATATTTTTGTTAGTTAAATTTTAAGCGTAACAGTTTAATAAATATTATATTTATAAAATTCGATTTTCCGGTAAATACAAACTTAGTCTAAAATACGCCCGCGTCGGGTCTAAAAAAATTCAGTTTTAAAATACGAAAAATATATGCGATGACCAAATTTCAAAATGAATTCTCGGGTAACGAAAATGCATACCCCCAAGAATGGATGCACGTACGTGCGCATAGCCATCCAAACACGTCCGTTTCACTGAACGGGACGAGAACAAGATGCGCGGATGCTACCACGGGGTTAGGGGTATCATGCAGGCCATGAAATATATTTTTAAAATATTTTACGTGACTTAAAATGTTATATGGTAAAAGATGCAATGCCAGATAAAATGCGAGTAGGCGATATACATGAAAGTGCACAAGTCCATGTAACAGGTCAGGATAAACCATAAACATGAATCAACAGGTTTCAAGCAAGCGGGTCGGGTCGAATGCAATATAAAATGTAAAATACCATTCGCACCCAAAACACGATAAATCAAGAAAATACCACAAATAAAGAAATATGAGAACTGGAATTGGTATAAATGAACTAGGGTATTACATTATACCCAACTACAAAAAGAATTTCGTCCTCGAAATTCCCAAGACAAGAAAAGATAACAACCAAGAAAATACAAGAATAAGTATGGAAACCTCTGTCGAATTTCATCTTCACGTTCCCAAGTTGATTTTCCATGCGAGCGATTCCCCCAAGAAACAAGTACGAGAGGGATAACCTTGTTCTTAAGGACCTTTTCTCTTCGATCAACGATCGACATCGGTCGTTCATCAAAGGTTAAATCTTCTTGTACAGTCAGCTCTGAATGATCCAGCACGTGTGTTTCATCTCAAACATACTTACGGAGTTGAGATACGTGAAACATGTCATGAACATTCGCCAAAGATTGTGGTAAAGCCAATCAATAAGCCACTTCTCCAACACGCTCCAAAATATCGAAAGGCCCTACGAATCGAGGACTAAGCTTGCCTCGACTCCCAAAACAAATCACTCCTCTAGTCGGTAATATCTTCAAGAACACCAGATCACTATCATCGAACTCTAAAGGTCTTCTCGATGTATTGGCCCAACTCTTCTGCCGATCTTGTGCTGCCTTCATGTGATTCCGAATAGTATTAACTTTCTCTACTGTTTGTACGATCAAATCCGGTCCTAACAATCTTCGTTCACCAACATCTTCCCAACAAACGGGTGAGCGACACTTGCGACCATATAATGCTTCAAATGGAGCCATCTGAATAGTCGCCTGAAAGCTGTTATTGTAAGAAAACTCCACCAAGTGTAGATGATCCTCCCATGAACCCTTGAAGTCTAACATGCAAGCTCTCATCATGTCTTCAATAGTTCAGCATTCTCTTCAAGACTCCTCGAGTAGACCAGAATATCATTGATAAACACCACAATAAACTGGTCGAAGAACGATGAAAAGATTCGGTTCATCAAGTCTATAATTATTGCCGGTGCATTCATGACTCCGAATGGCATCACTAAATACTCTTAATGTCCATACCGAGTTCGGAACGCAGTCTTGCAAATATCCTCTGATTTAACTTGGACCTGATGATATCCGGATCGCAAATCCAGCTTCGAGAATACCCTCACGCCATTAAGTTGCTCGAATAATTCGCCAATGCGAGGGATCGGGTACTTGTTCTTAATAGTCATCCGATTTAATTCTCGATATTCGATGCACATCCTTCATGTACCATCTTTCTTCTTTACTAGAAGAACTGGAGCTCCCCAAGGTGAATTACTGCTGCGAATCCAACACTTCTCTAGCAATTCGGTAACTTGCTTCTTGACTTCTTCCAACTCTACTGGTGCCATTGGATAGTACGCCTTTGAAATTGGCTCTGCACCAGGAACAAGATTGATCGCGAACTCTACATCTCGTTTTTGTCGGTAAACCCGAGAAGTCCTCGAATACGTCCATGAACTCTCGAACTACAGCTGGCGCTTCCTCCATAGCAACTTCCATTGACGAAAGAACATTGTTTGTCGGCCCAGCCCTAAACTCGACTGGCCCGACAGAATTGCTACCTCCAGCAAAGACAAATTCCGGATGTCCGGGAATTTGGAAAATCACTTTCTTTGCCCTACACTAAATGTGAGCATGGGAAGTGCCGAGAACATCCATTCCCAAGAAAATATCACAACTGCCGGTAACGATCACCAATAACTCTCGTCCGCAACTAACGACTGAACAATCCTTATCCTCTCTACCAGCTATGATCTTCCCATTCCCAGAGTGTATGTCCCAACAACTAGACAGGGTCGTTCCAGCAATCGAGTGTATAGCAATAAACTTGGACGACATAAAACAATAGGATGCACTAGAATCGAATAATGCTAATGCGGAAAAATCATGAACAAGTAGGATACCTGAAACAACTTCATCTGAAGCATTGTCCTCTTCAGTCGTCAGGGTAAGGCTCGAGCTTGATTAAATCCCTAAGTTAACTGTTTCTGCTCCTGAATCTGCCTCTGCGGCGGCCTCTGAACATCATCCTTCAAACGTAACTTCGACGGGCAAACACTGACAGTATGATCAGCTGATCCGCAAACCAAACAAAGTCCAAGCATCCTTCGACATTCCCTTTGCACGTGTCCGGGCAGACGGTAGTACCTACAAATCGTCCTTCCCTTTTTCTTGTGCACGACTGGCTTCTTCATCGGTTTAATGCCACGCCGGTTCACCGGAATACCTCTGCATATAGGCGCTTGATTCGGCGTAAATGCCGGCTTCCGTACCACGACTGCCTACTGCAGCGTACCTCTGTCTTCAATGATAGACTCTGCTGCTCCCTGGCTGCTTTATGCACTTGCGATAAAGTGGTCAAACCCATAGATATAATGTGCCTCTGGATGTCCACGTCCAAACTGCGCATGAACCTCCGTGCCCTATCAGCATCGTTGGCAACCAAAGGTCCAGCGAATCTACTGAGCCGTGTCCACTCAGCTGCATGTACATCCACGGTTGCGCCGTTCTGCTTCAAGCTGATGAACCTTTCTTCCATTTCCTCTTGTGCAGTCTGCGGGAAGAACTTCTCCAAGAAACTCTGCGAGAATGTTGCCCAACTGATCGGCTTGGGCAAACGGGTCTCTTCCACAAGCCACCACTCATGGGCATAATCCACCAATTGGATGCGTACTACATCCACTCTCTTGTCCTCCGGAATCTGTGCCGCAACGAGTAGATTCTCTGTATCAACCAGCCACTGCTCTGCTGGCAACGGTTCCTCCAAACCAGTGAAGATGGACGGACCCAGTCTCCTGAAATCCGCCACGGTACCCACACGCTCAACTGATCTGGCCGCAACATTGTTTACGGACTACTGGATGGTCCACAAACTCTCCTGGAAAGCTTCGGCTTGCCGCTGGTTCAGCTCGGCTTGCCGCTTCTGGTTCTCCAGCATCCCATGAATTACTCCAAGCAATGCGGCGTTATCAACATGCCTATGGTACGCTCTCAGATTCATGTCTGCCATGATCCTGCATCCAATACACAAAAGGGGATTAGTATGATAACAAGATTCAAAACTTGCGCTGAGTGATAATCATGAATCAAGGATATGAATCAAGACTAGAACTTCAAGTTACTTAAATAGAGTACCGCATTGTAACCATACCGCGGTACATAGTTATAATTACATAACTCCACTCAAGTCGCCCAAATCCTAGTATCTGAATCAAGGAACAGGGAGAAACAATAGGGAACCAAAAGGTTTCAAGTCGAGATGCAAAAAAGTTTGCATATCGTCAAGGTAAGGATCAGGAGGAAGTTAAGATTCAAGAATGGCAAGATGGTAAAGTGGCAGGATATGTTCCTAATCACAATTATTCTGATTCATGTAATGGGTCCAATATCCAACTACAAAGAGAGAGAGAATAATGGAGGAAAGATGCCATAGAAGGGAATTTCCTTCTATGGCGTCGAAAAAACACATCCTCAATCGTGTTTTCCGACGATCGGAATGCATCATCTTCATCGTTATCATCTAAGATGTGGGTACACCAAATTTCATGTGATTCTACAACCTTTTCACCGTTGATTCAGCAATGTAAAAAGTTCTATTGTCGGTAAACCGTTAATTTTGAACCTATTAATTCAACGGTGAAAAAGTTGTAGAATCACATGAAATTTGGTGTACCCATATCTTAGATGATAACGATGAAGATGATGCATTCCGATTGTCGGAAAACACGATTAGGATGTGTTTTTTCGACGCCATAGAAGAAAATTCCCTCCTATGGCATCTTTCCTCCATTATTCTCTCTCTCTCTCTCTCTTTATATATATATGTATATATATATATATATTATGAAGCATGGTTGATTTTATATTTTTAGAAAATAGAAAAAGAGGTGGAAAATGGGGAGACTTTGGAGGAATGGGGTGAAGCATGGCTTTTATATTTGTTTAATCATTTGGACTCATTATTGAAGTATGGTTGGAATAAACAATTTGGTTTATTCCATACTTCAATAAGTGAGGTATTTGATCAAGCCATTCTACACTAGCATTCACTTTACTTGATCTTTTTTCTTGAGTAGAGCTCCTTGCTCTCTAGCTCTCTCCATTTTTCTTCACCTTCTCCTCCAAGCTCAATCCCTCATATGAGTTGTGAACCCTTGAGATTGTGAGAATCCTAGTGAGTAAACAAAACCCCTACTACATCATCCTATACTGGATTAGCACTCAAGTGTAGTGTGTTTCCTTCACTGAAAGAGTTTAGTGAAGAGGTAGCTTGGATTAGTGGAGTTTCGGATGGATCATCTTTGGCATGAAAGTCATCGAAGGAAGCTTGTTAATTTTTCAAGTGGAGCCTAGTGGAGTCGCAGGGACTACTTCCCGGAGCATTTGAAGCGAATGACTCGATCAACAAAGGTTGTTGATTCTATCCTTAGCTTGGTGTTTATTGATAAAATCATAGTTAACCCTAATTATCTAGGTAGATCCTTATTTAGTGTTGATTAGCATCTATAAAATTTGAAAATAGCATGTGTGGTGCCCGTTTTAACCCTATCGTAGTGCTAGTATACACTTTCACTCCGGCTCCAACTCCAACGAAGCTTTTAGATTCCTCAAGCCAAAAAATCCCACGTAAATAAACAAAAAATTGAAACAGCGAGCTCTAAATACATGGATCCAGGCTAAAACAAAATCAACGCGCATGAACTGCAAATAAAATCATTCTTTTATATATGATTAAAATACAAATAATCTTTCAAAAGGCTTTTACGGATTACAAGAATGGGGAAATTTCAAAGAGCGGCCTTTAAAGGGGAAGGTATGATTTCTGGCTTCACAGGAAACTCCGACTACTGCAGAGCGGTCGCCAGAGTACCAACATTGTGAATAGATCATCGGAGACAAAGATTGTTCTTTGAAGCTCCTCAAGTTCGACCATCAATTGACATGGGTATTGTTTGAAGGAGAAATCAAATTAAGTATTAGCTGAGCACAATTTGAAGGAAATTAGAAAGGAAGAAAAATCAGGAAGAAAAATTTTTGAAAGGAAAAAGGAGCTGGACACCGTTGAAGGAGAAGGGGAGTTTTTATAGGGTTGAAATTCATGAAGATTTTGATGATTCCTGCTTCCTCGTGGGTTTATTTTCGCTTGTATTAGCGACTATTTATACGGTCTCTAAAGCCTAAAGGTCCCTGATACCTAGGGTTTAAATGCTTGAAGTATTAGCGACCGTATAAACGGTCTCTAATATCTAGACGGTCTCTAATAATTTATTAGAGACCGTTCAAAAATTGACGGTCTCTAATACACGTTCTCTTATACTTACGTTTTTTGCTAGTGTAACCATCTGTCTGTAACATCTAAAATAGTTGCATATAATATATAACCACTTGCATGTAATATCAAAACCACCTACAGCATCTAAGCAGTTGCGTGTAACATCTAACCACTTCCTTGTAATATCTACAAAGTTGCTTGTAACATCTAAGCAGCTGTCTGTAACATCTAACCACTTGCCTATAATATCTACAAAGTTGCATGTAACATCTAAGCAGCTGCCTGTAATATCTACCCACTTGCATGTAACATCTAAAATGTAAAATATAAGCCGTTTAAATGAGAGAAGATAATGAATAATAGAGAAAATGAAAGGGATAATTTTAGTTTAGATGGCAAATTGGGTTTTTGATTGGAAAAGTAGTGAATTTGGAGGGAAATGGAATTGGTTGAAACATTTAATGCTTAGTACTTTAAGCAAAAATCAACATAAAATGAATGCTACAGGCAACCCCTCAGATGTTACATACAAGTCATCCGCTGCTTTGTGGCAGCTGTCAAGTGTATTTGTGCACATGGATAAGAAAGGGGATTTATGATATATACTAAAATACAAATAGTCTTGAGTATTTCAAAAAATTCTTTATGGGCCTAGGGGGTTTCTACTAGGTGAAAAAGCTAAGGGATTTTTTCACAAGTTTTTAATGGGCCGGGTTTTTATTAAAAATTTACATTCCAATTCTATAATAATATTATATTTCTTCTTAAGATAGATGGGTTTTTTAATATAACAATACAACAGAATATTTTACTTCGTCTTATATGTATTTTTTTTGCGATTCTAGGTTTGAATTGAATCGATCCGGCTCGTTATCAGATAAATCATTCATCTCATGCTTGAATCTGTTCTTCAGGCTTGATATATCATTTTTGTGTTATATTATACAAGCTGCGCATGCCTGATGATCAGTCATGTTTATTGCATATTTTTACGGTCATTTTTCCTATTATTATTAATTACTAAATGGTGTTATTTATAATTTAAGAACATGCGTGGGTTTATGTGTAAAAAGATTTTGTCATATGTTTCTTAATTTATAATTAATAAAATTGGGGCAATATATGAATATCATATTTAAATAAAATATCCATGAGATTCTTATTATGCATATCATGTCATATCAAATATTCTTAACCCATATTAATAAGACATTGTCATGCCCCGGTTCCTAAAATGCACAGACTATGGCACGTGACAGAGCCAACAATACTACCTGTGGCTAGGAATCATCCCTCCACAGTCACATTACGGCTGTCTATAAGATATCAAGAACAGTATACAAGTCCATTTGCCACATTAAATAAAATCGGAAAAATGCATAAGTGGAAACGATTCAAACTCCAATAAAAACATCTAAAACATATCCCAATATGGGATCACATCAAATAAATAAAACTACGGAAATAAACTAAACTAAACATCTCTAAATACACGATCAATTCCTCATTGCTCGGCTTGATTACTAAAATACTCTTGTTCAGCTTGCAGTAAAGGTAAAGGAACCGGGCCATGCAAAACCCAGACGTCGGTGCGTCATAATATCAAATAATAGCAATGACCAAGATGTAACGATATAAGTAAATATGAATATAAATAAATAACACAGATATGAATGTCACGACCCGAAAGTACGGAACGTGACTGACACTTAGATTACGAGACGTTTGAAAGCGTAACGTAACCTAAGTCAGCCAAAGCCCAGAAAATCTAAACCAAAATCAATAAGAGTGAAGGAAAACCTTTCATGAAAACGACTTTAAAATCATTTAAGTTGTATTAACCCCTTTGTAAAGACATCAAAATTTTTCCGAAAATTTCGGCAGAGTCTCCTTTGTAAATACTAGCCCCCAAAATGGGTACAACAAGATATATAAACCTGTAATGAAATAATGGCATCCCTAAGTGGGAGCTAGCTCTTCGCCCAAGGTGGATCACAACCACACGCAATATATATGCAATATCAAGCAAATAAGCATAAGGAAGCACAAAAATAAAAAAAAAACACTACGTCGGCTCAAGTGAGCTCGACCCCAGAGAACCCACATATGCACAAATCTCTCAGTCTCATCACTAGGCCGCATATACAAAATGAGAAGTGATAGATGGAGAATACTAGATACAATGATAGCACAAAAAGAGACAAAAGTGTCCTCGCAACCCACTTACGAGCAATGTCGCGAGTCTGAGCAAAAGTAGCCAATGAAAAGATACGCCCGCCGTTACGAGGCTGACGGGTCCGACCTGCAAGACACTGTGGCACAACGGGGGTGAGTTGCCAACTCGTGAATAGAAAATAACATCTAATAAGGCTATCGTAAGAATACACGCAAATGCGTCACAACATGTATATCTAGATATGATGTAATGCCACTAGTATGTATGCACATGTATGCAAAATCAATACGAAATCTTTAAGTGTTTAAATATGATGATCTCTGCATTCTTAACTTAGAAAAATATCTGTACAATAGCTAAGATACCATCAATGAAATTATCTGAAAACCGTGTCAAGTATCGACACCAAATATGGAAATATATCTGTTTCAATGTCTCACTATATCAATATCTCAATACATCAGGCTCCGTCAGTCCGGATCGGCCCATATCATCAAATCTCACGACAACGGTCGGTATCCTCCGGATATCCGCCGCGCCAGACATCACCGGTAGGTAGTCTTCCCCTGCCAGGCTCGTCGTCTACAACTCGATCTTCTTGCCCCGAGGTACCATACCGGGCCCACCATGTACCCGAGACGGTTCATCCACTCCTCGAATCGGGTCTCGAAATCCAACAGAAAACATGAAAACTCATGGTGGACGACACATGCATCACGAGAAAACCGTAACTTTATTTTAAAAATGATGATAATAAGCTTTTGTTAAATTCTCGCGGTTTTCCCCAAAAATCCAGAAACCTCATCAATATTGAAATCCTCAAGAAAATCATAATACCCAACATGTTGTATATGATAAATATTTATGATATCAAAGGTATGCAATGTAATTTACGGCTAGGAATCTATATAAGCATGATGATGAAGTGAGGTATATACATGCTATGCAATTCAATGAATCATGTATGATGCAAGTGTTTGATACTGAACTAAGCAGGTTCTACAGTGCTCGTGGCATGGCAATTACCAAAGGCGTGTGTGTTCATATGAATAGTGTGCGTGCAACATGAGCCAATGGTAATGGTGTAAGTGTCCTACGAGGTGATATCACACATAGGTATATAGATAATCATGCAATGCCAGCAGACGAATAGCTAGAAATATATGCCTATGAATGAGATGGTTAACTAACTAACTATGCATATAGTTTGCAAGTAATAAAGTGATCCTAACTATGGGGCGCCTCGCTCCATCCAGACGATTTCCCCATAGATGTATACATCTACTCACCCGAACGCCTCGCTAATCTGATCCAACCACCGCTTTGTCTTTACGCGTCGCGTCCGATGTTTCCGCAACCGATCCTAAAATTGCATAACACACCACATAAGATTACACATCATGAAACGACGCAAATCACAATATGAAAAGATCAACGCACACAAGTTAGGCACAACGTACACTAGGTGCGCGGAACACACACAAAAACCACTAAAACCTTAACTAAAATCGTCGTTTCGGGGCAACCGTCAAAACTAAAACCCGACTAAACAAAATTTCGCATTCGCACACCCTAAAAATCGTAGGAGATGCTAATAATATCGTCAAGATATCGCAATTAATTCACCACTTAATTTTATAAAAAACCTAGTAAGCCCTAAAAATTGAAAATTGGCATAACCATCGTAGATTTGCGATAAAATTATCACAATCTAACGCAAACATCCAAACTAACCCACTAGATAGCCACTACCCTAATTTTAACCCACTTACAAAGCTTCAAACCCTAATTAAAATTTCAAACCTTTTCTTGAATTTCATAAGCAAGCAATTTTAACCAAATTTCATTCTTTAAATTTCTAATTTAGCATATTTAAACTACAATTTAACAATTAGATTAGAATTTTCACCTCATAAGTTTGAACCCTAGCTTGCGCTGGCCTCCAAAGATGCCTCCTTTCTTCAAGTTTTAATCTAAATTTGGGTTTGAGAAGAGGTAGAATAGGGATTTGTGTTGAATTTGTGATGAAATTGTGGATTTTTAATGGATTTTTGGATGAATTTTGAAGCAAAAGAGATGGACGAAAATGGGATTTCCAGCAGGGAGGGCTCGGCCTGAGGGTGAGGAAGGGAGTGTGTGTGTGAGTGTGTAGAGAATTCCATGAAGAAAGTATCTCTTAAGGGTAATAAATGCATATCACATCAACTTTACAAAAAAAAACCATTTTAATTCATTTTTAAACCATGAAACAACTAATCTTGGAAAGTCTTAATAAAATTTTTGTTACTACTAGATTTTAGTTTATAATGGTTCCTAAGTATATAATTTACCCATTTAAATTTGTATTTATTACTAATTTAATGTATATTTAAAAGCTTAAAATAATATTAAAAATAATTAATTAAGGAAAAAAATTTAAATGACTAGAATTTTTTAAGTGACAATTAATTAACAAATTTCTAGCAATTTCTTATCTAAATTTTGTATGATTAGTCCTATATTGAAAAATAATTACTTTGGCATTTTACGGAAAATACTGTTTATTTTACCGATTATCGAAAAACTACCTAAACGAAAATTCAAAGCGTTACAATCTTCCCCCCTTTAAGAAATTCGGTCCCCGGATTTTAAATTTAACTACGTGTACCTTCAAAAAGATGGGGATATTTCTTCCTCATCTCGTTCTCGGTCTCCCAGGTGACCTCCTCGCTGTTCGGGCCACGCCAAAGAACCTTGACGGACGGTATAACCTTCGACTTCAATTTCTTCACCTGCCGATCCAAAATGACCACCAGCTGCTCGGTGAATGAAAGATCGCGCTACAGCTGGATCGTCTGGTGCTGAATCGTATGGGAAGGGTCATGAAGGCACTTGCGGAGCATCGAAACATGGAACACGGGGTGAACATCTGGGAAGCTGGACGGAAGAGCCAACCGATAAGCCACCGAACCGACACGCTCTAGGATCTCGAAGGGACCAATATATCTAGGACTAAGCTTTCCTTTCCGCCCAAATCTCATCACGCCCTTCATCGGAGAGACCCTCAGGAAAACATGATCGCCAACAGTGAACTCGAGTCGGCGACAGCGCCTATCAGCATATGATTTCTGCCTACTCTGTGCTGCTCTTATCCTGTCCCGAATCAGCTGTATCTTTTCGGTCGTCTCCTGTACGATCTGTGGCCCCAAAATACTGCTCTCCCTGAGCTCTGTCCAGCATACGGGCGATCGGCATTTCCTCCCAGATAAAGCCTCAAAAGGTGCCATCTGAATTGTCTCCTGGAAGCTATTATTGTAGGAGAACTCGATCAAGGGCAAATGATGATCCCAGCTACCACCGAAATCTAAAACATAAGCTCTGAGCATGTCCTCAAGAGTCTGAATAGTACACTCCGATTGGCCGTCAGTCTGCGGATGAAAAGCTGTGCTAAAACTCAATCGGGTGCCCAAAGCCTCCTGATGTTTCTACCATAATCGGCTGGTAAACTGGGTGCCCCGATCGGACACGATGCAAGTCGAGACGCCATGCAGTCGTACGATGTCATCAATATAAATTTGGGCGTACTGAGCAAATCCAAAAGTGGTCTTCACTAGCAGGAAGTGAGCCGCTTTCGTCAGTCGATCTACAATCACCCAAATAAAGTCATACCCTTGACTAGTCCTGGGTAGACCCACAATGAAGTCCATGGAGACTTGTTCCCACTTCCACTCAGGAATGGGCAAAGGCTGTAACTCGTCGGCTGGCCTCTGGTGCTTGGCCTTGACTTGTTGACAAGTCAGGCATCTCGATACGAAGTCTGTAATATCCTTCTTCATCCCGTCCTACCAGTAAACCTCTATCAAATCACGGTACATCTTGGTGGAACCTGGATGCACATTGTACACTGATCTATGTGCCTCCTAAAGAATATCACGCCTGAGTCCCTCAGAATCTGGTACGCACAGTCGAGTCCCAAATCGAAGTATCCCCTGATCGTCAATCCCGAACTCTGAAACTCTGCCCTGCTGTATCTGCTCGATAATCTCTAAAATACGGGCATCACCGGACTGTGCCTCGCGGATGCGGTCAAGTAACTGTGGGCGTGCTCTGAAATGGGCTAGCTGTCCCCCTGTAGGAGTAAACTCGAACTGCACTCTGCTGTCACATAAAACCTGCCAATCCGCCGTCGACTGCATCTGTACTGCGCTCAAACAAGATAAGCTACCTCCGGGCCTCCTACTCAAAGCATCTGCCACCACATTCGCCTTACCCGGATGGTATAGAATCTCGCAGTCATAGTCTTTTACCAACTCCATCCAACGACACTGTCTCAGATTTAGATCTCGCTGCTGAAAGATATACTTCAAGCTCTTGTGGTCAGTGAATATCTTGCACGACTCGCCGTATAGGTAATGTCTCCAGATCTTGAGTGCAAACACCACTGCAGCCATCTCTAAATCATGAATGGGATACTTCTGCTCGTGTTTCCTCAACTGCCGAGAAACATACGTAATAACTCTATCGTGCTGCATCAATACACAGCCCAACCCCACTCGAGAAGCATCACAATATACCACGAAACCGCCCGATCCTGAAGGCAATGATAACACTGGTGCAGTAGTCAGACGAGTCTTCAACTGCTGGAAGCTATCCTTACATGCCTCGGTCCAATCAAAAGGGACAGCCTTCCGGGTCAACCCGGTCAACGGAGCAGCAATACGGGAGAAATCCTGGACAAAACGTCGATAATAGCCGCCCAGACCTAAAAAGCCGCGAACCTCTGTAACTGATACCGGCCTGGGCCAATGCTGAACTGCCTCGATCTTCTTCGGGTCTACACAAATACCATCACTCGTCACCACGTGACCCAAGAAGTCGACACTGTCTAGCCAGAATGCGCACTTGGAAAATTTGGCGAACAGCTGATGCTCCCTCAAAGTCTGCAATGTGATACGCAAGTGCTGCTCGTGCTCCTCCCGGCTCCGAGAATATACCAAGATGTTGTCAATGAAAACAATGATGAACTGATCAAGATACGGCATGAATACACGGTTCATTAAGTCCATAAATGCTGCCGGGGCATTGGTGAGCCCGAACGACATCACCAAGAACTCATAATCATCATATCGTGTACGGAAAGCGGTCTTCGGAATATCCTCCTTCCGAACCCGCAACTGGTGAAATCAACCTTCGAGAAATACCCTGCACCCTGGAGCTGATCGAATAAGTCGTCAATGCGGGGTAGGGGATATCTGTTCCGCACAGTAACCCGGTTCAGCTGACGATAATCAATACATAAGCGCATACTGCCGTCCTTCTTCTTAACAAACAGGACGGGAGCACCCCAAGGTGACACACTCGGTCGGATAAGCCCTTTGTCCAGCAAGTCCTGTAACTGATCCTTCAGCTCTCTAAGCTCCGCCGGGGCCATCCGATAAGGCGGTATAGAAATAGGCCCCGTGACGGGGATCAAGTCAATGCAGAACTCAATCTCGCGCTCTGGTGGCAGACCATGCAGCTCGTCAGGGAATACATCAGGAAACTCTCTCACAACAGGGACCTGGTCCAACGGAACCTCTGTGGCGCTAGTATCATAAACATTGGCTAAGAATCCCAAACACCCTTTTCGCAAGAGCTGACCAGCGTGAAGAGACGAAATCAAGCTGGGAAGGGTAGCGCTACGATCTCCCTGAATAACAAGAACCGGATCATCAGGAAAACTGAATTTAACTGCCTTTTCACGGCAGTACACAGATGCATAATAGGTGATTAGCCAGTCCATACCAAGAAGAACGTCGAAGTCTAGCATATCGAGGAGAATCAAATCAACTGAAGAATCCCTCTCCCCGATACGAACAGGACACGATCGGTACACAAAACGAGCAACAAACGACTCGCCTACCGGAGTAATGACAACAAGCGGCTGATCTAACGAAGAAGACTCTTGGCCCAACCTCGGTGCAAAGTAAGTGGATACATAAGAATGTGTGGAGCCTGGATCAAATAATACTCGTGCCTCAAAAGAACATACTGGCAGAGTACCTGTCACGATGGCATTGGATGCCTGTGCATCCTGAGGAGTCAACGCGAACACTCGGGCCTGTCCACCACTAATAGCTGGCTGTCCTCTGGCTCTGCCTCTGCCTCTATCGCCTCATCCTCTCTGAACAGGACCGCCACGCCCACGGCCTCTAGGAGAATCTTTCAGGCGTGGAACGTCATAGGGGTAGAAAGTAAGGCTCTCTGAGGAGGTGGTAAGGTCACATGTGGCACTGTCGCCGCGCCCCGGCGCCCCATAGTACAGTCTCTGACACGATGGTACTAACTCCCGCACTGAAAACATCATGGCGACGACTGCCGAGTCTGCGGATAAGAACCAAATAACTGACCCCGTCTCAATCCTCTGCCGCCACCATCTCCAGGAAAGAACCTGTCACGGTGTCTACCCATCTGCCGCTGAGCTGGCGTATCAGTACGAATCCGCTTTGGCCCAGCAACGACCGGAGTCTCAGAAATGCGCTCCTCCAAAAGTAAGGCTGTATCCATCGCGGCTGCGTATGTGTAAAAGTGCTGGGTGCCGATGGCAAGGAATAACTGCATGTCGAGTCCTCGCACAAACCTCTTTATCTTCTTCTCTTCAGTGTCTACTAGGTACGGAGCATATCGAGACAACTGAGTAAATTGTATATCATACTCGGACACTTTCATCTCAGTGGTCTTGCGCAAAGACTCAAAACTACGGGCTCGAGCATCTCGGACACTCTCCGGAAGAAAACGGGCAAGAAATGCAGCTATGAACTCGTCCCAGGTCATAGGAGGTAGACCTGCAGCTCGACCTCTCTACTGAATTGTACCATGATTGATGTGAAAAAGTTGTTTGTAGTTTAACCGCAATCAGAACGGTGTCGCGTGTAGCTAGACCGAGATGAGTACGGGTCATCCTCAGGGAAACGTTGAACCTTTTACTCTTACTTTAGATGTGTTGAAAAAGAGAAGAGGGATAAAGAATATTGTGAATGGTTTCTAGATCTACGTTAAGTAAGAATGCAAAAATATAGATCTAGATTATTTTAGATATATAGACAATATAATAAGTGGGCTTGTAGGGTTCGTTAGGATTTAGTAGTCATGGACGATTAATTAAAAGTTACCCTTTTATCCATTAATAGATTTATAACTAGAACGACGGTGATGCGTGTAGATTAGGGTTTTTGGAGGGAAAACGAATCCCACTCTTAACCCTTATCTCGACACGGAACTCCGTTCATATATAGCCTTTACCAAAACAATCATTAATCTAATCTCTAATCGCGGTCGGAACTAACAAACAATTGTTAGCACGCCCGATTAGGATGTTAATAATTCTTTTGATAAAGTTCATAAACTTTATAGGACTTAAAAAGGGTTTAGAGATGTTCATCGTCCATTAGCCTACCCTAATCCTACGAACCCTAACAAGCGAAGAATTACTCGCGCATGTTGGGAAAAGAAGATGAAAAGATAGAGAGGGAAAATATAATGTAAAATGCAAAAGAATTAAATAAAATAACTACCTTTATTAATCAACTTGAACAATCTACACTTTATTCCGTAGAAAATGATTACAAACTAGTTGCTTCTCAATCTTTCCTAAGGAGGTAGACGAACAGTTGATGATCAGCCTGGATGCGTGAGCGTCTGGGGCTTCGTGATCGCGTCGGCTTGATAACTTTTCCAAGAGGCTCTCGGTGCTCTTTTATAGTGCAAAGCCAGAATCTTTTAGTTGTAAACTTGGTAAAATTCAGCAGAGATTTATGCCAAAAAATATTAGCTCCCAATTCCATAGAAGTGCGGCGGATCCGCGGCCCAAGGGGGGTTTGGCCGCGGATCCGCGCTTAAAGGCAGAGATCTCTTCATCAAAATTCTTGGGCTTGCTTCTTGTGACATGTGGCAATCCTAGGCACCTTTAGAATTCAGAAATCTTCTCTCGGTTGCTTCAAGACTTGGTCTCCAAGTTTTGCTTCTTAATTTGGCAAGTTTTCTTCAACAAATTGATTTGTTTGATAAATTCTGCATAACAACTTGGAAAATTCTGCACAATAATCTCAAATAATATTTAGTAGGCTTATTTCTACTAGGATTTGGTCAATGGATTTATTTGCATACATTTTCTTACCAAATACTAATTAAAATATATTAACACATGGAAAATGGTGTTTTTACACATAAACCCTCATATGTATAATATATTATAATAAAGTCCTTTTTTCATATGAAAATGGTAGGAAAAATGTAATACAAATGTGCAGTTTTATCAACTAAACAAATACCCCCAAACTTATCTTTGATCGTCCCGAGCAAACCGGTTTATTTAAGAGGAGAAAAAGAAAGGAGAAAACTAAGCACACTTTCGTAAGCAGACACGATTGCACTGAGCACGTGCAACAAGCCGTTAAACCTCTAGGTGTCCCTAGTAGGAGGAGTGTTGTCTCCTGAGGGGTTTCAGCGGATTACACCCACAAAATCCAATAACAAAAGAAAGATGGTGAAATTTACATATAAAGATAAGAACCATAAAAGAAAGGCCTTGAAAAGAAGAGTTTCCAACTATACTAGCTTTTCAGTTGTCATGAGCTCTATCTTAATAGTCATGAAAAAATGTTAGAAATCACATCATCCCTCAATAAAACATCGTCTTTATTCTTCATTCCTACCTTTCATCCAAACATTGATCATATAACCCCACGTGTGTGAAATGGACATCCCTACACTCGGAGAATTCAATTCAAGCTATCATACTCTTGTCCATCTACCTTAGTACTTTTTAATTTGATGAATATTAAGATTCGCTCACACATTTTCATGCGACCGTTAATACTTCTTAAGGTACTAACCAACCGATTACTCATGTGCTTGCTAATTAGGTGATAATATTTTCCTCGTCTTGCACCACCTAAGGCTTAGCAGTGCCTCCCAGACCAGTTGGCCTTAGGGCACTAGGTGAAGAGGCACCCTCGCTATATTTTTTTATTGCTGCCTTGGCGATAACAAAACCAGTGTTCATTTTTCTCTTTTCACCATTTTTATATTTTCTTCATCATTTTTTCTTCTTCATACTTTGGCTTTTAGACAAGAGCATTTCAAGGTATCCTCTACTATCTCGAGTTTCACGACGTGTGTAAGTGCAAATAGTAGGGTATCAACATTCAAATGTTTGGCTTCCAGAATAGAAACTATTTTTCAGACTTATTTTTATCCAAATTAGTGACTTCCTTTATTTTACTAACCCTTGGGACAACAGCTCATAACCACTTATTACTAGTTCGTGTAAGAAAACTTCTAATTTTCTTGGTTTTCTTAAACTATTCCTATCTTTTGGATGTAATTTTTCACTTTCTACTCTTTTGTTATAAAATTATTTTTTTTTTAATTTTAAAATTTTTGAAAATTTGTGCTTATGCAAAATATGATGCAACTTGATGTGTAAATAAGCACAAACCTCCCCCAAACCTGTTTACAGCAGTGTCCTCACTGATGTCATCCATTAAGCACAAAAACCTGTAGACTTGGGAGGAAATTATTAATGGGGGAAAAATATATGAAAGTGAAAATTCTCCCCCAAACTTATTTTTGGCTCACTAATTTGAGGACAAAAGTTATGTTCAAGAGCCAAAAATATAACCCCCCCTCAACCATGAGTTAGACAATATGAAGCATGTTAAGAGGGGGTGAGTCATTTGGTCAAAATAAGGCTTTACAAAGACCAAAAGTTAACACCAACCATTCAAAGATTTTATCAGTATAGCGTATAGGTTGGTGGAAGAACGTGTTGTATCGAGTCAAGAAAAAATGGGGAAGGGATAATAGGTGGTCTGGAAAGGGTTTGAAATTAGAGAAAAGAAAGAATGAGAATGAATGTGAATGGTTAGGAAGAAAGAATGGGGACGGTTCAACCTCTTTAAGTGGAGATTGATTAGTCACAAAATCCGTATTGTTTAAAAATTCAAGTTCGTCAGTAAAAAGTTCTTCAAAACTTTTATCGATGGTGTGATTGAACATTTTGCTGTCAAAGAGTTTTGTGCCAGAGTTTATTCTACTTGATTTATCAAAAATCATTGAGGTAGAGGACTCGAAAAACTCATCTACCTCATTTTCAAAAATATCTAAATCAAGTTGAATCTCTGGTATTATTGAACTTGAATTAACGGATTGTGATTTATCAAAACTCACTGAAACTATAGGAACAGAAGAAGAACCGGAGAAAGTAGAAGGTGAAATGGGTAAACAAATTGGTGTGTCGAGTGTTGCTGAACCAGATGTGGAAGATGGAGGCTGTATTTCGGTCTGATCTTCGGGTATACCATTATCATCAACTTCAAGACATATTTGGGGTTCGGGAAGAATTAAAGGCTCAAGATGATGACCACAAGGAAGTGAAAAGAATCGATGAATTGGTGGGATAAAATTATCTAAAATTTCGGGTTCATCAATCAAAATATCCCCAACGTCAATCACCTCATTCAAGTGAAGGTTAAAATTCTCAAACTCCTTATCAAAAGTATGGTTTTCAATCAGTTTTGGTTCAAGAGTGGAGGTGTAGAGATCATAAGGGTTGGGTATGGTTTCACTTGAAAGGGACCCTTCACAGTTGGGTAAATCAAACACTACAAAGTCACACAACTTATCAGACATTGTACTTGATGAATCTATGAAACTGGAGTTGTGGAGTTCAGTTTGGAATGGGGAGGTTTGATTAGGAAGGGTGTACAGTTCTGTCTTACTACGCAAATCCTTCATAATTTGATTCGTCAGTTCCATAAATTTTTCTAATGTCTACTCCAGACTAGTCTTGGGTTGATAAGGGGTTTCAGTATAAGATTGAAATTCCTGTGGATAATTAAAACTCCCAAATGACTGATTAGAAGAACTGTCTAGAGTAGGTGGAAAAGTCGAATTGGATTGATAGGAACAGAATGGTTGCTGAACTTGGGTAGGAGTAGGATCAATATTATGATAAGAAGAATATTGATATGGGTTGGTTGGTTGGCTATATACAAACCGCATATCAAACTCTTCTCCGGACAGTGGTGGTGATGGTTGATATTGGTCCGGGTTGAAACTTTGGCCTCTAGACCTAGCTATGTGCTCAGCAATGGACATTCGTCTAGGGTCTTCCTTACTCTGGGTATGAACTAAAACAGGTGTAGGATTAGGATACGGTTGATAAGACCTAGACTGAGGTGGCCAACTGTTTCTTCCTGCTTGTTCTATATGATCTCTTAAGGACATGGAAGAGCCGAACAGTATACCGAAGGGATTTCGAAAACAAGAGATATCTGGTTGTGGACAGCAAAGCTCGGCAAGTGTTCTTCTGTTTAGGTCACCCATTATAAAAAGAGAAGAAGGGGGAAGGGGTAAAAAGGAGAGAAAGTAATTGGTTTGTTTTAAAAAAAAGACGGATTTAGACAAATCACAAAAATGCACAACCCTAGAACTATGGTTACCTAGGTCCAGTCTCTAGACCGCTCCTAGACTTCCAAAGGACAAGCCGCAGGATAAATCCTCTACCGCCTCCGTACTATCCTTGTAGCGAGGTAAGTGCCAGGTAAGTGGGAAGGAACCACGTCGTGGGCCTAATTAAAAACCACTAGCCTTCGACACACTTGCCTAGACACTACAAAAATAATGCAGATAAACGATAGATTACCCACGACCTTCCTCTGTCCTTATTGAGCGCGACAGTCCTTAGAGTCCGGTCTAGATATTTTTTAAATTAATGAAGGGTTGATCTATATGCTTGGTTTGTGATTTGTGGGGCTTAGGAAGGATGATGAAATCCCCACCTAATCTTGATTTGGTCCTTGCCCCTTAAAGATCCGTATTAAAATATGCAAAAACAAACCGAAAAACAAAACTTTGCAAAAAGATTTTTGAACGGTGATATTTTGCAAAGAATCCTGCAGAAAATAGATTTTATTGGATTTTAGAGGAGAGAGAAGGGAGTTAGAATCTTACCAGAGAAGTGTGAACCCTAGATCTCCTGTTTCCTCAAGTCCGTGACTCCAGATTTCCTCGCAAAAATTCACACAATAATCGTTAAATATACAATTTGCAGTTTTATTTTAATAATGATATGACTCGTCTAAGAATTCAACACAAATAGTAAAAATAAAAAATTACGCACGTTTCCCCGGCAACGGCGCCATTTGATTGATGTGAAAAAGTTGTTTGTAGTTTAACCGCAATCAGAACGGTGTCGCGTGTAGCTAGACCGAGATGAGTACGGGTCGTCCTCAGGGAAACGTTGAACCTTTTACTCTTACTTTAGATGTGTTGAAAAAGAGAGAAGGGATAAAGAATATTGTGAATGGTTTCTAGATCTACGTTAAGCAAGAATGCAAAAATATAGATCTAGATTATTTTAGATATATAGATAATATAATAAAAGGGCTTGTAGGGTTCGTTAGGATTTAGTAGTCATGGACGATTAATTAAAAGTTACCCTTTTTATCCATTAATAGATTTATAACTAGAACGACGGTGATGCGTGTAGATTAGGGTTTCTGGAGGGAAAAGGAATCCCACTCTTAACCCTTATCTCGACACGGAACTCCGTTCATATATAGCCTTTACCAAAATAATCATTAATCTAATCTCTAATCGCGGCCGGAACTAACAAAGAATTGTTAGCACGCCCGATTAGGATGTTAATAATTCTTTTGATAAAGTTCATATACTTTATAGGACTTAAAAATGGTTTAGAGATGTTCATCGTCCATTAGCCTACCCTAATCCTACGAACCCTAACAAGCGAAGAATTACTCGCGCATGTTGGGAAAAGAAGATGAAAAGATAGAGAGGGAAAATATAATGTAAAATGCAAAAGAATTAAATAAAATAACTACCTTTATTAATCAACTTGAACAATCTACACTTTATTCCGTAGAAAATGATTACAAACTAGTTGCTTCTCGATCTTTCCTAAGAAGGTAGACGAACAGTTGATGATCAGCCTGGATGCGTGAGCGTCTGGGGCTTCGTGATCGCGTCGGCTTGATAACTTTTCCAAGAGACTCTCGGTGCTCTTTTATAGTGCAAAGCCAGAATCTTTTAGTTGTAAACTTGGTAAAATTCAGCAGAGATTTATGCCAAAAAATATTAGCTCCCAATTCCATAGAAGTGCGGCGGATCCGCGGCCCAAGGGAGGGTTTGGCCGCGGATCCGCGCTTAAAGGCAGAGATCTCTTCATCAAAATTCTTGGGCTTGCTTCTTGTGACATGTGGCAATCCTAGACACCTTTAGAATTCAGAAATCTTCTCTCGGTTGCTTCCAGACTTGGTCTCCAAGTTTTGCTTCTTAATTTGGCAAGTTTTCTTCAACAAATTGATTTGTTTGATAAATTCTGCATAACAACTTGGAAAATTCTGCACAATAATCTCAAATAATATTTAGTAGGCTTATTTCTACTAGGATTTGGTCAATGGATTTATTTGCATACATTTTCTTATCAAATACTAATTAAAATATATTAACACATGGAAAATGGTGTTTTTACACATAAACCCTCATATGTATAATATATTATAATAAAGTCCTTTTTTAATATGAAAATGGTAGGAAAAATGTAATACAAATGTGCAGTTTTATCAACTGAACATACCAATTCTGGGCAAGGCCCTCAAGACGAAAACTCGCGAACTCCACCCATCTATAATCAGAACACCTCAACGAACGACAAATCCTAGCTATCCTATCAAGAAATTCCTGTGGGTCCTCTGTCGCATCCGTTCCGGTAAAAGCTGGAGGTCTCGGCCTCATAAACTCCTGTAGTGAAACGGGGATAGTAGCAGGAGTAACCGTCTGGGCAGCAAGTACAATCGTGATCTGTGCGGTGGAAGGAACGTACTCGGATCTCTGTGCCCGACTGGACTCAACTAAAGATCCCATCATCTGTTGCAACTCCTGCATACCAGCCTCTAATCTGGAAATAGGTCTGGAGAGGGTAGATCAATCTGACCCTGAGGGGTAGGCGTATCATCCCGCTCGATCCTCGCCTTAGACGAGCCCGCTCGAAGCTCATCCCTAGCGGCAACCCGCTGAGCTCTCGTAGTCTTTGGCGGCATCGAAGCTGGAATAAGAAACATGAGCGATAAGAACATTGCAATTGAATCAAGGGATGCATGGAATCATGAAAGGAAATACAAATAATTATGTCCTAAGGTCACTTAGGCGGAGTACTGTATCGTAAGTATGCCGCGGAACATACCCACGCTACGCCACTCTGCTTAAGTCACCTACTCCATCTACCAAGGGCTCTTACACTCAGAAAGGTAAAACCTATGGCTCTGATACCAATTTTGTCACGACTCGAAGGTACGGAACGTGACTGGCACTTAGATTACGAGACGTCTAAAGGCGTAACATAACCTAAGTC
The DNA here is from genome assembly GCA_030015575.1 of Agapanthus africanus. Lineage (NCBI taxonomy): Eukaryota > Viridiplantae > Streptophyta > Magnoliopsida > Asparagales > Amaryllidaceae > Agapanthus > Agapanthus africanus. The sequence continues at coordinate 11,028,448 of CM057346.1, read as the reverse complement.
AGCCAAAGCCCAGAAAATCTAAACCAAAATCAACAGGAGTGAAGGAAAACCTTTCATGAAAACGACTTTAAAATTAATTAAGTTGTATTAACCCCTTTGTAAAAACATCAAAAATTTTCCGAAAATTTCGGCAGAGTCTCCTTTGTAAATACTAGCCCCCAAAATGGGTACAACAAGATATATAAACCTGTAATGAAATAATGGCATCCCCAAGCGGGAGCTAGCTCTTCGCCCAAGACGGATCACAACCACACGCAATATATATATAATATCAAGCAAATAAGCATAAGGAAGCATAAAAATAAAATAAACACTACGTCGGCTCAAGTGAGCTCGACCCCAGAGAATCCACATATACACAAATCTCTCAGTCCCATCACTAGGTCGCATATACAAAATGAGAAGTGGTAGATGGAGAATACTAGATACAATGATAGCACAAAAAGAGACAAAAGTGTCCTCGCAACCCACCTACGATCAATGTCGCGAATCTGAGCAAAAGAAGCCAATGAAAAGATACGCCCGCCGCTACGAGGCTGACGGGTCCGACCTGCAAGACACTGTGGCACAACGGGGGTGAGTTGCCAGCTCGTGAGTAGAAAATAACATCTAATAAGGCTATCGTAAGAATGCACGCAAATGCGTCACAACATGTATGTCTAGATATGATGTAATGCCACTATTATGTATGCACATGTATGCAAAATCAATACGATATCTTTAAGTGTTTAAATATGATGATCTCTGCATTCTTAACTTAGAAAAATATCTGTACAATAGCTAAGGTACCATCAATGAAATCATCTGAAAACCGTGTCAAGCATCGACACCAAATATGGAAATATATCTGTCTCAATGTCTCACTATATCAATATCTCAGTACATCAGGCTCCGTCAGTCCGGATCGGCCCATATCATCAAATCTCACGACAAGTAGGCAGTCTTCCCCTGCCAGGCTCATCGTCTACAGCTCGATGTTCTTGCCCCGGGGTACCATACCGGGTCCACCATGTACCCGAGACGGTTCATCCACTCCTCGAATCGGGTCTCGAAATCCAACAGAAAACATGAAAACTCATGGTGGATGACACATACATCACGAGAAAACCGCAACTTTATTTTAAAAATGATGATAATAAGCTTTTGTTAAATTCTCGCGGTTTTCCCCAAAAATCCAGAAACCTCATCAATATTGAAATCCTCAAGAAAATCATAATACCCAACATATTGGATATGATAAATATTTATGATATCAAAGGTATGCAATGTGATTTACGGCTAGGAATCTATATAAGCATGATGATGAAGTGAGGTATATACATGCTATGCAATTCAATGAATCATGTATGATGCAAGTGTTTGATGCTGAACTAAACAGGTTCTACAGTGCTTGTGGCATGGCAATTACCAAAGGCATGTGTGTTCATATGAATAGTATGCGTGCAACATGAGCCAATGGTAATGGTGTAAGTGTCCTACGAGGTGATATCACACATAGGTATATAGATAATCATGCAATGCCAGCAGACGAATAGCTAGAAATATATGCCTATGAATGAGATGGTTAACTAACTAACTAACTATGCATATAGTTTGCAAGTAATAAAGTGATCCTAACTATGGGGCACCTCGCGCCATCTAGACAATTTTCCCATAGATGTATACATCTACTCACCCGGACGCCTCGCTAATTTGATCCAACCACCGCTTTGCCTTTGCGCGCCGCGTCCGATATTTCTGCAACCGATCCTAAAATTGCATAACACACCACATAAGATTACACATCATGAAACGACGCAAATCACAATATGAAAATATCAACGCACACAAGTACTAGGTGCGTGGAACACACACGAAAACCACTAAAACCTTAACTAAAATCGTCGTTTCGGGGCAACCGTCAAAACTAAAACCCGACTAAACCAAATTCCGCATTCGCACACCCTAAAAGTCGTAGGATATGCTAATAATATCGTCAAGATATCGTAATTAATTCACCACTTAATTTTATAAAAATCTTAGTAAGCCCTAAAAATTGAAAATTGGCGTAACCATCGTAGATTTGCGATAAAATTATCACAATCTAACGCAAACATCCAAACTAACCCACTAGATAGCCACTACCCTAATTTTAACCCACTTACAAAGCTTCGAACCCTAATTAAAATTTCAAACCTTTTCTTGAATTTCATAAGCAAGCAATTTTAACCAAATTTCACACTTTAAATTTCTAATTTAGCATATTTAAACTACAATTTAACAATTAGATTGGAATTTTCACCTCACAAGTTTGAATCCTAGCTTGCACTAGCCTCCTAAGATGCCTCCTTTCTTCAAGTTTTAATCTAAATTTGGGTTTGAGAAGAGGTAGAATAGGGATTTGTGTTGAATTTGTGGATTTTTAATGGATTTTTGGATGAATTTTGAAGCAAAAGAGATGGAGGAAAATGGGGATTTCCAGCAGGGAGGGCTCGCCCTGAGGGTGAGGAAGGGAGTGTGTGTGTGAGTGTGTAGAGAATTCCATGAAGAAAGTATCTCTTAAGGGTAATAAATGCATATCACATCAACTTTACAAAAAAACCCATTTTAATTCATTTTTAAACCATGAAACAACTAATCTTGGAAAGTCTTGATAAAATTTTTGTTACTACTAGATTTTAGTTTATAATGGTTCCTAAGTGTGTAATTTACCCATTTAAATTTGTATTTATTACTAATTTAATGTATATTTAAAAGCTTAAAATAATATTAAAAATAATTAATTAAGGAAAAAAATTTAAATGACTAGAAATTTTTAAGTGACAATTAATTAACAAATTTCTAGCAATTTCTTATCTAAATTTTGTATAATTAGGTCTATATTAAAAAATAATTACTTTGACATTTTACGGAAAATACTGCTTATTTTACCGATTATCAAAAAACTACCTAGACGAAAATTCAAAGCGTTACAATGAAACAGTGAGGTACGTGTGTGTATGGGTGTGTGATGTGTATCCTAAATCCGTGCTTCTAGGTTATCTATTCTGGAAGTCTTTGAAATCAATTAATATAACTCTCATCGTAACCCAACAGTATATATACCGTTCATTCCCCACGGGACCACGGTAACGGTATTTATTCCGTAACGTCCGGAAATACGACAAACACGTAATTATTCCGTAACGCCCGGAAAAACAGCAAACAAATAATGATTATTCCGTAACGCCTGGAAAAACGAAAACAAGTAATTATTCCGTAACGTCCGGAAAACCGGCAAACAAGTAATTATTTCGTAACGCTCGGAAAAACAGCAAATAAGTAATGATATCCTCTTGAGTTACGTTTCGGTTACATTCTTGATTTCCCCTTTCCCCCGGGTTTGTATTCAAGTCAGGTATTGCCAATATAGATCTAATACCAACACAGGATCAAGTATGTACAGTTCTTGTCTATGTAGACAACAAGTCATGTTCGTCAGGACAACACATCAATATTGTTGGCATTAGTAACAAAATACAAGTAACAAGTTAAGTAGCGTGTCGTGAACACGTCATATGATGTATATGTATCAAATAGACATCCAATGTGAAACTGTAACCAATATCGAAACATGACTAATGTCAGGATGCATATGTATCTATCTGTAATAACCATTATATATCCATTACCAAGTATGATGCAAACTAGATAGCATGCTGTACTAATATAGTAGTATAATGATATCATGATGTTCCGGCATGCAATTAGATATGCTATTACCGGTACAAATACGAACGGATAACGTAATACTGTAAATCGGTAATAGTTGATGAATAATAAAGCACATGTACTATTTTTATTCATATAGATATCGATTTAGTAACATAGCATGTTGCAAGTTCAACTTGCCTGATCGGATCTCACGACGGAATACGGATGCTACATCCGATGTTGGAATAACGTCGCGATGCAATTCACGCGTGCAGTACTGGACTTAGCAGATCAATGACGTAACGCGATGACCACGCTGGACGATGACAATGACTGGGTCGTCCGGATCGTCTGTGACGCGTGCGACTTCGGTGAGACGGCCGGGAAAAACAAGAAAGCAACAAAGAAAAGAAAAAAAGAAAGGAGGAATGGGGCTGTTGTGTCGGGATCTGGTGTTGAGTTAAGAGGACAGAGGAAAAGATGACAGCGACGATGGGCTGGCGTCGACGGCAAGGGAGCTTCGTCGGCCGTGATTTCTTGGGTTGTTGTTGGGGTCAGGAAGGTGATGAGGGTCGATGGCGGTGGTGGTTTGTGGTGTTGGGGAGATGAGAGGGAGGTGAGAAGGTGATGGTGGTGACGACGACAAGGTGGTGAGGTCTCCAGCGATGTTGGGTTTCTGCAGTTGGGTCGCCGGCCGTCGGGGGTTTGTAGGGTGCAGGGCTCTCGTCGGGGAATGAAGTTGAGGAAGAGGAAGTGGTGGAGGTTGTGATGAGGGTGACGACGAGGTGAGGTGGTCGGCGATGAAGGAGCGACGTCGGGGTTCTTGAGTTGGCATCGTTGGGTGGTGATCGGGAAGGTGAGGAGAGGAGAGGAAGTGGTGGAGGTTGTGACGAGGGCGAAAAGGAGATGATGTCGGGGTCGGCGATGGCGAGGGAGCGGTGACATCAAAGCTAGGGTTCGGCTTGGGTTTCGTCGCTAGGACAGGAAGAAAATAGAGAAGAAAGAAAGAGATAGGAAAGAGGCTGAGGTGTTATATTATATCGGGTTATATTAATATATATAGGTAGAGAGAGAGACAGAATGCGAGAGTAGAGAGAGGGAAGGAATAAGAGAGAGAGAGAGACAGAATGCGAGAGTAGAGAGAGAAAGAGAATAAGATTTATTACTTATATATATTATATATATTATAAACTGTTTATGTATTTAGGTTTTGAAAAGAATATTATAATATATATTCCGGGTTTAAACAGTTAATAACAAAATACTTCGAAAAATACCCGAGTCTCTTCTAAAAATCTAGTTTTAAAATATGGAGAATATACGTACAAGCTAAAACCATAATGCGATATCCGGTTAATAAAAATGCATACCCCCAAGTACGGATCTACGTAAATACACATAGCGATCCAAACGGGTCTGTTTTATCAATCTGGACATAAACACGATATATGGATGCAGACATATGATATAGGGTATGATAACATGCCATGCCAGATATCAAAATATATTATCTGGCTATTATTTGTATTATTTAAAAGATATGCGGATAAATATATCATATAAGTGTGCATCGAATCTAGACGTGCACGGATTCTCTGTACTAGCAAATAAATGACATAATCTTGAATCACAAAGGGTTTCAAATATGCGGGTCGGGTCGGATACTAACCACAGTTACCAAATGCACTATCTACACCAAAAAACAAAAATAAACAAGAAGCTGTCGCAAGATCAGGAAAACCCAAAAAAAATATAGTATACATGCACTAGGGTCATATCCATAATTTAATGGGTTGGAATATTATCTCAGATAAGACAAATGCTGCTAATAATTTGATCTGAGATATTGCGTAGATCTAAAATAACAAATCAGTTCAAGACTGCAAAGAGGATTGAGAAGATCAAATCAAATCGAATTAGCAAACCAAATCTGCCGAATATCAGGAGCAAATTGAAGAATCTCGTAACTGCAGAGAGAAAGATATATTTTCAAAATATTTTTATCAGAAAAATCTCGTAACATCACGAGAAGATAACACAAGAAATCTGGAGGCGAGATCACACCAAAGGGTGGCGGATCCGCGATGGAATGGGGTATATGGCGGCGGTTCCGCGATCAAGTAAGGACCGTTGGATGTGAAATTTCAGAGGCTTGATCGTCTTTTCACATATTTTAAGATGATGTCTAGGATTTCAAGTTCCATAGCCTATTTAAAAGACCGTGTAACAACCCTAATTTTCCTATACAAATTTTTCAAATATTTTTTCAAAATCCATAAAGGGGTATTTTAGCCTGAGCACAAGATATAAGTGATTATTTTGTTTTTAATTACAAGTTACAAGAATGTAATAACTCCATTTTTAGTGTACAAGAAATTACTTTAAATTTAATGTATACTTAGAGTATTTACTCTTGCTGCTATCATTTTAAGTAATTAATTCACACCATAATTACAAGAAGGAGCTTGTGGCTCATTGGTAATACCTTGCACTGTTGAACCAAGCCACCAGAGTTCAAATCCCATGTCCCACATTATTTTTAATATTGATTATTTTAAAACATTTAGAATACCAAGGGTTTACACGTGCATATCTCACAAAAACCCCACTACACCCAAAAATGTAACATTGCCGGGGGTTAGATGAACCGTCGGGGGGGATCCCGGCCGCCTGACCCGGCCTTGACTCGGCCGACTCAGTCCTCCGACCGAGTCATGGCCGAGTCGGCCGATTCCGGCGACGGCCCCAACATGAAAGTTGTGACTTTTCATATTCCCTATGCACCTGCAAAATTTCAGCCTCAGACCACTTCCAGAGCTCTTTTAAAATCCCAATTACTCCACTTTTAATACATTTTATCACATTTTTCATTTTAACCTTTCACCTACCTTAACCCTAGCTTAACCCTATAAATACACCCCCTACCCTCTACCCTCTCACTCTAAAACTTTGAGCCAACTCTCTAAAATTCTCAAGAGATCTTGTGTACTTTGAAAACGAGCTCAAGGCGAAGCTCCGACGAAATTCCGGCGGAACTTCCGGCGAACGTTTTAGGAACTACCGGCGACGACGCAACGCATCGGCAATCCCTCTAGTTCTCCCTCACTCCTTTGTATAATCTAAAACCCGTAAGTCCCTTTCTATCTCTCTTTCCTATTCAAGAAAATACGAAATTACAAAACCCGATGGAATCGGAACAAATCCGATTTCCGATTCGGTTTTCTTATAAAATTCCACTTCTCACCAATACAATCATACTTAAACTTCCTCATGTTGACTATTAAACACTAATCAAATAATTTGATCAAGTTTCATCACATGAAATTATAGCTATTTCAATTTATCGTATTTTTCACTTAAATACCACATTGTTTCAATCCTTCAATTAACCCAGAGACACGGAGACACGGCCGCGTAGGTTCGTCTTGCCTGGTGAGCTCGTATTTGCTGAGTGATGTAATCATCCAGAGTGGCCTTGGAGATGGTCTCCTCCTTGGCTGCTGAAAGAGCTTGAGGAGGGTTCGATGTCTCCCCTCTGTCATCTTCAACGATGATCCGGGGGTCTTCAGCTGGAGGTTCTGGCTGTAATATCATCCCAGCTATGTTTTGGAACAAAAGGGCCATTCATTTTATGTCGGCCGTCTGTTCCGCGGCCTCTTTTTCTTTCCTCTCAAGCATTCTTCGGAGGAATTCAGCATCAGTTTCTTGATCCTGACGCTGCTCTGAGGTCTCCGGACTTTCTTTCGGCCCAGTGAGTGCGGCCATCGCAGTCAGCATCTCCTGAAGTTTCTGCTGCTGTTGTTCCTGAGGCTTCGTTATCGATCGGGTAAGCGGTCGATGACCCGTAGAAGCACAGCTTTCTTCTTTTCCGGAAGCCATATAAACGGTACGTATTACCATGCCCTCAGAGTTGGGGCGTTTAGATTCAGCGCTTTTGCGATTTGCCGCGGTCACAAGGGCTTTCTTCGGCCTCCTTCTCTTTTGAGCGGTTGACGTTGAGGGAGCCGTTGCAGCGGGCACCCAGACAGCTGTCGCTTTTGGTGGCTTGACAGGATGGTTTTCTCCTTGTCTAGCTTTAAGCTTCTTTGGCCGGCGAGAGTAGTCCTGATCAATCACCGATTCCTGAACCTGTCGCCAGGGTTTATAAATTTTGGAGGACAACCGTTGAGGGGGTTGCTCCGGCTTCTTTTCTGTAGTAATCTCCATAGGTGGAAGAGACCTCTTCAGCACGGCTGTCGGAGAGTTCTTGCGAACTCTCCTAAGTGGTTCAAACCTGTTCCCAGTTGGAACAGCAGCATCGATTTTCACCGTTGAAGCCGGTGGAGTCAGTCAAGAAGGAGAGTTGCCCCCAGCCTTCCTTACTCGGCGCCAGTGGCGACGTCGAGCGTGTCGAGCCGTTGGGATTATCTCAGCTGTAGGGGTAACTTTCTCATGCCCCCTGTGTTGGTCAGAAGTTGTCGTTGTCAGCCTATTGAAGACTGATGTCCGCTGAGTGGGGATGGCCAACCTATCAAAGGCAGACTTCCGAGTAGGGGAAGCAACCTTGATGATTTCGCCAGGAACAGGAGCTGAAACAGTCAGTCTTGTGAAGACCGACCCTTTGACAGGAGAAGTCTCCTTGACGACTTCATGAGCAGGAATGGCTATCCGCTTAGGGATAACTCTTTCTGGTATCGCGGGCTTCTTTATGGGCCCAAATGAGCTTTGGCCCAGTCTGTCAAAGACTGAGGCGTTGGAGCTGGATGACTCGTTGAGAGGGGTCGCAGTAGTGGTAAGTCAATCAAAGACCGACTTCTTTGGGGCCTCCTGCAACGGCCTTGTGGCATTGAAGTTCACGGGTGGGAGCATGGTCCCGAAGAATAGCCTAGTGGTAGCCTGAGTCACCTGATCCACCGGCATAGCGAAGATGGAGGCCGTTTGGGGCCCGTAAGTCACTCCTCCGGACGAGACGGAGCGAGAGTTGCAGTTACAGTTAGTGCAGTTTGAAGCCATTGATCTTCTGTTTTCTGCACGGAGCAAGACACCAAATCTTAGTACCTCGAATCCACAGGCAACCATAGCAAACCGCGATTCGTTCGCGAACACGACACACGAAGTGTGGAGTGGAAAGAGGAAAAAGGTCCCACCGGGCGTGCCAGAATCTGTTCTCCACCGGAAACCGGGAAGACGAACGTCTTGCCTGAATCTGGGGGCAGATGCTAGTTGGTGCTATCCGTCCACCTCTCCGAAGATACCAAGTTGATTTATGATACCGTGTATCGAAGGTTTAGACGGATGCGGCCGATATAGCAGACTTCGTCAGATTCCCCCTCATTTGAGGGGTTTTTGATTATGGGGACGCTCTTCCCTGCAGGCGCAAGCCCCTGCAGTTAATTACGCTACCGCATTGCGATAACAACTTTCTCCTTCTCCAGATGGTCACTTCGTGTCGTATGTGTTTGTTTTGTTTTTTGGTTGCCCGTTGTCACGCCCCGCTTCCCAAAGTACGCTAAAGTGGGCACGCGACATAGCCAACCATGCTACCTGTGGATAGGAAAAATCCTTCCGCAGTAACATTACGGCTGTGGAGATATCAAGAACAGGAAAGTAAACAAACTATCTAGTACATGTCCATAAGCTAGAGTAAAAGAGTCAAGAGATAACAATATGCGGAAGCCAAAAGATACAATAAATGAAATACCCGGAGTGAAACTACGTAACGACAGGAACTCACCGCTCGTCTAACAGCGGCAAAACTCCTAATCAGTCTGCAGCAAGGTAGAAGAATCTGGGCCATGCAAAACCCAGACATCAGCGCGTCAAGTCATCAAGTAATAACATAATAAACAGGCAATGCGAATATAAACATGAATTAAGCAGGGGTAACAATAATATGAATCAGAGCAGTGCAGGGTAGTGTGCAGTGGGTAAACTAAACTGTGCTATCAGGTTCTCTATTCTAAAGTCTTTGAAACCAATTGATGAATCATCGATGTAACTCAATAGTATCCCGTACATATCCGGGACCACGGCCACAATATTCTCGGCTGCAGCCGAGACATGCCGCTAGGCACAAAACAGGAATGTGTACACTCGATAGTATCCCGTACATACCCGGGACTACGGCCACAATATTCTCGGCTAAACTGAGACATGCCGCTAGGCACAAAACAGGAATGTGTACACTCAGAACAGGTAGTGAACTGTCGAGTTACAAGTCAGGTTTCACCTTTGATTTCCCCATGGCCCCAAGTTATGTGCAAGTCAAGTCAGGTATCCCGAAAATCAAGAAACTAATGCCAACACAGGATCAGGTAAACATGTTTGTCTGGATAGACAACAAGAACGGTCCATGAGGACCACATGTCAGGTTTGTTGGCATTAGACACAAGATCAGGTAACGGGTCAGATCATGGTACATCATGTCAAGTCAAGCAGTATACGGTACCATGTCGGGTCAATCAATGTGCAGGTAGCAAGACAGGTCAAGAAGCAAGCGATATCATAGGTGTACTCACAATCAGTTATATAATCAAGCATGGATATCAACAATATGAGATAAGCAATGAAGTAAGCAATAGGCAGTTTCATTCAATTAGCAATACCGTTATCAATTGTGTCACAGATATGATTTCAACCATATAAGCATGCAGTAAGACAATTATGGAATTTTAATCATGTTAACAAGTTTAAGGACTTTATAGGTGCAATGATTTATATAAAGGTTCAATACAGCTATTACAGGTTAACATGCACACGAGTGTCCAGATGGAACAAAACTATAGAGATAAATTCCATAAGTTATGTCAATATTAAAAATGTGATTAAACAGGTAAATGTAGTTATTAGGTTCAATTGCAAACTGTAGGTTCCAAGTTTAAAGATAAAATGATATATAACAACATTGTAAATGAAAAAGTGGGAAATTATAATACCAAAGTTAAATTGCGGGTTTTAGGGTGTCATTAATTATAAGTAAATATTGTTTAGCATGTAGCAAGGGGTACTTGCCTCGACGGGTCGCGAATCGGGAAAACGGAACGTTAACCGTCGGCGGGGAAAACTCGCGACGGGCGCACGGTTCACGGAATGAACCCAAACGACGAACGGTGAAGCCACACGGGTCGGGGTACCACGCTGGAACGTCGGGCCACGTCCGGTTTCCGGCGAACGATCAGAAATCCTGTCAAGAAACTCATGATCCTCTTGTGCTAAAAAATCAAAGATCTCGAACCCGATCACGAAGAAAAATATGCCTACGGAGACAACAAAGACCCGAAGTAAGATCCACGGTTGCTGGCTTGGTTAGTGCTCGGCTCAGCAGCAAGGGAGTCGGCTACAGTAAAAGAGGAAGAATGCAACGGCGAAGTCAGCAACGGTGAGGGGATCTCGACGAGTGTGCTACCGTGGTACAAGTGGTTGCTAGGGTTCGGTGGTGTTGGGTTGTAGGCTGTCGGGGGAAGTAAAACAGCAAGGAAGATGGAATTGGGTTGCTGGAGGATGGTGATCGGGTTACCGGCGGCGGTGAGGGGATGAGAAGTGGCGCGGTGATTGGTGGTGGAAAGAAGATGAAGTGGTGCTGGGGTTGAGAGTTTGCCAACGGTGGAAGGTGGCGTCGGGAGGTCGGGAGACGAGGGTGTTGATGACGAGGTTGGGATGGTCGGCGGAGAGGTCTGGGGTCGAGGTCGGGTTCTTGGGTTTGGGTCGTCGGGATGAAGGAAGAGAGAGGAAGAAGAGGGGAGGAGGTAATGGTGATGAGGAGTCGCCGGCGACGAGAGGGTTGGCGGCCGGGTTACGTGGGGTTTGGGTTGCAGGTGAAGGTTGCCGGGGGTTAGAGATGGGAGATGAAGGTGAGGTGATGGAGACGAGGATGACGAGGATGATGGCGGGAGGCGACGACGAGGTGATCGTCGGCGGCGAGGTGCAGGAGCGGGGTGAGGCACATCGTGGTCGCGAGGAAGAAGAGAAAGGTAGAGAGAGAAATGTACGTGGGAATAAAACTTTAGGGTAAAAAAAATAAGTGTGTGCAGAGGAGAGAGAGAGAGATATAGGAGGTGGGGCCTATGGGAGGTTAAAAGATTTTGATTGATTGAGAATGAAGGATTTGTGGGTTAGGAAAAATAATAAAAGATTTATAAGATTTGAGAAAATATAGTATATGGTTTTCTTTTAAAAAATGTGACGGTTTAAAATATATTAAAATTTGGGATTTGGCGCAAAGTAAAACATTTTCAAATCACGTCCGGGTCGGGTCCAAAAATTTGAAATTGAAATAATAGAATTTTAAGCGAGATCCAAAATTTAAAATGAAGTGTTTTATGATTAAAAAGTATACCCCCAAAACGGACACACGTACGTGCGCGTAGCCGTCCAAACTCGCCCGTTTCACTGAACGGGACGAGAACACGATGCACGGACGCTACCATAGGGTTAGGGGTGTCAAGCAGGCCAAGATGGATATTTTTAATTTTATTTTAGATGCCATAAATTGTTATATGCAGAAATGAATTTGTCGGGTAAAAATTTACAATAGGTAACAATCAAGCAAGATAAATGAAATGAGTGCCACACTACGTTCAAACGGTAACTGAAATTAGTAGGAATGGGCTCGGGTGTTACACCCGTGGATTGTATACGGAGACTAATTTATGTTGTCGCCCGTAGGACGTGGATTAGTCCAGATCCGTATTTTCTTATATTTGGGTTTGGGGTCGGGTTTAAGGATACATCAGTCTTATTTGAGACTGAGATCAACTTAAACGTTTGTTAAGGATACGTTAGTCTCATTTCAGACTAAGATCAACTTAACCGGACCGTTTAGATCCAACAAAAGAGCATTTGGGCTCTATTGTTTAGTTTAGGGACATTGCGGTCGATTAGTTTAAGGAAATTACGGTCCATCGTTAGTTTAAAGACATCTCGGTTAAATGTTAGTTTAAAGACATCTCGGTCAAGGTTAGGGACATCATATTCCGTGAGTTTTAAGACCTCACAGTCAAAGTTAAAGACATCATAGTCCGTGAGTTTTAAGACCTCACAGTCAAGGTTAAGGACATCATAGTCCATGAGTTTAAGGACCCCACAGTCCGTAGAAATGTGTGGTTGTCGGGACCCGTCACCTCTCTGAAGACGTTGAAGGATTACAACGACAGATATCGGAGGAGTAAAGAGATGTACCCTCGAACCAGTGTAGGTTGGTTAAAAGGTCTGTAGTCCAGTTTGGGACTGAGATCTGTTAAATATTCGTGAGCAGATAGGCTTAATTAATATAAGTTGAGGACTTATGGCCAATATTGGGCTAAGTCCAATCAGGTTAAGATGTTTAACATTTCTTTCTGGGCTGTTGAGCCTTTATTTGGGCTTGGCCCTTTTAATAATGTTGAACATTAGATCCTGACATTTTTGTCTTGTATTGAATGCATGACATTCATCAGAACAATGTATGTTCTGACAGCGTGCCATGTGGTGCGCTGGGCGCTTTGCGCCAATTAAAGAGCGCACTGCGCTTTTCCCAAACAGCGCACACGAAAAGGACGTGTTTCGCGCTTAGCGCTAAGCGCCAGATGATGAGCGCATTGCACTTTCAATTTATGAGCGTATTGCGCTAGTTTAGTGGCGCACCAGTGAGTGACACGTGGCGCGCTTGGTGCTGAGCGCCAGCCCATGAGCGCAGTGCGCTATTTCAGAAGCGCAAAACGCAAGTTGTATCTGTGATTGACACGTGGCACGTCTTGGCGCTGAGCGCCGGTCCAAGAAGCGCAGAAGCACAGTTCATGAGTGCATGACACTTTTCAGTAGCGCAAAGCGCATTTGATCAAATTCATGATCAGAGAGCAAATATATGTTCTTTTAAAGGAGGCTTTGCCTCAAGATTCAAGAACAACAGTTCTTATTTTTGAAAGGGCTTTGCCTTTGTAGATCAATGATCTGTAAATGAAATAAATACTTCTTTTATGATGAGATCTTTTGATATCTCTTTTTTTATAAAAGACCTTGGTCTTTTGTAGATCTATGATCTCTTTTTTTATTTTAGAAGATAGTTCTTCTTTTCATGAGATGATTTCATCTCTGTGTTCAAGAATTATGTTCTTTACCTTGAAGAAATGATCTTCTCTTGCTAAAAGCTTTCTTTTCTTTCTTTTTAGTTTTCCCAAAGTTTGTAGGGGGTCTCTCTATATCAGACTTGAAGTCTTGGAGCCTTTATATAGGGCCAATTGATTTGTTGAATCGGTTAAAGAAATCTTTCTCTGATTGATTTGGGGATGTTTCCCCACCATTGGATCTTTGATCCTAGGGCTTCTGTTTTACAGAAGGCAGTCTTCTTGTTTTTAACAAGATTGGAAAGATCTTTCCATAATAGAATTTTAATTCTGATTAATTTAATGATTTATCATTATTATTAGATCTTTTGATCTAACGGTGGGGAATTTTTAATTCCAGCGCTGGCACACCCGTGTTTGACACGTGGCGCGCAGCGCAGAGCGCAGCGCAACTGCGCTAGCGCCCCCGTGTTTGACACGTGGCGCGCAGCGCGCCTAGTGCTGGATCTGAAGCGTTGTTTCAATTTTTTAACTCTTGGCTTTGAAGCATTTGTTACATTCTTTGCATGTGGAGTTTTTCCTTTTATTATATTTTATTATTATTATATTTTTTCATTTTATTGTTATTATTTTATAAGGGAGCGGGTTTTGAGCCAAAATTTTGACGGGAACAAACCCCATCAAACTTGCTATACATTTAAAGTAGATCACGAGGTAACGACCTACCTCCTCACACACTTACATACAACCTAACACGATACCATCGAAAACTCAGAATACGGGAAAACGAACATTTTCACTTAAATACCCTATACTAAATAAAACCATTTATAAAGGATTTAATGTTGATACATAAATACCTTTTATTATGAAAATACGATAAGTTGTGAACATCGGTCGTTTATCTAAACCTGACTTTGTGGTGTCTAGGTTAGGCAAGTGAGAAAGGTAATTTTAAAAGGCCCGTCTCACGGTGATTCGTGAGCGGATCCCTCCTTTCCTCACTTGTACTTACCTGGCCACAATTGGCGGTGAAGAGGCGATTTGAGATATCTCACAACTTGTCGTTTAGACCATTTAGGAATAGTCTAGTTGACTTAGGAAACCCTAGAACATAGAATACGGAAAATTGACATTTTACAAATAAATACCATTTACTTCATAAAACCGTTTTCTAAAGAATTTAGTATTTTACAATCTTTACAAAGCGCCGCTACAGCCCATTTTGGGGAACCCGTTCGGGATGGTGCGGATTATCGCACATTCTCGGGTTTAGTAGTGCGAGATTCAGACCTCCGCAAGGAGCATTCGGTCTCGAAGGATTTAAAATACGATATCTTAAGAAAATGAGATTTTTTTTAGAATATAAAATATTTATTAAAATCATTTTTGTATAAATATATGTATATTTATCATTAAAATATCTATTTTGTTATGATATAAATATTCCACCTTTTTAAAAAAAATCACAAGAACAAATTTTATACTAAAATACCATGAATTCCAAATAAATCAATATTATAATACCTTTAATTATGAATCTAGGATATTTTCACTAGAAATATCACAATATAAAATCCATATTCATTATAACTCTAAAAACGAATAATGAATACCCGGGGTGTATTTTGAAAAGTATATAAAAGTATTTTTACATAAAACCCCCTAAAGGTTTATAAATTAGCCTAAGGACCCTAGCAAATATAGGTTTAAGAAATAATCAAGACTTCGATTTACATTTTTAATTGTCTGACTCGGGTTTGAGTCTGATTATATCTTACTTGAATATGATTCAAGCAAAAATCTACAATCTTCAATATTACAATTTAACATGAATACATGAATCCAATTATCAATCTATACAATTTGACTGAACCGAACTATAGATATACATTCCATTTACATGATTATGCAGTTGCATCCGTTTACTGATATCATGGTTTTGGTCAGTCATCCAACTATACAATACAATACAACAATACAATCAAAACACTACGGGGTTTAAGAGGTAGATTGGTACGGAATGTGTTAAAAGTGACACGAGACGGTAAGATTAAGACACCTAACATGAATCCAGTTGCTGTTGTACCGTGGCATAAACGGTTCCTTGAGTTCTTGATACCTTAGTCTCCGGGGTGAGTGAGGCTCCTTTCGTATACACAGGCATTCTTTTGTACCAAGCTATAAACAACAGCGTTAACACAATATTATAACAATATGCCACAATTTTAAAAGCTATCTTCTTATTCTGTCTATTCTCTTTCTCCTTTATCTTTGGGACTTATCGAGCGACCTGTTCGCTGACGACATTCTATTTCTTTCTTCTTTGAATGTCGTCAGATGATTTGGATCCGGCAGAAATCGAGTCATCTGCAGAAGACTTGGATCAGTACAGCGAAGACCCTGAGCTCTAGACATTGTACATTTTCTATTCGGTATCTTTTCCTGTAATGCTATTGTTTAGGCATTGCTTTTATTTCAGTTGTATTTTCTTTTCATGTATTGTACAAATGAATGTTAATAAATAAAGTTGCTGTTATTTTATATCTTGTCTTTTGTGTATTTACTTTTATATTGCTTAGATACGCTTAGCGTATTTATTTCAGAGTAAATACGTAGCGGACCGGCCGCGTCCCCTTCGCCGTATACTCGGAAGCGGGGCGTGACAGACCGTGAGCAAATCATCTATCTATCTATCATCTATCGATCGAGCAAATTAGGGTTTTTAGTTCTTTTAGTTTTTTTCCAGCAATCAAATTTTATAATGCAAAAGTTTCAATAAAAAATAGTTTCTTTCTTTTAATTTTGTTTCGTTACTTTCCGTATTTATTTTCTGCAATTTTATTTTTGTTGTTTCTTATGGGTTCCTTATTCTTCTATCTTTCTTTTACTTCGTTTTTCCGAATGAGCGAGTAAATTCTCGCCTGTTGGGGTTTGTAGGGTATGATAGTATAATGGATGAAAAAATCCATTAATTTCTTTTTAAGTTTTAATTTTTATGAACTTTAGCAAAGGGAGTCTTGACTCTCTTATTTGGACGTGCTATCAATTCATAATAGGTACGACCACGATTTAAGATTCGTTAATACTTGTTTTGTTGAGAGCTTGAGATAAATAGAGATTAATGAAAGAACAAGAGTCAATAGGGAAAACTAATTCCTCCAAGAACCCTAATCCACATGTATCGCTGTTTCTCAAGTATTAAATAATTAAAAGATAAAAATAATTATTTTTAAAACTCCATCTTTTAACCATTCAATCTGAAAAACCTTACAAGTCCTTCTCTTATAAAATTCCTTATCCAAAATTTCAATTCTAAAAAACAGACATAATTTTTAAATATTGTTTTAAGGTTAAAGAAAACGAAAGGATTTGATGAAATCTTGAAATTTAGGAAAAGGTCATGTTCCAAAATCTTATGCGTCACAGGTTAGAGGCGTGCCCATCCTCGTCGTCATACAAAGACGCAGCTGGCTCCGCAATTCGAAGTTCCTAACTTCTTCTCGCTTCTATTTTTTTTATAAAAAATTCTTTCATAAAAATTAATCAAAGAAAAGAGAGACATAAAAAAAAGAGAGAGCCCTAATTGTCTTCAACCATCTCGAAGCCCTAGGACGGCTCGTTGCCAAGGTGAGCGACACCTCATCTTCCTCTTCCTCTTCTCTGTTTCAATTGCTTGTTATTTCTAGGGTTCTGAATTGTGCTCGCTTCTTCAATCTCTTGCTTGATCGCAAGAAGATTCTCTGAATCTTAACGAATCTATTGCGAGACTCGTGCGGCGAGCTTGTTTAGGCGATTTCTTGTTTTGATTGGAAAATTGTGGATCTGTGATCTGATTAGATGATTTGCTGGTTGAATTCCGATGTTTGCTGTTGATTCTATGTGTATATTTGTTTAAATCTTGTGCCTTTGTGATGATATAAATGCATCTAGGTCGCTATCTAATAGAACAGTTCATTTAATGTAATCGAAGGTGCTGTCAAGCGTAAACGAAAAGAGAAAGGGGGAAAAAAGTTATGGAACAAGGAAGAAATACAGCAGATCACACAGGGAAGGGAAGAACAGACTTCATGGTGGTACCTCAAAATTTTTTAGGGGTGATTGGAGGCGGTAGGGACATGGGTAAACAGGACCTAGAACCGAGGTTTTGGTTTGGTTTAGGATTCGGAAAAGAAGTTGATGTTAGTTCATGATCAGAGGAGTTATTGCATTCGGATAGGTTGAACTTGCATTACAATCCAGTTGCATGCTTAGAGAAGCTTTGGTCAACGAAACAAGACTATGAGATATACAGTAAATTGATGTATGCCATCCAAATTTTGTTTAACATATATCCGTGATAAGAGAGCAGTGTTAGCATGATGAGGTTAGGTTCCTGCTAAAATGCCACCAAAGGAGCATAGCTTCTAGGGTAAAAGTTTCCTCGCCAAAGTTAGAGGTAGCCATTCGGATTGTTGAAGGGGCCACGTCAAAAACCTGAAATCGCCTAAACCGTCCTCCCAACTGCCTAGGTATATGCTTTATAAAACACAATGCTGAACTGAAGTCCTTGGACAAAGGTCTTATTGTCGGATTCATGATTGGTTGGTTCGAGTCCTACTGATCTAGATGATCGCGATGGCTAAATATCCAGAGATTTTTTTCCATCTATTGTTTGTTTTGGTCTTTGATGGTGAGTTTTAGAACGTAATATCCATAGTCTCTTAGACCTGGCAATCCTGCTCTATTAGCATCCATATTCAGTATATTTTCTTTACGCCGGTATTTTTGTGAGTACGCATGTGTGATTCTCATTCATAAATGGCGGCAAGTGGCAACTTATTGTTAAGCTCCAGTGACTTCAAAGGCCATGAGTAGTTTATTTGGGGGTGAAAGATGGAGATTCATAGTTAGGTTTAAAATCTCAAGATCGGTACCGATATCGGACGATCATCTATGGGATCATTGTCGGCCATCATGGATCGGAAATATTAGATATCGGATTTTTTTTATCATTTGAGTAAATAAAGTTTTAAAAATTAGGAATTTTTTTAAACAAATGGTAAAAGTAACTAAGAACAATTTTGACAGAGTTCTTAGAAAATTAATGATGTCTAGATTGGTTTTTTAAATAAGTTGTAAAGACGATTGAAACCATTTTGACATTTTATTGGTAAATAATAATGTTGAATAAACCAATAAACCCATTAATAAACTCATCGACCCTTTAGTAAACTTAACATTAAAACGAAAATAACAAATTGGTGAACCCAATACCAAGGTTTAAAATGTAGGTCTCGGTCATGGTATCAAAACTCGTACAATCATTTTGGGATCGGAATCAACTATCTCGGATCGGGATCGACCGAGATTTCAAACCATGATTAACAGTAACTACTATTTTGAAGCAATCCCTACGTTAAAAATCTTCTAAATTGTTTTTAACTAGGATATCCATCTACGTGTTCATAAAAGTTCAATAAACGATGTGCGCGTGCACAAACACGTGCGTGTGAGTAAGTGTTCTTTAGCTTTTGAGTTACAAGATTTTGTGTGTATGTGCGCGCGCTCTTTAACCTTTGAGTTATAAAAATGGACCCATATGGGGCTTTGCCCATTTCCTATTCAAAAAATACTAAATAAGGTTGATATCCTCTCCCTTTGTTATGGTTGCATGTTTTGAATTGACATCCTTGTTACTGTTTTCTTGCCCTAACCGACCATCTCACCATTTGAGACTTGTAATTGAAGAAGATATCGACCAGAACATGAATGATAATGCCCTAGAAATCAATTAAGGATGAAAATATACCACTCTTCGGGAAGCTTATCCCTATGAAGCATGAATACTTGCAATCGCCTTCCGTATCGTCCCCAAATGCGTTTCGGAGTCGGAAACGCTTGGAAACGCGTCCTCGAGTCGCGAATCGGCCATTTTCTTATACTTTTAATCGAAAAATCGGCCAGAAACGCTCGGATTCGCGTTTCAAGTCCGGTAAAGCTTAAATTGCAACCGGGTCAGGTTAAAACCCAATATCCAATAACTTATTCACTTGCCATAAACATCCCCTAAATTCTATGGCATCGAACGAGACTTGAAGCTCTCAGTCTTCTCCACGATCGAAGATTGAAGTCTCCTCCAAAATCGAAGTTCGATGCCTCCTCCAAGCTCTCGCTGGTGCTCTCAGGTTCTCTCTCTTCTATATCTCTCTTCTTAGACTATCTATGCCTCTGACTTCCGTATCTCTCTCACACAGACTCTCTTTCTCTCTCATTCACAGACAACACACAATTAACCCCCTCTTTATATTTAACTGGGGCAAAATAAACCCTCTTCACAGTTCACACACACAATTAAACAGAGAATTATTTAAATAGGCAAACACTATACCTCTTACCAAATATTATATAGCTTTAATTATATGTTTACATCACAAATAATTTGTATGCCAATTATATTTGTCTATATGTATAGATAATTTAAGTTCTAAATGCGCGTTTTTGTTATCGTTAATTGTTACTCATTATTTATAATAATAAATATTGCTTTGTTGTTACAATTAGGTTGATTTTGTATTAGAATAGCTTTAAATTGTGGTGCTACTAGTGTATCGAGTGATGATAAGTCTCTTTGGAAATATGTGACTAGAGAAAACAAAGCGGGTGAAGGAGGTGGAAGTGTAAAGTTGAAATGTAATTTTTACAGTAAGCCTTACATAAGTTCATACACTCGCATGAAGGGTCATCTCTTGAAGATAAAAAGTAGTGGAATTGGAGCATGGACCAAAGTTCCGGCAACCATATACAAAGACATGCTAAAGCAAGATAGGGAAGCACAATAGTTGATTGATCAAAGACTTTCGAAGTTTATACTGGCGCTTTCAGCAGTTCAAGTGGAATTGGAAGCGTTGCAAGTGTAGGTGATAAGCGAAGAAGAAATGATGGTGGAAGTGTGAGCGGGAACAATCCTATTTCAATTGTCTTTAACAACGAGGAGAGGGCGCATTTGGATGCATTGATTGTTAAGGCGTTTTATTCGGTCTGATTTCCATTTAACCTAGCAAGGAATCCGTATTAGAGAGAAATTTATACATTCGCCGTTAGACATAATCTTGTCGATTATGTATCCCGGGCTATAATTCGATGAGAATCATCCTTTTGCTAAATGAGAAGATGAATATTGAAAGAAGGTTGGTGCTTATCCGAGCTATGTGGGTTGATAAGGATGTCTGCATTGTGAGCAATGGATAGAGTGATTCCCAGAGAAGACCACTCATCAACTTCATGGCGATAACGGATGGGAAAAGCTAGAATTCTTAGAATTATTCCTAAGATTCAGAACAAAGGTGGAATCACATTATATCCAAAATTAAACAAAACAAAAAATTGTTAAAGAGAAGAATCTTACGTTTATGGTGAAGACGATATGGGACGGAAAGAAAAGCTATGTTTTTTAAGACGGTTAATTGCGAAGGCTAAACGAAGGACAAATATTTCATATCCTCTTTGATCAAAAAGGTGATTAATGAAATTGGCATGGAAAGGTGGTTCAAGTTATCACCGATAATTTTCAAATTGCAAAGGGACGGGCCAACTCATTGAAAGTGAGTTTTCATCAATCTTTTGGACTCAAGGTTCAAGACCTCGGTTTCGATTTCTCATAATTTTATTTGTTTCGCTGGGTTTTGGCTAGTTTCGCTAATCTCGGTTGGGGTTTTGGTTTTGACGGTAATACGACATATATAGGTGTAGATATATTAAATACTTAAATTTATGGTTTTATATTACAAGACAATGATCCAAGCGTTTAAAAATCCAGCAATGATGCAAATTATATTGAAAAACGTACTTAGATAAGTATTAATATAGGGTTTAGGTTCATTTTTTTTGCTGTTTTCTAACAACGAAGGCCTACAATGATCACAATGCCAATAAAAATAGTATAAAAAATAAGTTTTTAAAGATTTCGCGCTGAAACAATATTGTATGGTTGGTTTCATATAGGTTGCGGGTTTTGTATCGGTCTCTACCGAAACCGATACGAAACCACCACGTATCAATAGTTTCGGCTGAAACCTTCGTTTGGACTCCTTGTGTGGTGCACACCTTCAATCTAGCTTTGAAAAACATGTGCCGCTAAACATTCGGAAAACAATATGGTCACATATGAAGAATGCTCATGGATCACCGATATAGGCGGGGATGTCCTGTTCATTAAGAATTATATAATGAATCATTCCATGAGATTCACAATGTTTAACGGGTTTGTGAGTTTGAAATTGTTATCGGTTATCGAAACTCGTTTTGCATCGATGATAATAATGTTGAAACGGTTCAAACTTATAAAGGGTGGTCTTCAAACAACGGTCATTAATGATTAATGGAATGTATACCGTGATGATGATATGGAGAAGGTTAGGCATATGAAAGAGAGTGTTCGATGATGAGGGGTAGAAATCAATTGATTACATACTTTCATCCACGACTCCTATCTATGATATGATACGATTTTGTGACACAGATAAGTTTTCTTCATTTAATATATGATTTGTAGGATACAATGATTGAAAAAGTGAAAAAGCTATCGATGCGTATGAGCGGAAAAGAGAAGATATATCCATCTTTTTTGAAGTGGTGTATACCATTCTTGTGGTTCGTTGGAACAAGAATAACATCCTGCTTCATTACTTAGCTCATTCTTTGAATCCAAGGTAAATATCATAATATATCTTTATTAGTTATAAACTATAATTTTCATGTTCTTGTATTATTGAATTTTAATCACTTTATTTTTATTCTTTCTATAAGATACTATAGTGAACAATGTCTTGACAAGAATTCAAATCTAATTGCCCCTCACAAGGATCCGAAAGTTAGCAAAGAGGGCCAAATGTTTGAAAAAATACTTTCTAATCTTGATGGATCGCAATAAGGTGGCTAAAGAGTATGTGGAATTCATTGATAGGTCGGGCGATTTTAACGATTATGATTCAATTCAAAATCGTTATCTTTTGGATCCAAAGACTTGGTGGATTAATCATGGTTCGCCGGCCCCTTTGCTTCAAACCATAACCTTAAAGCTTGTTACATCCCTATTTGAATGCAGTAGTTCAAGAGTTTATCAAGATTCTTTTTACATAATTTTTGAACTTTTAGTTGGCCGCTAAAATATTTTATTTTGGACTTTTTTCTGTAAACAATTTTGATATGGGAAAATATTCAGTTTTTATATTATATAAATAATATTTTCTTAGTGACAGCAAAATAACATTTTGCGTATCTGTTTACTGTTAAAATGAGAACAAGAAAATCTGCACCGAATCTCTAAAATACGATCAATTAAAGATATGCATCTATATACATATATTTATAAAATTTATATATATACAACAAAATCTCTCTCTATCTTTCATTCTCACATCTCTCTCTTCGTTCTTTTTCTCATCTCACGCCGCCTCCGCTCTCGAAAGCCCTAACCGTCGCCGCGCCGTCGCCTCCTCCTCCCCGACCTCGACCTTCTCCTCTCATCCATCTCCTCCTTCCCTCTCTCTCCTTCACTCCGACTACAACCCCGAGCCCGACCGCAACAACCCATTTCCCCGAACCCAACGCCAAGCCCTCGTCGCTCCTCCCTCACTGGAAATCTCCCTCTCTCGACGATACCATCACGCAGATCTTCATCAGCCTCATCATCGCTTCCCTGCAGCAACGCCGCAAGCCCTCACCGTCGACGCAGCCTCGTCTTCGCCTTGCAGCCGCTCCCATCTCCATATCTGAGTGCTCTCGACTCGACCTTGGACCATCCGAACCCTAGCAACTGCCACGATCCTCCTGTAAGCATTCCCTGATCCATGTTTCTTTTTCTGAAAAAAGAAATAAATAAATAAAATGGTAGGAAATCAGTGAACAATTGAAAGGGGAAATTAGTATCAAAATCCTAAATTGAGATAATTGTGTTTTGGTTGTGTGACAATGTTTATGTAGATATTTACGGTTTAATCGATGAAATTTATCTAGACGGATCGTATAACTCAGATCCAAAGTCGCACCTTAGCTGAGATCGTGCCTGCATTTTCGTACATCGTTTTTCATGATCGTTATCCTCAGGCAAGTACTCTTGCTTTTTTCATTTTTGTCGATGCAACATCGGCGATTATCTAAATTAGTTCTTAACCTGTACAAGTTTGGATATTAGAGGAAAGAGGTTTCTTTCACAGTTTTATCATCTGTCCTTATCGGAACACTTGCTGATATAAATTGCTGACTGTTAACTTGCAACTACAAAATTTCATTATAAATTAGGTGTAATTTAGTTGTATAAAATATTGTTAAATTCCCCCCTAAAGCATGAGTGAGTATAGGCATAAAGTTATGAACTTTTTCTAAGGCTAATGGTCACATAAATTTTTCCCCATCGAGCTATACCTGAAAACCATTTCTTTTGCTAAGTACCAACTGCTGCTTGCTTTTCTTTATGTAATGCTATGACATGATTACTATGCATAAGAAATCTTTTACATGCTTTATACATATTCGAGACTCATGTTGATTACATGTATAGAACACCTTGATTTGACATGCTTATTCATGATCCTTATTATTTATTTTAAAATGAAATCATTAATTAGAATGTTGGACTACATGCCATGACACCACTATTCACCAGTTTTATTTCCATACAATTACCATACCACAAGTTCCTGTCTTTTCAGCATTCTTAATTAGTGATTTTAATCTTTTCATAGCAGCTATAAATACGTGGGTGTTAGGGTAGTTTGAGTGTGCGTTGTACAACAGGATCTCAGGAGTCCCATGCCGGCAGGTCGTACCGGGCTATAGCGGTCTCATGTTTACAGCTCGTACCGGGCTATAGCGGTCTCATGATTACAGCTCGTACCGGGCTATATCGGTCTCATGTTTACAGCTCGTACCGGGCTATATCGGTCTCATGTTTACAGCTCGTACCGAGCTATAGCGGTCTCTTGTTCATTCCACAGTTGGGCCCGTGTTTCCTAGCTCCTGGGGCACCACTCTTGGGTTAGAAATACTTCTGCAGAGGTTGACGCACACACTCAAGCTTACGATAGGATAGTTTACCTTTTAGTGACCAGTTAGGTTATGACCTGATCCCTTACATACATGTTTCATAGTGTTAGTGCATTTAATTATTTATGTACATGTTTTTTTTGTGCACCGGGCTTCACTTTTTCATATATTCATGTTATTATGCTACACACACACTTTATACGTTAAGTACTTGCTGGGATGTTCTTACATCCCTGAGATTTACCATCTCAGGTTTAGAGACAGATCTGCAGGCTGAGCAGGATCAGAGCGGCTACTAGGACTTTGCTGAAGATCAGCAATCGTATGTTTATTTCCTTTTTATTTAGCTTTTAGCATGTGCGCCCTTCTGAGACATTAGGACTTATGTATCTCTTTCGGACCTTATTTTATTCCGAATCTTTTGTTTTGGATCTTAATTGCATCGATTATCTAGTGGACCCATTTTTAGGATTTCTTGTGGTTTCATTGCAGCATGATTATCAGTATTATTCTTTTTGGTATTGTAGTTTTTTGACAGGTTCATCTAGACAGCCTTATGTGACTATGGAAGCATATTTCCTTACTGTAGGTAGCACGACTGGCCTTCGTCGCTCTCTGTATTCCGGATTTTGGGAAGCGGGGCGTGAAGGTTTTGTTGGTATCAGAGCCCGGCTAACATCAGAGGTTAGTCTGGGTTCTTCCGACCTTTTAGGTTAGAATCACATGTCTAGATTTTCCCCAGTATGTCATGCTGCAGATTCCTTTGACTCTGACCGTAGGATTCGGGCGACTTACATAGAGTTACGATATTGTGCCCATGTACCGCGGCATGGATACAATACGGTATTCTGTATGAATAACTTAGAGTTCTACACTTAATCCGTATTCTTGAATTGATTGTTACATTATCTCTTTGCTTCACTCGGTTTTAATATTTTGAATTTAAACCTCGTTTTCATTGCTAAACCTCGTCGTTCGTTTTGACTCTAGAATCATGGCCGAAGAAAATTTGCGAGTATATGGGAGACGTGGCAACAATACTGCACTACTTGGAGTTATACGTGGCATGCTGGAGAGTCAACAGCAGCAGACCGAATTGCTACAAGGGGGCCTACCTGCTTCTCAGCAGACCGCTACTGCGGCCCTGAACAAGGTGGCAGAGGTTCGTGAAGGTAGACGTCCGGGCAGCGTCGCCGATTTCAGGAGACTACAGCCGATATTTTTCACTGGCGCGGGCGGACCACTGGATGCTGAGCAGTGGATTGTCGACATGGGGAATTTGCTGTCAGCCGCCCGGGTTCCTGAAGAGAACAGAGTGGATATAGTCAAGATTCAACTGCAGGATATTGCTAGAATTTGATGGCTCGCAGAAGAGAACAGATTGAAGAAACCGATTGCATGGACTGGTTTCTCTACGGCTTTCCTTAAGAAATTCTTTCCCAAATCGGCCAGGATCGAGATGGAACAGCAATTTATCAGTCTTCGTCAGAGAGATCACACAGTGGACGAGGTAGCGGCTGAGTTTATCCGACTCAGTCGTTTTGCTCCTTCAGTGGTAGCCCAGGAAGAGGATAGGGCTAGAAGATTCTTACAGTGTCTCACTCTGGAAATACAGGAGAAGTTAGCTTCACATGATCTGAGGACTTATTCAGAGGTATTAAATGTGGCCCACAGAATTAAGACGGTTATGGATAAGAGGAAGAAATTTCAGAGTGGAAGATTCAAACGGACCGTGAATCAAACTTCAGGGAGGATTCCAGTTAGACAGCATGGAGGAGTTCAGATGAAGCGTACTGCAACCCCACCACAACAGGAACCTCCGGTTTGTGGATACTGTCGGATACCGGGACACGTCGAGAGAAATTGCCGCCGCGCTAAGGGTCTATGTCTGATTTGTGGTGCTAGTGACCATCAGATTGGGAGTTGTTCAAGGAGAGCAGAGCGCAACCAACCTCAGAAAGGACTTGTCCCTCAGGAGCAACTTTTTAATCAGAGGCGAGGAAACCCAGGTCGTGGACAGGGACGAGCCTTTATCCTGACAGCTGAGCAGGCGGAAGCATCGGAGGATGTCGTTTCAGGTACCATTCTAATTTGTTCTGTTCCTGCTAGAGCACTTTTCGATTCCGGGGCTTCACACTATTTTATGTCTTTGGATTTTGCCACAACACATTCTATTGCACACAAAACACTGACCAGAGGTTGGGACATTCACACTGGAAATGGAGTAGTTACCACCAACCTAGAGTGCAAGCTTTGTCCGGTTGTGATTTGCGGCAGGGAGCTTTTCGCAGATTTCCTGTTGATTGGGACCGGTAGTTATGATGTCGTCTTAGGAATGGATTGGTTGGGCACCTTTCACGCACATATGATTGTCGGGCCAAAACTGTAAACTTTCGCATTTCTAACCACCCAGAGTTCGTGTTCACTGGAGGGAGCAAATCTCTGGGACCCATAAAGTTTAGAGCAAAGCCGACGTGCGACATACTAGCGTCAATGGAGGTTGATATGAGTTCGGCACCGGTCGTAGTTCGGGAATTTTTGGATGTCTTTCCTGAGGACTTACCCGGCTTACCCCCGTCTCGTGCTTTGGGGTTTTCGATAGAATTATTGCCAGGAACGGCACCAATTTCTAAGTCACCCTACAGAATGGCACTCGGTAGAATTGGCAGAATTGAAAAAGCAGATAGAAGACCTCCTCAGCAAAGGATTCATTCGCCCGAGTACTTCTCCGTGGGGCGCTTCAGTTTTACTAGTAAAGAAGGACGGCTCGTTACGCATGTGCATCGACTACCGAGAGTTGAATCGGGTTACGATTAAAAACAAGTACCCTATACCTCGGATCGATGATTTGTTCGATCAATTATGTGGTGCTCGAGTGTTCTTTAAGTTGGATCTTCGGTCGGGGTACCATTAAGTTCGTGTTAAAGCGGAGGATGTATGCAAGACAGCCTTCAGAACTCGATACGGTCATTATGAATTCTTGGTAATGCCATTCGGTGTTACTAATGCCCCAGCCGTGTTCATGGATTTAATGAACCGAGTTTTCTCTCAGTACCTTGATCAGTTTGTCGTAGTTTTCATCGACGACATTCTTATGTACTCCAAAAGCAAGGAGGAGCATGCCGAGCATTTGAGGATCGTGTTGCAGATACTGAGACAAGAAAAAGTTGTACGCCGAGCTTAGTAAATGCGAGTTTTGGCTTGAACAAGTTCAATTTTTGGGCCACATCGTTTCTGGAGACGGTATATCAGTAGATCCGGCGAAGATTGAAGCAGTGAAGGATTGGTCAGCACCGAAGTCAGTAGCAGAGATTAGAAGTTTCTTGGGACTCGCAGGCTACTACCGCAGATTTGTTAAAGATTTTGCACGAGCGGCTGAGCCATTGACAAGACTGGTGATTCATAGCGACGCTTCCGGAAAGGGGCTAGGCTGTGCCTTGATGCAACGTGGGAGTGTTGTCGCTTATGCCTCGTGTCAACTGAGGACGCACGAGAAGAATTACCCAACTCATGATTTAGAGTTGGCCGCTGTAATCTTTGCTTTGAAGATTTGGAGGCATTATCTTTTGGGAGAACGAGTGGAAATTTTTACGGACCATAAGAGCTTGAAATATGTATTCACGCAGAAGGAGCTAAATATGAGACAGCGTAGATGGTTGGAGTTCATGGCTGATTATGATATTGATTTATGATATCATCTCGGGAAAGTAAATGTGGTACCGGATGCTCTCATTCGGAGACCAACAGCGATGTGGTTGACTGGCCAGAAGGAACTCATTGATGAATTTCGAAGACTCAATTTAGAAGTGGTAGACCAGGGGGCGCCCGAACAATATTGGCAACTACAGGTGCAGTCTTCGTTAGTTGATCGTATTAAAGCTGCACAGGCTGGGGACTCGCAATTGCAGAAACTCCGCGGGTTAGTAGAGGCAGGAATGAGGACAGATCTATTGATACACGAAGATGGCTCATTAAGATTCGGCAGTCGATTATGCGTGCCAAAGGGTGAGATTCGAGATGAAGTGTTGAATGAAGCACACAGTTCAGCTTATTCGGTGCACCCGGGTGGCACCAAGATATATAGGGATGTTAAACAACACTTTTGGTGGAATGGCATGAAGAGAGATTGCCCGCTATGTGTCAAAATGCTTAGTGTGCCAGCAGGTGAAGGCCGAACATCAGTGAGTGGCCGACCTGTTGCAACCACTTCCCATTTCCCAGTGGAAGTGGGAACACATCACTATGGACTTCGTGACGGCTTTACCACGGAGTCCTAAGGGCAATAATGCTATTTGGGTCATCGTCGACCGTCTCACAAAGGCGGTCTATTTTCTACCCTTTCGAGTGGGACAATCGACGGAGACATTGGCAGAGAAATATATGCAAGAGATCGTACGGTTACATGGGGTGCCTATCACTATAGTATCAGACCGAGACATGAGATTCCTTTCACATTTCTGGAGAAGCTTACAAGAGAGTTTAGGCACTCGTCTCCGTTACAACACAACTTACCACCCCCAGACTGACGGACAGTCTGAACGTACGATACAGATATTAGAAGATATGTTGGGAGCATGTATGCTAGATTTCAAAGGATCATGGAAGGATCATCTTCACTTGGTGGAGTTCTCGTATGATAACAGCTATCAGGTGAGTATCCAGATGGCACCGTTCGAGGCACTTTACGGACATAAATGTCGTTCCCCACTTTGCTGGGATGATGTGGGTGAGCGGAGATTACTAGGACCGGAGCTTGTAACCCAAACAGTTGAGAATGTCCAGTTGATCAGGGACCGTATCAAGGCAGCACAGGATCGTCGGAAGAGCTGGGCGGATACTAGTCGAAGACCTCTTGAGTTTGGAGTAGGGGATCATGCCTTCCTTAAGATTTCGCCGACTCGAGGGGTGATTAGATTCGGTAGTCGTGGGAAACTCAGTCCCTGATTTATCGGACCATTCGAGATTGTGGAACACGTTGGAGTAGTGGCTTACAGATTGGCCTTACCACCTTCTTTGGCTGGTGTGCACGACGTATTCCATGTATCACAGCTGCGTCGGTACGTTCGCGATGACAGTCATGTTCTCGATCACTCTGAATTAACCTTGAGCACTGATCTCTCGTATGAAGAGCAACCTACAGCCATTGTCGACCGTAAGGAGAAGGTATTGAGAAACAAGATCATCCCTTTAGTTCTTGTATCTTGGGGCGGACGTTCTCGCGGAGAATCTACTTAGGAGCGTGAGGACACGATTTGTCAAAAGTACCCACACCTGTTTTCTTGATCTTGTAGTCGTCCTTCCAATTTCGAGGACGAAATTTTCTGTAAGGTGGGTAGGATGTAACAGCCCTATTTGAATGCAGTAGTTCAAGAGTTTATCAAGATTCTTTTTACATAATTTTTGAACTTTTAGTTGGCCGCTAAAATATTTTATTTTGGATTTTTTCTGTAAACAATTTTGATATGGGAAAATATTCAGTTTTTATATTATATAAATAATATTTTCTTAGTGACAGCAAAATAACATTTTGCGTATCTGTTTGCTGTTAAAATGAGAACAAGAAAATCTGTACCGAATCTCTAAAATACGACCAATTAAAGATATGCATCTATATACATATATTTATAAAATTTATATATACAACAAAATCTCTCTCTATCTCTCATTCTCACATCTCTCTCGTTCTTTTTCTCATCTCACGCCGCCTCCGCGCTCGAAAGCCCTAACCTTAGCCGTCGCCGCCTCCTCCCCGACCTCGACCTTCTCCTCTCATCCATCTCCTCCTTCCGTCTCTCTCCTTCACCCGACTACAACCCGAGCCCGACCACAACAACCCATCTCCCCGAACCCAACGCCAAGCCCTCGTCGCTCTTCCCTCACTGGAAATCTCCCTCTCTTGACGACACTATCACGCAGATTTCCGTCAGCCTCATCATCGCTTCCCTGCAGCAACGCCGCAAGCCTTCACCGTCGACGCAGCCTCGTCTTCGCCTCGCAGCCGCTCCCATCTCCAGATCTGAGTGTTCTCGACTCGACCTTGGACCATCCGAACCCTAGCAACTGCCACGATCCCCCTGTAAGCATTCCCTGATCCCTATTTCTTTTTCTGAAAAATAAATAAATAAATAAATAAATAAAATGGTAGGAAATGAGTGAACAATTGAAAGGAGAAAATTAGTATCAAAACCCTAAATTGAGATAATTGTGTTTTGGTTGTGTGACAATGTTTTTGTAGATATTTACGGTTTAATCGATGAAATTTATCTAGGCGGATCGTATAACTCAGATCCAAAGTCGCATCTTAGCTGAGATCATGCCTGCATTTTCGTACATCGTTTTTCGTGATCGTTATCCTCAGGCAAGTACTCTTGCTCTTTTCATTTTTGTCGATGCAACATCGGCGATTATCTAAATTAGTTCTTAACCTGTACAAGTTTGGATATTAGAGGAAAGAGGTTTCTTTCACAGTTTTATCATCTGTCCTTATCGGAACACTTGCTGATATAAATTGTTGACTGTTAACTTGCAACTACAAAATTTCATTATAAATTAGGTGTAATTTAGTTGTATAAAATATTGTTAAATTTCCTCCCCTAAAGCATGAGTGAGTATAGGCATAAAGTTATGAACTTTTTCTAAGGCTAATGGTCACATAAATTTTTCCCCATCGAGCTATACCTGAAAACCATTTCTTTTGCTAAGTACCAACTGCCGCTTGCTTTTCTTTATGTAATGCTACGACATGATTACTATGCACAAGAAATCTTTTACATGCTTTATACACATTCGAGACTTATGTTGATTACATGTTTAGAACACCTTGATTTGACATGCTTATTCATGATCCTTATTATTTATTTTAAAATGAAATCATTAATTAGAATGCTGGACTACATGCCATGACATCACTATTCACCAGTTTTATTTCCATACAATTACCATACCACAAGTTCCTGTCTTTTCAGCATTCTTAATTAGTGATTTTAATCTTTACCATAACAGCTATAAATACGTGGGTGTTGGGGTAGTTTGAGTGCGCGTTGTACAACAGGATCTCAGGAGTCCCATGCCGGCAGCTCGTACCGGGCTATAGCGGTCTCATGTTTACAGCTCGTACCGGGCTATAGCGGTCTCATGATTACAGCTCGTACCGGGCTATAGCGGTCTTATGTTTACAGCTCGTACCGGGCTATAGCGGTCTCTTGTTCATTCCACAGTTGGGCCCGTGTTTCCTAGCCTCTGGGGCATCACTTGGATTAGGAATACTCCTGCAGAGGTTGACGCACACACTCAAGCTTACGATAGGATAATTTACCTTTTAGTGACCAGTTAGGTTATGACCTGATCCCTTACATGTTTCATAGTGTTAGTGCATTTAATTATTTATGTATATGTTTTCTTGTGCACCGGGCTTCACTTTTTCATATATTCATGTTATTATGCTACACACACATTTTATACGTTGAGTACTTGCTGGGATGTTCTGACATCCCTGAGATTTGCCATCTCAGGTTTAGAGACAGATCTGTAGGCTGAGCAGGATCAGAGCGGCTACCAGGATTTTGCTGAAGATCAGTAATCATATGTTTATTTCCTTTTCATTTAGCTTTTAGCATGTGCGCCCTTCTGGGACATTAGGACTTATGTATCTCTTTCGGACCTTATTTTATTCCGAATCTTTTGTTTTGGATCTTAATTGCATCAATTATCTAGTGGACCCATTTTTAGGATTTCTTGTGGTTTCATTGCAGCATGATTATCAGTATTATTCCTTTTGGTATTGGAGTTTTTTGACAGGTTCATCTAGACAGCCTTATGTGACTATGGAAGGATCTTTCCTTACCGTAGGTAGCACGACTGGCCTTCGTCGCTCTCTGTATTCCGGATTTTGGGAAGCGGGGCGTGACAAAGCTTCTAGTCCAATTCTTGTCGTCTTCGTATACGGAGATAAATTGGAGTACTTACTCCTTTATTCATTCAATGAAAAGAAATCGAATGACATCGCAACGTGCCGAAGACTTGGTAAATATCCATAGCAATCTTCGGCTTCTTTCTAGGATAAAGGAGAAATACTATAAAGGGGAGTCTAAGTTATGGGATATTGCGAGCGATGGATTTGAGTCATTCGAGGATGTAGGATAGAAAAGTCTTACCAAGTCTTTATGATATTTTTCCTCTTTCCTACAAAGAAGTCGAAAATTGCTATGGATATTTATCAAGTTTTGGACACGTTGCAATGTCATTTAGTTCTTTTTCATTTAATGAATAAAGGAGTAAGTACTCCAATTTCTCTTCGCATATGAAGACGACGAGGGCTGGACTAAAATCTTCAAGGTTATGGTTTGAAGCAAAAGGTCCGGCGAACCATGATTAATCCACCAAGTTTTCGGATCCAAAAGGTAACGATTTTGAATTGAATTATAATCGTTAAAATCCCCCGACTTATCAATGAATTCCACACTCTTTAGCCACCTTATTACGATCCATCAAGGCTGGAAAATATTTTTTCAAACATTTGGTAACTTCCGAATCCTTGTGAGGGGCAATTCGATTTGAATTCTCGTCGAGCCATTATTCACTATAGTATCTTATAGAAAGAATAAAAATAAAGTGATCAAAATTCAATAATACAAGAACATGAAAATTATAAATTTATAACTAATTAAGATATATTATGATATTTACCTTGGATTCAAAAAATGAGCCAAGCAATGAAGCGGGGTGTTATTCTTGTTCCAACGATCTACAAAAATAGCATACACCACTTCAAAAAAGGTGGATATATCTTCTTCGCTTTTCCGCTCATATGCATAGATATCCTTCTTCACTTTTTCAATTATCGTATCACACAAATCATATATCAAGTGAAACCAAGGCTTTTCCGTGTTACAAAATTGTATCATATCATAGATAGGAGCCGTGAATGAAAGTATGTAATTAATTGATTCCCACAATTCATCATCCAACATTTTCTCTTTCACATACCTAGCCTTCTCCATGTCGTCTTCACGATATACACTCCATTTATTACTAATGACCGTTGTTTGAAGACCCCCTTTATAAGTTTGATCCGTTTCAACATTATTATCATCGATGCAAAACGAGTTTGGCAAACGATAGCAATTTCAAGCTCACAAACTCGTTAAACATCGCTAATCTCATGGAATGATTCATTATATAATTCTTGATGAACATGACATCCCCGTCTATATCGAGCATTCTTCATATGTGACCATATTGTTTTTCGAATGCTTAGCGGCACATGTTTTTCAAAGCTAGACTAAGCGTGTGCACCACACAACGAGTCTAAAAGATTGATGGAAACTCATTTTTAATGAGTTGGCCCACCCCTTTGCAATTTGCGGCATTATCGGCGATAATTTGAACCACCTTTTCATGCCCAATTTCATTAATCATCTCTTTGATCAAAGATGCTATGAAATATTTATCTTTCGTTTGACTTCGCAATTAACCACCTTAAGAAACATCCCTTTTCCATCCGTCATCGCCATGAAGTTGATGAATGACATTCTTTGGGAATACTCCATTCATCGTTCATAATGTTAACACCCTTATCAACCAGCATAGCCCGGATAGGCTCCAACTTGCTTTCAATATTCATCTTCTCATTTAGCAAATGAGTGGTTCTCAACGAATCATAGCCTGGGGTATATAACCGACAAGATTATGACTAGCGGCCAATGTATAAGATCCTCTCCAATACGAATTCCTTACTATGTTAAATGCCAATCCGACCAAATAAAATGCCCTAGTAATCAACACATCCAAATGCGCCCTCTCCTCGTTGGTAAAAGAATTTGAAATAGGATTGTTCCCGCTCCCACTTCCATCATCATTTCTTCTTCGCTTATCACCAATACTCGCAACGCTTCCAATTCCACTTGAACTACTAGGAGGCACCGGTATAAACTTCAGAAGTTTTTGTTCAATCAACACTTGCACTTCTCTATCTTGCTTTAGCATATCCTTTTATATGTCCGCCAGAACTTTGGTACATACTCCAATTCCACTACTTTTAATCTTCAAGAGATGACCCTCCACACGAGTGTGAACTTGTGTAAGATTTACTACAAAAATTGCATTTCCAACTTACACTTCCATCTCCTTTACCCGCTTTGTTTTCTCTTGTCACATATTTCCAAAGAGGCTTCTCATCACTTGATGCACTAGTAGCACAACAACTTGAAGCCATTTTAATACAAAATCAACCTAATTTTAACAACAAAGCAATATTTATTATTATTAATAATAACAATTAACAATAACAAAAACGAAAATTTAGAACTTAAATTATCTATACATAAAGTAAAACAATAGACAAATATAATTTGCATTTAAACTATTTGTGATGTAAACATATAATTAAAGATTTATAATATTTGGTAAGAGCTGTAGTATTTTTCTATTTAAATAATTTTCTGTCTAATTATGTGTGTGAACTGTGAAGGGGGTTTATTTTGCCCCAGTTAAATATAAAGAGAGGGGTTAATTGTGTGTGTTGTCTGTGAGTGAGAGAGACAGAGAGTTGTGAGAGATATAGAAGAGAGATGGTCTAAAGAGAGATATAGAAGAGAGAGCACCAGCGAGTCGAGAGGCGTCGACGACAAGGCTTTGAGCTTCGAGTTCAATCTTGGAGGAGGAGGCGGCTTCGGGCTTCGATTTAGGAAGAGGAGGATTCAAGTTCGATCTTGGAGGCGGCGGCGGCTTCGATCTTGGAGGAGGATGTCGATCTTGAACGAGGAGGCTTTGACTTATCGTGGAGGAGACAGAGAGTTTCGAGTCTCGTTCGATGCGGAAAAAAGGGGAAAAGGATCTAAGTGTTGCTTGCAGGATCTTGTTAAAGCAATTCGACGTTCCCGTGGCTTACCCCGACCCTGTTGATCCGATACCCGAAGGTCGGGACCGAGTCTGAGTCGGAAAAAGCACCAATGTGACACTTGTTAGGACGCGAGTCCGAGCGTTTCCGGCCTTTTTTTGATTAAAAGTAAAAGGAAATGGCCGATTCGCGACTCGGGGACGCGTTTCCGACTCTGAAACGCGCTTAGGACGATACGGAAGGCGATTGCAAGTTTCATTGCTTCATAAGGGGGTATGATATTGGAGCAATTTCTATTTTATAGAATCATTTTATTCTCTAGATGAGAAGAAAACTTAAGAGAAATGTCTTCATTCTTATGTAAACTAAAAGCCTCTGTTCAATTTTCAGTTTACAGTAAGAAAACATTTATAAGATGGGAACTACAGAATTTCGTCTCCTAACTTGAGCCAAAAAAGTTGTGTTCATTTTGTTCTTTTAACTCAAAGCGTTACCTTTTCTTTGCTTATTGCATTGACTATACAACCTGTTGGGTAGGTTTTGTCATCATTCTGAAAAGACAGACTAAAGCGTGGTGATAGGGGAACTAGTTAAGGATAGTAATAGTGATTGTGATTTGTGACCTTTTCAATTCAAAAGATG
Source organism: Agapanthus africanus (assembly GCA_030015575.1). NCBI lineage: Eukaryota > Viridiplantae > Streptophyta > Magnoliopsida > Asparagales > Amaryllidaceae > Agapanthus > Agapanthus africanus. The sequence goes on along the minus strand of CM057346.1, from coordinate 10,992,253 downwards.
CCAATATAAAACATTGAAGCTGATGTATAGTGCACATTTTAAGGCAAAGAAATCCATGGCAATGAAAATATATAGCAAAATGGCGCAGACTAGAGAATACCAAGGAATAAGGATTTAGCTTCGATTTTATTTTTTATTCGCAAAATTGAATTTTATTCATTAAAATTTAATAAGGATAAGCTTAGGTTGTTACTATAGCACACTAGTCATGTGAACACTAATTAGATGAAGAACGAAGTTGTTGTATCTAAGGTTATTTAGATTTTGTTTAAAAGTTTTTTGGTGTTTATCCTGGTGCTCTTCTGCTGTGAGTCCGTGACTTATAATCATGTTCTGGTTCGTTGTTTTTCTAATTGGATTTATGCTGAAATTTTGGTTTTTCTTGTATTTGACTTATAACAAACTTTTGTAATTTCAATATATCTTTTCTTCTCAATACATTTTCATATGTATGCCTCCTATGCGTGTAGTCTACAAGAAAATGAGGCGATTAGCGACTCAAAAACTTGTGGTTAATCGTCCCAATAGGCGATTGACACTGATCATGATGATCTGCATGTTGTAAAATATTTCTGAACGAAAATCATGTAATTTGGAGATCTTTCACTGCTTGTTTTGTTCTATTTCGTTTCGATTGTGTTGTAGAGTTGAATTAATGTCATGCTGAAATCATTCAGTCCTGCCCCCTCCTAGAATTTTTTGTAGTCTAGGGTAGTCTAAACAATTTGGAGGTTGCATTTGATTTTTCTCGAAAATGGCAAGATCTTATCCATAGTGATTGACGAGGAAATTGACTCTTATTATGAGAGAATTTGTGTTTGGTTGGCCCATGCACATGCATATGCATATGCATGCATGTGAGTTTCATGAATGCATGGATGAATGGATGGTGCATACATGTACTATTTTTTATTAATAATTCTTTGACCATTCTTTGAGATTCTCATGTATTCAACAAATTTTGACATGCTCATTTTTGTCAAACAAGGTTAAGAAAAATCATGAAACCAACAGAGTTAGGATGCAAGGGAGCCTGTCCGAGCAGACGAGGGCATTGTTCATTGTGAGATTCTATTCATCAAACTGAGCCAGGTATTGGAATGATCACTAAATGAACGCCTTCTTTCCTGCCCCAACCTTTATGGAGCAATTTTTTTAATCCTGTTAAGATATCACTTCTAGGTTTGGGCACTCTATGATGTATATTACTCCTCATTTTAGGCATGTCTGATTTCACCCTATATTTGGTATTGTGATTATCTCATATTAGCATGTTTTCGTGGAGTAAACTAGTTTAAAGATATTTATGCTTAAAGCTAGTATATCCTTTCAAAGATTTAATCGATCGAAATTTCTATGGAAGACAAGATTTGTATGAACTCAACGAGAAAAATAGCTTCCTGTTGTGCTGACAGCGATTGCCTAAAAAGAGCTGAGGAAGTTTGCATGGCCACCTGCAGAAGTCAAAGATAGCAGGTAAGTCATTGAAGAATTGATTTAAAAGCAAACTCTGTAGTAGTACACAATGAAATTTCAGTAGTGTGGAAAAGCCAGAAAACATAAAAATGGCTGTAATTTGTAGAGAATGTGTAACGCCCCAATTCTCGGAATACGGAAATATGGGCCGAAACCGCCAGTGCTCCTAGACAAGAGGAAATCGCCTTACCTAGTCACATCTAAGGCTCTAGCTAAATATATACGATAATATCCAAGATATAATTTTAACATCATGCTGCATAAATAACAAATAATGCTGATAAATCCACGAGATAAAAATAAAGTCAATAAAAAATCCAAATAACAAAGGGTTCCGAATACACGAAATACAAGATCCAAAAAAAGATACATTATTCCTAACGTCCCACGAGGGGCGCACATTCTAATAACAACTGAAATAAAATAGAAATAAATTTACAAATACTACTAATCTTCGGCAAACTCTTGGTAATCACTCTAATCCTGCTTTGCCTGTAAATCGGTCTCTAAACCTGAGATGGCAAGTCCTAAAATGTCGGAACATCTTAACAAATACTCAATCATAATAGTGTGTATGTGTGATATTATGAATATGTGAGTGTAGTGAAGCCCGCGTGCACATATAGATATAGCAGTAATATGAAATAAGCATGTAAACAGGTCAAGTCGGTTAAGACATATTCTAGTTGGTCACTAAAAGGGTAATCTATTCTGTCGTGAGTTCGAGTGGGTGCGTCAAGCTCTGCAGGAGTATTTCTAACCTAAGAGTAGGGATCATGGGCTAGGAAACATGGGCCCAAATGTGGAATGAATAAGCGACCGTATATGACCCGGTACGAGTGTAGGGTGTTTTTCGTCACCCCATTGAGATGGGAATACACGCACGCTTGTCAGGCGTACTACAGATTCCCCCTGCCTAGGGTAGGCTGGGGTTTAATGATTGTGGGGATCCGAATCTCCGGCAGCCGCGGACTAAACTGCCGTTAATTACCCCTCGCCTTTGGGGCGAGGGAACCTCCGATTAATGGGTTAAACTGGTCATGCGAACTCAATGTGCGGTGTGCGTGTGTTTTGTTTGAAAAGGGGGTTTTGGGTATATCGGGAGCCACGCAGAGTTTTTACGGGGGTCCCGCTACCCGGATAGCGGGCTGGGGGTCAAGGGGGCTAGCAGCCCCCTTGCGGGGTTCGGGGCAGCGCCCCGGCCCGAAATTTTTTTTGAGGGGGAGAGTGTGGCGGAGTATGTGTATGTGTACATTTGTATACATATGTATATATATACATGTATATATAAGTAAAGGGGAAAAAGACATCCAAAGGATGCGTGGGGCCAGCGCCTAGGCGCTCGAGCGCGAGCGCGCCACGTGTCGGCACGTGGGCGCTCTGCGCTCGAGCGCAGAGTGCTGGAGCCCAACGCGCCACGTGTCGGCACGTAGGCGACTTGCGCTCGAGCGCTTGCGCTTGAGCGCAAGAGCGCCACGTGTCGGCACGAGGGCGACTTGCGCTCGGGCGCTTGCGCTGGAGCGCAAGAGCGCCACGTGTCGGCACGAGGGCGACGTGCGCTCGGGCGCTTGCGCTGGAGCGCAAGCGCGCCACGTGTCGGCACGTGGGCGCTCTGCGCTTGAGCGCCGGCGAGAAAAAGAGGCTTTTAGCCTAAAAAGATTTCTCTGATGAGAAATCAAAGAGGAGTTGGACTCCTGAGTGTGCTCGGGCGCTTGCGCTGGAGCGCAAGCGCGCCACGTGTCGGCACGTGGGCGCTCTGCGCTTGAGCGCCGGCGAGAAAAAGAGGCTTTTAGCCTAAAAAGATTTCTCTGATGAGAAATCAAAGAGGAGTTGGACTCCTGAGTGTTCTTCTTCTTCTTCTTCTTTTTTTTTGGGAGGGGATTTAGTGAAAGATGTTCTTCTTCTTCCTCCTATCGCTTGGCCGGATCTTGAAGATCAAGAAGCAGGAGATTTTAAAAATCACTCTTTTTTTTAGATCTGATGGGAGCTCTGAGTTCCCTTTTGTGGGTTTTGTGGTGGAAAACTACTTAGTTTTGGAAAAGAAAGAGTAAAACTCTTGATTTAAATTCAAAAGAAAATGAAAAGGTTTAGAACCTTGAAGATGGAAGAAAAGAGCTCAGCTCTAAGACTTTTTTTTAGAGAGAAAAAGTTGTTGGGATATTTCATTATCCTTGCCTTTATAGGCTATACATTTTACACATAGCCCCTTGGGCTTCACAAAATGGCATTTTGCCTATCCCATGGCTCATGTGCCATTTCTTTTTGCACATAAGCCATGGGCTTTACAAAAATTTGGCTTTATGCCTATTTTTCTTACATTTATCCATAAAATAAAATAAATACAACAAAATTGCTCATTACAAAATTTTTAACTTGGCATAGGGAGGCCGGCTGCTTCATGTTCGGACTCGACCCGGGCATTGGCCCACTGGATCTGGGCTTGGGCCCACTTGGCTTGGGGTTGACTTTGATTTTGACTTGGTCAACCGGGGTGTAAATTTTTACCCCAACAAATTGCCCCCCATCAATAAATGCACACCACATATGTGGGTCGTATGCATGAAATTGATGGATCTTCTTTCACGTGGAGGCGACTTGATTTGGTTCCCGCTTTTTGGGAAGCTGGCACTGCCCTTTTTACAACATGGACGGTCGTTGCTTGACATGTCTCCGAGACGGAGTGTCCGTGATAGACGTTTTCCCTGGCCCGGAGTTATCTGGTTCCCGCTTTGTAGGAATCCTGCGCTGCCCTTTTTGCGACTTGGACGGTCGGTGCTGCCCTTTTAGCGACTTGGACGGTCGATGCTGCCCTTTTAGCGACGTGGACGGTCGGTTCTGCCCTTTTTGTGACTTAGACGGTCGATGCTGCCCTTTTTGCGACTTGGACGGTCGATGCTGCCCTTTTAGCGACGTGGACGGTCGATGCTGCCCTTTTAGCGACGTGGACGGTCGATGCTGCCCTTTTTGCGACTTGGACGGTCGGTTCTGCCCTTTTAGCGACGTGGACGGTCGTTGCTGCCCTTTTAGTGACGTGGACGGTCGGTGCTGCCCTTTTAGCGACGTGGACGGTCGGTTCTGCCCTTTTTGTGACTTGGACGGTCGGTTCTGCCCTTTTTGTGACTTAGACGGTCGGTTCTGCCCTTTTTGCGACCTGGACGGTCGGTGCTTGATTTGACTTGCTCTGCTTCTTGCAGTTTCAGGGGTAGACTTGACTTGCTCCGCTTCTTGCGGTGTCGAGATTGGATTCTGACTTGCTCCGCTTTCTGTGGCGTCGGAGTGGAAGTTGACTTGTTGATTTTGATTTGAGTTGACATCAGCATCGCTATACTGGAATATGGTACCAGGAGCGAATCATCATCTGTCATGGAGAGGATTTTGGGATTTTGGTTTTTGTTTGGCATCTGCATTGCTGCACTGGAATAATGCCAGGAGCAACTCATCATTTGCCCCGAGAGGATTTGGGAGAAATTGGGATTGTTTTACGCCCGTGGATTGTATACGGTTTTGCAGGATGTATGATCCAGACCGTAGGGCCGGAAAAATTTCGGGACTTTGTCGGCGTCTGCATCGCTGCACTGGAATGGGGTACCAGGAGCGACTCATCATTCGCCGTTGGGGTATGGGATTTGGAATTTGGTTGGCGTCTGCATCGCTGCACTGGAATATGGTACCAGGAGCGACTCATCATTCACCGATTGGGGATTGGGGAGCGATGGCTTAGGAGACAGGTTTAGATCCCTATCGCCTAAGGCTTTTCAATTTTATGGGCCGTGAGGGTCCCATAAAAGCATTTTCTCCCCACGAGTCGTAAGGATCCCGCAGGTGTATTTTCTCCTTAGGAATCGTGAGGATTCCTAAGTGTGTTGCTCCTTTGTGAGTCGTAAGGATCTCACGCAGGGGGTTTCTCCTCACAAGGTCGAGAGGACTTTGCGAGTGTATTTCATCTCTTTTCACGAGTTTGCGCCCTTTCGGGTTTTCACAGACTCGCCGGTAGTCCTGCTGTTTTTACTCACGGAGCCCTTTCGGGTTTTCATCCGTGCCCATTTTGCTTGTGGACATACCGTTTATTCCTTCTTCTTTTTTTTGCCGCTGGTGGGACTTTAAAGTAGTCTCACCGGCAGGATTTGGGAGAAATAGGGGTCATTTACGCCCGTGGATTGTATACGGTTTTGCAGGATGTCTAATCCAGACCGTAGGGCAGATGTGCTCAATTCGCCTGCGACTTGGAGCATTCATGTGTAGTATTTCTTGAGATATCGGCCATTGATGGGTGGCATGGGCCTTTCTCCCTCGGCACTTATTAGTTGGTAGGATCCTCCGTCGAACACTTTCTCGATGACGTATGGTCCTTCCCAGTTCGGCTCGAATTTTCCCTTGGCATGTCGATTGGGGATGATCGGTCTTTTGAGGACCAGCACCAATTCACCTTTCTTGAAAGCGCGGAGACGGGTTATCTTGTCATAGGCCCGTGACATTTGGGCTCGGTATAGCTCCAGATTTTGCTGCACCGCGAGCCTCTTTTCTTCGAGGGCATCGAGTTCTTCAAGTCGAAGGAGCACGTTTTCCTCTTCTGTCAACTCATGCTGAACGGCCATTCTTAAGCTTGGAACTTCGACTTCGAGGGGGAGGACCGCCTCAACTCCGAAGAGCAATGAGTATGGAGTGGACTGAGTTGGAGTACGGTGCGTGGTACGATATGCCCACAATGCCTCGTGAAGCTTGAGATTCCAGTCTCTCTTGTTGGCTGAAGCATTCTTCCTCAGGAGCTTGCATAGAGTCTTATTGAAGGCTTCGGCTAGCCCATTGGCTCTTGGATTATAGATGGAGGAATATCTCCAGTCTATCTTGTGCTGAGTAGCGAACCTTGAGACATTGAAGCTCTTGAAAGAAGGCCCGTTGTCAGAAATGATTCTTTTTGGTGTACCGAAGCGGTATAGAATATTATGCTGGAAGAATGTCAGAATATCCTTTGTCTTAACTTCTTTTAGCGGGACAGCTTCAGCCCATCTGGAGAAGTAGTCTGTCGCGGCCAGTATGAACCGGTGGCCTTTAGATGACGGAGGATCAATTGGGCCAACAATGTCGGTGCCCCAGACTTCGAAGGGCCACGACGCCACCGTAGGATGCAATGGATTGGGATGCTTGTGAATAAAATCACCGTGAATTTGGCAGATATAACATTTCTTTGCATGCTCTCCGCAATCCCGTATCATGGTGGGCCAGTAATACCCAAGCCGTTTGATTTGAAGTCGCATCTTGGGGCCAGATTGGTGAGCACCGCAAACGCCCGAGTGAACATCTTTCATGACCTTTTGGGCTTCGGCCAATGACAGACACCTGAGCCAGAGTTGGTCATATGACCTGCGGTATAACGTGTCATTTACAAACACGTATCGGAGAGCTCTTTTCTTCAGCTGAATCCTCGCAGATTTTTCTTCGGGCAGCTTGTCGTATCGGAGGTACTTTATAAAGGGTTCTCTCCAATCGGGCTCGTCTTGGATGATCGAAGCTTCTTCCGCAGGACTGCTCTTCTGTTCCGCGCTTTCCTCTTCTCGTAGAGAGACTGGGGGTAGAATTTGCCGGCTCCTGACTGTGATCAGAATTTCGTCCATGTCAGGATCAGCCAGCTCCTTGGCCAAGCGAGCGAGTACATCAGCCTTTCCGTTCAATGCTCTAGGGACTCTCGTTAGTTCAATATGAGTGAACCGTTTCATGAGTTCCACCACTCGACCTCTGTACCGAGCTAACTCGGGTTTGTATATCTTATAGTCGCCGCTTACTTGGCTGACGACGAGCTGGGAGTCACCGTAGACTCGTAGCCGACGGATTCCCATTTCTACGGCAAGCTCCAAACCAGCTATCAGAGCTTCATACTCAGCTTCATTATTTGTCCGAGGCTCAGTGAGAGCAAAAGAACGCCGTAGGGTTCCCATTGATGGCGTAATGAACACCAATCCTATCCCTGCTTTTATCTCCGGGACGCTTGATTTACTGGAGGTCCTTATTGACGAGGCTCCATCGAAGTACAGCTCCCAACATGGCTCATCTTCCTCGAGGTGCAACACTTGTTCGTCGGGTAACTCACAATTTAGCGGCGATCCTTCTGGTATGGGATGAGCAGCGAGAAAGTCTGCAAGAGCTTGCCCTTTTACTGCTTTCTGAGGAGTGTAAACTATGTCAAACTCAAGTAGCATGACAGCCCATCTTGCCATTCTGCCGGCTAGGCTTGCTTTGGTCATCAAGTGTTTGAGCGGGTCGACCTTGGAGATCAGCATAACCCGATGAGAGAGCAAATAGTGCCTCAGCTTCTTCACAGCAAATATCAGAGCCAGGCATTGCTTTTCGATTGGGGAGTAGTTGTGTTCCGCCCCGACTAGAGTTCGACTGAGGTAGTAGAGGGCATTTTCTTTTCCTTCCTCATTATTCTGGGCAAGGAGCGCACCGAGTGACTCGTCCAGCGCGGCAGTGGAATGGGAGCGGCCAGCACTGGAGGGTGCAACAAGTATTGTTTAATGCTTTCGAACGCTGCTCGACATTCGGCATCCCAGATAAAAGGAGCTCCTTTCTTCATGAGCTTTGAGAAGGGCCTACATCTCCCTGATAAATTTGAGATAAACCTCCGTATATAAGCAAGCTTGCCTTGAAAAGATCTTAGTTGCGTCAGACTCTTCGGAGGGGGCATCTCCATGATGGCCTTTATCTTTGATGGGTCAACTTCGATCCCTCGATGTCGGACTATGAAGCCCAGGAATTTTCCCGATGACACGCCAAAAGCGCACTTCAGAGGATTCATCTTCAGATCGTATTCCCTCAGTCTGGTGAGAACGGCCCTGAGATCTTGGATATGATCGGCCTTGGCTTTAGTCTTGACGACCAGATCATCAACATAGCATTCGACGACTTTATGGATTAGGTCATCAAAGATATTAGTCATCGCCCTTTGATATGTAGCACCTGCGTTCTTCAGTCCGAATGGCATTACCTTGTAGCAATATATTCCGATCGGGGTTCGAAATGCTGTGTGCTTCTCATCCTCAGGCGACATCTTGATCTGATTATATCCAGACGAGCCATCCATAAAGGTGAACAGTTCGTAATTTGAGGTGTCATCGACCATCATTTCCATGACCGGTAGCGGGAAGTCGTCTTTAGGACATGCCTTATTGAGGTCCCTGAAATCGACACAAACTCGGATCTGCCCATTTTTCTTCTTCACTGGGACTATGCATGCGATCCAGTCTGCATATTTCTCTTCCCTGATGAAGCCGGCATCGATGAGTTTCTTAGTTTCCTCGATGACCTTTTCTTCTAGTTCCCTTCTCATTCTTCGAGGAGCTTGTTTGACTGGCTTAGCATCAGGAGATATAGCCAGCTTATGCACGGCTACCTCAGGGGAAAGGCCAGGCATTTCTTTGTACGTCCACGCGAAGCAGTCGACGAACTCACGCAGCAGGGCAATTATCTGCTCCTTCATTTCCTCTGACAAGAGTGAGCTGATGTAGGTCGGCCTTGGATTATCGGGCGTTCCTAAGTCTATCTCGGTTAGCTCATCAAAGGTTGCTTGTCCGCCATCTTCGAGCTCTTGAGGAGCTTCTTCTGGCTCGGCTATCTCGTCATCATCATTTGATCTTTCGCTGGTCTCACCAACATGGATCATGTAGCACGCTTTGGAATCAGGTTGAATGTAGCCTATGCCCCGTCTATCTGGAATCCGTCCATCGATGAGTGCTCGGACCTGGGGCGGATACCATAGCCCTTCGTAAAACTTTGCTTCGGACTCCGTTTGATATAACCGGCATCCGCACTTCTTAAAGTATTCCCGCATCTCGGGCGCATAGTATCTGGGATTGAGGACGGCTCTTATGCCTCTCTCATAGGGAAGGCACGCGACAGAAAGGTCGTCCGGGTGCACAACGGGGTTTGACCCATAAAACAAGATGCCCTTCTGTCCACTTTTCCTCCCGGGAACGTAGAAAGTTTTCAGCTGGTCCACGGTGGAGATTGATAATGCATCGAGCTCTTTGCACATTTGCTCTGGTACCCTTGTAACGGCTAGGGACCCTTCTGCAACTTCGAAGGTCTCTCGTAGTTTCGCTTGTTGCGTGGGGGTCCAATCTGCACCGCTGTTGCACGACAGGTCCTCCTCCTCTGACTCTTCAGTGTCACTGCCAAGATGAGGGCGGACTTTGCTGCTAGATGGGCCTTCAGTAACAGATTCGTCCGTATCGCTGCCGAAATGAGGGCGAGTTTTGCGGAAGGACGGGCTTCCAGCGTCGGACTCATCAGAGTCGCTGCCGAGATGCGGGCGCACTTGGGTATTTTTGCTTTTGAAAGTGATAGCCGGCGCAGATTTGCTTTTGAGTCTTGGGGCCGTTCTATCCTCGGTCGGTTGTGGCTTGGCATTTTGGTGGTTCGTAAAGTACCGAGAATCTTCATATCGGACTTCATGCACACCGAACGGCTGGATGTCTCCGTCAATGCGTCTTTCTTCGCCATTTTTAGTGTACTTCATGCATTGATGGAGAGTTGACGGAATAATGCCGTAATCGTGGAGCCACGGCCGCCCCAAGAGAATCTTATAAGACGTGTCGGCGTCGATCACGTATATCTTAGCTTCAGTTTGCAGATCCCCAAATTTGATTGGCAGAGCTATAGACCCCAGAACTTGCTGGCAATTTTGGTTGAAGCCTTGAATGACAATCCTTTCCCTTGACAGGTGTCGGACGTCCATTGACAAACTCTTCAGAGTTCGCAAGTTCATGATGTTCACTGAGGACCCCGGATCAATCAGTATGCGATTAATTCGATCTCCGTCGCTGTACCCGGTCACGTAAAGCGGCCGATTATGCTCAGCCGTTCCCAGTAGCAAGTCTTCATCCTTAAATGTGACTGCGGCGGCATGCAAAGCATGCTGGGCTTCTTTCATATTAATTTCCGCAAAGTGGGCCTGATACCGCTCGGGGTTTTGTAGAGCGTGGATGAGAACATCTCTAAGCTCCTTAGATAGGACCAAGGCGTCGTAGATGCTCAGGAGAGACGGAAGCTTCCGGAGATGCGCCAAGACATTATAGTCCACCGAGGAAGGACTTATGTTTTCATCAGCCGGTTCTCTGCCATCTTCTTCATTAGCGACTTGTTTTTCCTTTTGGGGCGTTGCCCTGATTTTGCGTTAGAGCCCTGCCGCTTCTGAGCTGGATTTGATTGGCCTTTGTGATGAGCTCCTCGTCCTCTTCCGGAAAACAGAGATCATCCTCAGAGTCGCTGCCAAGATGGATGGCGTAGCAGGTCACTACTGGAATTTCTTCATTGGAGTCTTCTTCTAACTCCTCTAGAATTTCAGCCGCTTGTACAGGGAAGAACTCCTTCAATTGAATCAATGTTCTTTCCTTTTGTTCATATTCTTCGAGGGAATCGATATATTTTTGAATGGTCGATATCCCTGCAGACTCTTTTTCGCGCCGAGCTGCACTCTTCTTCTTCTTGAGCTTCTTGGATTTTGAGCCTGATGGAGCCGCATTGGCAGCTGGACTGGCAGGCTTCTTCTGTCCTTCCCATTCCATCCTGGGCTCTTTCTGAAGTAGCTTTAGCATCTTCTTCGTCTTATTAGATATGTGCGTACTCCACGAAGGCCGCTATGAGTCAGTTTTGTTTGTCAGGGCAGCGGGTTCGGCTGTCTGCTCCCAGAAGGCTTCAGCTTCCGTCTGTATAAAGTTGGCGGTTGCAACTTGATTGTTCACCAACACGCTTTTGGACAGCTCGATCTCTCCAGCCTTGTACTGCTTCTCGACCCAATCCTTGAAGATATAGCAATCCTCGATCGCATGGCTCACTACTCGGTGGTACGGGCAATACAGGGGATTGTCGGTCATTTTTGCTTCTTGGGGTCTTTTCGACTCCGGCAATTGTAGGCCGTTGTTCAAGGCATCTTTAAATATCTTGCGGACCTTGTTCCTTCTGAAAGAGTAAACCTTGTTCTTTTTCTCCTCTAGGGAAGGCCCGTCTCCTCCCAGCAATGGCTTTCGAGACCGGTTGGTTTTGGATTCGCCCGCCCTTCGCTTTTCTTCATTGTCGGAAGCATTGAAGACATTGGTACTGCTGGAACTCCCGCTTCTACGGTTGTCGTCCCGCTTGCTTTTCCAGGTTTTGTCTCTCTGAGAGTCCGGCGGGGACTCTTGCTTCGAGCGTTCTAGCATTTGGACTTTCTTGGTTAGCTCCTGAAATGTCTTAAGGCCCGCCGTATACAAGAATGGGACCATCCAATTGCTGAGGTTCCCAATGAGAAGGCTGACGGACTGGTCCTGCTCCAGCGGCGGTTCGCACTTGACTGTGAGATTGCGCCATCGGGCGATAAAGTCGGTGTTGCTTTCATTCTTCCCCGGCTTGGTCCTCACAAGGTCGGCAATGGAGATTTTATCACTGACGCTCATGAACCTTTGCCGGAACAGAGACTCCATTTGGGCAAAGGTAATGACGGACCCGTCCGGTATACTCGCATACCAGTCGAAGGCGACGCCGGTCAGGCTGTTGACAAACTGACGAAGAAGGAGCGCATCGTTGCCCCCTGTATTTCCGCACGATGCTTTGAAGTGGGCGACGTGCTGGTTTGCATTCCCCGTTCCATCAAATCTTCCGAACTTAGGAATGACGTAGCCGCTTGGGAACTCAATCAGATCGTACTGCGCGGGATATGGCCGCCCACTACTGCCGATTTCTTTCTGAGCTTCAGCTTTGGCCACCAATGTTTTAACCTTGCTGGTGACCAAATCCATTATCCGATCCTGTGTTAGCGGGATAGTGCTATCTGGGGCCAAGGCGTCCCCAGAAGCGGAATGTAGCCGGCTTTCATTCGGCTCGACCAGTCTTGGTCCCAAAGGAACAGGCATTGGCTGCCTCGGATTGTTATCACCCGGCTGATTAGTAGCGGCTTGTGCTTGATTAGGAGGCGCTCGAGCAATTTGAGCCGTAAGCTGCATCACCACGTTCGCTAAGTCGTCAATCTTTGAATAGAGCTTGGCCATCTCTTTATCTTTGCTCCTGAGCTGTTTTCGAAGCTCCTGAAGCAGCTCTTGCTCCGCAGTCCTGGGGCGGAAAGTCGGCTCTTCCTCGCTGTCCGAGCTTGACTCTGCATGGACCGAGGGGTATTTTTGCCTATCATCCTCATCGAGAGGGTTTTCTTCATCCAGCAGGGGCGGCTGTTCTTGGGCGGCGGCAACCACATTCAGGCTAGATTGGGCTTGGGATGTGGTGGCTCCGTCCTTGCTTTTGCTGCGAAGGTTGTCGCTGGGGCGCCCGCCCGCCATATAGACCGTATGGATGATATATCCGGCCGTCTTTCTATCATTGGCAGCTGATTTCACGGATCGCTGTCTTGACCCCCTTGTTTCGGTAGCTGGTAGTCGATTGAAGGTGGCTGGCCTAACCAGGTTCTTGAATGGTGCTGGCGCTTCTTTTCTGGGTTTGCCCCGCTGCTTTCGTACAGCACAGAGTGCTTGATAGACTCTTGAAGAGACAGTGTCATACTTTTTCTGTTGGGGCCGGGACACGTCTCTTTGTTGCACTGTTCGGACCGCTGTCTTCTTGATTCTGGCGGTCATGGCATTTTTCTGAACCCACTTCAGGGGCTCGAAGGAATTGCTGATTCTTACGTTCGACTCGGCCGTCGTCGCAGGGCAATCCTGCACTTGGAACTTCACACGATTCCATTTGGCTGAAGCCCTGGCCCTCTTGTTGGCTCGATACCTGAGCCGCTTCTGCCTTAACTTTTCTGTTCTAAGCGCCTGGCAGACTTCAACTCTTTGGGAAGACGCCACAGGCCGGTTGATGGAGGGCCTTGGAGATACGCTCGATTGTGCATTTGTTGGAGTCATCGCCTGAGCTCGTTCGCAACATTTAATGTTGCCCTTCGCATCGGAAGTCTTGCCCCCAGCTAGAGCGCCAGGGACTCGTTCAGACACCATCTTAAGCTTCGGTTGTGGGGCCTTAGCGATCACGACATTCGGCCTCTTACCCCTTGAGACCGGCTTGGCCACCTGTTCCGCTGGGATCTCTGCCAGATGAGCGCTTCCGGCAGGGTAGATGATGACAGAGCCAAACTGGCGGGGCGGTTCCTCCCATTGTCGACTGAGGCTTGCGGGGAGAACCACACGAGCGTTGATCTTGACCACGTACGGAATCGGGGTCACGTTGGAAGCTGAGTTCGTCTTGGGAGACATTATCGTCGAAAGTTGATTGCTGCACGAAAAGAAAACATCATTTCAGTATAGGCAATCGATATGTATATTGATTGAGTTCGCATGAACGCTTAACCCGAAATATGGGAGGAGAGATTGGTCCCACCGGGCGTGCCAGAACCTGTAGGGTGTTTTTCGTCACCCCATTGAGATGGGAATACACGCACGCTTGTCAGGCGTACTACAGATTCCCCCTGCCTAGGGTAGGCTGGGGTTTAATGATTGTGGGGATCCGAATCTCCGGCAGCCGCGGACTAAACTGCCGTTAATTACCCCTCGCCTTTGGGGCGAGGGAACCTCCGATTAATGGGTTAAACTGGTTATGCGAACTCAATGTGCGGTGTGCGTGTGTTTTGTTTGAAAAGGGGGTTTTGGGTATATCGGGAGCCACGCAAAGTTTTTACGGGGGTCCCGCTACCCGGATAGCGGGCTGGGGGTCAAGGGGGCTAGCAGCCCCCTTGCGGGGTTCGGGGCAGCGCCCCGGCCCGAAATTTTTTTTGAGGGGGAGAGTGTGGCGGAGTATGTGTATGTGTACATTTGTATACATATGTATATATATACATGTATATATAAGTAAAGGGGAAAAAGACATCCAAAGGATGCGTGGGGCCAGCGCCTAGGCGCTCGAGCGCGCCACGTGTCGGCACGTGGGCGCTCTGCGCTCGAGCGCAGAGTGCTGGAGCGCAACGCGCCACGTGTCGGCACGTAGGCGACTTGCGCTCGAGCGCTTGCGCTTGAGCGCAAGCGCGCCACGTGTCGGCACGAGGGCGGCTTGCGCTGGAGCGCAAGAGCGCCACGTGTCGGCACGAGGGCGACTTGCGCTCGGGCGCTTGCGCTTGAGCGCAAGAGCGCCACGTGTCGGCACGAGGGCGACGTGCGCTCGGGCGCTTGCGCTGGAGCGCAAGCGCGCCACGTGTCGGCACGTGGGCGCTCTGCGCTTGAGCGCCGGCGAGAAAAAGAGGCTTTTAGCCTAAAAAGATTTCTCTGATGAGAAATCAAAGAGGAGTTGGACTCCTGAGTGTTCTTCTTCTTCTTCTTCTTCTTCTTTTTTTTTGGGAGGGGATTTAGTGAAAGATGTTCTTCTTCTTCCTCCTATCGCTTGGCCGGATCTTGAAGATCAAGAAGCAGGAGATTTTAAAAATCACTCTTTTTTTTAGATCTGATGGGAGCTCTGAGTTCCCTTTTGTGGGTTTTGTGGTGGAAAACTACTTAGTTTTGGAAAAGAAAGAGTAAAACTCTTGATTTAAATTCAAAAGAAAATGAAAAGGTTTAGAACCTTGAAGATGGAAGAAAAGAGCTCAGCTCTAAGACTTTTTTTTAGAGAGAAAAAGTTGTTGGGATATTTCATTATCCTTGCCTTTATAGGCTATACATTTTACACATAGCCCCTTGGGCTTCACAAAATGGCATTTTGCCTATCCCATGGCTCATGTGCCATTTCTTTTTGCACATAAGCCATGGGCTTTACAAAAATTTGGCTTTATGCCTATTTTTCTTACATTTATCCATAAAATAAAATAAATACAACAAAATTGCTCATTACAAAATTTTTAACTTGGCATAGGGAGGCCGGCTGCTTCATGTTCGGACTCGACCCGGGCATGGGCCCACTGGATCTGGGCTTGGGCCCACTTGGCTTGGGGTTGACTTTGATTTTGACTTGGTCAACCGGGGTGTAAATTTTTACCCCAACAACGAGTTGTAGTAACAAGCGGCCAATATGCTTGGTACGAGCTGCCAGTATGAGACTCCTGAGATCCTGTTGAACGAATGCACACCCAAACTAACTCAACACCCCGCTTATTTATAACTATCATAGCAGTGCACTTGACCACTGAATAAAATGCTGACCGGACTGGAACTTGTAATATTATAGTAACGGTATGGAATAGAAACTTGTAAGAATGAATAAATAGGGTCATGACATGTAACTCAGCATTCCAATAGTGATCTCGTTTTAATGCAAGAAAATAGTAATCGTGAACAAGCATGTCATGTCAAGCAAGTGATGTTAAATGAATAGTCTCAAGCAGCATTTCAAGTATAGTCATATAATATGATAATATCAATAATGTAGATAAGAATCTACATGAATTTGCAAGCACCTTCAATTAATATCCAGATTTATTATTGGAAAGAATAATAAACTGAAATATGGTTTTAAAGGGCTAATTTGATTAATATCATCTAAAGAATGCTATATGAAATACAATGATATGTATATGATTATATTTAAAATAAATACTAATAAAAACAAATATAATTATGTACTCTTAATTACTATTGGTGACTAATATACTTGTATGTATAATATGATTACTATGATACCATCATACCTAATACTATTATTAATTAATATCAACAGAATATGAGACTGCTAATATTAATATACTATAGTCTAATAATGTATTGAGCAATTCGCCGATATTGTATCGACCAAAGAAAAGAAGCAAGAGTACTTGTCTTGAGACGGTTAAATACGACAATACGAAACACAAACCAAACTCGATCGCTCAGGTAGAAAATCTCAATCCACGTTTCTCGCTGTTTTGAAGTTGGGTGCGGTTGGTGATGGGTGCTCGGCAACTTTTGAAGGAAGAAGATTTGAGAGATGAATATAGGTTTAGAATTATATATATATATATATATATATATATATATATAGCGGAGAGAGAGAAGAGTGGAGAGAAATATTCCGATTGGAGAGAGATTCTGAGAGATTAATGTTAGATAAAATACAAGTGTATTATTTATATATTGGTTAGGATAAAATTGGTAGAAGAAAGAGGAAATTTGTCAAACTAGATAAAACAATATATCACAAAACCCCACAAGAACTATTTGTTAAAGATTTTAAGAGATCTTCTCAATTATTTATCATAACCAAAATAATCTACTATATATCTATGGTTACAAAAATATTGTAGACAGTATATATATCGTATGTATATTAATTAATATAAATATAAATTAGCATACTAATAAACATCTTAAACAAACTAGATAATCACAATATATATATATATATATATATAGTTAAAATAGGTGTAGGATTTTTTATTATATAGGATAATAAGAAATATTTATATAAATATATATAGTGTTTTAAATAGATATGATGCTTATAGATTAGTTTAAATGTGTATGATTAAAATAGGTATAGATTTGTTTGGAGAGATAAAATATATTTGGAGAGAAAGTATAAAAAAATGTATATCAGTTTAGGAAAATAATTCTCATAACTCTCAATAGTTTAATTTGAAAATTTTAAAATAGGATTAAAAGATTATTAATAATATATCATGATATACAAAATATCGTACTAGAATATAAATAAGATATTATTAGATTTAACAAGACAAAACTTTAAAAGTTAAATATCATATACTTAAACTTAGATAACCATAATATATTTGTTTACATATCCACTATTTGAAAATATATTATATGCAAATTAAAATAAGATATTAATAAATTATCAAATAATCTTAAATGCTAAATATCTTTTGTTAAAACAAATATACTATTATTATCTATTTAGTTACGAAACTAATGTTAGACAAATAAACATTATATGCATAGAAATTTAAGATATTAACCAAATAGTAAATAAACATAAATACTAATAATATACTTATTTAACAAACTCGGAAAACCATAGCTATAACAAACTTAAAACAACCATAATAATATGTTCTATCTTAATTAGAAAGTATTAAACTCTAACTTAAAATAATAATAATAATAATAATAATAATATAACAAAACCTAATACAAAAGAAAAAAAAGAAAAAAAAAACTTACGATCAGGTTAGGGTGTTACAGAATTTTAGTAATGATACCGACTGTGTCTATGTGTGTACGGTCTCAAACGACTCAATCCGCAGTAGATGAAAAGGAACACCGTCTTAATGCACAATCATTTTTCCGTACAATGTCGATGATGGATGCTAATGTGCACTTCATGATGACGCAAGTACTATAATTTGATGAACTTCCATTGTCTCTTAAGTGAAAACTCCAATGCGGCCTTGACAAGCCCTGCTTAAGCATCTTAACAGTTCCATGTTACTTTTGGGATATTGATTAAACCAGCTTTAGATCCAAACGAATTTTGTTGCAGTTCTGTTAGATCTCTTATGCTGTCATGCAGATGTTTTTTGGTGGAAATTGGAATGTGAATTTTTTTCTTTAAGGACTAAGCTGGACCTTTATCATGTATTTGTTAATGTTACAGTGTTTCTTAATGAATACCTGTGGTTTTTCATACATGGCCTTAAACAATGTATTAGTTTACCAATTTCCCCTTTGGTCATCTATCACCATGTGATCTGATGACTTGTTAAGGCGTGTCTTACATTTTCTTAAATTATGATATGTATGCCTTAATGTTATATAAGACTGCTTTATTGATGGAGAAAAGAGTTGGTCTGCTGATTTCCCCCCTGTTTTCTTCTACTATTTGCAGGGCCAGATCTAGCTTACCCACGAAAGTTGTTTCTCATTTTTCTAAAATTCTTCCTGCGTTTTACAGAGGAAATTCTCATCATCGATTCACATTTTTTTCTGGAGAAGTCAATATTTAAGATATGCCTTCTTTGCAGCTGTTGCCATTAACTGAGCATGGCCGCAACCTTTTTACCTCCAGAAGGTATGTGAAGTTATTATAGATGTGTTACCTGATTCTAGGGTCACATCATTCATGCCATGACATGCTATTCTGCAAATAATATTTAAGTTCGAACAATGCATTTTTTAAATAGTGAATAAGCTATAATCTTATTTACATAACCAAGGCAATCCCATTATTCGACCATAGCAAGAACTTGCATGTGGTGCATAACCTTTCTTGTAATCAAACCAACTTCATTCCCTCAAGTGTCCAAGAACAGCTCATTGAAAAGTTTTGTACCAATTGTTATCATTAGTATCATCATCACCTCCAACAGCCAAGCATTAACTCAGCATACAGAAGCGAATAGAAACATGAACCAGCTGTAGGTCTCACCTCAACTCTCAATAACGGTTTTAAATCTCGTCCGATCCTGGCCAATTCTGTTCTCAAAAAAAGACCGCCTGAGTTCGGATCCCTGGATTTTAAATGTTTCACTGGTTCACCAATTAATCATTGGGCCTATTAATTTATTAATGGCTGCATAAGTTTACTAATGGGTTATTGGTTAATTTGATACCATTAATTACTAAAATATATCACAATATTTAAGATATCTTTACAACATATATGATGAACCACTCTAGACATTATTAATTACTATAAAATATATAAAATTTATTTATGGTCATTTTTACTATTTATTTGAAACTTTACCTGCATTTTAAAGATTGGTTTAGTCAAACTATAAAGATCGATATTTCGATTCGATATGGTCGACATAGCTGAGATCGCCGATTCCAATGCCAAGTATGACCATCTGATACTAGTATACCCGGATGTTGAATCTTGCTCTCAGTGCTAGATGCAAGACCATTGGGAGCTTTTTGGTTGCATCGGCGCTTTTGGGAGCTTTTTGGTTGCATCAGCGCTTTTGGGAGAACAGGACGCGAGAAAAGGGATTGAGGTTGATGGGTGGGAAGGAAGAATCCTGTTTCCAGTTGTACTTTGCAATTGAGCAGAGATTAGTGACTCACAATGCAAAGAGGACACTTGGTAAGATGGAATTCTCGCAAGAGTGGGTGTTTGATGATACTGGAGAAGAGGATAATATCTAGGTGTTACCTAAATGTTTAAGGATCTTAACCGCCAATTTTGGTTGTTGTTTTGGTTAAATGCTTTGTTAGAAGATGGATTGTGCTGTTGTGTTTTTCTTTTATTCTTCGACATAATTGTGTTTTTCTTTTACACTATGAAATGAACCTTAAGCCTTTCAAGATTTGTCAATTTGTGTTTCTTTGTCGTCTAGTTATGTGGAATGACTACTATGTGTAAGATATTTGTACCTATATGTAAATTAGTTTGTCGCACAATTCAATTCCTCTAAACGCTTGTTTCGTACAGGAAAACACTTGCTGCGGCCACAGGCATTTTAGTTGCTGGTGGAACTGTCGCATACCTGAAATCACGGCATCAGAACAGGTTACATAGACCTGACTATTCTGTTATTCCGGATGCACCTAGAAATAATAAAGAAACATCAAGCCACAATGGTGTAGATGGTAAGTCAATTAAAAAGTCAAGACGAAAAAGGGGTGGATTAAGGTCTCTACATGTTCTAGCTGCCATCTTGCTTTCACAGATGGGACGAAACGGCATGCGCAACCTGATGGCTTTAGTTGCCACAGTGGTGAGTTTAGTACTCTCCCCCCCCACCCCCCCCCCCCCCCCCAAAAAAAAAAAAAAAAACATTTCGTCATAGACTGTTTTTATATTCTATGCAGGACCTGTTGGTATGTTTATTGTAGTTTTGTTTACTGCTTTGACTATTACATGCTAACTGCACTAGTTTAGTATTCTTAGCGAGCGTGTATTTTACAGTTTAACTGTCTTTTTTGTATTAGTTCTCGTAGTACTTTGTTTTATTTTGTTTTTGGCCTTTATTTGGATGTTTCATGGCCGTGGTTATGGGCATCAGATGTTTCCCTGTTCGGCTGTGTTTATTTTCTTATTGCTTTTGCCTTTGGACTACCTCTATTTTCTTAAGCCTTTTTCATGAAATGCCACGGGAAAAAGAGGGGCGTCCAGGGGATTATCCAGTCATTTTAGTCAAAGAAAGATTTCCTCAGTGAGAATACTCACATGCAAATTG
Source organism: Agapanthus africanus (assembly GCA_030015575.1). Classification (NCBI taxonomy): domain Eukaryota; kingdom Viridiplantae; phylum Streptophyta; class Magnoliopsida; order Asparagales; family Amaryllidaceae; genus Agapanthus; species Agapanthus africanus. The sequence continues at coordinate 10,971,783 of CM057346.1, read as the reverse complement.
CAATATAGTATCACAACACTGGAATGCTTATTTAATGCTGTTTAATTTTGATTTTTTAATATTTTCTTCCTCATGATTTTTCCATCGGGGAACTTATGCTTTACTGCTTTCCAGGCTTGGTTCTATTTTATCTTCTTTTATTCTTTTCTTTCCAGTGTTTTGATTCCAGGCTTTTCTATTTCCTACTACAATGTATTCATCCTCTAAATTTTACCTACCTTCCGTGATTATGAGATATGCAGCTGCAGGATATTCAATGTTTTTTTGTGTTTCCTAGCTTCCTTTGCCTTGTTACTCATCTATGCAGAAATTATTCAGAAGTGAATATATTTCAAGTAAACTTATATTGGAACCTCTTCATTCACCATTGCTCTTGATTATGCGTAAACATTTGGCAGCAGAATGTTCTATGATATGCACTGTTCCTTTGCCTTGTTACCTTTTCCTTATGTATACTGAAATATTTGAAAACGGATATAATTGAAGTATAATTTACATTCTCCTGGGACCCTAGGCATTTATGAGACTAATGTGTATTCTAAACTTACATTCATTGCAGGTTATGAGAACTGCCTTGAGTAATAGATTGGCAAAAGTGCAAGGGTTCTTGTTTCGAGCTGCTTTTCTACGGCGTGTGCCAACTTTCTTACGCCTTATCATAGAAAATCTTCTCTTATGTTTTCTCCAGTCCACATTGTTTTCCACTTCAAAATACTTGACAGGGGCCTTAGGTTTGCGGTTTAGAAAAATATTAACAGAACTCATACATGCAGACTATTTTGAGGTAATTTTGCCTGTTTGGTTCCTTTGTGCACCAAAGCATTTTGAAATATTCTCTTTTCTTCTGTTTATTATAGTACGGTTCATGTAAATCTTTGCTTTTATACTGAGCACCTTCTTTAAGTACCGTCTCTTTGGTTGGATACACAAATGGAAATCTTTACTGCTATAATGTGAACTTTGGTTGTGCCAGGGACCCAGGGTCCATGGCTGTGGGGTATTTTTTTCCTGTGTTTTTTTTGGTTAACTTTAGAAAAAACATTACAAAAAAGAAACGAACGAAAACTTCAAAAAGAAAAGAAAGAAAACACTTCTGTCCATGGAAACTCATTACGATTTATCTTGCGCCTTTGATTCTTTGAACATCACAACTATGACAAAGTTGTTTCTTTAAATTGCTTCCTATAACTAAATTTTCTTTTTCCTCTTTTGTCTTTCTATGTGCTCCCTGAACTCTTCCATTGATCTATATTGGTAGAATTGCAACTATGATCTTCCTAAGGGCTTGTTTGGATGTTTAGGATTAGAATTTGTAGGATTTAATTTGGGATGAAAATGTCCCGGAATACACTCGCATTCCTTTAAGTGAATATCATAGGGAATTTATCTTAAATAGATGTTTGGATAGTTTGGGATAGGATAATGCTTCATTTACTTCTAAATTGAGAAACTATATTATTTATATTTTTCATGTTGATACAATTTATAAGATTAATTTTTCCATGTAGTTCAGTAGGCCATGATCTTCTCTCTCTTTTTTCATAGTCATTTTACGCTTCTTACTGCTCCAAGCAAGTACCTCAATTTCTTTAAAATATGTGTAGGAAGAAATTGATTTTGAGAAATGAAGGAGCATGAGGACTAATTGATATTATTTGAAGAAAAGCCTAGCTCTAATTGAAGCACACCTAGCTATTTCTCATTCATCCATTGGGATCTCAAAATTCCCTTCAGCAATTTCAATTACTTGTTGCACATAAAAATAAATGTTCTTTAGCGATCTACTGTACACATGAATTCAACAATCTCCTTGATGATTCCATTGAGATCCTTGGTCGTGGACATGGGGCTAATAACCCTTGCGATCTCAATCATATCATCGAGCGAGATGCTTTTAAAGCTCCTTTCCCCCCTCCTTTCCTGATCGTGCTCGGGCTCTTTTAAGACTTTGCTATCGAGAGTTGCGGCGGCAGAGACTTAGCGGCTGATGGATCCACAAAAGAGGGTGGACGTGGTTTTATGATTAGGGATGGGTCTAGGAGAAGCCATGGAAGAGCTTGCTGTGTGTGTGTGTGTGTGAGAGAGAGAGAGAGAGAGGTCTGAGCTAATTTTTATAATCTGGAGGAATGCGCCTATTTTGTGCTTTTTTCCCTCCGGATTGATCCATAAAAATCACATCCAAACATACCATTTATCCGGCGGTAAAAAGGAATCTAGCCTATTAACCCGGAGGAATTTGTGTATCCAAACATGCCCTAACACTATATTTTATTCATTATCCTTGGAACCCCTTGCTTATTTAATTTATTTCTATGGTGATGCAGAACATGGCATACTACAAAATATCTCATGTGGATGACCGCATCACCAACCCAGAGCAACGCATTGCGAGTGATATACCAAAGTTTTGTACAGAATTGAGTGATCTTGTACAGGAGGATCTCACTGCAGTTACTGATGGCTTGCTTTATACCTGGCGTCTCTGTTCTTATGCAAGTCCAAAGTATGTTCTATGGATACTGGTATGTCTTTTCCTCTTCAATAGTTGATTAATTGGATAATTGTCTTCCACATAGACATAGGTAGGGCTGTAGAAGTTTGGCTTGCATATCGGATCACAGCTTGTTTGAGTCTCGATGACCCAAATGAGCCGAAATTCAAAAATAATATAGGCTCAATAATATAAATGAATGAACATGAAGAATATGCTCGACGGGATAGATGGAACTTGGTTCATTTAGGGCTTGTACAGTCTCGGCTTGCCTCGTAATTAAGCTCTAGTTTAAAGCTCTTGTAGTATCTAGTATTAATGCACAATGGTTATTAACTCATCATAAGTTCTAGATTCATGTATTTAACTTCTGTATTAAAGTTTTTCTTCTTCTTGTTTATTTGTTATAAGCACACTAAGATTTGAACATTGGACCTTAAATCTACTCAAATCCATTCTTGAGAATAAAGAATAGAAATTGAAGGAATGAATGAAATATTTGCCATGCAATTAAAATAATTCTATCAATTGCAGTAATATCGAGATTTGAAATTTTTATGCTTGACTTGTTTGCTATTAGAGTGCAAGAAAAATCATCCTTAACTGTCACATATCCCCTATGATATACTAATAAATACTTTGTAAATTTCTCGCAACACAATTATCCATTTGGAATTATTTGTTACTGATTGTCTAGGATTGTACATAGGCTCAAGAAGCTTGTGGCTTAGCTTGGGCTAGTTGAGAGGTCCCTCAGAATTGTGCAATATCATAAATGAAGAGGGTTTGAACATACTTTTAAGCTCATTTGGATAATTAAGCAGACACAAACATCCTCAAGCTTGGCTTGTTCTGATAGTTTTGCAAGGCCGGTTATTAAACATGTTTTCTTGACAAGTTGTTTCTTAGTTTCACAACATGTAAAGTGCACTATATTGCCTTTGTTTCTGTGATATCTTACCATTTGTGCATGCTTTTTGTTTATAATAGCGAGCCAAATTATAATCTCGTCTGCTATGAATATCATATTCGTATGACAAGTTTTTCTGTTGAAAACTAAAATGCAATAAAAAAATTTCTTTTTAGTTATTTCTAAACATTGTTGTTTTGTGTAATCAACTAGGCTTTAAAATGCATTGTTCTTCATGCTCTCAGGCATATGTAATAGGGGCAGGGACTGTTATTAGAAACTTCTCCCCTGCATTTGGGAAATTGATGTCCAAGGAGCAACAGTTGGAAGGGGAATACCGGCAGCTTCATTCACGGCTGAGGACCCATGCTGAAAGCATTGCATTTTATGGGGGAGAGAACACAGAAGCCTCGTATATTAAGCAACAGTTCAAGACTCTAATTGGACACTTAAATCTTGTTCTTCACGAGCATTGGTGGTTTGGAATGATCCAAGACTTCTTATTGAAATACCTAGGTGCAACAGTAGGAGTTGTCCTGATCATTGAGCCATTTTTTGGTGGCAATCTTAGACCTGATTCTTCGACGCTAGGAAGAGCAGAAATGTTGAGCAATCTCCGGTACCATACAAGTGTCATAATTTCACTCTTTCAGTCTCTTGGGACTCTCTCTATCAGTACCAGACGGTTGAATCGTCTCAGGTTATGTATCATTTCTGACAACTGGAATTATGCCACTGTTTAACACATTGTTTATTTACTTAATAACTACCCGTTATACCGATCATTTACTTCCTCAAATGTGCCAGTGCTCGTAATTTGGTATATGCATGGCTTTTATATGCTTCATCTTTTCTAGGTCTGAACACCAACTTCAAAGCACTACCCACGTAACTACACTTTACTTATACATCTACTTGATATGCTACTTTAACTAATTTATTTCCACCAACAACTCAAGTAAGGAGTGCCAGTTACCTGAGTACAGTAGAGCTTCTTGAGAACTTACGTTCTACATGTATGTTTGTAGGATGCTCTATTCTAGCTATTATTAAGCCTTAATTTGCAAGATATGAGAAACGTTTCAGCCAATTACATAATTGATTTCACTTAGTCTCACCAATGACAGCAAGCTCAATTTGATTTGCTCACACTCCAAGATCCACCTCGATCCTCAAATGAACCTGTAACCTATACTGATCCTAGCCTTCATGAATACACCCTTTAGATGCGCCACATGCACACAAGCAGCTCTTCATGGCTTTAATTTATGGTCTCCCATGTTGGTCCAATCTTCCCCAGCATACATACCTATATGCACACCAGCAATTTTTCACAAATATATGTAGCGTTATGCCTCCACAAGAATGGCCAGATTAACCCTTAGTACCGTACAAGTTTGTCATGAAAATGAGCCCAGGTAAGGTGGAGTGGCTAAAGTAGGCTCACAATTGATGATGTATAAGGTGAACCCGCTATTAAATTCATGGGTCTATACTTATTCAACCATTTGTCTTACACTATACTTGATGTGGGACTGAATCCATCATGTAACACCAGAGAAGCAGGGACACGAACACGGAATAGAGGAAATTTGTAAATTAGTAGGACACACACACACACACACAATGAGAATAATAAGGGAAAGAGTCTTTAGGAGGCTTTTTCGTCAGGTGGCGTCAAAAAACTACACCCTCCAACATTTTATTTGACGATCGGCACCGTCCATCTTGATCTTTATCGTCTAATACGTCGATACATCAAATTCATGTGATCTAACACTTTTCACCGTTGATATAGTGGGTGCAAAATTAACGGTTTACCGACAATAGAACTTTTTACATTGCTAAATCAACATTGAAAAGGTGTTTGAATCACATGAAAGTTGGTGTATCGACATATTAGAAGATGAAGATCAAAATGGACTTTGCCGATCATCGAATAAAATGGTGGAAGGTGAAGTTTTTTTTAACGTCACCCGACAAAAAAAGCCTCCTAGGGCCTCTTTCCTCCATTATTCTCATATAAATGAGTGTGCGTGCGTGCGCACACGAGAAGGAATGTAGTATTGTAATTTCGAAAGAACAGTAAGATTTTACTTCCATTTATAACCATGAGATTTCTTGAGGATAACAGTTTACAAATATACAACCTCAAACACAGAAGAGCTACAATCCATAAGAGCAAAAAGAAGGTTAACCCATCTTAATTGAACCAAACTTTTGTAGACCCAAGTTCATTATTTGTATCATTTTGAAACTTTACTTCTAGATTTAGTCCATTAAGCAAGATATTTGACATACTTAATATTTTCATATTCCAAAAGTTATCTACATCTTCATTTCGCATTCTTATTTTCAACCTCATGTTCTTGGACAAATTTTTTTTCTGTCACCCCGTGTACCAAATCGAGGCAAACTCTGAATACTAGATATGAATAGAAGTTTCAGACACGGCCAACCAAGAGTGTCGGACGCGTCCAATTTTGGCCAATATGGCCCAAACGTGTCAGACACTATATACAGACCTGTTGAGTAAATAAAAGTGTGGTACTTCCTAGTGTAACACTACTTGGCTGCTCCAAAATTTGATTTAACATACTCTTGTGTACTTGATTTTTTTTAAAGGTAACTAATCTTAACTTCGGTTCTATTTTAATCAGGAATTTTTTTATCCCTCTACGGTCTTTTTTTTCTGCATTGAAATTATTAAAGTGCCTTTCGCACTTGTTAGATTATGCTTTAGGGGACATCAATCATAGTTTCTCCATAGACGGGTTGTAACAGAGTTGAAATGCTGACAACTAGGAGAGGTATCCGACAAAAACAATGCCTCCAATTTACTCTAATGCAAACTTTTCCATCTTATGTTGTTTTTCTTTAGAAATTATACTAAGTCTCATACATACACCAACAAATACATTTGAGACATAAATTGATCGATCATAGGAAAAACATTTTGTTCCATATCCTATTGTGTTCGACTTTGCTTTTTTTTGTTCTGTCTAAAAAGTAAAAACCAAAAGAATAACCCCATTTAAAACTTATTAATATCCCAACTAGTTTCAATTAAGCTCATGTAAAAAAAGGGAAGATGGCACCAAAGGTGTTACACATTGTGTGGACAGAGTGGACCACAATAATTGCTTTCCCGTGTATCCCATAATATACTTCTTGTCATTTACGTGTTACCATAAATCGCTATACCATTAGCGAATTGCGAATTGGAACCATCGTTTCCAATTCAGGAACACTAGCGCTCCGGATCGGAAGAATCACCGTTCCGATCGAACCAATTAAAAGCTTATGTTAAATGAGGCATATAATTGGGTTTGTGTTAGATTATGCTAAAAAATATGTTTGTTTTAGCATAAAAATTGAAGTGTATATATGTATATTATAGATCAACACACACACAAACATACAAACGATCAACAAATACTTCGCTTTCTAGAGCTATGTATTCCGTCTTATATAATCATATGGAGGAAGACTATCCTTATCGTACCGGGTTCTACAACAAGTGGCGTTCCGCATTCCTGTTTTCGTTCCTCGTACCAAAACGTTTCGCGTTCCGGGTAACATTACTATGTGCGTTCAAGGCTATAGGTACTAGATCGTGTACATGTCTTGTATTGCCACTGAATGTTTGTGCAAGGACATTCTGAATATATGCAGGATATGCATTCTCTTAATTTCAGCATGTCATCGTCATTTCTGTTTTATGCACATGCACTCATACTGTTCAACTGTTAAAGTGTGGGCATGCGATTCACATGGCACTGATATTGTATTTTGATTACATAAATTTGTTATAAGTACATTTACCCTAGTCTAGATGTGTTTTAATGCTTGGATTTGAAAAGGAACACTTTATGCTGCCAAGCTTCTTTCTGGAGACAATTTTTTTAATATCAAATTTTCTTGTTACAGTGGTTATGCTGACCGCATCCATGAGCTAATGGTTGTATCACGAGAGTTATCTGCGGTGCATGACAAATCATCAATTCAGAAAAAATCAAGTAGGAATTATATCAGCGAAGCAAGCTATATTGAGTTTGCAGGTGTCAAGGTAGTAAAATTTCTGTGGATTAATGACCATAGATTTTCATTTTACTTAAATCTAAGAGTTGTCTTTTTCTGAATTTAAAATTTGTGTTTTTATTACTAAATCGTCTCGGTATTGAATATCAGGTAGTTACACCAACTGGAAATGTATTGGTGGACAACTTGAGTCTTAGGGTGGAATCAGGATCTAATCTTCTAATCACAGGTAAGTTCCCTGATCAGCTATTTGGTTATATTTCATAAACGTGTATGAATTTAAAGTTGGATGATGAGTTTAGTTCGGTCTATATGAATGCATATGCTTTTTGACATGAGAACTAGAATTCACTGCTTAAGAGTTATGAGGTTTAGGCTTCATAACATTTAGGGTTTTTTCTATATAATATGTACCACTCCTAAAACTAACATATTTCAAAATTTCAACCCCAAATCTTTATAATTTCATAATTCTCCCTCAAATATGTTAGCTTATCTAAATATCTCCATGTGGTTAGCAGCTGTTAGATGAAGAAGAAATTACACAAATACCCCCTCTGGCCATCATTTTCCTCTACCTCTTGGGTGTAAATCCTCTAAACATGTGGTTCTCGATCCATAAGCAAACCTTTGATCCTATGCACACACATCCCAAAATTCTAGTAATCAAAACACCAAAGAGAACTCCACAAACCTTTTTTTCCGAATTCAATCAGGCTAGAATCAAATTTTCAGGCACATTATATCTTCTTAATAATCCAGTACATCCTCATACCCGTTCTTTATTATCACGAAATAAATAAGACCTCACTTCTGACTATGATGATTTTGTCTGGTGGATTGATGGTCAATTGGTAGTTGAGGGAGGGCTGCGATTATTTTGAGCGGTGGATTGGATTGGTGGTCGAGGGAGGGCTTCCATGATATTGTGTGGAAATTTGACATATATGAGATTTTCCCTTTTTTGGGGTTAAAAGCAGACCTTAGTTACTTGAACCAGTAATAATTGACGGTCTAAAGCTAGCAGTGGGGTTTTAAGTTAACAGAGATCAATTGGGGGAACTGTGAGGAATTAGAGTTTTGGCCTTTGGGGGTAATATTCAGAAGGAAGATGTATATGCATCCGATTTGTTACTGGAGAGCAATGCATCTTTAGGGAGCAGTAAATCACCGAGCAGAGATAAACGCCTTCTTTGTTCAGAATGCTTGCTATATCCGCTCTTCAAAGCAATTTTTTGTAGCAGCATCTTTCCATACATGCACATACTTAAATTTATCTTTATTTAAAACTTCTCATCCTTTTGTCTTTTGTCCAGGACCAAATGGAAGTGGGAAAAGCTCCTTATTCCGTGTCCTTGGAGGCCTCTGGCCGTTGGTGTCTGGCTACATTGTAAAACCTGGGATTGGCTCTGATCTCAATAAAGAAATATTTTATGTACCACAACGTCCATATACAGCTTTTGGAACACTTCGTGACCAATTAATTTATCCGCTTACAGCAGATCAAGAGACTGAACCACTTACATATGATGGAATGGTTGAACTGTTGAAAAATGTAATGTTATTAATGAGCATTCATTAGCTTCTCAGCTCCTGCTATTGTTTCTTTCCTTCATTTCAGAGCAGCAATTAATTTAAGTTGCTGTTGTGGCACATGGAGTGAAATGATCTAACCATTTTCGACTGGCAGGTTGACCTTGAATACTTACTGGAGCGTTATCCCATGGATAAGGAAATAAACTGGGGTGATGAACTTTCCCTTGGGGAACAACAGAGACTGGGAATGGCCAGGCTATTTTATCATAAGCCTAAATTTGCCATTCTTGACGAGTGTACAAGTGCTGTTACAACAGATATGGAGGAACGATTCTGCGCCAAGGTTCAAGCAATGGGCACATCGTGTATTACTATTTCTCACCGTCCAGCACTAGTTGCATTTCATGATATGGTTTTGTCGTTAGATGGAGAAGGAGGTTGGAGTGTTCAGTCCAAGAGGTTGAGATCTGTGGTTTTTAATCACTTTTTTTTTATCACAAGAAAAATTCTGGGAATTCTAATTAACCCCTATGATTTTTGCAGGGATGGTTCACAACCTAATTCAATGGGTCATCTTTTGAAATCATCAGAAACTGTTCGCCAAAGTGATGCACTAGCTGTTCAGAGAGCTTTTGCTACTGGTGGAAAGGTGAGTGTGGTTTATATTCCACTGTTTTAAAAGTGCTTTACATTGTTGCTACTACATAGTTTATTTTTCTTCTGTTGACATCTTGTATCTTGCAGAAAAATTCTTTTTCAAGTGCCAAGGAACTTTCTTATTTGACAGAAGTGATGGCATCATCTCCGATCATAGAGCAGAACGTTCCTTTGCCTGTAGTTCCACAACTAAAAAGTACTCCTCGAACATTGCCTTTAAGAGCATCTGCAATGTTTAAAGTGCTGGTAAGAATTTTTGATCTAGAGATCTTCTGTTTAAGTTCATTATAAATTAAGTTGAAAAGATAGATTCTTCATGTCTTCTTTATCTTTAGTTGCGTTGCAGACTTGTTATATATTTTTTTTACTTCATGAATATAGTGAAAACTGGATGTTTTCAATCAATATTGCAGCAATCTGATCACCCAATTTCTTTGAGAAGATGTTTTGGAGTCGATAAGAGTAATAAATTGGCATGAGTCTGATCTTATTTTGTATTTACTTCTCTTTGGCTGCTGCATTTCCAAGGTGCCAAGGCTGCTAGATAAGCAGGGTGCGCAATTGTTTGCTGTTGGCTTACTCGTAGTGTCCAGGACTTGGATATCAGACCGCATAGCTTCTTTGAATGGTATTATTATAGTTTTTTCATATGTATTTGTCAGAGTTATGTATTGCATTTATTCTTACGAGTATCTCACATTTTATAGGTACCAGTGTTAAATATGTCCTGGAACAAGATAAGGCAGCATTTCTGCGACTGACAATCATAAGTGTTCTTCAAAGTGCTGCAAACTCTATCGTTGCACCTTCTCTAAGGTATGATCTGATTTGTTTATGAGATATTACTAGCCAGCGCCTTCACGTGTAACTAGTTTATATCTTTAATACATTTTTATTGAAGATGATTAGTACTTCTGATGCAATTTTATTTGAAGTAGGTACAACTTTTGTTAGCTTTATTACAGATTGGTTTCATGTGCCTTTCTTTATAGATCCATTGTTTATACATCTTGCACAATGTATTAGCATACTTTAAGCTGTCAAAACTGTGATGTCTCATGTTGTCAGAATTGGTCTTGGGCACTTTTGTTTGAACATGTCTCTTCAAGACATTAGACCTACGGGGGTGGGTGTGTGTGGGGGGTGGGGGATGGAGGGAGGCTGGGATTCGTAATGCGGTTGCAATGGGGTCCACAATGGCTCTATTTGTGAGATTCCTATTTATTATCTTGGAAATTTATTATTCTTTCATTAACCGGATGGAATTTGAATGAGTTTAGTTCATAAAAACTATGAAGCACTAGTTTTTCAATAAAAGAATTTACTTAAGACTTGGATTTATAAACCATTATGGTAGTGCGACTGTGGGATTTCTTTCCTTATGTTTTGCTTTTTTCCTTTTTTTTATAAGGAATATCCAAAATATGAGCGTGTGACTTGGTTTAGAATGGGAGATAGGGTGGGAGCACCGATGTGGCATTCCATCACTGGTTATTTACATGTAAAAGAGCACATACATTCCTAACATATGTTCCTGAAAAGGAGCGTTTTGAAAGGGGCAGGGGGAATCAGTCTAAGGAAACCCATGTGCTCTTTCAATTACATGTCTGAAACCATTGATGAATGCCACAGCACTGTTAGCTGATATTCTGTTTTCTCATGTTGAGTTAGGATAATCTGCTTAAAGTAACTTTCAGTGTCTGCATGCATAGAAATTCTATGAAGGAACTAGACATATTACTTGATATGCTCTCCACAGTGGTTCCATTACTGAGAAATGGATTTACTGGTTCATGGACGCTTCAATCCTCATTCTTCACTTTACAGGCACCTGACATCTAAGCTTGCTCTTGGATGGCGAATTCGTTTGACTCAACATTTACTCAAGAATTATTTGAAAAGGAATGCTTTCTACAAGGTATTTCTTCTCCTTGTTCCATTTACGTTTCATAAACTTTCTCTATAACCCATGCCACTTGATTGCATATGCTCGACTTAACGATGGCTGCCTTTATTGTTTCGTTAATTCTTCTAATTGAGGATAATAAAATGTCCCTCAACCCACGCAGCAACTACGAAGTTTGGTGTGGTAGGCTACTTAAGATGGTCTGGGTTCAAGCCTCGTCATTGCAATTTAACATAGAAATATTAATTTATTACCCCCAAAAGAAAATTAAAAAATAAAATTAAAATAAAACAAATATTTCTGCCTTTCCAAGCAGTCGTGAAGACACGCACATCCAGTTATTCTGCCTTTCCAAGCGGTCATGAATCCAAGCAGTTGCGCGTGCGCGCACACACAAACATCCAATTATTCTTCTAAACGGTAGTTTTTCGTAGTGACCTCCATGTGGCCTTGATAAACACTGCTGCTCACGTGCGCGCGCACATCAAATTATTCTTCCAAGCAGTCGTGTTGGCCTCTCCACGTGGCTTTGATATACATTGCTGACCACATAATATAAGCTCAAATCTTGGTTAAATTCTTGTCATTACTTTTTTCTTATGTTCATCCCCCTTATAATATATCCTACGTACCAATCCCAACTTACATCTGCAACCGAAATCGGTTATTTGCCTGTGTGCATCACTTCAACTGTCAATTTTCTTGCCACCTTAAGGCAAATTTGTGCCACTCTGAAATGAGCTCTTTTATTCCAGGTGTTCCACATGTCCGGTAAAGATATTGATGCCGATCAGAGAATAACACATGATGTGGAAAAACTGACAACTGATTTGTCAAGTTTAGTTACCGGAATGGTAAAGCCTTCAGTTGACATCATGTGGTGAGTGACATTTGTTCTATCAATGTGGTCAACCCTTCTTGTAGTATTGAGTCTTTAATATGGATGGTTTTCTTATCATGTTCATATGTGAACTAAATGCTGTAGGTTCACTTGGAGAATGAAGTTGTTGACGGGCCGAAGAGGAGTCGCTATCTTGTACGCTTATATGTTACTGGGTTTGGGCTTTTTGAGAAGTGTTGCCCCTGAATTTGGTGACCTAGCAAGCAGAGAACAGCAACTTGAAGGAACTTTTCGGTAAGGACTGTGTTCCCTTTCAATGCAATATTGCCATATTTCTGCCTGTCTATTTCCTCCTTATTATATTTGTAACAATACTATACTGTACTATATACAAGAAAGCTATATGAGAAAATATTCCCTCATCTAACTTGGACTTAATGGGAAAATTCAATCCAGACCCTCCTTGATCAATTCCTTAAATCTAAGCCTATAAAAAAAAATATCGGTTACATCTATCACTCCTTTATCGCTCTACATCTATAGCTTATATGGTGGAAATTATAATTAGCCCACTCTTGAGATTGTGCTGGAAATACTTGGCCCTCTCCTTTATCACCCGTCTTCTAAAACTTCTGCATTCCAAATTTACCTAAATTATACAATATCATTATAATATTATATCGCCATCGTTTCATCCGGTCTTAATTTTGAAATTCAGTGAGAAATAAATAAATAAATTACTATAGATTTAAATATTTATTCTGCCATAGTTCCAAAATTCTATGAGAATAAGAATTGGCATCGCATGGAGATTTATTTCATGTCTGTAACATGTTATGAATATTTGAAAATTGTACTTGATCTTTGACGATGTGTTTTCAACTACAGACAAAGTGTATATTATGTAAAGACATGGATGAATAGGCTATCGAAAAAGAATTTCATTGTTTGTACAAGGACATGATTAATGAGAAATAAAATAAGTTTAAAGAGATTCATCCATCTCACGAAAAAACATAAGAATAGATAAAACAACAATATCTATCTTGTTGAAGTCGAAAAATGCACCACATTTTCCAACAAAGGGGAAATCCCAAGCTTGGGGCCGACCCGTCAAGAGAAGGAAAAAATGTAATATGTAGATGTAGAGTGTAAGTAGTAGAAATAAATGTAAAAGAAGGGGCAAAAGACCAAATTTGTAAGCTTTGTAAGCCAAAGTGCAAAATGTGCATAAGCAAGGGTATAAAACCCCATCCAAATAAGGAAATGATAACTAATTTTTTTCTTTTCTCAAATTTTCTAGGGTTTTTAGCCTCCACCTCTCTTTAGGTAATTTCTCGCAGCCCCTTTATCTCATCTTCTTCCTCACGCAAACCCTTAGAAAAGAGAGCTCCTTCCCAAAATATTAATAACACAACATCAAGCTTCAAACCCAAAGAAAAGGGATTGCTTTTGGGGGCAGATGCTATTTGGACTTATCCATCCACCTCTCCGAAAATACCAAGTTGATTTATGACACCATATATCGGAGGTTTGGACAGACGCGGTCGATGTAGCAGACTTTATTAGATTCCCCCTCATTTTATGAGGAGTTTTTGATTGTGGGGACGCTCTTTCCTGCAGGCGCAAGCCCTTGCAGTTAATTACGTTATCGCATTGCGATAACCACTTTCTCCTGCTCCGGCAGTTCACTTCGTGTCGTGTGTGTTTTTGTTTGTTTTGGTTGCCCGTGGATTGTATACGGAGAATAATTTATGTCGTCGTCCGAAGGACGCGAATTAGTCCAAAGCTGTATATCTTCGATTTGGTTTTGTTTTATTTAAGGACCGTTAATCTAGTTTGAGATTAAGATCAACTTAAATATATATGAGCATTTGGGGCTCAATTTGTTTTTACTAAGGATACGTTAGTCTAATTTGAGACTAAGATCCACTTAGCAACATTTTAGGATCATTTTTAGTTAAGATCCAGCAAAAGAGCATTTGGGCTCAGCTGCAAGAAAACTTCAGAGACCTAGCCAATTTGGACGTAGTCCGCTTAGTCTTTTCTTTTATTCAAAAGTGTTGAGCACTTATTTGGGCTTTATTTGTTCAGCTCTTTTTTCTTTTATGTAAAAGTGCCAAGCACTTATTTGAACTCTGATGCCCACATGTATCTCATGTGAAGCATTCAGTCATGGGCGCTGGCCAATAAATGTTGAACACTTTAGGCATTTTGACTAAATATGAAGCACTTCTTATGGCGTCCACGTGAGATGCACGTGCGGTGCTGGGCGCTGTCTGATTAGTGCTGAGCACTCAGCCGTTTTGGTTATATGTGAAGTGCTAAGCACTTTTTATATGACGCCCACGTGAGGAACACTGAGGCTCTAGACGCTGTTAAAGAGGGACGCCCACGTGGGAAGCACGTGAGGCGCAAGTTTTTTCTATATGGAGATTTAATCTCTGTTGGTGTTTTCAGAGAGGCTAAACCTCTGTCAATGGCATTTTGACCATTAACGCTCACCAAAATCACTAATTTTGAGGATTTCAGGTTGAGTTTATAGAGAACTAAGTTCTTGATTTGAAGAAACCGAGTTTTTAGAGTATTATGAACTCCATTTTTTTCTTTTTGAATTTGTTCTTTCCTAAATGTTAGATTCTCAAGAACAAGATCTTCTCGATGAGAATTAAATTCTCAACTTATGGAAGATTGTCTTGTGGATCTCAGATCCACAGAAAGAACTAAGATCTTTTAAAGGATTAAACCCTTAGATGTGATATAGATATTTGGGTCACTTTTCTTTACTTGGGATTTCGAGAAGGACGGTTTTCTTCTTTGAGAATTGAATTCTCTGTTCTCTCGAGAGCTCACTGTATTTTTGCAAAAACTTATATGGGGTTTCTCTTTTCTTTTGCCCTCTATATGTGAGACTTGAAGTCTCGGATCCTTTATATAGTGGAGGCAGATTGTTAATTGGTTTTGAGAAAATCTCTCATTGAGAGATTCCAATTGATTTAATTGGTCTCAAAATTGATTTGGGGAATTTTACCCAACGTTGGATCTTTGATCCAAGTGCTTCTATTTTCACAGAATATGTTCTTGTTTTTTAACAAGATTGGGGAAATATTTTCCCATATACAGAATTTATTCTGTCAAGTGGTGATTTTTAATCACCATTGGATTTTTAATTCAAGGGTTCTCTGTTTTATATAGAGCAATCTTTTTGTTTGGAAAGATTAAGGGAATATATTCCCAAAATGGAATTTTATTCTATTATTGGATCATTGACCCAACCGAGAGTATCTTTCTTATTTAGAAATATATGTGATATATTTTCTCCTAATAGAATTTGATTCTATATTTTGATGATTTATCATAACGGCTTTATTTAACAGAGAATATCCCAACTTTTGTTAGGAAAATGTAGAATTTAATTCTACCAATATAAACTTAGGCGCTGATGCTCGCGTGTTATGCACATGGACGTCGCTTAAGAATTTAATTCTTGCGCCACCATAGGATTTAATCCCTATAAGATTGGCGCTGGCGCTGGCGCCCTCATGGAGAACACGTGAGGCGCTGCCTCATTAAGTTCCAACAGAGTTTTGCTCTTTTATTAGGTTAAATATTGGGGGACAAGTACCTCAATGAAATCCATCAAAATGCATAAAAATCGATGATTTTGGGGTGAGCTTATAGTTTTCCCCCATGGAGCTTCCTCGGTGGCTCTCATGAGACCCATGGAAACATGGATTATAACCCATGTTTCCTCCCCGATATGAGATCTCGTTCATGGCACCGGTGCCATCAACATTCCTTTGGTATCCCGTAATGGAATACCTGGAATGTCTAGGATATCTTCAATAGATACCTGCTTGCGGATATCTCTAGTGGGAATATCCACTTTCTCGTTGGACAACCATCTAACTCAGTTTAAACACTCCTACGCTAGAAAAAAATTTCTTTCAGGACGCTGTCCCTAGCCCGCAAAGGGGCTGCTGGGACCCCGTATGAGGCCCTCGTAATGTTCAATGCAGGATCACAAGAGTTTTCAGACAATTATATAAATACATATATTTTAGAGAGTTCGCATGATGCATGATCTCAGATTCTTTTACTACATTTGGGTCATGGAATTTTTTTATTAGCTCTGTACTTGGTATTCATCACGCTTTTACTCTATGCAATTAGGTTTATATGGTGAAAAAATTCTAATCGGCCCTCTTTAAAATCTCGTTTTAATTTTCTTTTATTGCTTAGGTTTTACTATCAAAATATTAAAGTATTTCACAATTTGTGTGTGAATTCAAAATAATGAAAAATAAAAAAAACAGAAGAAATTTCCGGAAAAAATATCAGGATTTTCGATTGGTATTGCAAAAAAATACAAAAACCAAAGAGAACATGAAATCTTGATATTTTTCAAAATTTCTCTATTTTTCACTTCCTATAGCATGAAAAATATTAAAATTTTGAAACAAACAAAAATATGATTTTTGAAAATTTCGCGATTTTCATATGCTATATAGTAATAGCATGCATAATAATGAAAAAATTGAAGAAAACATAAAAATTTGAGATTTTAAAATTTTTACGATTTTCTTATGCTACAGTAGGTAAAATATAGAAAACGGAAGAAACGGAAAATATTTTGACTTTTGAATGTTATATAGTAAAAAAATGTTGAAATACAGAAAAACAAAAATTTCTTGATATTTGAATATTTTGCGATTTTCGTAAGCTACAAGCAAAATATTGAAAAACCGATGAAAATTGAAAATTTTGAGATTTTTGAAAATTTCGTGATTTCCATGTGCTACGCGTGCAAAATATTGAAAATTTGAAGAAAACAAACGATTTTGGGATTTTAAAAATTTCATGGTTTTCATGTGTTGCAAAGGGAATACCAATCACCTTGAGTCTCCGTCAATCACTCGAACCGGATTTCTTTATTATGTTAGATTATCAGTACCAATCAACGACTTATTCTTCTTTTATTTCATATAGCTTTTTTCTTTTTAGTATCTGGAAGTTCTTGAGAAGTATTAGCAAACAAAATATTGGAAAACCGAATAAAACAGAAAAATTTGGATTTTTGAAATTTCATGATTTTCATGTACAAAATAATCAAAAGAAACATTTTTTTTGAAAATTTTGCGATTTTTATGCAAAATATCGAAAATGTTGAATAAAACAATTTTTTGAGATTTCTGAATATTTTATTATTTTTGTTTGTTATAACAAGTGAAATATTAGAAACCAAAGAAAACAGAAAATTTTGGGATTTTTGTAAATATTGCAAAGTATATAACAAGAAAAATAATGAAAAACCAAAAAAAGGTTTTAGATTTTTGAAAAGTTCATGATTTTCGTGTGCTATATATAGCATACAAAAAGCTATAAAACCGAAGAATACAAAAAGATCTTTCCTAAGATTTTTAAAATCTAGCAATTTTTGTGTGCTATAAGTAACAAAATATTAAAAAAGGAAATAGAAAATTTTGATATTTTTGAAAAGTTCGCGGTCTTTATATGTTGTATGGAAAGCAAAATATTGAAAATTCGAATAACAGAAAAATTGAGATTTTTGGAATTTCGTGATTTTCGTGTGCTTAGCATGCAAGATGGTGAAATTTTTAAGAAAACGGGGAAATTTTGAATTTTTAAAATTTTTAAAAATTTTTTGTGCTTGGTATTTAAAATTTGAAGTAAAATTAAAATTTTAGGAATTTTAAAGATATCGCAATTTTCATGTACTATAGCAAGCAATCTATTGATAAACCAAAGAGCAAAAAAAATATTGAGATTTATTTTTATCATTTCATGATTTTCATGTGCATAAAGTTTCAGAATGAAAATATTTAAGATTTTTAAAACTTTCATGATTTTCGCATGCTATAGCAAGCAAAATATTGAAAATCCAAAGACAGCAATAAAGTTTCAGAAAATTTTAAATTATGTAATTTTCATGTGGAAGTCTGTAGAATACTGTAAATTTGAAGAAAACAAATAATTTTTGAAATTTCATGATTGTCATGCGAAGAAAACATAAAAAGTTGAAATTTTCATAATTTTGGTGTGATATATATATAATATTGGAATAAAGGAAGAAAATAGAAAAAATTAGATTTTTGAAAATTCTGCGATGTCCATGTGCTATATATATCATGGAAAATATTAGAAAACCGAAAAAAAACAAAAATTTTGATATTTTTAAAATTTCACCATAATTGTGTGCGAAATGTTGAAAATTTGAAGAAAACAAAAAAAAGATTTTGTTATATTTCGTGATTTTCGTGTATATCAAGGAAAATATTGAAAAGCCAAAGAAAAATGTCAAAGTATATGCAAGCTAATGAAGTTCGTAAATATGATATGTTACAACTTACTAATCACATAACAATAAAATTTTAAATTAATATTATATTTTCATGATTTTGGACTTCATAGGGCCCGTGCTAGTTATTTACAGATTATGGAACTGACTGGTGGGTAATGATTTGTATAACTAGGTTCATGCACTCAAGGCTTCGAACACATGCTGAATCTGTTGCTTTCTTCGGTGGTGGTTCCCGGGAAAAAGCTGTAAGATTTGTTTTACTCTGGCAGTCTCTATATACAACGGCAACAATGTGACAATGTTTTGCTCAATTTTCAAATTTATTTTTTGTTCTTTTCGATTAATCTACTACTTCATATTAGATCAGTCAAGATTAGTCCAAGAAGATTTTATGGATCGCCAACCACTTTATTTCTTTCATGAAGCTGCTACCTTTACAACAAGTAGTGTGAAAGTAACATTATAAACACTTCCACTACCAAGATACATGTGTTCTGGTGGTATATGTTTAGCAATGCTGAAGCCATCATTTTATAATCCGTGTGATTGCTAAGTTTGCATTCTACCTTAAGTATTTATTTTTGTCTTAGTAGATAATAATTGGTATGTTGGGGTAAAACTCCAATCATGTATACAACTTAAGATGAGATCACTAGTCACAATAGGTAACAATATCATTATCATGCGATAAAAAGTAACTGGAAGTTGATGTGTATATGTGCATACAGATTAAGAAATGTTTTTCTTAGTTTTATGGTCTCGCTGGCTAAAATATTTTTATACTTCTATATAATAAATCATAATTTGGTCCATTTGTATGTTCCCAAAACGAAAGGGTCTTGGATCTCTAGGGGGCATTTAATTAGTTGAATTAAATATTAGGCTTCATTCCCAAAAGTTTAGGGGTCGTGGCAAGTAACTACTAAATTCTTTGTAAATTACATAAAACTACCAAAGTGTACGGACAATCTTAAACTTTCTTAACTAGTTTGTAGCCTATTGAATATTTAGTATCAAGTTTGGTAGATTATTGAATGTTTATAAAACAAGTTTGGCAGTTTATTGAACATTTATGAAACAAGTTTGGTAGTATATTGTATATTAATTTTACAAGTTTCCTTACACTTGGTAGTTTCCTGTAATTTACAAAGAATTTGGTAGTTGCTTGCAACAGCCTCTAAGTTTTTGGTAGTTTTTCGGAATTAAGCCTAAATATTAAAATGATCTACCCAAATAGTGATGTGTAATCGGTAATCAACCAACGTGCCTATAGTTTGCTGAATTTTTTGTGCTAATTATCTTTCCCTATATGATTTCATTTTCTGGACACTGTCAAATAAATTTTTGTCTGATATCCAATTTCTGTATTACTTTATCCTCTAATGGTGCTTGTCATATTATACAGATGGTGGATTCAAGATTTAGGGAATTGCTTGATCACTCTGAGATCCTACTGAGGAAAAAATGGCTTTACGGTGTACTGGATGACTTTATTACTAAGCAACTCCCTCACAATGTGACATGGGGACTTAGTTTACTATATGCATTGGAGCATAAAGGAGACCGTGCTTTAACTTCAACACAAGGTTAATTGGACAATGATAATCATGCAGCTTTACTTTATTAATTGTTTTTCTTGTTGTTTACAATATGTAATTTTCTTTCAGGAGAGCTGGCGCACGCATTGCGCTTTTTAGCATCTGTGGTCTCTCAAAGCTTCCTTGCATTTGGTGATATTCTTGAGTTGCATAGGAAGTTTCTTGAACTTTCTGGTGGTATTAATAGGATATTTGAGCTTGAGGAACTACTTGATACTGCCCAGAATGGTATTTACAAACACATGGGAGCATATTAATTCTTGACCTGGAACATTTTAATTTTTGTTGTCATTTTTCTGTCTAAACAAGAATTTTAGGCTGATTCTGTAGGCAAGGTAAACTAACTTACCCATTCACTCTCACGTTATATCTGCGTGCATATATCCATATTTAGTGGGCTTCAAGTCTTGAGGCAGAAACCATAGAGCTATCTAAACGCCATGATTCATAGTTTTGCTTGAATTCTTGATTTAGCAATGGAAATATGTGCAGAGGCATCATCATTCTACTGCATAATTTTCCTCTATTTGAAAGATTTTTATGGTCAGGGTCAAGAACCACTTTATCCAAAAACTTAAACTGTTAGGTTGTGGATAACAATGTTTATCAGGCCACCATGATATTTTTAATACTACCTCTTGAGCCTTGGAAGCTTGAGCAACGTTGAAAGGCGTCTAGCAAAAAATCTTGCTAGTAAAGGGAGAATTAATTTATTTTAAAATCGAAGGTTTGAATCTATGACCTCTAGAACCTGGTGTGTTTTGCTACCGTGTTAAGAACCATTTTACCCAAAAACTAAAGTTGTTAGGTTATGGGATAGCATCGTACCAATGTTTATCACGCCAACATAATACTATAATAGTTAGCTTAATGTTATTATGACCTACTTTATTCCTTCCATTATCAAGTGCACTTCCAGGTTCCAATTTTCTCGGCAAGCATTTATACTTGCGCGTATTTTAAATCTTCCATCGTGCGTGCTCCGTGTGATTTATCATTTATTGATCGGGATTGTCCTTGACATACAGATGTTCCTCTTCTTGATGGTTCTGTGTCCTTGGAAGAAAAAGGCGCATCTTCTCAAGAAATTATATCCTTCTCTGATGTTGACATCATCACCCCATCGCAGAAGCTGTTGGCTAGGAAATTAACATGTGAAATTGTACAAGGCAAAAGCCTCCTCCTTACTGGTCAGTAATGTATAACATTATATGGTTTACCTCTGTTTAAAACGAATAGTTCTTGGCGTAATTCTTTATTATCTTTTCAAGGACCTAATGGGAGTGGGAAAAGCTCCATCTTTAGAGTTCTTCGAGGTTTGTGGCCCATTGTGAGTGGAGAACTTGTCAAACCCAGCCAAAATATTGACAAAGTAGTGGGACCACATTGCAGCATGTTCTATGTTCCTCAACGGCCTTACACTAGTCTGGGGAGCCTGAGGGATCAAATAATTTACCCTATGTCGCGTGAGGAAGCTGAACGAAGAATGGTCCAAATTGGTGAGATAGGAATGCCCTTAAAGGGTTTATATCCTTTAATCTCATAGCAATCTGGTGGTGTTATTCTGTATTTCATCCAGGGAAAGTCAAATAAAGTTCTAGAAATAACTTAAACCTGAAATAATCTTAAGAGTTCCTATTATCCACTTAGATGCGTAATAAATAACTCTCGTTGTTTATTTCCCTGCTTTTTCTTACTCTGAACATGAGACATAATATGTAGGTGGCATGTCTGAAGCTTCTCGTCTTTTAGATGAACGCTTGAGATCTATTCTTGAGAACGTTCGATTAGTTTATCTTCTTGAAAGAGACAAGAAAGGTTGGGATGCTAGTCCTAACTGGGAAGATGTGCTTTCTCTAGGAGAACAGCAGAGGCTTGGCATGGTATGTTGATTTTATTTTATTTTTTTATATTTTTTTTGTTTATTTATCTACTTATTTTGGTCAAAGTGGCATGTTATGTAGATAGAAAGTTATTTCAGTTTGTTGCGTCATATAATTGATCGTGTTGATTTCTCCAGGCCCGCTTGTTTTTCCACAACCCTAAATTCGGCATCCTGGACGAGTGCACCAAGTATGCATTTCATTTTAATCTTGATTACTGTTTTGATTTTGTGTTTTTTAAGTCAAAACACAACCGAGTCTTTTCCTTGCAACAGTGCCACCAGCGTTGATGTTGAAGAACATTTATATAGGCTTGCGAAAGAAATGGGAATAACAGTTCTCACTTCCTCCCAAGTAAGAATCGCTACTATAATTGTAAAGGCCAAATTGCAGGAAACCCTTTTATGTTTGGCCAAATAGCATGAGGGCGGCCTCAAGTAATCTGTTCTTTTTAACACCAATTGCTATAAAGTTACTCCGAGCAAGTGACTTATGTATCACTAAGGGCTTTGGTTGCAAACTAATGGGGATAATAAGGGAATCTTGAAGCAGTAGTTTTGTTGTATAGGAACAAAGTGCATGTTTTTGAGGGTCCAGGGTGGTCTGCAATTTAGCCAAAATATCGGTTTTCCAGGCTTTTCGTGTGTTATATTCTGATATTTTTGTTACTCTCTTACAGAGGCCTGCTCTAATACCATTCCACACGACGGAGTTGCGGCTGATTGATGGTGAGGGAAGATGGGAATTGTGTTTCATCTCAGTCAACCAGTCGGAACTATAACTGTGACACAAGCAACCTTCATATTTAAAGCATTAAAGAAATTCAACTACATACATAAGCCTCGATTTACAGAAGAAGACTCCGAAGTTTGTCCGAAGCATGCCCTAAGTTATATATCTTTGATTCTGGGGATAATTTTTTGTGTTTATGCTTATCGGATGGATTCTGCTTGGATTTTGCTTATACAACAGAAGGCAGAGAAACGCCACTCATTCTCGGATTAATAAGCAGCGGAGGATGGGAAAACGTGTATACATAATATTTTTGTTGTACAGATAAACCAGCATCGGGACAGGCAGGCAAATTGTATACTCGGTTTATTCTCTTGTACAAGAAATAAAATTATAGGAGGGCGCTTTTTCCAGTTAAAATGAGCTGCATGTAAACTCATACAAGTTTAAAGTTTTTCCTAGTCTGACATGAAGTTCTATTTTACTATCTTGTGACTGTTTCCTGTGATTGTGGGATGGCTTTACCCTTGCATTGTGCATTGCAGCAATCTTCCATGTAAACGTTGTGCTTTTTACTATGCTAGCAATTTGGCATGTAGTTTGAAAAATAAAATATAAATAATGATATGATTAATTTTTAGAGATTAGAGATAAAGCTAATAAAATATAAATAAAGTTGGCGCCCAGTGGGCAAAAAGCATTAATAATGCAAAAGACCAAAGCGGATCCGTAAAGATTGCTTCAGTTCGGATCGGTATTTTTTTTGATGTGATAGTTTAATAATATTTTGACACACAACAAAATCCTATGTGGCACAAAATTGGAGTCTCAAATTGAAGGGAGGCTTTGGCATTAGAACGGTAAAGAGATGCAACATGGTTCTATATGTACATAAAATACCATTATAACACGGTTAAAATAAAAAATGTCCGAACAGCCTTTAAGCTTAAAAGTGGATTTAAATATAAATAAAACGAATATATAAACACCCCACCAGTACCAGTGGTGGTATCATTTTCCAGTGTCCTGCAAAATGCTGAAGTTCATAGGGGTGATATAATTTACAACGCACAATCGAAAAATAAAAACTGAGAGACGTTGATTTTCTGTAGGATAGGGGTGAGATAATTTACAATGCAGAATCGAAAAATAAAAACTGAGAAACATTGATTTTCTGTAGGCTACACATATTTAATGATAATGACATGCTTATACTCTTAATAAAATCAGACCCATCATGAATAACAGAATGAAAATGAATGCACGTCATTTAGATCAGCGGCGACTAGATACTGCATCAAACTTCATACTGCAATACATCAACATACCACTCCATTAATGTTTTTCGGAGCACATATACAAGCAAGTTTTAATAACAGAGACTCATAATGATATAAAATAACACTCATTATTATATAAATAAGTTTTGATAATCACACACAATTCACAATAACATGCGACTCATTAAGTTACTACACTAACAATAGAACATGACTCTCTGCACGTTTTCCTTAAGGGCAGGCAAGGGCCGAACAGCAGCACCTCCAGGGGCCCTACTAGCACGGGCAGCTCCGCCCGGTACTCCACGGCCTGCAGCTGCACCACTAATCATTGATCCACTGTCCGATGTTTCCGGCTCCATGTAGAACCTAGCTCGAAATGCAGCCAGGTGTGCATAATATGCAGGTGGTACTGCATTGATGCGGGGAATACGTTATATCAATCAACCATACAAAGATTAGATTAGATTAGAAGTTATATTTGCAAATTATTTTATAAGATGAATAATAAATCTAGACATGAAAACTTACCAATAGATACAGATCTTGTGCACCTCGCATAACTGCAAAAATAAATGAAGAATTTTGTAATCAAAGCTTGCTCAACCCTAAAAATAATTTTTAAAACCAAGGTTTTGAGTTGATCGTTACGTGTAGCAAAGGTTGTTTGTAAGAGTTTGCAAGGCGTCAGCTGTGAACTTGTTTTCATCCCATAAGACATGGTAATGGGCAGGTCGGCTTGTACCCTAGAAGAAATTAAAATGGCTATGAATCAATATTCAGTACTTAAAAGTAATATAACAAAAGCCAGAAAGCGCAAAAGGTAGAAACCGCCCAAACATTACTTGTATGCCAGCATGACTACAGAGATAAAAGTCAAATTCAGTTGGATGACAAATCTTGGAGTCAACGACCGTACCTACAAATGGACAACAAAAACAACTAGTACCTCAAGAAAGAGAGTAACTAGGCTTTTTGTTGTGGTAAAAACTATACCGGGCAATATATTTCCACTTCGGTCAACAGAAGCTTGGTCTCTGTAGTTGTCGGCAAAAAGGCGGGTATGATGGCGCTTTTGAACCACCACAAAGGTCACTGGAGGCTGATAATCCGGTTCTAGTGAAGCACAAGCCTACATGACAAAGAATAGAATAGAAGTTGAATAATAATAATAATAATGTCAATTCAAATTGAGGATTTAGAAGATGCCAGGGCCAACTCTCCATACCCTGCGCATTGCATCGAGTTCATACAGCAGCACTTGATAGAATTGGCCCTCGCTGACACCATCCCTGCCATTCAGGTAACTCTCATCACTATATAGCCGTCTAAAATCTCTAGTATTTTAATGCTAAATGTCTTCAAATTTGCAATTATGGCTGCCTACATCCATTTCATAAAATTTTCAGATCAAACTCTTGCATGCATTCAGGTAGGTCAGGCTCCCTCTACAATATTCTTATAAATCTATTGTTCGTTACAAGTTGTTTAGATAACAGAAATCCAATAAAGATAATATTTTTATGATTCTGTAGAAAATCTATATTCACAAAATTCTCCAATATTACCAGTTGCAAAAACACTAGAGGAGAAAATATAAAATATACCTATAAAAGATAATTCGCTCAGGCTTTTGCCCAGTTGCTCTTCTGAAGGACATCAGTAGCTCCCTGTAAATATTATTATAATTTAGTAAATCGAAGAGCTTAAAGTCGAAGCACTGACTAAAACACGACAAGTACTAACCTGATCATGCCCCCGCTGACACTTCCACGCTGAGGATCCTGCCAAACTTTGAATAAATCTTGTATCAACTCCTGACGATGGGCCTGAGCACAAACCAAGCCTGCATACTTTGTAACCTCTGGCCAATCTTGAGAAGCAACCACCTGGAGAAATACATGAGAACTGAGAGATTTATTAGCAATTCTATATTCAGAAAGGACCAAAAAAACGCATTCACAATAGAAGCTAATCTTACTGCTGCAATAGAAGGGCTAGAGTCCTCGCCAGGATGAGGATGTGTTACATCAGCTCCAAATATAATGGTAGGTCTGTCACTGACCAAAGGTATGCTCCTTGACAAGGCATCCACAAGCACGGTGTTTCTTCCTCCAACCTAATTATCAAAAAATGATGCTCTCATCTATAAGCATTATCGACTACAGAATTTTAAATTCTTCCATGGAAAAAAAATACAACAAAGCACACCTTTATGTTGATCTTGAGAGCTACATTTGCAAGATACTGTTGCTTGTTCATCTTGAAAACATGCTTTGTCAAACAGCACTGAGAGACCAACCCAAGATCTGTCTCACAAATCCGTTTTAGATCCCCTGCGATAAGATCACAACTAAGCAGTTGCTGCCATGATAGAGATAATAGTAGGATGATACATCATGGTATGATGATCGAAGTAAACACAGATAAAGCAGTGAGCTATATACCGTAAAGAGACCCATTGTTATCAGGTAATATAACAATCAGCAGGTCAAGTTCTCTGCCTTGGGGTTTGAGTATTCTCATGGCATCGGTATAACGTGCTTTCAAAGCTTTATCCATGCTATCAGGTCTGGCAGTTACTACAGGAAGTAAAGGCTCTAGAGCAAATTCCTGCATCGTCAAATGTTGTGTTGAAGCATGGAAACACAAAATATGCAATTATATTGTGTGTGTGTGTGTGTGTGTGTGTGTGAGAGAGAGAGAGAGAGAGACCATCCCAGAAGTCTGGCACATCTGGGCCAGCTCATGACAGAATCCATGAGCCATGCCATCTGGAACGTTTCTAGCGAAATTGATGCATGCCCAGTTGCTCACTCGCCCGCCATTTACCATTTTCTACATCGCAGTATACCAAAATTGAAAAGACGGTTCCAGCCAAGAAGATTCATGTAAAATCACATGAATATTATTAAGATGATATGCAGAAGAAATAATACCTTATTCATCATGTTCCACTGTCCAATTCTTGGCAAACAGCTCCTCTCCCTACCGGTGTCGTGGTATTTCAGCTGAGCAAGCAGAAATTGGTATAAAGAATCATACACTGAACATTACATAAATCAATAAGCGAAATGTGAAATAAAAAGGACAGTATCTTCAATTTTTCTTGCTCCACATACCCAAGGTGGTGGCAAAATTCTTGCCTCAACCGAAGCAAGTCTTTCACTAATCCTGATCCCAAATTCTTGTGCATAAGGATCAGTATTGTATTGATTATGATGAACGGTCTGGGGTAAAAACGGAACAAACAGTTAAAGCTGCAAATCATTTCTATGAACTAGATCAAATATAAGAACAAAAAATTAATATGGTTCAAGAACATTTTTTTATGAACATGTCTGTCGCAGAATCTAACCGAATCATAATCTCGTACTTCGAAATGTTTCGCGTTATGCCGATTATTAACAAGTGCTATCAAATTGAAAACCATAATAGCATATTCAATAATTCATTGCATAAACTCCAATTGCTACAAAGATTGCATTAGTCAGATTGATGATGACAACCAACAATAACATCGATCACATCTCCAACCAAAAGCTTGTCATTATTATTTGGTAGATAAACTTGTTTTCCAAAACAGCGCTAGACTAGTATCAGTATTCCTTTGTGCCCAATATTGCGTCAGATCATGACTGATTCAGTCCCATCTCATACACCCACAGAATCATATGCTGCAATCCATCTCAAATATAATTGAGAGGTTTAATTTTTCCATGAAAACCATGTGCTGCAACAAAAAAATGAAAGAAACACTAACACTTCAAAATGTTGAAATTGTCTCCTTTCTAATTGTGTTACTCTACAAACATCAAAGTAAAAGACGTATCCAGTTTCATTTTTTTAAAAAGTATGAAGACATCCAGCACAGAGTTCAGTCCTCTGATAGGGTTTATACCATTAATAATAATAATGCAGCGCAAATTTACTGTTTCTATCCCTATGCCAAGAATATGGGAATAACGTCTTTTCCTCTTTAGTGCTTAACTGTGTAATGATTAGATCAAAAGTCTTGAAAGTCTGCTGTCCTCGTATCATTCACTTGCATATTTGATATTCTCTTATGTTATTTGCAGCCACTTTTTTCTAAGTAGCAAAAAACACTTCAGATTAGTCAAGCATGTCCCTCCTATATTAACACTATTCTATCTATTGATGCTTTCAGGAATATACATAGATAAAAGAATGGATACCAGCCAGAGGCATACATATTTTTAATTTCTACTAGTATTTTTTATTAAAAAGAATTTGATAGTTAGGCATAAGCATCCACCAAAGAATAACCGTTTGAGCCCGGGGTACCCAACAATGGAATTCATATAGGCTAAAAATTCTAGAATTATCGAGGATAATTTAATAAGAATGTTTAGCAAGAATGATGGAGGTAAAAGATCCATATCTAGTACCCGTAGAATATCTTGCTCTCGATCAGCAGGACGCTGGCAGGTCACTTTCAAGAGAGCGGTTATTTGTTTATCATTCAACCTCTTTGAGTACCTTTGACCCTCGACAATCTTGCAAACCTGAGTAGATGCAAGTAGTTAGTATGCACATTCATGCTTACAGGACATGGGATAGGTCAAGATCTGAGCAATCTAAGCAAAACAACTGGTGCTTTGCAAGTAAAATCATTAGTAGAAAGTTGCCCATAAATAACAACCAAAATTTAAAAGAAGAAAAAAGTTTGTGATACTGACCTCCATTGGCAGATAATTTGGTCTCTGTGTATTACCAACTTGCAGGCATGGCCAACTGATATTTTGAATATTAAAACCGTAAGTTTCTTGAAAGTACTGAACAACAGACTTTACTGTGCCACGATCATCAACAGGGAATCTATGGAAGAATAAAGAGAGAAATTGCACTAAGCATAATGTACGATCGGGAAAAAATAAATAGAAGATAAATAAAGGCTTCATACATCAGCTCCCTTGTTGTCTGTGATGTTAAACCAGATATTCTATATTTCCTCCGCATATTTCCACGATGAGTAACCTCAACCTTGACACCTCGAAGTGCCTTTTTGATCTGCAAATGAACAGATACATGGAAAATTCAACTACTTATGAAATAATATTAACTAGATACTTTTTGTGATAAATATTAAAACAAACTATTCTGGTGAAGTGAATTAAATAATATACAAAGGTTACGCTTGTGCAGCCAAAAGAGAAGAATGTCATGTGACCATGAAAACAAAAGCTTGGTTCAATCAGTTATTCTATTTAATAAAAATGAACATATACAGAGGGAAGGAAGATAAGATGATCAATCCCAATCAGATGACGAAGAAAATTCCACTGGCCTTTCACGCATTTTATCGTTTATTACACATTATTATTTTTATTTAAAATGGAAACAACACACGCGCGCAGGGGGGGGGGGTGTTTGCACTGAAATAGTAAGAACTAAAAGCAAACCTTAACACGATCAGAATCAGACAAAGGTCTGGAAGAGACATCTCTATTCAATAGTTGCGCAACAAAGTCAACGACTGGTAGCGGCTCTATGAAGGCAGTGGACGACATATCTGCAGCAAAAGAAGAAAACTCTTTTAACATAACAATGCAAATAATATGTAAACAATCAAAGCAGAAACGTAGAATGTCTCAGATTTTTATAAAGATTAACCGGAATTAAAGCATAAGTTTTCAAAAATATTCTTGGCAAGCATGGATAACATATTTCGTGTGGGGGGGGGGGGGGGGGGGGGGAGCTTCACTAACCAATATTAAGTGAAAGTCCCATCTGGGTCGGACGAATGCTCTGGTAAAAACCTCGCCAACTTTCTAAACCGTCACCCAATGATTGTCGTCTCCCTAAATCACCTGAATAAAATGACCGGCCAACTGGTGTATATCTGCGAACCATCACAAAATGATACATATTTTTCGGTCCGGTAGAAGAGAACTGGGCATGAAATTATTGCATGAATCATATATACCTTTGTGTAGGCAACTCTCGAAGGACAATGTCCAGAACTTGTAGGGCTTCTTGAGGAGCTTCCGCATGCCTCCCTGCTAAAAACAGTCCCAAGTGGTGAAGATCTGCACAAGATGCAAATTTTATTGCAACCTTGAATAGTCTCTCTCTCCTGTATCCGACATTAACATAACACATAAGTTACTGCTATAAAAGATTAAATATTAAACATAAGACATAAATAACCACAAGACTTGGACAAAACCTTTGGCCGCCAGCGCCCTCTTCTTCATCTAGAAGGGTGATTTCAAAATTCTTAGATCCAAATGGTAGCGGTCCAGCTGTGTATAGGCTCTTCCTACCATCATAAGCAGGAAAGCGGCCACCTAAATGAGTTTGCCTGTATAGAGAGACAAGTTGCTTTATGACGGCTCGATTCACACCACGGGATGCCACCTCAGGAGTAATTGTAACCTGAGCAAGATAGAACCAAGGAAACCAAAATTACATCTGACTGTCTATTACAGTACATCCAAACCATCAAGAAATTAAGGGTAGATTCACACATCGTACTGGTGGAGATCTTTATCAGGAAGCTCAGCAAAGAAATGATTAGCCTTCACTATGCATTTGTCACCAGAACTACCCATATTTGGACGTGACGGAAATCTCATGGATTTGCTTGATGCAGCAGGCGCAACAACAGTCTGGATTGCTTGGGTAGGTTTATCTTCCCCCTGAACAGTGAGCTGCTGGAGCTGCTGCTCTACTTGACCAAAGACTATCTGGGGAGCTTGAAATTCTGAAGAACTGGCTTCTGGAGGAGGAGCTGGCTGATATGTAGGCTGGGTAGCTTGGTGCAGCTCGGAAGCTGGCGGCCTCGGTGGACCGCCAGAAGGGCCACCACCCCTTCGCCCACCAGCATATCCGCTTCTCGTCTGGGACCCACCACGTCCTCGATACTCAGGCTGTGGGGCACCACCTCCACGAGGTGGGCCACCGCCACCTCGGCCCTGATATTCTGCATGAGCACCACCTGGCTGCTGGGGCGCCATGCCTACACGAGGCTGAGGAGGGCCGCCACGACCTTGGTATTCTTGAGGAGCGCCGGATTTCTGGTGGGCCATACCTCCACGTGGCTGGGGCCCACCACCGCGTCCACCCCGTTGAGGCATTGGAGCTCCTCTGCCATCTGGGTGGCGTGGTCCTCCGCCTTGATCGCCACTGCTGCCGCTGGACTCCTGCGACCCAGAGCTCTCTCCGCTAGGTACATGGTTCTTCATCTAACTAGTAGAAAGAACAGTTAAAGTGAGAAGCTTCGTCTAATTCACATTGCATGTGTGGGTTATTCAAGGCTAAAAAACAAAATTTGATAAATAATCTTCATTAAAATCTTAAACTAAACAAGTTTAAGCGCCATGCACACTACACCGGCAGAAAATAAAGTATAAAGATACGGACACCAAATAGACCTAAAAACTTCTCAACAAAAAATGGAAAAGTGATTCCTGCTAAAAGTTTTAATCATTCGCAGATAAACTTTTCAGAATATATGTAAATCCTAAACCCTAACCTAAAAGTTGGTAAATTTCTCAAAGATCCCCAATAGATCCATACCGATCTAAAAAACGCCCCTTGAAAGCGATGATCTTTCTCCAAAAAACCAACCACCAAAATCACAGATTCATCTCAGATCCGTAAAATCATCACATCGGATCTAACTATTGAACAAAATCCAACCTGAAAATCAGTATCCACCGCTAACAACCCTTACATTCATCATCAAAACCCTAAACCACAAACAAGGACCTTAAAGAAATGGGGAAACAATAAGAGCTTTGATGATGCTCGATATCGGCTATCTCCCAGATCGTGACACGTGGCAGATGACATGTCCCAGAGCTCAAAAGAAAGGGCCTGCAGGGGCCGACCAGGCCACCCCTGTGTCCGACCAGCAAGAAAAAGCTGGCTCTCCTCAAGTAGCCCCCATGCACAAATTGGCTTCCTCGGCCTCCCAGCTCGCCTCCGAGCTATCACAAGACCAAGATGCCTCCCTCACTCGCCCCCGAGCTCTCCCGCCGAGGCCATTTTCCTCGGTCTCATCGACCGACCAACGGTACCACTCCCAGGGGTAACCGCTGCTCCGCGAATCTCGCCATGCGCGAGATCTCCGCCAGCCACATCCCACGTTCCACGCCATTACGATCCCCATTAATGAGCCTGTCTCGCCATTAATGGGAAGATCCGCTTATCACACGGGCGTGACGTCGAGAGCGTAACGGCCAGCGTGATTCTCGCGCCTGCCCCTGCATGCTGCCGCTGCTATATAAACCCCCCTCTCAGATGGATCAAGTAAGCCATTTTTTGATTCCACTAAGCCGTTACTCTGCTCGGATCTTGTTACTGATTTGATCGTCGGAGGGTCCTCGGTGGTACCAAACCACCCCGGGACTTCCTTGCAGGTATTCGGCGCAAATCTTCTCCAACCCATTGAGATCCACATATCGCAGGAGATCACGCTCCAGGTCAAATCCCAGTCGTTAATCCGTCAATCGCAGCCATCGGCAGATCAACGGGAGATAACATCTGAAGGAGACCGGAAAGGCCCTTCCATCAGCTGGCGCCGTCTGTAGGAAACTAACTCCACAAAAACAAAAGTTCATCTCCCGATCTCCAACCACATGGCGAGCGATCACCCTGAAGATCCAAGCACCAGCCGCCGCCTTCCCCTCAACGGAAGCGCGGATGAACCTCCCCCGGCGATTGTCATCAATACCCTTGCCGGCCGAATAGACTGACTAGCGTCCATCGTGGAGGAGCTCGTCCGCGTCCAAACAGCAGGGCCTGAACCCCAGATCGTCGCTCCTCCGCCTAGACAAGATTCCGCTCGTGTCGGCACGGCCGACTACCGACAAGCTACCTCCCACTGCCACAGATCTCCCGGACCGATACTCTCCGCAGCCCGCTGGGCGCCCCACAACTCCACACCAAGATCCGCCGCCAGAGCGCCTCGCCTCGAGTCTCCTCGCGACCCTTACCCTCCTGAGGAGATGTCGGTGAGCTCGCCTGTTCTCAGGCATGACCAACATCCCCTCCATCGACGGGGTCGTGAAGATAGGCTCGCCACAGCGACTCGAAGGCTACCTCGTCCGGGGACCTGAGGAACCTCATCGAGAGTAACCGGGGCCGGGCCCAGACGCGGGTCTCCCACAGCAGAGGCTAGGGATCGGGGGTGCTGAATTCTCGGGATACCACGGCCGACTCGACGCCCTCGAGAAGAAGATCGAAGGCATACGTCGGGAAGGTCACCTCTCGGGCGACGGGGCTAAGTACGCTGCCGAATCGCTCACCAAGCCATTCACCGAGGAGCTGCTCGGACATGGGGTTGTAGAGCCCCGGCGACGCCCTCCAAATGGAGTACATCAGCAGCTGCAGAAGGGGCGAGCGCTGGGGGAGAAGCCGGCCGAAGTGATCCTCGATGCTGCCAAGAACCAACTGCACCGTGTCTTTGGTGCGGTTCCGGTCGTAGAGGTACACGTCTTCCAAATGAATGATGTCGGGGATGGTGAAGGAAAAGTCTTCCATCTTTACGATTTGCTTGTAAAGAGAGGAAGGACCAACACTCCCTTCGCTTTATAGCCCGCTGCGCTCCCAAAGAACCCAACAGCCGCCCGTTTTCACCCACAAAGGCGCCGCCACATGGCAAACATTGAGCCTTTTCTGGCGAAATCGAAACGACACGGCTCAGGTGCTTCACCTCCCTAGCGCATTCAATGCGCATGTTACGCGTATTCGCCGTGACTGTTCCTATTCCCCATACCAACACCGAGAAGGTCAGACAGAACATCATGAAGAGTCAACTGCGCAGCTTCACTGCCCGGTTATCCTTAGCAGGCCTTCTACGGCCCCTCCAGCGCTAAGGATCAAAGCCCTCGTCTAGAGGTAGCCGCGCAGCTACCCTGCCCGGCTATCCCTGGACGGTAGCTTCCCTATACACAATGCTAGGGATCAAAGCCCTCGTCAAGAGGCAACCGCGCAGCTTCACTGTCTGGTCATCCTTAGCAGACCTCCTACGGCCCCTCCAGCGCTAAGGATCAAATCCCTCGTCTAGAGGCAGCCGCGCAGCTACCCTGCCCGGCTATCCCTGGTCGGTAGCTTCTCTAGACACAATGCGAGAGATCAAAGCCCTCGTCAAGAGGCAACCGCGCAGCTTCACTGTCCGGTTATCCTTAGCAGGCCTCCTACGGCCCCTCCAGCGCTAAGGATCAAATCCATCATCTAGATGCAGCAGCGCAGCTACCCTGCCCGGTTATCCCTGGCCGATAGCTTCCTTACACACAACACCAGGGATCAAAGCCCTCGTCAAGAGGCAACCGCGCAGTTTCACTGTCCGGTTATCTTTAGCAGGCCTCCTACGGCCCCTCCAGTGCTAAGGATCAAAGCCCTCATCTAGAGGCAGCCGCGCATTTACCCTGCCCGGTTATCCCTGGCTGGTAGCTTCCCTACACACAACGCTAGGGATCAAAGCCCTCGTCTAGATGTAGCCCGCAGCTACCCTGCCCGGCTATTCCTGGCCGGTAGCTTCCTTACGCACAACGCCAGGGATCAAAGCCCTCGTCAAGAGGCAACCGCGTAGCTTCACTGCCCAGTTATCCTTAGCAGGCCTCCTACGGCCCCTTCAACGCTAAAAATCAAAGCCCTCCCTAGAGGCGGCCGAGCCTGACCCTTGCTCAGCTATCCCCGGCTGGTAGCTTTCTACCACAACCAAAAGGGATCAAAGCCCTCGCCAAGAGGCATCGGGCAGTAACCCTGCTCGGCCCCATCCTAAAGGACAAAAGCCCTCGCCAAGAGGCACCGGGCAGTAACCCTGCTCGACCCCATCCTAAAGAACAAAAGCCCTCGCCAAGAGGCACCGGACAGTAACCTTGCTCGGCCCCCATCCTTAGTAGGCTTCTTACAGCCCCTCCCACGCTAAGGATCAAAGTCCTCCCTAGAGGCGGTCGAGCTCGACCCTGGCTCGGCTATCCCGGCCGGTAGCTTCCTACTACAACTGACAGGGATCAAAGCCCTCGTCAAGAGGCACCGGGCAGTAACCCTGCTCGGCCCCCCATCCTGAAGGATCAAAGCCCTCCCTAGAGGCAGCGGAGCTCGACCCTTGCTCAGTTATCCCCGGCTGGTAGCTCCCTACCCACGACGCCAGGGATCAAAGCCCTCGCCAAGAGGCACCGAGCGGCTATCCTGCTCGGTCATCCCCGGCTGGTAGCTCCCTACCCACGACGCCAGGGATCAAAGCCCTCGCCAAGAGGCACCCGAGCGGCTACCCTGCTCGGTCATCCCCTGCTGGTAACTCCCTACCCACGACGTCGGGGATCAAAGCCCTCGCTAAGAGGCATCGAGCGGCTACCCTGCTAGGTCATCCCCGGCTGATAGCTCTCTATCTACGACGCCAGGGATCCAAGCCCTCGCCAAGAGGCACCGAGCGGCTACCCTGCTCGGTTATCCCCGGCTGGTAGCTCCCTACCCACGACGCCAGGGATCCAAGCCCTCCCCATGAGGCAGCCGAGCGGCTACCCTGCTCGGTCATCCCCGGCTGATAGCTCCCTACCCACGACACCAGGGAACAAAGCTCTCGCCAAGAGGCATCTGAAGCCCTCGAACTAAGGACACCAGGCTCTCTTCAGCTCGACATATCTGCAGCGGGTAGTCTACTGCCCATCAAATACCGCGGATCTGAAGCACAATCCAAGAGACATCGGGTCTATATAATCCTGAGCGATCCCCCCTCGACTTCGGAGCCATGGAGATACCTTCTTTCCAACAGCCTTTTTGCACGCTTGGCAAATGATCGAAATCAACTCGACGCGCGATCGCCAGACGAAGAACTGACCTGACATGGAAGCTAAACAGTGCAAGTCCGAATATTCTACGAGTATTCTTCACAAACAAAGAATGATATGCAAGCAATGAAACAACAAAAGTTTTATTCGCACAAACAAAATTCTTTACAAGGGTATTGGGGGCTCCCCAGTCTTACAGAATTCCCGATGAGGCAAAATAAAAGAAGCAGGAAGACGAGGGGCTTCAGGCTTCGGGACCAGGCGCGACCCCGGGAGCCTCAATATCTATCATGGCTCAGGCAGGGTCCTCAGCCACTTCCTCGTCAGGAACCTCTTCTTCTCCGAGGTCGTCCCCCTGCTCGTCGGCACCCGTGAGGGGGTATTTGACCCGGAGCTCTTCATCAGCGAACTCCGGCAACCGAGCCTTGACCGTGTCGAGAGCCTCATGCCAGATGTTCGTAGTGGCCACGGCTAGGTCGGAGTAGTAGTCCTTCGACTTCTTATAGTCCTCCACCGCCTTAGCTCCCCGAGATTGGCCCGCTTCACCTCTTCGGCCGCCATCTCCAACTCCTTCCGGAAGGTCTCCGCCGTCTTCTTCACGGTGCCGACAAGCGCCCTGGCATCCTGGAGCTTGGCCTTGGCGGCCAGGGTGGCCTCATGGTGCCGGGCAGCCTCCTGCTTCGAGGCCGCCGCCGCCCAGACCGCAGCGGCCACCTCCTGTTTCCCGGCCGCCACCTCGCCCTCCAGAGCGGCGACCCTCGCCATCGCCGCCTCCAGCTCCTGCTTGGAGCTCTCCTCCAGCGAGGTAAGCTGGCCCGCGGCCTTCATAGCCGGGGTTATCACCTCTTCCTCCATGCGGACGGCGAGGGTGGCATGTTGGAGGACCTGAGATAATCAAAGAGAGGTCAGAAAGACAAAGGAGACACCAAATCTCACGAATACCCGAGCGCTTACCTGCACGGCCTCCTGGGCAATGGACGCCATCTGGCCTCTGAGGGTCCCCCCGGGGACCCTACCCCCTGCCGACTTCTCGATGTCGAACAGTAGGCTGTCGGCGACGGCGAGCCTCGAGGGCACCGCAAAGCAGAGGCCCTCCTCCTCTACCATGATCAGGGGGGCCGGGTCCGAGGAACCCTTCGGTGGACCCTCTTGAGGGGGGCTGATGGAGACCCGGTCTCCTCCTCCGAGATTGGGCCCTCTTGTTCACGCACCCGCTTCCGGCTCGGCGCTTTGCTGGACTCCGGGACGGGACCCGCCCCCGAACGCTGAGGAGGTACGGCCACCGGAGGCACCGGGACGG
The DNA here is from genome assembly GCA_030015575.1 of Agapanthus africanus. NCBI lineage: Eukaryota > Viridiplantae > Streptophyta > Magnoliopsida > Asparagales > Amaryllidaceae > Agapanthus > Agapanthus africanus. The sequence continues at coordinate 10,934,524 of CM057346.1, read as the reverse complement.
CGGCCAAAGAAACTGGGACAGGCTTCGAGCGGGAAGAGCTGGCGCCTCCAGCCTTCGGGCCCTTCTTCGGCTGTCGCATGGAGGCTCGGAGTTCATTCATATCCATGGGTTCTGCACAAAACAAGATGCAATTGAGTCAGCGCCGCATACAAAAATAAAGCAAAACGCAAGCCTAACTCACCGACGAACTCGACGGGGCTGAGCCCGGCCCAACTCAAGGCCCGCTCAGATAGCAGCACATCAGGTCGGGGAATAGGCTCCCACGACGCCACTCTCACCGCGGCGGGGTCATTGGACTGATTTCCCGGGAAGCACTTATCCTTTGACCATTGGGTCGGCACGGGCTAGTCCTCATCCTTGGGCGTCGCAACAAAGAAGAACTTCTTCCAGTCATGGATAGAAGAAGGCATGACTACAACTCTTGACCCGGCGGCACCCCCTGTCGCTTCCTAAAGGAGAGGTAGACCCACCTCGGGTCGTCCGCTTGACCCTCAGGATGATTTTTTTTTTGAAGAGGAGAGAGGAATCAAGGATGGAGAGACTAAAAGGGACCGCCTGTAGCTTCAGACGGACCAGGAACCCAAGGAGGATCCTCCATGAGTTCGGCACTAACTGGCCCGGAGCTAACTCGAAGAAGTTCAGCGTTTCGACGACCTCCGGAGGGAAGGGCAGGCGCATTCCGCTCCAAAAGGCTTCCAGGTACAGGGCAGTCTCCCTACCCCGTATTTGGTCTGCCCTCTCTCCTTCCTTGGCCAAGCGAAGCGTACAGCCAGAAGGGATATGGAAGCGAGCCCGAGCGTTGGCGAGCTCGACCTTGTGCCTCATCAAAGACAGCACGCCAGGAGCGGCGTCCGCCGCCTCCTCCCGGGGCTGCCCCAGTCGCACGAACCCGGGAAGAGGATTTGACCCCTGCTTCCCGGGAAGACCCGGGCTCGACTGGAGGGTCACTAGAGCCTACTCCCACCACATCTACAGACTCTACAAAGAAAGACATCTAACCTGAAGAAGAGGGATTCTCGGGAGGTAAACAGAAGAAAGAAGAAGAGCGACGAGCTATCAGGACTTAAAGCAAGGAAAGTATGAAAAGATAGGGGCCCTGGAGTGGACCCCATCCATATCTATTGTTGTCATCGCTCTCATCCAACGGCACCTTTCATCCCCCGCCAAAACGACTCCTCGCGTCCGACGACCCCGATTGCTCCACCTGTCGCTCCAGCATTGGGCCGCATCCCATCAAACGCCGCAGGTCTGCAACACGTCGCGTCGCCCAATCGACGCTCGACACGTGGACCGTCACTTTAGTGACGGAACACACGAACCGGCGCATCTTCCTTAAATGCAGAGATCTCGCCCATGATTCACTGGCAGAAAAGACAACAGATTGCCCGGGGGCACGTCCCGACGATATCTTCGAAGGGAGCTCACCCCGGATGGCCCGGCAGTCCACTTTCGACCCGACCCGTCAGCTGGTCGGGACGAGAGTGGGGGGCTAATGATGATGCTCAATATCGGTGATCTCCCAGATCGTGACATGTGGCAGATGACGTGTCCCAGAGCTCAGAAGAAAGGGCCTACAGGGGTCGACCAGACCACTCCTGTGCCCGACCCGCAAGCACAAGCTGGCTCTCCTCAAGAAGCCCCCATGCACGAATTGGCTTCCTCGGCCTCCTAGCTCGCCTCCGAGCTATCGCAAGACCAAGATGCCTCGGCTCTCCCGCTCGCCCTCGAGCTCTCCCGCCGAGGCCATTTTCCTCGGTCTCATCGACCGACCAACGGAACCACTCGCAGAGGTAACCGCCGCTCCGCGAATCTCGCCGTGTGCGAGATCTCCGCCGGCCACATCCCACGTTCCACGCCATTACGATCTCCATTAACGAGCCTGTCTCGCAATTAATGGAAAGATCCGCTTATCACGCGGGCGTGACGTCGGGAGCGTAACGGCCGGCGTGATTCTCGCGCCTGTCCCTGCATGCCGTCGCTGCTATATAAACCCCTCTCGCAGAAGGATCAAGTAAGCCATTTTTGACTCCACTAAGCCATTACTCGGATCTTGTTACTGACTTGATTGTCAGAGGGTTCTCGGTGGTACCAAACCATCCCGGGACTTCCTTACAGGTATTCGGCGCAAATCTCCTCCAACCCATTGACATCCACACATCGCAGGAGATCACGTTCCAGATCAAATCTCAGCCGTCAATCGCAGACATCTGCAGATCAACGGGAGACAACATCTGAAGGAGACCGGAAAGGCCCCTCCATCAAGCTTGATCCAACTAGCAAAAGATCGGGAGAAACAAAGGCTAAGTCGCTCTAAAACAACATTTAATTTGATCTGAAAACCGCTTGCAAAGCTCCAGGATTTTGAAATTTGGATTCCCAAACAGTGCAATTCAAAAAATCTGGATTAGCTAATTTTGTGTTTAGTTGATATTGAATTCCTAATGTTGGATTTGTATATCCTTATAATCCTTGTTTGGTTGGAAAAAATAATTGAGATTTGGATTTAAGAATTATAAACATAGATAAAGGGTGATTTTTTAATAAAATAAAGTACGTAGGACCCATATAAACAGTATCAAATCTATAGAGATCCATAGGGTTTTTTTGGATTCAAGAATCCAAAAACAATACTTGGTCCCTCGAAAAAACAGGCAAATCCAAAACAACCAAACAAAAAATTCAAGAATCAAAACTCTTTTTTGGATTTAAGAATCTAAACCATGCCAAATACTATCATAATCATGCAACCAAACAGCCCCTCGAGAACCGCACTCGGATATAAAACGAAGAAGAAAAGAAAGACTCGAACTTTTGAAAAGGGCCGTGGGCCACCAATACACGACAAATTCGTAACAGGCCGCCCGTATCGCCCGGTTCGTATCAGCCGAATCGGTAACGCTGCATAGATGACTGCCACGTGTCTCCCACGCAAGCCGATCGAGATGGGATTTTTTAATGCCGAAGGCTATTACGGTAATTTCGCAGGGTCCATCCAATGCACAACAGCGGCGGAGCAATTGATGACGGCGCGTGAACCGTCACCGTAACGGCCACGTGACCTCACGGAACTACCCCTGGAATCTAAATCGACGGCTGAGAGTGAATCCAGCATGATCCAACGCCGTACCTCGACCCAACGCACCACGAGCGTACGGCCACTAGACACGTAGAACGAGGAGCGGGCCCCACTCAAAGCATCGGCGCACTCGCTGCTAGCTTCGGGCTCACTCGTATCGTCTCTCGCCGCAGCGACACGTGTGATCGTACGCACACCCAATGAAGCCCTGACGCGTGTCCGGCGGTCCTATTGGGTAGGGTCGGGTCGGCCGGCAGACTCGGCCGAGCACCACCTTTACATCTTTTATGGTACCCCTCTACTGTTCAAAATAAGAAAAATCTTGTCTTCAAAAATCCTTTTATGGTCTTTGAGATTCTTGCAAAAAAATTTACACGAAGTTCGAGACCCATCCAAAATCTTACAATAGAGAAAGTTTTTACCTTCAAGATAAGACCAAACAAAGCCTACTTTATTATTATTGATAATATAAAAGTTATGTGCATTTGATTAAAACCTTGTGATTAATGATCAATAAAAACTATAACCGTTGGATTAACATTGGATGGTTGAGATAAAAAGATACTCCAATAAATAAAGAGAGAGCAAGTAGCACCTTGGTGTTGTTGGGTTTGATGTTGAACAAGCCCAAAAGCCATTGAAAATAGATTGAAGAAAGATTGCAGTGAAGCTCTTTTGTGGATTTTATAGGGGAGAGAGAATGGGAAAAGAAGATGGAAAGAGTTTGGAAGGGAGAGGGAAAGAGGAGGTGATTTTTATAGATAGTGCCAAGGGTCCATTGTCGGTGGCATTCTCTGTTTTGGTACTGTAGATGGTGAAAGGTGGCTTGTTCTTTTGTTGGGGCAAGGAGGTGGACCGGGAGGGATCCGGGTTTCCTGCACTGATTTTTCTGATATTTTATGATGCGGAAATATTCGCTCTTTTAATCTGGTTTTCTATAATGTATGCGTGAATGCGGCGAAAATTTGTTGCACGAACCAAATCGGTGTACTTGTGTTGTTTCTGTGCACTGTTTCTTTACGGCTGATAACTGGTTTTGTCGTGCAATGTATGCATGAACACAAGAAAGTTCCTTTCAAGATTCGTATTGTTGACTGAGCATTGAATTTTGTTAGCTAATCTTTTGGTGGAGAGGCATCCGCAATTCAATCCGGCTTTCCATGATAGCATGCGGCATGAATGAAAAATAAATTTGTTTCAAGAAGCGTATCATGATCTTGATATCAATTGTTTTCAATGCAAAGAATCCGGATTGGATTTGAGGTATGGCTGATTGGGTGGGTGTGTAATTCTATTATATCATAAGCATAGACGAAGAAATAAGGATTGCCTTTCCGCTCGACGAGATGGCGTGGAAGATATTATAATAGAAATCTACTTCAACTTATTATTTTAATTTATTGTTTTTTTAAAAATTAACAATGCACCATAGTTATTAATTGAAAAAAGTTTTCCTTCGGATATTGGTCTATATGATTTTGCCTTGGCTTAGTAAACTATATCTGAAGAGAAGCATGCCAAAAATAAATTTACAGCATATCATAAAGATTCAAGTGAGACAACATTCTAAATAAGATAAATTTTTATGTCTCTCACAAGGGATCCTTCCATCCCAGGATAGAAAATCACAAGTTAATTCTCCGAAGGTGAAATACATGCAATGCGGGTCTCATGGAGCCTTAAAAGGTTAAAATGCCTATAATTTCTATATTTTCTTTGTTATCTAGCCCTTTTATATTTATCTAGTTTTAGAAAATTTTAAATAAATTGTGATTATTTGAAAGAAAGGTCTTGTTCATGTTTAGTGAGGGATGAGATGTTTGAGCATATATATAATTAGCATTTCCAATAAATAATAATTAAGTGATGAAGTGTCTTGATGCGTTTGGTATCATCCATATACATGTGGATCATGAATTTTCTCTCATCTTATCAATGTTTGGTTTGTTGTGTTGGGCTATCATAATTAGATGCTTAGTTGTGCTTTGGCACTATTCAGATTCCTTTTTATTTGGTAATTATAGATAGTTTAATGCAGGTCCCTATCAAGGGAAAGACTGCATTGTGATAATGGAAACAACAAGACTAAAGAGGCAAGCTTTGGTAACACTTTCATATAACTGTATGTTTCAAATGATTTTATATTAGGAGACATGAAAGAAAGCATCCGATGGAATCCTTAATCTTCTTCAGATGTTGTCCTCCGTCGATCTGCCGCGAGCGTTGATGAAGACTTAAGATTGGTGTTGAGAGCTAGTCTTCTTGAACGAGTGGATCTCAGTGGGCTTGTATTGAGGTAAATCCGAGCAATCTGCAAAAGAAGTCCCGGGGTGGTTGTACCACCTTGGACCCTCCGACGATCAAATAAGCCGAGAAATTTAAGCAGGGTAGCGGCTTATTGGATTGAAATTGCCTTACCTGAGTCGTCTAGGAGAGGTTTTTTTATAGTGGTGGCATGGAAAGAGCTGACGCGAGATCTTCGCCGTCAGTTACGTCCCTGACGTTACGCCCACGTGAATGACGGGATCTCTCCATTAATGACGAGATACGCTCGTTAATGGGGGGATACGACGGCGTGGAACGCGGGATGTTGGGTGGCGGATATCTCGCTTCTGGCGAGATACGTGGAGCCATGGCGGAGGTGCTTGAGCTCTGCTTTCTTGGTTGCTCGGTACAATCGGGGAAGCTTAGCTCGGCGGGAAGCTCGGAGGCGAGCGGGAGGCTGATGAAGCTCGGTTTTGTGATAGCTCGAAGGCGAGCTGGGAGGGCTGAGTAAGCTCAGCGTGTACGTGGGCTCGAAGGCGAGCCGATGGTTATTTGTAAGGCGAGCATGGAGTGTTCTGGGAGGCAATCGAAGGTCGGGTCAATCCTTGGGGCGAAGGCCCGGGGAATGCATTCAATGTATCGTGCTTACTCCTGTCCCGTAAGCCCCCGGGACACGTCATCTACTACGTGTCATGATCTGGGGAATTCCCACTTATGAGTATCATCATTAGCTCCCCACTCTCGTCCCAACCTATTTATAGATCGGGTCGAGAGTGGTCTGATCGGTTTTCTGGAGGCAGCCTGTTGCCAAGAATCTATCGGCACGGATTTCCAGGGTGACTCGGTGTAGGGCAGTTGCGTCGTTCAGATTTATGAGCCCGCATGGCGTATCCCGGACGCTTGGATCTCCACGTGCATTTTTGATGATATCGGTGGATCAGGGAAAGGATCGTGCATTAAAGAGGAGCGCCGATTCGTTCGCACGTCTGTTGAGGTGCAGGCCACGTGTCCGACGCAGATTGGTGGATGCGTCGGGCTGCCGCTGTCGTCTGCGGCCGAAGAGACGTCTCCAATGGTCGTTCGACACGTGGGGCTTCGACGGCTGGCAGACGCGGCGCTTTGTTTTGGCGGGAATTGATCAAGGCTGTCGGATGCTTCCCCTTGAGTTTTTTGTTTTTCCCTTTATTTTTTCTCAAAATTTTTTCTTAAATTTTGTAAGCCTCCGGATACTTTTTGTAAGGCTGAGGAGTACCTTGTAAAGACTTTCGGAACATGAATAAAACTGGGTTTATTTTCCTCTGCATGACAATGTGTTTCTTGCTTGAGTACTTGAGCTTGACGGTCTTTCCCTCGATTCAAGTGTTAAGCCGTAGGTCGATGACCGGCCTTTTAGATGACGATCACGCGTCGAGTGTAAGTCAATTAATCGCCAAGTGCAGGAAGGTCGGTGCACTCCCGCCCCCGGAGTCGAGGTGGCGATCGTTCACTTAGAATATATCGGAAGATCTCTCAGTGTAAGTAGGCTGGTATCTGCCCATTCTTTAGAGTCAGACCGACGACCACGTCTCTTAGCGTAAGTTGAATAATAGGCAAGTTAGAATTTGTCGGCGTTGACTGATTCCCCCTTGATGTAGTTCCTAGACCCTCGTCTTGGGATGGTAGGAATTTATCACTCGGAGGTTAGCCGAGCAGGGATCTACGCGGTTGCCTCTTGGTGGGGCTTCGTTCCTTAGTGTCGGTGGGTAGAAAGTTATCCTCTAAGGATGGACCGAGTAAGGAAGCTTCTCGGTGGTCTCTTGATGAGGGCTTTGATCATTACCATAGGTAGGTAGGAAATTACCCGCTAAGGATTGACCGAGCAGGGAAGCTGCTCGGTGGCCTCTTGATGAAGGCTTTAGATCCTTGGCGTCGGTGGGTAGGGAACTTCCCGCCAAGGATTGACCGAGCAGGGAAGCTGCTTGGTGGCCTCTTGGTGAGGGCTTTTTAGACTTCTTTTCGTCTTCATGGGGCGTCGTTCAGACTCCCTTGAACCGTAAAATCTGGAAGAGTGATCGTCGCAGACAACACGTGGTAGAAACGCACAGGCAAGACGCGACGTTCCGTGGTTCGCGTCGTTCCAACTTCTATTGACCGCTTAAGGGCTCGTGAGGATTGGCATGGTCGCCACATGACAGCTTCGTATTAGAGAATTTTAAAATGTCCCGTGATTTGCGTTGTTGCGCACTCAAATTTCGGCCTTTAGGGATTCTGTTGGGGCTATAAATAGCGAAGGCATATTGGTTTCTTTTAGCCTTGCGTTTCTGAAAATGGCCGAGCAGGGAACTGCGCTGTTGCCTCTTGGTGGGGCTTCGATCCTTAGCGTCGGTGGGTAGGAAGTTACCCGCTAAGGATGAACCGAGCAGGGAAGCTGCTCGGTGGCCTCTTGATGAGGGCTTTGA